>CM077086.1:139392225-140592225 GCA_039513925.1 Platanthera zijinensis
CAAGGGGGCTTTGCGTTGGCTTGTGTGATGCTTGCGGGAGTAGGGTTGGAGGTGGTGAAATAGGTGTGGGAGAGGTGCTTGGGATTTGTTTGAGCTGGGAGGGGGGTTGGATGAGGAGTTTGGGTGAACGTGGTGGGTTAGGGGTTGTAGCGCCAGTGATTGATTGCAACTGGGAGGATTACATTGGTTGGTAAAGGAATACCGAATTGTGAAGAAGTTTGATGGTATGCGTGGAGTTGACGGGCTCTGTTGTCTGCACTCCATGTGTCAATGCCTGGTTCGGAAGGGAGCGGTGTTTATTCTTCACGCTAATTCAGGCTGTTGAGCCAAAGGGCCAGTGTCGGTGAGGTACTGGTTGTGTCAGGAGTTTGCCAATGTTGTTTCATAAAGTTCTTCCTGGGTTACCACCCCAGCGGGAGATTGACTTCTAAATTGTGTTTGGTGCCAGGTGCGAAACCTGTGGCCCGCTCAAATATCGCGTCGCGCCAAAAGAGATGGCTGAGTTGAAGTCCAATTACAAGAGTTGTTGGAGCAGGGATACATACGCCCAAGTATGTCACCTTGGAGCGCGCCTGTTCTATTTGTGAAAAAGAAAGACGGTAGTTTACGGTATGTATTGACTACCGCGAATTGAATAAGCTGACGGAGAAAAACAAATATCTGATTCCGCGAATTGATGACCTATTCGATCAGCTGGCAGGATCAACGGTCTATTCCAAGTTGGATTTGAAATCGGGATATTATCAGCTGAGAATTCGGGAAGGTGACATTCCAAGACGGCGTTTGGAACACGCTACGGTCATTATGAGTTCACGGTAATGCGTTTGGCCTATGTAATGCACCTTCGGTATTTATGGACCTAATGCATCGAACGTTCTGAGAGTACTTGGATTTGTTCGTGATTGTGTTTATCGATGACATCTTGTATACTCTCAGTCGGAAGAGGATCATGCAAACCATTTGCGATTAGTCTTGCATACCCTGCGGAGGAATAAGCTTTATGCCAAGTTCTCAAATTGTGAGTTCTGGCTCTCTTCAGTAGCCTATTTAGGCCATGTGGTAAGTTGAGAAGGTATCGCGGTGGATCCGTTGAAGATAAGTGCCATTCGAGATTGGCCAGTGATGTCTCAGTGGCCGAGGTCAGGAGCTTCCTTGGACTTGCGGGCTACTACAGACGGTTTGTGAAAACTTCTCACGGATTGCTTTACTCTGACCACGCTGACGAGAAAAGATCAAAAGTTCATTTGGACGCGGAGTGCGCGCGAGCTTTGAAGACTTGAAGAGTCGTTTGACCACGACGCCTGTGTTGACATCACCATGTGGTACAGATGGGTATGAGTTCTATAGTGATCCTTCCGGGAGCGGCTTAGGCTGCGTCTTCTGCAGTTTGGTAAAGGATTGCTTATGGCTCGCGCCAGTAGAAAGTGCATAAGCGGAATTACCCCGTCCATGATTTGGAGTTGGAGGCGGTAATCTTGCGCTCAAGTTATGGCGGCACTATATATAGGCGTTTAAAGTGGATATCTAGACAGATCACAAAAGCCTAAAGTATTTGTTGGATCAGAAGGATCTGAATATGTGACAACGAAGATGGATGGAGTTCCTTGGGGACTACACCTTCAAGATTCACTATACTCCGGGAGGGAAATGTGGTCGCTGATGCGTTGAGTAGGAAGACTCCGGTATAGGCAAGCTGGTTGCAGAGGCATGATCAGCGTTTAATCCAGGAATTAGAAGCCTTGGAGATATCTTGTGTTGACAAGGGTTCGTCGACTGATGCATGCTTGAATTGGACGGAGGTGAAATATGACCTTACGGACAGAGTTCGGCGAGCAACGGTCTTGATGAAAGTCTCCAGCGCTATGCAAAAGATGGGCTGGATGACCAATTCTCTTGGGATAACGGTTTGTTACGAATAAATGGTCGAGTGTGCGTCCCGAACGTGGGTAAATTGAGGGAAGAGTTGATGTACGAAGCTCACTTTGCAAAGTACTCAGTTCACCAGGGAGCACAAAGATGTACAGAGATCTGAAAAAGCTGTTCTGGTGCCCGGACTAAAGAAAGATGTCGCACGTTATGTGGCGGAATGCCATACTTGTGCATTGGTGAAAGCGGAATGCCAGAAGCCTGGCGGTTTCCTGAAGTCGTTACCTATTCCGAGTGGAAGTTCGATGATATTTCTGTAACATCCCATTTCCGGCTAGACCCCTAGGATTCGGTTGGTCGTGATGGAACCCTAGGAAGTCCAAAAATGGAATTAAATCGACCAATATTTCGGGTCAAGGGTTGGTCATGCCCGTGACCGACCCGTCACGCCCGTGACCTGGGGCGTGACTCAATTCGTCGATCGTCGATCTCAGGGAGACGATCGTCGGGCGCAGAATTCTCAACCCGGCCCTGTCACGCCGTGACCCAGGTGTCACGCCCGTGACCAAGGGCGAGGCGTGACCCCTTCAGCGATCGTCGATCTCTACGCGACGATCGCCGAGTGCAGAAATTACCTCAGGACCCTGTCACGCCCGTGACCCGCAATGTCACGCCCGTGACATAGGGCGTGACCACGCTCGATGATCGTCGATTTCAGTTTGACGGTCGTCGACCTAGAATTGGTCACACGGGCCTGTCACGCCCGTGACCCCCAATGTCACGCCGTGACATAGGGCGTGACCATGTTCGACGATCGTCGATTCCAGTTCGACGGTCGTCGACCCAGAATTGACCACCCGACCTGTCGCGCCCGTGACCCGGGTGTCACTCCCGTGACCACCCTTCGACGATCGTCGATCTCAGTTTGACGTTCGTCGAACCCAGAATTGGCTAACCAGGCCTGTCACGCCCGTGACCTATGTGTCACGCCCGTGACCAAGGCCGAAACGTCAGCCAGACTGAAAATTTCGGTAACCGACGCCATAATAAATTCTGATTATGGGAATGAAAACCAAGGGTATTTATGGGCCGTTTCCTACTTTATTATTTAAAAGAATAAGGAAATGTTAGTACAATAGGAAATCGCCACCTGGCAACATCTCTTCGTTTCCAGCAATTCAATTACCAGCATCATAACCGAAACGTTATTCAGAAGAAATATTAATGGCCATGAACGTTTCAACCTTTCCCCTCCCTCCTTTCTTCCCTTTAAAAAGGCCCTTAGGCTCAAGGATGAAGTTTCTCAGCCCTTACCTGAAGTTTCGAGCCTCCTACTGTGCTGTAGAAGAATTTCGACGACGCCACCACCGCGCCATGACAGTCCAACGTCCATCTCGCCGTCAAACCATGAATAAGGTCCTCCTCTACTCTCTCTTCTATGGATAGATCTTAGAAATCAATAGGAGAGATATCGGGCTTAAAAGAGCCTGATCGGGTGAACGTTTCCATGCTTTTCTGAAAATTTGCATGGTGGCGGGTTCGCCGGAAACCGCCTCTCCGGCGGCCGTGCCGCCGCCCGACGGTAGCTCTCACCTCAACAGAGGTGGTGGTGGTGGTGGCCGGCCAGGGAGATGGCTGGATGGCCGGGAAATAGCTTTGGAAAAGCTACAGGAAAATAAGTTTTCAAGCTTCTGGTTTCGGGCTGTTGAAGAAGATGAACAGTACCATGAAAATTAGATTTTATTTTTAAAATAATTTTTGAATGAAATATCTGTCATGTTAAATAAGTTGGGAAAAATACCTAGAGGCTCCTACAGCAAATATGATCAACATAGAAAATGAAGCCCTTGAAGTCTGCTTTAATTCAAAATTAATTTCACTCGATTTGGAATCCTGGTTAGACCACAGCACCTTTTTTGGTGAGGTCTATCCAGAGGGCTGCCATGACCTTAGAAAAATTCCCCACTACAATCCAGTCATCCAAATGACTTGAAATTTCGGGTGTGGTCTAATCTTACATATATCTAGGTGCTATCCAAAAATGAGAATTTTTGGAGAATATTTTTCTATAGTTTTTAGAAAAATTCAATAATCCTAGCCGAATTTAATTAGATAGTTAAATAATTTCCAAACCCTCTCAAATTCTGGTGAGTGGTCCCTGGGGTCACCATAAGGTTCTGTATGATTTTTCATCTCATTTGTAGATGGTTTGGATTAGAAATGATCAATCCTAAGTTTTGCCCTAATAAGGGGTCTTAGGTTAAAAGTGCACTTTTGAAATTTGAGTGGTCAGATCACCTCAACAGAGGCTGAGATTTTTACCACTGTCTAGTAATATTCTCTAGCACCCCCTCATGGAGTTTGAGGTGGATCGGGGTAAGTTTGCCCTAAGGACCAAGGCCAAACCCTAAGGATGGATCTTGGTGGTTTGTGAAGGTCATGTGGTCAAATGACCTTGGATTGACCGAAATTGGTGAAGAGAACCATAGGGCCAATATAGTTCTCTGGACGAAATCTTGGTAGATTTGGAGACCGTTGGGATATCTAAAATTCTAACCCTAGTTTAGGGTGCAAAACTTATAGAGATAGGAAATGACACTAAATCACATCGAAAAGTGATAAGATTTGGGTAGAGTGCATTATTGGGATGGTACAAGCTCTGAATATTTTTCTATGAATTTTGTGATCATTATTTTGAATACTTCCTTAAATGATTTAGTGGATGTATAATTTGCTTAGAAAATTTATTAGGGAATACACACTCTCTGGAAAGTGATTAAATTTAAGCAGAGAACGTTTATTATGATTTTAAATCTCTGTGAATTTTTATGGGATTTTTGGAAGATTAATTCTAAGGCTTGCTTCATTAAGTATGTTTTACCTTGATTATTTGATTAAATCTTTAGTGGTGTTTAGCAAGCTAGTAAAATTATGATTCTCTGCTCAATGATCTTTTATATATCATACTACTGACTAGTGATTTTTCTATAATTTTTAGATGAATAATTTCTGTACTTCCTTCATTACGTAGAATTAACGTAATTATACTGAATAAATTATTTAGAGGTTAAATACTTTCTATAAAATTCTGGAAATTTGTATTTGAGGTTATCTTGCTGTTATTTAATGATCATGATTTTTGAGTAGCCATCTCTTAAGAGGATCATGTACTTAGTGTTTAAAATGACCCATGGCCCGTCGTTTGGGAAAAATTAAATAAATATCAGATTAATTAGGAAAATTATAAGTTTCTGGATTTAGACAAAAATGTTATGGTATACCTCCATTAAATATTATAGGAGATTTGGAAGACAATTTGGTGTACCTCCACTTGTGTACCTCATATAGCTTAGGATGGTCTACATATAGTAAGCCATGGAATTTTGGTAGTTGATGGTTGGTAGGGCATTAAGATTGAGTTCATCATTGGAAGTCAGGATAAGTGTAGTGTGAGACTGGTTAGGATAAGGGAGTACGGGAACGACGAAAGATCGTCCATCCCAGGAAGAAGAGGAAGAGTTTTAATACTCTAGGGTTAGAACTAAAGTAACTAAAGAGGATGGGTTAAGGGAACCAATCAAGTATAATAAGTGCCTTGGAAAGGGAGTTTTGGGATTCACCCCATCATAGCTCCTAGTACCGCTGCGAGCCCTTCACCGGGTAACCCTCGGGAAGTCCAAGGTTAACCTTAAATCTTAGGAATAAAATGATCAAGAGTAACCCTAATAATAGATGTACCTCGCTCCAACACTTGTACACTTAGGAAGAAGAATTGGCTCGGAATGGGTAGAGTAGGTCCATGGTCTAAGGGCCTACTAGTAATGACGATGGTTGGTTGGTAAGTAGGAAGTCCAGGGAGCGGGATGCTCGGGGACTTGGTATAGGCTTAGTAGCCTAGAGAGCTGGAGGCTCGGTAACATAAGAACTTGTCTAAATATAATTGTCATGATTGCATGTGCATAAAAGTGGTGGGTCATCGGTACTAGGCGATCGATCACACCGACAGCGGTACGTTGACTCGGCGAAAAGCCTGGTGGGTACAGCCAGCACTAATACGCGGATACTCTAGGTTGTGTTCTTCTAGGGGCGTATGGAAGGACTAGGCCTGGTAGTGTGATTACCCGCCTAGGAGTGGGGGGCCCTACTCACTGTCTCCGTTTGCCACAGCGGAGGTTCCTCGGGGTGAAGCTAGCCTCCGAACAGGGGGAACTAAAGGTCTGTGCGCATAGAGTCGTGTGGGTGTGTTGCACTTGCTTGTGCATTTCATAGCATAACTGTGTGTCATAGCATAAACATGCCACCTAACGTATAAAATGGTATGGGACGTTTTATACGATAGGCTCTGCAAAACGACCCCTTGGTCTATAGGGGTAATCCCTATAAATCAATGGTTATATTTCTTGTACTTTCACTTACTTGCCATTCCTTATTGTTTGACAACCGACACCCCAACGTATAAGTGGTATGGGACACTCTATACGTTGGGAGCCCTGCAAAAGATCCCTTGGCTTATGCGCTTCCGTGCATAAGTTAAGGTTACATTTCTTACTTTCTGTTTCTATCATATTTACTATAAAATTGCTAGTATAGAACCGCTATCACCTGTTTATTTGACTTACTCTCCACCTTCATGTCCTTCCCTTTCTTCCTCTCCGCTCGGTACCTAGGAGCCATGGGGGAAGGGGTAGGGGATGATAGGGCTTAGTCTTTATGACTAACGGTTTTAGAACAATAACATTTTAGGTGTACCATTTGGAAGGGTCACGACTATTGCAGTTCCTGACAGAGTTGGCCCCACGACCGTGTTACCATTGTCACCAGCCGGGACATACACGGGTCAAATGCCCCTTGATGGGTGGGACCCCACCAGCTCAGCAGCCAGGAGGCCGAAGACGTAGACGCAGACGTAGATCGCGAGGCGGCGACGGCAGGTCGAAAAGGAAGAAGCACCCAGAGATGCAGTACCAGCAGAGTACAGAGTTGGTGGAGTTGGGCCAGTCCAGCTTGGGTGCTCTCGGTTCAGTGACAGTTACGGTGACGCTTAGTTTTAGTTTTGCTTCCGCGAGTGACTTGTAGTGAGGATATGATGTACCGGGCTTAAGCCCGTATTTGCAGTACTCTGATATATTGTGGACACTCCCTTCGTGGAGATTTATTTATATACATATGATTGTTGTGGACTTGCTTTTACTGCATTATGCTACTATTCTGCGATCAAAAAGGGCCGGCAGAATTGGAGTTTCGTAGTGGAGACCTTCCGTGAGTCGGTGCCACCGCAAAGCGGCAATTCTGGGCTAAGACCCCAGTGGTTTGAAAAGAAAAAAAAAAAAGGGGGGGTCTTACAAGTGGTATCAGAGGAAACCTCGATCGAAAAAGTAGCAGTCCACTAACCTTGGGTCACCCCCGCTCGAGTTTAGTTTGGGGACAAACTAAGCAGCGGAAGCAGTGGTGTGCCCATAAGGGAAATCACATGTGAAAGTCCACTTTATCGTTAATTAGAATCCTTCTTTGTAGCCTGTGGCCTACCCTGCCCCCAGCAGGGAACACTCCGGCGGCAGAGAACTTTTCGCATAATTCTCTAGTCTATGACGTAGACTCAACCAACTAGGACTCGTGACTAACCAGGACAATCTATAGTATGCCCTAGTTCAAAATAGACCTTGGGTATGAATTTGGTTAAGGTAAGGAGATGCCCAAAGAGAATGAAGGAGGAGTTTAGCACGAGAATGATTACCTAAGACGAAAACTCAGGTGTCCCTACTATCCCAATCAACGTCCCTACTATCTCAATCAACGATTATTCGAGGCAGTGGACTACTTTAAGGAGAATTGAGACCAATAATACATTAGCAGAATGGTAAAATACAAGTAGTCTTAACCCTCAACACCAGTAACAAAATTACCTAGAGGCAACCACCGAGACAAACACTGAGGGTCGGATAGGAATACAAGTTCGGAAGATACCCATTTGGGATTGGGAACATCTTAACTCGGACAAGGTTGTCGAAAATGTGACTCAAAGTGTTTGAAGTACGGGGTATATCGACGAATTTCAGGGTGGAACCCCAAGTCGAAGATTGATGCCCTAGGGATTGTGCACCCAACTGGGACGGAGATAACATGGTAATATAAAAGATGCTTAGCCCAAGGTAGGTAGGGGCTTATCTTTTGTTTATTGGGGGCTAAACTTTTGTTTATTGGGCAAATAAGATTGACTTAGGTTTTCTTAGTCCGAATTTAGGAATAGTGAGATTGAATTTGACATAATTCGACGTTGTTCGGGCAAAGATAAGACTAGATCGCTATGTTATATCATCGGAAGTACGATGACTCTAGGAAACTACACGATGTGAGCAAACAATATATTGAAAGACGGATACCTTAAATATAACCCGTAAGGTTGAATTGACTGATTTCGGGCGTACTCGAAGGAATAGGACAATCATCGTGTGGAGATTTTATAGAACTGTTGCCTACACACACAAAGAGAAATTAAATTACCGGAAGTGTGGTGTATCTCAGAACATCTACCCCCTGGAGTGAATAAAAGTGTCATGGATTTTGTGATGCACGGTGAGGTCCTTCAGTTGCGGAAGGCTAAGTGAAAGAATTTTTGGGAAACTATTACAGCCACAGCCCGAGATATAATGGAAGTACGAAGGTATAGTTGGAGATTTCATGCACAGGATTCGTCGTCCCCACCCCTGGCACAATATTAAAGGGAGCGTCGAGGATAGACTGGACGAGGTAGTTGGCATCACCTCGACCCGAAAGAAAACTCTTGTGGGTGTTTCATAAGAATAGAGAGTAGCTGTTCGTTAGCACGGGGTGCCCAAGACGATTGTGTTGAATCGGTCAGTCAACTTGGAGCCTATCAAGATCGATGACACGATAGTGCGGGTCTTGCGACGGAAGAAGGTTCCGTTAGTCAGGGTTCTGTGGAACAATCACGGACAGGAGGAGCATACATGGGAGCCACAGGACTTGATGCGACAGAAGTATCCAGAACTTTTCGGTCATATATACCTCACAACCCTCTGGACAATCAATCTGCGTTCCTATTTTAAACCAATAAGACCGAAATTTCAAGAATAAGGGCTAACCATTTGTTTATTGGGGGTATATACCTTGACAATTGGACGAATGGTTCTTAAAATCAAAACTGCACACTGCAAACGTAACGCAGAGATGTAGATCTTCCAACTCTCATGGGATGTTACAAGCTTCCCCTCCCGATTGGAGCCCCATAGACTTAACCTGGATTTCGGGGACGAAATCTTTGTTTTGTTTATTGCGATTTGTAACATCCCATTTCCGGCTAGACCCCCTAGGAGTCGGTTGGTCGTGATGGAACCCTAGGAAGTCCAAAAACGGAATTAAATCGACCAATATTTCGGGTCAAGGGTTGGTCACGCCCGTGACCGACCCGTCACGCCCGTGACCTGGGGCGTGACTCAATTCGACGATCGTCGATCTCAGGGAGACGAACGTTGGGCGCAGAATTTTCAACCCGGCCCTGTCACGCCCGTGACCCAGGTGTCACGCCCGTGACCAAGGGCGTGACCCCTTCGGCGATCGTCGATCTCAGCGCGACGATCGCCGAGCGCGGAAATTACCTCAAGACCCTGTCACGCCCGTGACCCGCAATGTCACGCCCGTGACATAGGGCGTGACCACGCTCAACGATCGTCGATTTCAGTTTGACGGTCGTCGACCCAGAATTGGTCGTACGGGCCTGTCATGCCCGTGACCCCCAATGTCACGCCCGTGACATAGGGCGTGACCATGTTCGACGATCGTCGATTCCAGTTCGACGGTCGTCGACCCAGAAATGACCACCCGGCCTGTCACGCCCGTGACCCGGGTGTCACGCTCGTGACCACCCTTTGACGATCGTCGATCTCAGTTCGACGATCGTCGAACCCAGAATTGGCTAACCAGGCCTGTCACGCCCGTGACCAAGGCCGAAACGTCAGCCAGACTGAAAATTTCGGTAACCGACGCCATAATAAATTCTGATTATGGGAATGAAAACCAAGGGTATTTATGGGCCGTTTCCTGCTTTAATTATTTAAAAGAATAAGGAAATGTTAGTACAATAGGAAATCGCCACCTGGCAAACATCTCTTCGTTTCCAGCAATTCAATTACCAGCATCATAACCGAAACGTTATTCAGAAGAAATATTAATGGCCATGAACGTTTCAACCTTTCCCCTCCCTCCTTTCTTCCCTTTAAAAAGGCCCTTAGGCTTAAGGATGAAGTTTCTCAGCCCTTACCTGAAGTTTCGAGCCTCCTACTACAGTGCTGTAGAAAGAATTTCGACGACGCCACCACCGCGCCATGACAGTCCAACGTCCATCTCGCCGTCAAACCATGAATAAGGTCCTCCTCTACTCTCTCTTCTATGGATAGATCTTAGAAATCAATAGGAGAGATATCGGGCTTAAAAGAGCCGGATCGGGTGAGCGTTTCCATGCTTTTCTGAAATTTGCATGGTGGCGGGTTCGCCGGAAACCGCCTCTCCGGCGGCCGTGCCGCCGCCCGACGGTAGCCCTCACCTCAACAGAGGTGGTGGTGGTGGCCGGCCAGGGAGATGGCTGGATGGCCGGGAAATAGCTTTGGAAAAGCTATAGGAAAATAAGTTTTCAAGCTTCTGGTTTCGGGCTGTTGAAGAAGATGAACAGTACCATGAAAATTAGATTTTATTTTTAAAATAATTTCTGAATGAAATATCTGTCATGTTAAATAAGTTGGGAAAAATACCTAGAGGCTCCTACAGCAAATATGATCAACATATAAAATGAAGCCCTTGAAGTCTGCTTTAATTCAAAATTAATTTCACTCGATTTGGAATCCTGGTTAGACCACAGCACCTTTTTTGGTGAGGTCTATCCAGAGGGCTGCCATGACCTTAAAAAATTCCCCACTACAATCCAGTCATCCAAATGACTTGAAATTTCGGGTGTGGTCTAATCTTACATATATCTAGGTGCTATCCAAAAATGAGAATTTTTGGAGAATATTTTTCTATAGTTTTTAGAAAAATTCAATAATCCTACCCGAATTTAATTAGATAGTTAAATAATTTCAAACCCTCCCAAATTCTGGTGAGTGGTCCCTGGGGTCACCATAAGGTTCTGTATGATTTTTCATCTCATTTGTAGATGGTTTGGATTAGAAATGATCAACCCTAAGTTTTGCCCTAATAAGGGGTCTTAGTTTAAAAGTGCACTTTTGAAATTTGAGTGGTCAGATCACCTCAACAGAGGCTGAGATTTTTACCACTGTCTAGTAATATTCTCTAGCACCCCCTCATGGAGTTTGAGGTGGATCGGGGTAAGTTTGCCCTAAGGACCAAGGCCAAACCCTAAGGATGGATCTTGGTGGTTTGTGAAGGTCATGTGGTCAAATGACCTTGGATTGACCCGAAATTGGGTGAAGAGAAACATAGGGCCAATATAGTTCTCTGGACGAAATCTTGGTAGATTTGGAGAACGTTGGGATATCTAAAATTCTAACCCTAGTTTAGGGTGCAAAACTTGTAGAGATAGGAAATGACACTAAATCACATCGAAAAGTGATAAGATTTGGGTAGAGTGCATTATAGGAATGGTACAAGCTCTGGATATTTTTCTATGAATTTTGTGATCATTATTTTGAATACTTCCTTAAATGATTTAGTGGATGTATAATTTGCTTAGAAAATTTATTAGGGAATACACACTCTCTGGAAAGTGATGAAATTTAAGCAAAGAACGTTTATTATGATTTTAAATCTCTGTGAATTTTTATGGGATTTTTGGAAGATTAATTCTAAGGCTTGCTTCATTAAGTATGTTTTACCTTGATTATTTGATTAAATCTTTAGTGGTGTTTAGCAAGCTAGTAAATTATGATTCTCTGCTCAAAGATCTTTTATATATCATACTACTGACTAGTGATTTTTCTATAATTTTTAGATGAATAATTTCAGTACTTCCTTCATTACGTAGAATTAACGTAATTATACTGAATAAATTATTTAGAGGTTAAATACTTTCTATAAAATTCTGGAAATTTGTATTTGAGGTATCTTGCTGTTATTTAATGATCATGATTTTTGAGTAGCCATCTCTTAAGAGGATCATGTACTTCATGTTTAAAATGACCCATGGCCCGTCCTTTGGGAAAATTAAAAAATATCAGATTAATTAGGAAAATTATAAGTTTCTGGATTTAGACAAATTATGTTATGGTAGACCTCCATTAAATATTATAGGAGATTTGGAAGACAATTTGGTGTACCTCTACTTGTGTACCTCATATAGCTTAGGATGGTCTGTATATAGTAAGCCATGGAATTTTGGTAGTTGATGGTTGGTAGGGCAAATTAAGATTGAGTTCATCATTGGAAGTCAGGATAAGTGTAGTGTGAGACTGGTTAAGATAAGGGAGTACGGGAACGACGAAAGATCGTCCATCCCAGGAAGAAGAGGAAGAGTTTTAATACTCTAGGGTTAGAACTAAAGTAACTAAAGAGGATGGGTTAAGGGAACCAATCAAGTATAATAAGTGCCTTGGAAAGGGAGTTTTGGGATTCACCCCATCATAGCTCCTAGTACCGCTGCGAGCCCTTCACCGGGTAACCCTCGGGAAGTCCAAGGTTAACCTTAAATCTTAGGAATAAAATGATCAAGAGTAACCCTAATAATAGATGTACCTCGCTCCTACACTTGTACACTTAGGAAGAAGAATTGGCTCGAAATGGGTAGAGTAGGTCCATGGTCTAAGGGCCTACTAGTAATGACGATGGTTGGTTGGTAAGTAGGAAGTCCAAGGAGCGGGATGCTCGGGGACTTGGTATAGGCTTAGTAGCCTAGAGAGCTGGAGGCTCGGTAACATAAGAACTTGTCTAAATATAATTGTCATGATTGCATGTGCATAAAAGTGGTGGGTCATCGGTACTAGGCGATCGATCACACCGACAGCGGTACGTTGACTCGGCGAAAAGCCTGGTGGGTACAGCCAGCACTAATACGCGGATACTCTAGGTTGTGTTCTTCTAGGGGCGTATGGAAGGACTAGGCCTGGTAGTGTGATTACCCGCCTAGGAGTGGGGGGCCCGACTCACTGTCTCCGTTTGCCACAGCGGAGGTTCCTGGGGGTGAAGCTAGCCTCCCGAACAGGGGGAACTAAAGGTCTGTGTGCATAGAGTCGTGTGGGTGTGTTGCACTTGCTTGTGCATTTCATAGCATAACTGTGTGTCATAGCATAAACATGCCACCTAACGTATAAAATGGTATGGGACGTTTTATACGATAGGCTCTGCAAAACGACCCCTTGGTCTATAGGGGTAATCCCTATAAATCAATGGTTATATTTCTTGTACTTTCACTTACTTGCCATTCCTTATTGTTTGACAACCGACACCCCAACGTATAAGTGGTATGGGACACTCTATACTATGGGAGCCCTGCAAAAGATCCCTTGGCGTATGCGCTTCGTGCATAAGTTAAGGTTACATTTCTTACTTTCTGTTTCTATCATATTTACTATAAAATTGCTAGTATAGAACCGCTGTCACCTGTTTATTTGACTTACTCTCCACCTTCATGTCCTTCCCTTTCTTCCCTCTCCGCTCGGTACCTAGGAGCCATGGGGAAGGGGTAGGGGATGATAGGGCTTAGTCTTTATGACTAACGGTTTTCGAACCACAACATTTTAGGTGTACCATTTGGAAGGGTCACGACTATTGCAGTTCCTGACAGAGTTGGCCCCACGACCGTGTTACCATTGTCACCAGCCGGGACATACACGGGTCAAATGCCCCTTGATGGGTGGGACCCCACCAGCTCAGCAGCCAGGAGGCCGAAGACGTAGACGCAGACGTAGATCGCGAGGCAGCAACGCTGGTCGAAAGGAAGAAGCACCCAGAGATGTAGTACTAGCAGAGTACAGAGTCAGTGGAGTTGGGCCAGTCCAGCTTGGGTGCTCTCGGTTCAGTGACAGTTACGGTGATGCTTAGTTTTAGTTTTGCTTCCGCGAGTGACTTGTAGTGAGGATATGATGTACCGGGCTTAAGCCCGTATTTGCAGTACTCTGATATATTGTGGACACTCCCTTCGTGGAGATTTATTTATATACATGTGATTGTTGTGGACTTGCTTTTACTGCATTATGCTACTATTCTGCGATTAAAAAGGGACGGCAGAATTGGCATTTCGTAGTGGAGACCTTCCCGTGAGTCGGTGCCACCGCAAAGCGGCAATTCTGGGCTAAGACCCCTGTGGTTTGAAAAAAAAAGGGGGGGGGGTCTTACAATTTCGATGGATTTCGTGCACGGATTGCCGAGATCTCAACGCGGTCATGATTCAATCTGGGTGATTATGGACCGGTTGACAAAATTTGCGCACTTCCTTCCAAACAGAAGAGACGATTCAATGGAAACCTTGGCCAAGCTTTATGTGGAGCAGGTTGTTCGACTGCACGGTGTTCCTCGGAGCATCGTCAGTGACCGTGATGGGCGGTTCACATCGAATGATTGGCGGCTCGTTCATCAAATGTTGGGTACAAAGTTAGCGTTAAGTACGGCCTTTCATCCCCACCAGACTGAACGAACCAACAGGATGATGGAGGACATGCTCCGCATGTGCGCCCTAGACTTTGGTAAGAGATGGGAAAATTATATATTTCTTGTCGAATTTGCCTATAATAATAGCTACCAAGCGAGCATCGGTATGGCACCATTTGAGGCTTTATATGGTCGTAAATGTCGTACACCGTTAGCTTGGGCAGAAGCAGGCGAATCTAAGCTGAGGGGGAAAAAGGAAGTCGAAGAAGCTACCTCGCTTATACGCTCTATTCGGGAGAGGCTATTGATAGCCCAAGATCGTCAAGCAAAGTACTACAATGCCAAACACCGGAACGTGGAGTTCGTGGTGGGTGATTGGGTATATTTGAAGATCAAACCCTTCAAAGGCGTGTACAGGATTCGGCGTTTGAAAAAGCTAAGTCCGAGGTATCTTGGTCCGTTTGAGGTGGTGGAGCGAGTTGGGGAAGCTGCTTATCGACTAGCACTTTCAGCAGACTTGGGTGGATTACATGATGTATTTCACATCTCAGTCCTTCGTAAGGCGGTGAAGGATCCAGCTCAAGTAGTGGAGAATGATCGGGTACCGTCGAGTATGGGATAACGACGAGGGTTAGACCCATTCGGATCGAGGATCGAGCCGAGAAACAGTTGCGGAACAAAGTGATCGGGATGGTCAAGGTCCGATGGGATAATTGTGGCCGTGAAGAGCTAACATGGGAGCGAGAGCAGACCATGCGAGCTGAATTTCCCGAGCTGTTTGTAAAAACTGTAGACCGTGTACCTTTTGTTATAACAGAGTTATCAAGTTATAGCATTGTTGGTTCTTGTTTCCTTACCGTGCAAATTTCGGGACGAAATTTTGTTAAGGGGGGGGGGGGAGGATTATAACACCCCAAAAAGACTCAAAAATGGTTTTGAGGTGCAGGTCATTTTACACGGCCTGGGACACGCGCGTGTCCCAGGGCGTGTCGGGGGTACACGGCCTGGGACACGGGCGTGTCCCAGGGCGTGTCACTCAAATAAAATGCGTTTTGAGTCAGAAGATTACACGGCCTAGAACCAAGCCTTGAACACGGGCGTGTCAGATTGGACACGGGCGTGTCCGATGCCGTGTTCCGACCCGTGTACTGCTGGTTGGGTTTGGAGCTCGATAAGGCAGGGGTGACACGGGCGTGTCCCATGATTGACACGGGCGTGTCAGGTTCGACACGGGCGTGTCGATGCCCGTGTTCTTGTAAAAATCAGTCGGTACGAATACCGCGTGTGCCGCTTAAGGGTACACGGCCTGTGACACGGGCGTGCCACAGGCCGTGTCAGCCAAAAAAGTGTGATTTTGGGAAATCGTGGCCGTTCATTTTTCTCTCTTTGGATCCAAGGGCTCAGGTGATTCCTGGCTGGTTTAAATCAGCAGAAGCTTGAGTCATTCTTCACTTGGTAAATTGAAGAGAGAAAGAGAGAGGAGGAAGAAGGAGGAGGAGATCCAGCCACCGGCAGAGCTCCCGTGGTCCGATTCGTGATCCGAGGCCAGCGTTGTGAAGGCAAAGCTGCTGCGGTTCTTTCTCACCGGCTAGTTTACGATGGCTCCCAAGAGATCAACAAGGGTAACGATCTCCCTTCTTGGACATGTGAAGTCCTTCTTTTCTGCATTGCATAGGGAAAACCCTTCCCCGCGAGTGTGCGGTGGGTTGTGGTGTCCCTTGGGGTAGATATGTTAAGTCCCCCTTGTTAGAGTCCGGAATTGGAGTACGGATCTAGGCATGCTGTGTGAAGCCCATCTGGACATGGTCTGGATTGGTGATGCTTGTTTGCATATCGGAGAAGGCTCCGTGATTATGCTTGTGTTGCCTTGTGCCTACCTGTTGCTTGGTGCAGCAGGAAGTACTGGATGAAGTCCAGGAAATGAAGAGGGTTGGATGCAACTCTTGTAGCCGTGCATTGCCACTTTATGAGCGGTTGAGCCGTTGGGCTGCAACTCGATGAAAAGGCAGATTGCCGAACAGGAAAGGTGAAACCGACCCGCGCCTATAAATTACTATGGATACTTCCGTATTCGAGGTGGCACAGCGACTTGAGCAACGGGGGGTGGCTGATCCGTACCTGCGTTAGGTCTGTCCGACTTGGAAGCCTAGTTATGGGTTTTGTTGGAGCGCCTAATGAGAGTCTTAGGCCCGCGCGCCGGAAAGACTAGAATGCTCAAATACCGTGTAGACGGTGGTGTTGACCCTGGTATTCCGGTACACCAAGAATGTGCCCTGAGTGCACGGACTGTCGGGCCGTGTGGCCGATAGTTGTGATGGCTTGAATGTGCCTGCGCGCACATAGTTGCTATATGATGATGCCATGCTATGCAGGGAAAGAATGCTAATGCCCCGAGAAAGGGGTAGGATTGTTATAATTGGGTCAGCTGAATGCTGACCGTTGCATTGTTTGCCACCGGTTGGGTGGATTGTCCCTATGCAGGTGCTGGAGAGCCAAGTGGTAAATGAATGGCTGAAGCCCTACTGCTGTTGTTGCTGCTGCTGCGGCTAGCCCTTGAAGGCTAAGCGAATGTTTTTGCTTGTTTTCTTTTACTCATGTATGGCCGACCTGCGCGCCGAGGTTTGTAAACCATACGGTGTGGAAAGAGGAACTGTAAGGCCTTAAGGCCAAACTCTATGTATTTATTGTACATTCCGTGGCTATATATATAAAGGTGGTTTATATATTGGACATTCCTAGTTAGAGTTCAAATTACAACTTAAAGCTTCCGCTAGAATGCTCTGAGTTTGGATTCATGTATGGTTTGGTATTATCCTGTGACCTCACCGTCTGTTTGTGGCATATAGTGTGGGGCCCCGGCCGGACCTTCTACTATACGTCATTTAACGGATGGGGTCGTTACATACAGGGCTACAGCCTAAGCACCCCAACCCCTCTCCATCCACAGTCGGGTTGTTGGTGGCCACAACCTACCTTTGATGAGGCAAACTTGATAGTCAAGCGCGCACTAAAGGGCATTCCCAGAAGGTCACCCATCCCAGTACTACTCCAGCCCGAGCACACTTAATTATGGAGTTCTTTCTACTCTCATCATCACTTGAGCTGCATGTCAAGTGGTGATGAGAGTTGAAAGAACTCCATAGTTAAGCGTGCTCGGGTTGGAGTAGTACTGGGCTGGGTGACCTCCGGGGAAGTCCCCGTGGTGCGCGCTTGAATATCAAGTTGTGTCTCATTAAAAGGAGGTTGTGGCCACCAACAACCCACAGGTGGATGGAGATGGGTTGGGGTGCTTGGGCTACAGCCCGGTAACGTCGCTTAGAGAGGAGCCGTGACATCGTCACGTTATATCGGCTAGGGTCATTACAATAAAAAGTGGCGCAGCGAAAGCATGGTGGGCCCATAACCCACAGGTCGGAGGATCGAAACCTACCTCTGATACAACTTTATAACGCCTCCATCCGTCACATGGAATATAACAGAGGGTCCGACCGAGGCCCCACGCCATATTTCACAGACGAACAACGAGGTCACGTGTGAATACCAAAATACCATCTACTCACATCCTACCTCAGAGCAATCTAGCGGAATTTTATAACTTATGAGAACTCATCCAATGAATGTCCACTAAATATATAAATACCCATTTATATATAACACCAGGAATGTACACAACTCAAACGCTCACGGCCTTAAGGCCTTACAAGTTTCTCTTTACAAAAGGTGGTTAAATACATCGGCACGCAGGCCGGCCACACATGAAATCCAATTCTTCGCACAGCCTTCAAGGGCCAACAAACAACAACAGCAAGGGCTTCAGCCCACTCAGTCCAGTTCAGCCCGCAACACCTACATATGGACGTCCACCCCACGATTGATAAACAAAGAAACGGTCAACATTCAGCTGACCCACTATAACAACCCTACCTCTTACCCAGGGCAGTGGTTCCTTCCATGCATGCATTGCAATCACATATATATATATATATATATATATATCACAACAAGTGCACTCAGGCACAACAACATCACCCACACCGACCTTCGTGTCAGACGCTCCGTGCACTCATGACATGCTTACGGTTGACCGGATCATTTCCTTGGTTCCACCACCGATCAGATGTTCATAACTTGTTTGCGATGGAGCATAGTCTACTACAGCGCACAGACTGGATACCCTCTCACCCATTCCATTCAGAGGTGGTAACCTCACAGAAACACTTGAGCATTATCGATTGATACGTCGGGAAGTCCAGCAGCCCCCCATTTGCAGTGCTACCAAACGACTGCTCACAACAATCTTGCCACTGAACTTGTTTGGTTGCCTACCCACTCAGAGGTTATTAACTTGTTGTCCATGGGCATCAGCCTCCAAACCCCTATTATCGATGCTGTGGGGCGTGACAAGCGGTGGCCTCTGAGCTCTAAACCCGGATCATTTTGGTTTTTATTATAGCGGAGTGGTTATGTTGGTGTCTATGTTGCGCTAAATTTCGGGACGGAATTTCTGTAATGAGGGGAGGGTTGTAACACCCCAATTTCAAATTTTGAGTTCAAGCTGGGTGACACGGCCTGGGACATGGGCGTGTTCCAAGGCGTGTCCATCTCTTGGTACTCAAGTGTGTCGCGAGTTCTCGACGAAAGTGCAGTCGACGATCATCGAGAGGCGACATGGCTAGGGACACGGGAGTGTCCCAGGCCGTGTCCTGCTCGGGTTGGTAATCGGGCTGTGTTGAGTGTGGCACACCGGCCTGTGACACGAGCATATAACATGGGCGTGTTGGGCACACGGCCAAGGACACGAGCGAGTGGCTTAGACGTGTCCTTTTAGGGAGTGTTGATCTTGTGTTGATTGAGGAACACGCCCCTCAACACGGGCATGTACCTAGTGATACGGGCATGTTAGGTGTTTGGCACGGTCGTGTCCAACCCGTGTTCTGATCCGGATTGAGTCGGTTCTGCTGCCTCTTAAGGGACACGGCCTGTGACACGGGAATGTCAAAAGTCATGTCAGTCATGTTTAGATGCTTTTCAGAGCAGATCAAGGCCGTTCATTTCCTTCTATTTGGATCCTATGGTCTAAGCTCCTTCCAACTAATATAAGGCCGAGAATAGAGGATAGAATCTCATTCAAGCTTTTGCCATTCTCTTTCTAAATAGAAGAGAGAGAAGAGCACGGAAGGAAGAAGGAGAACCTTTCCGGCCGTTGGTGGAGCTTCAGCGGTCCGAAAGAGAGAGCAGAGTTCTGCGTTATTGAGGCAAGGCCGTCGCGGTGATTTCCAACCGGTCAGTTTGTCATGGCTCTGAAGCGATCGTCAAGGGTAACGATCTCCTTCTTCGACAAGTGAAGTCCTACTTTATGCATATGCATGGGATCCTCCACCAAGAGGTGGAAAGCGTAAGCGATTACAGCGATTGAGTCTGCATTTAGTTCGGAAGTGTGTAGTACGGAATTGGCATGCTATGTGAAGCCCATCTGGACGGGTAGCCTAGATTGGTGATGCTGCGAACCGAGGAAGACTCCGTGTATAAAAAAATTAGCTTGTGGAGATTATGAGGACGCTTGTGAATTATGGTATGGAATCTTTGCATAGCTCCTTTGGTTGTATGCTAGGAACGAGCTGTATGTTGGATTGAAAAGTGGCACTATGTGCCTGTGTTGAGAGATGGATATGAGAACCTCTGCGTGGGTGTGCCACCCAACAAGTTCATTGGTAGGATTGTTTTGAGCGAGCACCTCTGAATGGGATGGGCGCGAGAAGTCGCCAATAGGGGTTTGGCGGCTGATGCCCATGGCCAACAAGTTAAGAACTTCTAAGTCGGTAGGCCACCCAACATGTTCAGTGGTAAGATCATTGTGAGCGGTCATTTGGTAGCACTGTAAATGGGGGACTGCTGGCCTTCCCGGCATGTCAATCGATAATGCTCAAGTGTTGCCGTGAGCTTACCACCTCTGAATGGGATGGGTGAGAGGCCAGTCTGCGTGCTGTACTAGACTATGCTCCATCGCCAACAAGTTAAGAACCTTTGATCGGTGGTGGAACCAAGGAAATGATCCGGTCCACCGTAAGCGTGCCATGAGTGCACGGAGTGTCTGGCACAAAGGCCGGCGTGGGTGATGTTGTTGTGCCTGAGTGCACTTGTTGTGATATATATATATATATATATTGTGATTGCAATGCATGCTGGGAAGGAACCACTGCCCCGAGTAAGGGTAGGGTCATTATATTGGGTCAGCTGAATGCTGACCGTTGCTTTGTTTATCACCCGTGGGGTGGACGTCCATATGCATGTGTTGCGGGAAGAACTGGACTGAGCGAGCTGAAGCCCTTGCTGCTGCTGTTTGTAGGCCCTCGAAGGTCGTGCGAAGAATTGGATTTCATGTGTGGCCGCCTGTGAGCTGATGTATGAAACCACCTTTTGTAAAAAGAAACTTGTAAGGCCTTAAGGTAGTGAGAGTTTGAGTTGTATACATTCCTGGTGTTATATATAAATGGGTATTTATATATTTAGTGGACATTCGTTAGATGAGTTCTTATAGGTAATAAACTTCCGATAGTATGCTCTGATGTAGGATGCGAGTAGATGGTATTTTGGTATTAACACGTTACCTCGCTGTTCGTTTGTGAAATATGTCGTGGGGCCCCGGCCGGACCCTCTGTTATATTCCATGTGACGGATGGAGGCGTTACATAGCGCTATGTCCTTTTTCATTCCTAGCCACCAGAAAACATTTTTCAAATCTTTATAGATTTTCGTGCTTCCTGGGTGAATCAAATACTTAGTATAATGAGCCCCGTACATTAATTCCTCTCGGATTTTACCCACCTTTGGGACGCACAATCAACTGCACTTCAATAACAGCCCATTCTCAACAGTAAACTGGGTATCTGAACCATCCAAAGACCTAGCCATGTAGCGTTTCATGCTATCATCCTACTCCAAAGCCTGCCGAATTCGGTCAACGAGGCCATACTATACCTTTGTCCAATACAAATGTTCTTCAGCACAAGACCTCCTGTCAACGCAAGAGATCTCTAAGGCCTCCAAATCTCGAATGAGACTCTTATCATTCATCTGTATCCAATTATCCTGTGTCGGGGCCCCCGACTTAATGCATCCACAACCGTATTACCTTTTTCAAGGACGTAATGTATTTTGAAGGTATAATCCCCAAGAAACTCAAAACACCTCCGTTAGAGCATATTTAAGCCCTTCTGATCAAACAGATACTTCACGCTCTTATAGTATTTGTAAATGTTGACTTTCACGCCATACAAGTAGTGTCTCCAAAGCTTCAGCATGAATATCACGGCCGCCAACTCCAAGTCATGGACCGGATAAATCCTCTCGTGCACCTTCAACTACCGCGAGCCAAAATATATCACCTTCACATGCTGTAGTAAAACACGGCCTAAGCCACTACCTAAATCATCACTGTAGATCTCAAATCCCTCTGTTCCACATGGCGATCACAAAATAGGTGTTGTGGTCAGAAGACTTTTCAATTCTTCGAAGGCTTGTGCGCATGCTGGAGACCAAACAAACTTCTGATCCTTCCTTATCAGGGTCATGAGGGGGAAACGCTATCCGCGAGAATTTCTCCACAAAGAGCCGGTAGTAGCCGGCAAGACCCAGAAAACTCCGGACTTCTGCCACAGAAGACAATACAGGACACTCCAATATCACAACAATCTTTGACGGTTCAACCGCGATTCCCTCTCCACTAATAATTTGTCCAAGGAATGCTACCGAAGACGGCCAAAAATAGCACTTTGAGAACTTGGCGTATAACTGATTGCTCCTCAAAGTCTCCAAAACAATGTGCAAATGCTCCGCATGATCATCCTCGGACTAGGAGTACAGTAGGATTTCATCAATAAAGACTATCACGAACCGATCCAAATACACTATGAACGTATAGTTCATTAAATCCATAAACACGGATGGCGCATTTGTCTTCCCAAAAGGAATGATAGTGAATTCGTAATGACCATATCGTGTACTCAATGTTGTCCTGGGAATGTTACTTTCCCTGATTCTCAGCTGATAATATGCTGAGGTCAAATCTAGCTTTCAGTATACAGTCGAGTCAACTAGCTGGTCGAACAGATCATCAATCCTTGGAATCGGGTACTTATTCTTCTCTCTCAATTTATTCAATTCCTGATAATCGATACACAACCGCAGACTACCATCCTTCTTCTTCACGAAAAGGAATAGTGCGCTCCAAGGTGACCAACCTAGATGTATATACCCCAGTTCTATCAGTTCCTGAAGCTGCGCCTTCAGTTCTGCCATCTCTCTCGGTACCAAGCGGTAAGGTGACCTAGATACAGGTCTGGCAACTGGCAGAAACTCGACAGTGAAATCGATCTCTCTCTGAGGTGGAGCTCTAAGGAGATTCTCAGGGAAAATGTCAGCAAACTATTACACCACCGGAATACTGGCCAAATTCGGCTTTAGCTTCTTAGCCTCAAATAGGGTGAAGAACAACTCTGCCCTCTCATGGAAAGCTTTAACTACTTGGAGAGTAGATATCAACATCTCGCTCGACCCCTTCAAATAAGAGAAAGTTGTTTCATGACTTGTATTCAACCCCAATTTGACTGTCTTCTGGATACAATCAATAAAAGCACGTTGCTCCGAGAGCCAATCCATGACAAAGATCATGTCAAACTCTACTATCGGCAGTAGTAACGCTTCAAAGTCAAAAGGTTGATTTCCTATCAACACCCTAATACAACAGGCTCTATCTGCACGCATCAAACACCCGTTAGGCAGTAATGCATCCAATTTATCCTTCGCCAAAGAAGAAAGCTCTTCGATACGTGATACGAATTCCTCGGATAGGAAAGAGTGTGAAGCTCCTGCATCAAACAGTGCTCGAGCCGGATAGTCCAAAATTACGGCAAAGCCTAAAGCACAACAGCGTACAACCAATGTATAAGATGTACGGTATAGAGAACATTATAGCTAAAATAATCTAGCATAGACCCGTAACCACAACGCCTTATCTGATGTCCTCTTGTTGGGAAATGTTGTAGACTCTTGGTTGGGTTGGAGCTTGATGGGGCGCGGTTGACTCCAATGTCTTCCCTTTCTAAGCATAAATTTCTCCTGCATTCTTCTCCGACTTACCACTCCAACAGTCACGGGATATATGACCCAGTTTGCTACATTTATAACAAAGGATTGGGCCTCCTTGCCCTAACGATGCTCCAGAAGTAATTATTGAAGTAGTCGATCCATAAGTTTTAGGCTTCTTGTATCATTTCCGATGCCAGACTTCGATGAACTTGGAACTTTAAAATCTGACCTCTTCACAGTCAAGTACTTCTTACCTTGAGTTATCTTCAGATCCTTCTCCAGAGACCGTGCTATATTGATCAGGGTCAGAAAACAATTCATCATCGCTCCCGCGAGCAACAACCTCAGATCTTCACACAATCCTTCATATAACCGATTAGTCTTGTGCTCATAATCAATAAAGTAGAGCCAGCATAACGGCCTAATCTCGTGAACTCATGCAGGTAGTCGTCCACACTACTCTCACCCTGAGTCAGTCTCTGAAACTGATTTTCCATAGCTATTTTCTGCGCTGATGGGATGAACCGTGCAAGAAATAAGCTCGAGAAATCCTCCATCGAGATATCAGTGATTTGTCTCCCATCAAAGTGATGAAGTTCTAACTCATCCCACCACAATCTTGCTTTGTTGTCCAGAAGGAAAGTTGCTATTATAACCTTCTGTCACTCTTCGGTGTCAATTGCTGTCATGACTTTCTTAATCCTAGAAAGTAAGTCCTCATCTTACGTTGGGGTTTCAGTCCCCAAGAACATTAGTGGGTTAAAGTTCATCATATTTTTCAGCTGCTTCTCTGTCGCTCTTCTTGGCACAATAGCTTCTGTAAGAAACTGATTCGCCACTAACGATTCAGCCGCACCAAGAGGCTCATGGACCATGCCAGGGGCAGGGGGTTGTACCCGCCTCTCTGGCTGAGAATTAATCATGGCGAAAACAACTTCCGCAACTATTCGTATGGTTTCAGACGAAGGATGGGTCGCAAGCGCAACATTAGGCAAACTACACTCCGCATAGTGAGGATGTCGTGACTACTCCGCAACACTCCTAGTCACCTAAAATCATGAAAACACTCAATTAGACAACAAGCAAATGGCCCAAAACACAATTATAGGAACAATTTGGTTCCTGAATTTTGTGTATTTTTATTCCTAAGTGGACATTCATGGGTTCTTATCATGTTATATTGCTAACACACACAAGTGCTCACTACACCTTAAAGGAATTCTCCCACGAATTTTAATATGAAATACCGACACTAGAGTCTGATACCAACTTGTAACACCCCCATACATCATATTGCATATTACAAAATGTCCGGTCGGGGCCCAACACCATATACTAAGAACATTTAGTGGAGTTACTTATTGAAACCATCATCCATAGTTGCATCCTAACTCAAAGTGCATTCTAGCGAAAGAATTAAAGATTACAATTAGAACCCAACCACCTGAATGTCCACTAATACAAATTAGGAATGATAAAAAAATACATGAATAGTATTGGCCTTAAGGCCTTACAATGTTCAACTAAAAAATAATTATCTTGCATACATCAGCATGCAGGTCGACCACACATGAATGATAAAGTAAATGGGTATTTCGCTTTGGCCTTTAAGGGCTAGATTAGCATTCCTAGACTCCAGCCCGCTACTTCTCGCTTGGCTCGACTGTACCAATATGAAACATTCGACCGTAATAGTGGCAAACAATAGCAACGGTCAACATTAGCTAACCAAATTATAACGACCCCACCCTCACTCAGGGTGGCGGAGCTCCTTCCCTGCAGACATTAACATTAACAAAAGTTTTCAATCAGAACGTGCAAGCAAGCACTATTTTTCATAGTCGTTGGCAAAACCGACCAATGCCCTATGATCGCAGGGCATATTAACGATGCACCAGACCCCAACGGGTTGCACCTCCATTCTCTGTGATGTTTAGCAATGTTTGAGCATTCTAGTCTTTTAGGGCTGAAGTCAAAGACAACGCCCCTATGGCTACGACCTAGTCATGGTGATTTACACTTTGACTCACTCCAGGTCGATCGACAAAAGATTGGGTACAATTAAACTCTTTCCTGGTGCTCAAATCGTCGGGCGCAACAAGCCACAACACGGGTCACCATCCCCTTTTCGATCCGAACAAATCATAATCTCATTATCATCCTAGGCCAGCACTCACGGCCACCTAAGCTGGGCTACACAGGATCTCAGCTCCATAATCTGGCCTCTAGGTCCACAAGAAATAGGCCCTCAAAGCAATAGCCTCTAGGTCTCTTTGAGATTTCCCTTACAATCAACACAGTGCTCACTGAGAGCTAGTGCTAGTGGTATCTCTACCGTCGCGCAGTAGAAGATAAACTATCGATTCTTCCCCCTTTTGGGTGTTTTCCTGGAAACCACATCCAATACTCTCACTACAGCCATCTGCACACACCGTGACCAAAAAATCTATGCGATAAACACGAAGTCTTCTCCTGCATACAAAACATACTAACATCACCAATCCACAACAATCCATCCGGATGAAATTAAGACACCATTCCTATTCCGTACTTCGATTTTGGATTTAAATGCAACACTAATGGAGATACACAGATCTACCCATGAGGAGACCCACTTCCACACATTTGTGGAGCATCTAACCTTAAATGCCAAAAAGAAGGACTTCACATGTCCAATGAGGAAAATCATTACCCTAGAAGTCTGTTTTGGCGCTATATGAGAGATTTTAGTCAAATGGAAATGATCGCTTTCGCTTTGCCTCCGCAGATCCGTACTCTCCTAGATAATCTAAGCCCTGAAACTCCAATGGCAGCGGAATCTCCTCTATCCTTCGTTGTCGCTCCTCCAAACATCCAACAAAAGATTTTAGAAGAAATGAAGAGAAAACAGCCCTTCCAACACTATAAACCGAGCTACCGCCGCACAGTAACTAGCTACTAATCAAAGTCTGACACGTTGACACACCATTATAGAACTGTTATCGCCGCGCGATAGGATCCTACCACCACGCGATAACTAGCATCGGTTACAACACGACCGTTACCACTACCATCGCGTGACAGCTGCTACCACCGCATGGTAGCAACCCGAGAGCATTGCCAATTAAATTGACCAAGATACTGCCAGAGGTATCTCTACCATTGGGCGGTATCTTCCCGAAGGCCCTGCCATTAAATCACGGCATTACTTCGACACGGTAACAATACCTTCTGGAAGTATCTCCCAGAACCTATTTTCCTACTTTGGGAAAGTTGGGGCGTTAGAGTGATACCTTTGCCAGCGATCTACGATACCCTAATAACATCATTCCAGTGATGCCATCTCTAAGCCATGAATGAAATCCTTCGAAATATCATTTAATTTCCATTTCGGAATTGATAACAACTTTGGTAATCCACTAGGCTTTTTACATTATGCCTTCACTAGTGCTCAAGTGTGACAATTCGCCACATAGAGAGCCGTGTCTTTCTTCAAACCTGGCCACAAAAATAGCTTCTTCATGTTTTTGAACATCTTTGCGCTCCCTAGGTGGATGGCATAATTAGTAAAACGTGCCTCATACATCAATTCATCATGTAACTTGCAAAAATTTTGGTTGCACAAATGACCATATTTCCACAAAAGACCGTCCTTGAAGATAAACTCTGTATTAGACCTTTCCATAGTCTCTATGACATAGAACTTCTTGCTTTCATCAAGATCCAACACCTGTTGAATTTATCTGCAAGGTGTTATTGCACCTCAGTCCAGTTTAAGCATGCATTTGTTCTTACTCTCCTATAAACACGAGATTTTTAGGGTCACAAAATCACGAATTAGACGCTTATCATGCATCAGAATACAATTTACCTGTGTTGGAGCATTATGATTTAATGCATCAGTGACAATATTTCCCTTCTCGGGAGTGTAATGAATCTCTAAGATGTAGTCCCCAAGGAACTCCATCCACCAGCTCTATCACATATTCAAATCTTTCTGATTAAATAAGTATTTTAAACTCTCTTGGTCTATAATGATATAAATCTTCATGCCATTCAAGTAATGCCGCCAAAACCTAAGAGTGAATATCGCGACTGCCAATTTTAAGTCAAGAACAAGATAATTCCCCTCATGCACCTTCAGCTAGCAAGAGCCATATACTATAACCTTTCTAAACTTTAGAAGAATACTGCCTAAGCCAGTCCGTAAGGCGTCACTATATATCTCATAGCCTATTAAACCACATGGAAAACACAAGATTGGCATTGTGGTCAAGAGACTCTTTGTAATGCCCCGAAACTCAAAAGAGGGACGGGTGACATTTTTAGCAAGATCTATGTTTTGCTAGAAGTGACACGGCCTGTGACACGGGCGTGTCCCAGGGCGTGTCTTTCTCGGGTCGAGGTTGGTCGCATGGTAGACGATTTTGGAGTCAACGGTCGTCGGTGTGGGGGGGTGAACACGGCCTGGGACATGGGCGTGTCCCAGGGCGTGTCAGCCACTCAAGGCCTTACACTCAACGATCGTTGATTGAGGGGCGCACGGCCTGAGCCCAGGCTTATTCGGGTCCGATACGGGCGTGTTCAATTCAACACGGGCGTGTCGAATGCTGTATACTCCTCGGGTCGTGCGGCATTTTGTGCTAAGGAGATTACACGGCCTGGGACACGGGCTTGTCCCAGGGCGTGTCTAGCACATGGCATGTGACACGGGCGTGTTACATGGCCGTGTCATTCTCGGGGGGAATCGTGGATTTTGCACATGGGCCATGACACGGGCCATGACATGGGCGTGTCACATTGTGTCACGGGCGTGTTTGTCGCCGTGTCAGAGGCTGTGTTCTTGTCGGGAATTTCTGGTGACGGCAAATGAGTGACACGGCCATGGACAAGGCCGTGTTGCAACCCGTGTTCGGCCCAGATTTTCTATTATTTCAGCGTAAATCGTGGCCGTCTGATTCCTTGGCTTGGAATCCAAGGGATGGGGTTGTTCCTAATGGGGTTTAACCTGGGAATAGGGTTAGAAAACCCTTATTTTCTATTTGAGTTCTCTCTCTAATTTTTAGAGAGAAGGGAGAGCAAGGAGGAGGAAGAAGACCAAGATCCGGTCACCGGCGGAGCTTCGGAGCTCCAAATCGCGAGCCGACTTTAGATTTGCAGAGGCAAGGAGATTGCGGTGCTTTCCATCTGCATAGATTTCCATGGCGCCGAGGAAGAATGCTAGGGTAATGATTCTCATCCTAGGACATGTGAAGTCCACTTTTCCTTTGCATAGGAAGCCCTCTCACGCGAGTGTGCGGTGAGTTGAGGCGTTCCTTGGGGTAGATATGTAAAGTCCCCCTTGTGTAGAGTTTGTATGCGAAAATGGACATAGGCATGTTGTGTGAAGCCTATTCGGACATGTTGGTCTGGATCGGTGATGTTGCATTGCATAATAATCGGAGAAGACTCCGGGTGAATGTTTGTTTTAGGGTTTTCTACGTGGTAGATTGCAACAGGGAGCCTTGGGTACTAACTCCAAGGTGCACCCGAAGAACTTGGCAAATGTGGGATGTTTCCAACATGGTGGTCGGGGAGCCAACTTGAACATAACCGAGTTTTGTGTCTTCTGTGATTGAAACGGGACTCAGGGAGTCTTGACCTGCGCATATGGCTTAAATTGTCATTGCGGTATGAGCACGGGTCAGGTCGAACCTTACCCGATCTATGTCGTTCAGCGGAACCGTTAGCATAGATGAGGGTCTTCGACGGTCTATGGCTTAAATTGACGTGACCAATGCCAGGGAGACAAAATGCTCATATGGTTGGCCGTCCAAGGGACGGTGGTGAGACGGGAACGTTTATGGCTTAAATTGACGTGACGTTGGCCGGTTCGCCTTGAATGTGCCCTGAGTGCACGAGGTGTGTGGCCGTGCGTGCCAGCACCTGTGATGAAGTGTGTGTTTTTACACTATACAACTTGCTTATGCTAACAAAATGAATGGAAGAGCATCGCCGCCCCGAGTTGGGGGTGGGGTCGTTATAATTTGGTCAGCATAGCTGACCGTTGCTTTGTTTACCACTGTGCGGTGGATTGTTGCTTGCAGGTGATACGAAGCCAAGTGGCAAGTAGTGGGCTAAAGCCCAAGTTGTTGTGCCGGCCTTCGAAGGCCAAGTTTTGAGTGTTTCCTTTTGTACTCATGTATGACCGACCTGCGTGCTGAGGTTTGGAAGACACTTTTGTTAAACAAACACTTGTAAGGCCATAAGGCCATCGTTTGTTGTATTATACATTCCTATGGGTCTTTTGTAGTGGACATTTTGCTTTGGCTGGGTTCTTTTATCTTGCAACTTAATAATTTGCTTCCGCTAAGTGCTCTATGTAGGACGTTGTGATTGGTTGAATGGTTTCAATTAGTAACAACCCGGTCTGTCCGTAGTATATGGCGTCGGGCCCCGGCCGGACCTACTGCTATATGCTATGTGATGGATAGGGGTGTTACAAATTCGTATCAGACTACCGGTTTCGGTCTAGCTTAAATGAATTCGTGGGCAAATTCACTTTAAGGGGTGGTGAGCACAGGTGTGTGTGTCATCGCTATAACATGAAAAGAACCCATGAATGTCCACTTAGGAATGAAAATACACATGTTTGAGTAACCTGCGTGTTCCTATAATTGTTGTTTGCAATATTGTTTGGTCACTTATCTGTGTTTTGCACGATTATAGGTGACCAGAAGTGGTGCTGGACCGTCAGAATGGCCAGGTTCTGAGGCAAGCAGCGCACCAAAAGATGCGCCTGCAACACCTCCTTCATCTGAGACCATTAGATTGGTGGCAGAAGCTGTACTTGTAATGATCAATGCGCAGCATGCGAGGCAGGTGCAGCAGCCTACTCCTATTATGGGGCAAGTACCGCTCCAAGCAGCAGAGCCTAGGAGGGTGGAACAGGTGATGATGGAGCCGGAGTTGCCTCAGAGAGCAACTGAGAAACAACTTAAGCATGTGATGGGTTTCCATCCGCTATTGTTCTCGGGAACGGGAACCCCGACTCAGGCTGAGGATTGGATATCGAGAGTCAAGAAAGTGCTTACAGCAACAGAAACTGAATAGTGGCAGAAGACCACGATTGCAACGTTCTTATTGGACGGGGACGCGAGGTTATGGTGGGAAGGGTTGGAGCTACACCACCTGAGAAGAAGGAAGTTGGCTGATGTCTCTATGGAGGAATTTTCGAGGTTGTTTATGGCTCGATACCTCCCCTCAGCGCAAGGGATCGCGTTGGAAAATGAGTTTCAAAAGGTTGTGCAAGGAGATAGCACCGTGGACGAGTATCTCCTTGAATTCACTCGTTTGGGAAGATATGCTAGCGCTACCTTTGCCGATAAGGAGCGCAAGACGAACCGCTTCTATGAAGGGTTAAGAGATGATCTGAAATTGTTACTTTCGGGGCCTATGGCGCAGGGTTTCATGACCTTGGTCAACTCGGGCCGGTCCTTGGAAAAGGACATGAAGAATGTTCAAGCGAAGAAAGAATCCAGTGGCAAGAAATCAGAGTTTAAAGTGCCGACTACTTCGAAGTCTGGATATCGAAGGTTCTACAAGAAGGCTAAGACGTCGGGTCCAGCCCATTCTTCAGGTGCCTCGGGGGCATCAACCAATAGAACCCAGGGCGCTTGTTATACTTGTGGAAAGACGGGGCATTTTTCCCTGCGATTGTTGGAGTAAACGTCCGAAGTCCGAGAGAAAGCAAGGAGGTGCCCATGAAGGGAAGGGCAAGGCGGGGGATTCAACCGCGTCCCACTATGCTCCGACTCAACCGAGAGTCTATAACTTGGGCCAGCAGGAGGCCATCAAACAGGCCGACGTGGTGACATATACAGTTTAATTTATAGTAAGTTAGCTTTAAATACTGTTACCCAGTGCTTGTTAGCTTAATACTATTGTATAAGCTTTGTTCTGATTGGCAGGAGTCCGGCACGAGCACTTTTTGATACGGGAGCTTCACACTCCTTTTTTCCAAAAGTTTCGTAACGCGCATCGGAGACCCTTCCTCGATTGCGAAGGACAGATTGGATGTATTGCTACCGAATGGGTGTTCGATGCGTGCGGATAGAGTATGCGTCGTGAATGTTCTTATTGGAAGCCAAGAGTTCGACTTGCTAGCGTTGTTGCTGCTGCTAGCAAGGTTCGACGTTATCTTTGGTATGGATTGGCTTTCGGAGAAAAAGGCTTGTATCGATTGAAACCGTAAGGAGGTCAAGCTGGGTGTTGGGAAGGAGATGATGTTTGCGGGACTGAAGGGGTCGAGCAAGACGCTGATGTCTGCTCTTCAGGTGGTGAAGGCGGTTCGTGCTGGAGCAGAGCTGTTCTTCACGTTAGTGGAGGCTGTAAAGCCTAAGGGCACTTTGGATAGTATCCGAGTGGTATGTGAGTTACCCGACGTGTTCCCGGGCGATCTTCCTGGAGCCCCACCGTAGCGAGAAATTGATTTCACTATCGAGCTAGTGCTAGGTGCCTAACCTGTGTCACGTTCTCCTTATAGGTTGGAGCCTAAGGAGATGGCGGAGTCGAAGGTTCAACTAGAGGAGTTGATGGAGCAAGGGTATGTACGTCCGAAATCGTCGCCTTGGAGCGTACCAGTCCTCTTCGTTAAGAAGTAGGATGGCAGTTTGCGGCTATGTATCGACTACAGAGAGTTGAACAAGCTAACCGAGAAGAATAAATACCCGATCTCAAGGATTGATGATCTCTTCGATCATTTAGTCTGATCATTGGTATATTCCAAGTTGGATATGAAGTCTGGGTATTATCAGCTGAGGATAAGGGAGTGTGATATCCCGAAGACGGTATTCAGAACAAGGTATGGGCACTTCGAGTTCACGGTCATGCCATTTGGACTGACGAATGCGCCATCAGTGTTTATGGATTTGATGAACAGGATGTTCTGAGAGTACCTAGACTGTTTTGTGATCGTCTTCATTGATGATATATTGGTGTACTCGCAGTGCAAAGAAGATCACTTCAAGCATCTGCATCTAGTCTTGGAGACGCTGAGAAGGAATGAACTCTATGCATAATTCTCCAAATGTGAGTTCTAGCTACCCTCAGTAGAATTCCTTGGTCATATTGTTAGTGGGCAAGGTATAGCGGTGGATCCGATGAAGATTGTTGCGATACGGGAGTGGCCTGTGTTGTCTTCGGTAGCGGAAGTCCGTAGTTTTCTTGGGCTTGCCGGCTATTACAAGTGCTTCGTAGAGAACTTATCGCGGATAGCATTACCTCTCACTAAGTTGACAAGGAAGGATCATAAGTTCTTGTGGATGCAGGAGTGCGTGCAAGCATTTGAGGAGCTGAAGGGACGGTTGACCACGGCGCCAGTGCTAAGTTTGCCGAGTGGGACCGAGGGCTTCGAGATTTATAGTGATGCCTCAGGTAGTAGTTTGGGCTGCGTGCCGCTGCAGCATGGTAATGTTATAGCGTATGGATCGCGTCAGCTAAAAGTGCATGAAAGGAATTATCCGGTCTACGACTTGGAGTTGGCGGCCATTATATTTGTGCTTAAGCTGTGGAGACACTACTTGTACGGCGTTTAGGTCAATATTTATACCGACCATAAGAGCCTTAAGTACTTGTTGGATCAGAAGGATCTGAACATGAGACAGCGGAGATGGATGGAGTTCCTGGGGGACTATACGTTCAAGATTCATTATGTACCCAGCAAGGGCAATGCAGTTGCGGATGCGTTGAGTTGCAGGGCTCCCGCCCAAGCCAACTGATTGTCAGTACACGAAGAGAGGCTAATTCGGGAGTTGAAGGCGTTGGATATCTGTTGCGTGGACAAGAAATCTAGCGCTAAAGAATTGTTGAACTAGACGGAAGTTCACTATGACCTGGCTGATCGTGCTCGGCAGGCATTGGAGTTGGATGGTAGCATGAAAGAGCTTATTAATACAGTGTTGGATGGGTCGAATTCCCAGTTATCAATCGAGGATGGGCTGTTAAAGAAGGACTATCGTTTGTGCATCCCAAGTGGGGGAAATCTTCAGGCGGAGTTGATGTACGAGGCTCATAATACCAAGTACTCAATCCACCTAGGGAGCACGAAGATGTACCGGGACCTAAAGAAGGTGTTTTGGTTGCCAGGGCTAAAGAAGGATGTTGCACTGTTTGTGGCTAAGTGTCAAACCTGCGCCTTGGTAAAGGCGGAGTTCCAAAAGCCTGGATGATTCTTGAAGTCCTTGCCTATTCCAGAATATAAGTTCGACGACATATCGATGGACTTTGTGCATGGCTTGCCAAGGTCGCAGAAAGGGAACGACGCCATCTGGGTGATCGTAGACCGGTTAACAAAGGTTTCGCACTTTATTCCGCATAGGAAGGATGATTTAGTGGAGAGACTGGCGAAACTATATGTGGATAATATAGTCAGATTGCACGGTGTGCCTCGCAGCATCATGAGTGATCGCGATAGGAATTTTATGTCACATGATTAGTGGTTGGTGCAACAGATGCTGGGGACTAAATTGAAGTTCAGCACAGCCTTCCATCCGCAGACTGATGGGCAGACTGAGAGGGTAACCATAACTATGGAGGATATGCTCCGCATGTGTGTTCTAGACTTCGGGAAGCATTGGGAAGATCACCTGTATTTGGTGGATTTTGCGTACAACAACAGCTACCAGGCGAGTATTCAAATGGCTCCCTTCGAGGCCTTGTATGGTAGGAAGTATTGCACGCCATTATCATTATTAGAAACGGGTGAGGCAAGGTTGTACAAGAAGCAGGAGGTGGAGAATGCTATATCTTTGGTGCAGATCATTCGAGAGCGTTTGCTGATCGCTCAGGACAGGCAAGCTAAGTACTACAATGCAAAGCACCGGAACATGGAGTTCGCGGTCGGCAATTGGGTGTACTTGAAGATAAAGTCGTTCAAGGGTGTTTCGCGGGTGTGACGCTTGAAGAAGCTGAGCCCAAGATACCTTGGACCCTTTGAGATTCTGGAGTGGATCGGCGAAGCGTCTTATCGTTTGAAGCTATCGGTGGAGTTGAGTGGACTACACGATGTATTTAATATTTCTGTATTGTAGAAGGCGGTGCAAGAGCCTTCGCAGTTGATCGCAGTGGATCAAGTGTCGGTGGACGAAGGGTTGATGACTAAGGTCAAGCTCGTTCGTATTGAGGACTTTGAAGTTAAATGACCGCGTAACAAGGAGATCTGAATGGTCAAGGTCCGGTGGGACAATTGTGGTTGGGAGGAGCTCTCTTGGGAACGGGAGCAAACCATGCTAGAGGAGTACCCGAAGTTATTTCGTTCAGGTACCGCTTAAGGTTTTCCGTTATCTTTCCTTTGGTAATTTTTGTGGATGAAATTCTTTTAAGAGGGAGAGAGTGGTAACGCCCCGAAACTCAAAAGAGGGACGGGTGACGTTTTTAGCCAGATCTGGGTTTTGCTAGAGGTGACACGGCCTGGGACACAGGCGTGTCCCAGGGCATGTCCTGCTCGGGTCGGTGTTGGTCTCATGGTTGATGATTTTTGAGTCAATGATCGTCGCGGGGGGGGGGGGGGGGGGGGTGAAACATGGCCTGGGACACAGGCGTGTTCATGGGCGTGTCAACCACTCAAAGCCTTACACTCAACGATCGTTGAGTGAGGGGCGCACGGCCTGAGCCCAGGCGTGTTCGGGTCCGACACGGGCGTGTTCAATTCGACACAGGCGTGTCGAATGCCATGTCCTACTCGGGTCGTGCGGTGTTTTGTGCTAAGGAGATTACACGGCCTGGGACACAGGCGTGTCCCACACAGGCGTGTCACATGGCCGTGTCATTCTCGGGGGGAATCGTGGATTTTGCACATGGGCTGTGACACGGGCCATGATATGGGCGTGTCACATTGTGATACGGGCGTGTTGGTGTCCGTGTCAGAGGCCGTGTTCTGGTCGGGAATTTCTGGTGACGGCGAATGAGTGATACGGCCATGCACACGACCGTGTTGCAACCCGTGTTCGGCCCAGATTTTCTATTATTTCAGCCTAAATCGTGGCAATCCGAATCCTTGGCTTGGGATCCAAGGGATGGGGTTGTTCCTGATGGGGTTTAACCTGGGAATAGGGTTAGAAAACCCTTATTTTCTTTTTGAGTTCTCTCTCTAAGTTTTAGAGAGAAGGGAGAGCAAGGATGAGGAAGAAGACCAAGATCCTGTCACCGGCGGAGCTTCGGAGCTCCAAATCGTGAGCCGACTTCGGATCCGCGGAGGCAAGGAGATTGCGGTGCTTTCCATCCACATTGATTTCCATTGCGTCGAGGAAGAATGCTAGGGTAACGATTCTCATCCTAGGACATGTGAAGTCCTCTTTTCCTTTGCATAGGAAGCCCTCTCACGCGAGTGTGCGATGAGTTGAGGCGTTCCTTGGGGTAGATATGTAAAGTCCTCCTTGTGTAGAGTCCGTATGCGATAACGGACATAGGCATGTTGTGTGAAGCCTATCCGGACATGTTGGTCTGGATCGGTGATGTTGCATTGCATAATAACCGGAGAAGACTCCGGGTGAATGTTTTTTTTTCGGGTTTTCTACGAGGTAGATTGCAACAGGGAGCCTTGGGGACTAACTCCAAGGTGCTCCCGGAAAACTGGGCAAATGCGGGTAGTTGCCAATATGGTGGTCGGGGAGCCAACTTGAACATAACCGTGTTATGTGTATTGTGTGATGGAAACGGTACTCGGGGAGTCTTGACCTGCGCATATGGCTTAAATTGTCATTGCGGTATGAGCACGGGTCAGGAGGAACTGTACCCGATCTATGTTGTTCGGCGGAACTATTAGCATAGATGAGGGTCTTCGGCGGTCTATGGCATAAATTGATGTGACCAATGCTAGGGAGACAAAATGCTCATATGGTTGGCCGTCAAAGGGACGGTGGTTACACGGGAACGTCTATGGCTTAAAATGACGTGACGTTGGCCGGTTCACTGTGAATGTGCCCTTAGTGCATGAGGTGTGTGGTCATGCGTGCCAGCACCTGTGATGAAGTGTGTGTTTTTATACTATACATCTTGCTTATGCTAACAAAATGAAGGGAAGAGTATCGCCTCCCCGAGTTGGGGGCGGGGTCGTTATAATTTGGTCAGCATAGCTGAACGTTGCTTTGGTTTACCACCATGCGGTGGATTGTTGCTTGCAGGTACTGCGGAGCTGAGTGGCAAATAGCGGGCCAAAGCCCAAGTTGTTGTGCCGGCCCTCGAAGGCCAAGTTTTGAGTGTTTTCTTTTGTACTCATGTATGATCGGCCTGCGTGCCGAGGTTTGGAAGACACTTTTATTAAGCAAACACATATAAGGCCATAAGGCCATCGTTTGCTATATTATACATTCCTATGGGTCTTTTGTAGTGGACATTTATGCTTTGGCTGGGTTCTTTTATCTTGCAACTTAATAATTTGCTACCGCTAGGTGCTCTTTGTAGGACATTGTGATTGGTTGAATGGTTTCAATAAGTAACAAACCGGTCTATCCGTAGTATATGGTGTCGGGCCCCGGCCGGACCTACTGTTATATGCTATGTGATGGATAGGGGTTTTATACTCTTCAACTCTTCAAAAGCTCATGCACACTCTGACATCAAAATGAACTTCTATTCATTTCTCGTCAAAGTTGTGAGGGGTATAGATATCCTCGAGAAGCTCACTATAAAGTGCCTATAGTAACCAGCAAGTCCAAAGAAACTCCTGACTTTCGTCATAGTAGTCAAAAAAGGCCACTCCCATTTCATAAAAATCTTCACCGGATACACAACAATACCCTCTCCACTAACCACATGGCCAAAGAATGCTACCGATGTCAACCAAAACTCACGCTTGGAGAACTTGGCATAGAGATAACTACTCCTCAGGGTATCCAAAATAACACGCAAATGATCTGCATGTTCCTCTTATGACTGAGAGTATACCTATATATCTTTTATAAAGACTATCACAAGCCAGTCCAAGTACTTTCTAAAGGTTCTGTTTATCAAGTCTATGAATACCGAAGGCACATTTGTTCTCCCAAATGGCATCACAGTGAACTCATAACACAAGTATCACATACTAAATGCTATGTCTGAAATATCACTTTTACTAATCCTCAATTGGTAATAACCGGACTTCAAATCAAGATTTGAGTACATACTTGATCCAACTGCCTAATCGAACAAATCATCGATTCTTGGAATTAGATACTTGTTCTTCTCGGTCATCTTGTACATTTCACAGTAGTCTATACATAGAAGCATGCTTCCATCCTTCTTCTTCATAAAAAAGGACTGGTGCACTCCAAGGAGATGAACTCGGACGTATATAGCCTTGCTCTAGTAACTCCTGTAATTGTACCTTCAATTCTACCATCAATTTTGGCATTATGTGGTATAACAAGTATGACACAAGTTTTTCACCTTGCACCAACTCGGTAGCGAATTCGATCTCTCGCAGAGATGGAACTTTAGGGAGATTTTTCAGAAACACGACCACATACTCCGATACTATCGGAACATCACTCAAACTAGGCTTGGGCTCTTAATCCTCCAACAACATGAAGAATAACTTCACACCTTTCCAAACTACCTTGACCACATAGAGAGCAGACATCAATATCTTACTTGATCCTTGCATATTAGGAAAATTAGTCTCACATTAGGTGTATTGCCTCAGTTAGATTTCCTTCAAGTGGCAGTAAAAAGCTAAATAAAAGGCAAATTTTATTACTCCAAAAAGATAAAAAATATAAAGGTAGGCCCCCTTATTTATAAAAAATGGGGAGATGAAAGAATACAACAAGATATGTGAAACAAAATACAAATAGAGCGGGCTGAGCAGTTTGACACAGTCAAATTGCCAGCCTATACAGTCCTTGGGAAACCAGTTGTGTCTAACCTCTAGACCGCAGTTGTGGTAAACCCCCAGACCGCTACTATGCCTAATCATCAGATCGCTGCTGCGGCTAACCACCTGACCAATGTTACGTCTAACAACCAGACTGCTGTTATGTAAGACTGCCTTTTTTTGACTGGGTCTTTTGCCCAGAATTGCCTCTTTGCGGTGACACCAACTCCTGAGGAGGCCATCACCACAAATCGCAGATCCCACCGGCAATTTCTCAACTATATTCCACAGAAGAAAAGAAGTAAAACATTCATATTCATTTATATAAATGAAAACATGTCCACGATCACTATACTGTAGAAAACAAGTCCATACAAGGAAATAAACTAATTTTGAAGAAGGATAAGGGGCTCCTGTCCAGTACAATAGTCCACACTACAAAACGCTCGTGGAAGTAAAACAACTAATCACTCACTGATCCCAAGACTGATAATGCTGCTGCCACTCCTAGACTAGGCTGGTTAACCTCCTCCTGTACCGTACTCCTGGTTGGTTGGGTCCCCTAGAACTGCACCCTGTCTCCCAACTAGTGTCCCTGGTGTATGCCCATCAGGCCATTAGTTTCATGATTTTCATAAAATTTTTTATATATAAAACTAAATTTTAAACTTTTTGACGAGAACAATAATTAACAAGGGAACTACATGATATAATCATTCATAAATTATGACAAAATTACCATAGGTCAAACATGATCAGAAATTATCACTGCCCAAATTTCATCATCATCAAATTTCTTTTTGCCATATAAATGAATTAAAGAATATATCACCACATAAGACACTTTATAAAGAAAACACTAACTATTCTCTTCCAAAAATTTCAATAAAATTAACATGACATAATTGTGGTCTAAAAAGTTCACTGACCAAATTTCATGGCCATCCAATACCTTAAGACACGTAATTTTGTGTTTGATAGGGACAGCATCGATATCACTCAATGCTTCACTGCATGGCGTTGAGGTCACTCGACGCCTTATCGTGTCTAGATGATCACTCAATGCTGGGTTGAATGGCGCCAAGACAACTCGATTCCTCGTCGAGTCTAGTCGCTCACTCAATGCTGGGACAAATAGAATCGAGATAACTCGACGAATCGTCGAGTCTAATCGACCACTCAACGCCGGGTGGGATCTCGTCGAGATAATTCGATGTCTGGTACTTGTGAACTCTGAAACTAGGCCTATAACATAGGCCACTATGTTCACCAAGTAATCCTACCCAATCAACTCCAATTAGGCTGATATTTTTCCCTTGACCTTATAATATCCCCTCTGGTCATCCACCAGAGTTTGGGAAAGGTTTGAGGTCCATAGACCAGATTTAAATCACTTTATATGAATTATTAAATTGCTACAAAATCTATAGAAAAAATCATCTCCAAAAATTTAGATTTTTCGATATGATGTGGACTATGGATAGACCAGCTTATGGTCCATTTTTCAGGTCATTTAATTGAGTGGACCATTGGGGGCACTCATTTTAATTTATGGTTGGCTTTTGGACACCTTGCACCAAAACGTGTGTTGAGCAAAATCCTGTTGTCTAAAAGGGTTGATTTTAATTTTGTATTAAACTAGACACAGAGGGATAGGTTTTACAAGATGGGTATATTTTTAGGAAATTCCTCTAGGTATTTTTAAAATTTAAAACAAAATGGTTCTAAATATTTGACAAAAATAATTATTATATGTATAATACTATGCACTGTCTTGCGCTTATCAAGTCAATCTAGATCCAGCGACACACAGTCATCATCCCCAATGAGCCTACGACCTGGATCATTTCTTCCTGGAGCCATTCAAGCGCTAAATCCCGGCCACCCAGCCGCCTCCCTGGCTAGCCACCACCACCACCACCTCTATGTAGGTAGTGGCTGTCGCTTGGCGGCGACACGGCCGCCGGAGGGGTTGTTTCCGGTGAACCCAATAGGTTGTTTTTCTTGAAAAAATCGGGTTTTCTCCTCACTGATCAGGCTTAATTGAGCCTGATTACTCCACATAATGATCTAAAGATCTAGCATAGGAGAGAAGGAGAAGGACTGGACCTGCAGGTGAGCTTTGCGGCGTGTGTGGTGTTGGTGTGCCATGGCCGACATCTCCAAGCTTTTTCCTTGCAGAATTCCTAATTCTCCTCCAAAACCAATGATGTAAAAAAAATTTGATTGCTTGAGAGCTTTTAAAAATAATGGTGGGGTTATTTTGGGGAGTTGAAAAGGATGCACTGTATAGACATTAATGTCCATGAAGGGGGGATGTTTGGCCATGGTGTATTGATGCCCCTTCATGTGATGGGCTAGCTGGAATTGATGGAAACCTCCTCCCAAATGTCAGAGGAGATGAAAGGTGGCTTAGGGAAGGGGGGAGGGGGAGGCCTCTTTGCATTCACCATTAATTTCTCCCTCTTTCTCTCTCCTCCCTTGAATGAAACCCCATTTCTCTCTCGTAGTCATCTTATCAAAAATTTTAGTGGTGTTCTAGCTGATTTCTACTTGTTAGAATTACTGGGCCACCATAATTGGGCCTAGCCCAATTAAATTGGAGTTGGGCTTAGCCTTCTTCCCCATTTGATCTTAGTATGACCAAGTTTTACTTGGGGGTGTTAAATTGATCAACTAAGTGGGTTGACTGGTCAACTTAGTGCCTTGGGTCCCTTGCCACCACCCAAGTCCACTTATGGCTTGGTGTAAACTATTTAGGTCCAACTAGGGAAATTTGACCTAACTAGAGTTAGGCTTGACCTTGGCTAAGTTGGCCCCTTAGGTTGACCCAAAATGGGTTATATGGCTTTAAAGGGTCCTTATGGCGTTGAAAGTGGTATAGTGGGGTTAGGTAGTCATGTTGGGAGCCATTGGCCAAACCCTAGCTTAGGTTTCCAGAAACCACTATTTGCAGACCAAGGTGCTTTCATCTATTTACCTAGGCATCCAAGGTCCTCTTGGCCTTATTAAAGTTTTGTCATGACATTGTCATGACAAAGAGAACCTCCTATGTGTCTAGTTGTTTGTGGGATGTTACATGCTACACCTAACCACAAGACAGCTGCTGCGGCTAACCACCAGACCGCTAATACGGTTAACCTCCTGACCACTACTGCGGCTAACCACCACAACACTGTTGCGGCTAACCTCCTAACCACTATTGCGGCTAACCACCAGACCACAGGATCGGGTTCCCACCAAACTTCTACTATGGATAACCACCAGGCCGTTGCTACAGACTCTTACTAAACAATTATTATAGTTATCAGATAGTCCGCTGATCCAAACCGCAAGACCGCTGCGACTAGAATTCTGACTGCCCGGTCTCCACAAGTTTAAGCACTCCCCCTCAAGCTGGAGCATATATGGAAACCATGCCCATATTGCTACAAACTTCTAAGAAGGGAGTAACTGGCTTGGTGAAGAAATCAGCTAGCTCTTTATCAGAGTTAACAAATGGAGTACATATTTGATTATTAAATATCTCTTCTCTTATTAAATGGCAATCCACTTCGATATGCTTCAAGCTCTCATGAAAGACTGGATTTCTTGAAATGTACATAGCCGCCTTATTATCACTGAACATAGGTAGAGGATGATCATAAACCTCTCCCAGATCAAACAAGAGTGTCTGTAACCACTTCAGCTCGCAAGCAGTTAGAGTCATGATTCTATATTAAACTTTTGCACTTGACCTGACTACTATATCCTGCTTCTTACTCTTCCAGCAGACTAGATTACCTCCAACGAATGAACAGAAACCAGAGATAGACTTCCTATATTCCTTATCATTTTTGTAGCTAGCATCAGAATAAGCCTCAATCTTCAAATGTCCCCTTTCCTAAAACAAGAGTCGTTTTCCTGGTGCACCTTTTACATACTCTAGGATCATTAGAGCTAACTGCATATGACATTCTCTGGGGTCTTGTATAAACTAGCTCACTCTCCCTACTGCATAACAAATATCTGGTCTTGTGTTTGTCAAATAGATGAGTTTACCCATAAGACATCTGTATCTGATGACATCTTCAATAAGAGGAGAATTCTCACTCCATCATTTGTCATCTCCAACAGCCATAGGAGATCGAGCGTGTTTAGTCCCAAGAAGACATGTATTTTTCCATATAAAGCATTTAGGAGACCCCATATCCTTGGTAACAAATTGCTGAAGCAGATGTGTTTTTTTCATGTCAATACCCTATCTATCATCCCCCGTAAGAAGAATGTCTTCCACATAGACTGCAAGAACAACAAGGACAACTGAGGTTTTGTGAATGAACAAAGAGTGATCAACAGTGCTCCGAACAAATACAATAACAAAAATAACTTCGTTGAACTTGTCAAACCAGGCCCTCGTGCTTTGCTTTAGACCATGAATAACCTTTCCCAATTTACACACCTAAGACTCCCCCTAAGTAACAAATCCAGGAGGTTGCTCCATATAGACTGTCTCATGCAAATCAACATAAAGAAATGCATTCTTTACATCCAACTTAGACATCTCCCAAGCCCTATTGACTGTCACAGAGATAAGAACACGTATGTAGTAATCCGAGCAATAGGAGAGAATGTGTCAAAGAAATCCACACCATAAGTCTACATAAACCATTTGGCAACAAGCCGAGCTTTATAACGATTAATAATACCATCAGGGATAAATTTGATGACAAAGACCCAGCGACAACGAACCACATCTACTCTTGGATATGTAGGAACAAGAGTCCAAGTACCCTGTTCAGTGAGAGTTTTCATCTCTTCATCCATAGCAGCTTTCTAATGATGTATAACAAAAGCATCTTGATTGGAGGCTAGAAGAACATTTGTCGATATAGCAAGAGTAAAGCTCTTATGCGGAGGAGATAGTTTTGAATAAGAGACCACATCCCGAAGAGGTTGTTGAGTTCATGATCGAACACCTTTCCGAAGAGCAATTGGAACATCAAGGTCTGTCCTGTCTATTGTACTAGTTCCATCTGAATTAGAGACTACAAGCCCAGGATCTATTGGCAGTGGCTCAGTAGAAGAATCAGAGATAGTGGGAGAATCAAAAATAGATTGGGAATAAGTAGTGCAGGCTCTGGAAGAGGTGGCGATACAAGAGGAAAAGAAACAAAATCATTATAGTAAGGAAGAATAGTGGTATGAGCAAAGAATGGAGAATCCTCAAAGAAAGTAACATATGTAGAAACAAACTTCTACGGAGAACAAGTTCATAACACCTATATCATTTCTGTGTTGGACAGTAACCCAGAAAGATGCACTTAATAGAAGAAGGAGAGAGTTTGTCACAACCAGAAGAATGAGCGTGGACAAACACTGTGCATTGAGTACCGAAGATGGAATTCGATTAATGAGAAAATAAGATATTAGAATTGAATGATCCCAATAAGATTATAGAACATGCATATGAGTGAGAAGTCTACAGGCCACATCCATAAGATGACGATTCTTAAGTTCAGCAACACCATTCTGTTGAGAAGTATAAGGAGAAGTAGTTTGATGGACAATTCCATGATGCAAACAAAATGATGTGAACTGATGACTAAGATACTCCTTAGCATTATTAGTTTGAAAAAAATTTAATAGGTGTATCAAATTGTGTTTGAATCTTATTATAAAACACAGTTAAAATTGAAAAACATTCAGAGCGTTCGTGTAACAAATACAACCACATTCACCGAGAGAAATTATCAATAAAGGTAACAAAACACAAGCTACCCCTACCAACAGTTTGAAGGGGAGCAGAACCCCAAACATCTGATTGAACACAGTCAAAAAGGCGAGAAGAATTTCTTCCATGCTTAGCGAGAAAAGTAGATCGGCGATGTCTGTCAAATTGACATGACTCACAATTAAGAGAAGAATCCCCTCGAGGTAAATCAGGCAGAATCTGATAAAGAATCCGGGGAGGAGGATGCCCAACTTGAAGATGCCATTGAAGTAAAGAAGAGGAGGAAGAAAAAGCAAAAGCAGTATTAAGACAAAACAAACTGCCACATTCAGTCCCTATAGCAATTATCTCATTGGAATGAGGAATCTGGAAAGCACAAGTAGAGGTAGTAAAAATAGCTTCACAATTAAACTGTTTGCAAAGAGCAGTGACTAAAAGAAGGTTGCACACAAAATTCAGGACATAAAGAGTGTCCTAAAGCGGAAGAAAATGAGTAATATGCAGAGTCCAGACCCACAAATCGGAGACAAAGAACCATCCGCATTAAGAACTGGAGGTAACCGATTACTATTGTCAAGATAAGATAAAAGACAAGAATTTCCCGCCATATGATTAGTAACACCAGAATCAATGATCCACCTACCTGTAGTAGAAAGTTGAGTGGCACTAGAAGTAGCAAGAGAAGAAGTAGACTTCTTATAGAAATCAGCTGAAGCAGGATACAGGTGAGGATGTTTAGCCCAACAACGATCAACCAAGTGACCTGCTTTGCCATAATGAGAACAAAGATGCTTATAATAACCACGCCCACCAGGGCGGCCACCCCTGCCACAAGAGGTGTCATGGAGAGCTAAATGAGCAACAATATCCAGAGATGGAGAGAGAAGCAAAGGACGCTGAAGAAGAGTAGTAATAGCGGAAATGTGAACAACATTACCATCCAGAATCAGAGTATCCTCCTCTCAAAGAATTTATTGTAGAATTATATCATAAGATTCAGGTAGGCAAAGTAAGTAACAAACAACAAGAAGCTCCTGAAAGTATTTTTTTCTCAACGAGATCAACAGAAAAAGGTCTATACTGAAGAAGTAGAGCACTAAGAGTTTGAACCTCCTTATAAGCAGCAGGAGTCATGACGGGCCGAGAAAAAAGATTCTCCTATAAAGTATAAATGTATGAAGTTTGTGCTCCCTTAGACTACAAAGTAGCAAGATGATTCCAGGAATCCTTGACTGTCGGATCATGTCGAATTATAGGAAGGCACTCATCAGAAAAACTGTTGGTCAACCAAGTATGCACCAAGGCATCAGTAGCATCCCAATCATCAAAAGAAGTAGAGCTAGAAGGAGGGGGGCCATCAATCAAATGATGACACTTACGCTGAGAGCGCAACAAAAAAATAAAGGATACACTCCAGTCTGAGTAATTTGGACTTGTAATCTTGGAAGGAGTACCCAAATTACCCGAAGTGGAACTATAAGAAGAGGAAAGAGTGAGAGGAGCAGACAAAGTGGAAGAAGAAGGATCTGGAGTGTCCATAGAAAATAACAGCAAATCGCACGGTTTAACAAAACAAACCATGCAAATAAGAGTGCAAGGAAGAGGAAGAAACCCATGCAAGAAGAGAGAACAAACCACACGATTAGATAATGCAACCCATGAGCGCATAACCGTACGCAAGAGAATTGGAGAGGAAAGCAGTACACGTGAAAACCAGTAAAGCTACACAAATTAAAAAAAACACAAAGATAGAACAAGTTGCGGGAGAAGCGACTAGCAAGGGAGTGCAGAGTGGGAAGAAGACTGAAAGCGGTTAGAAAAACAAACTGCGAGCAAATTGGAGCAATGGATCAGTTCAGACTAATACCAAGTGAAAAAGCTAAATTAAAGGCAAATTTTATAGCCTCAAATGATAAACAATATAAAGGTATGCCCCCTTATTTATAGAAAATTGGAGTGATGAGAGAATATAACAAGGGATATGGGACTAAATACAAGTCAAGTGTGCTGGGTGGTTTGACACAGTCAAATCGCCAGACTATATAATCCATGGGAAGCCTCTAAACACCTCATGCGGCTAACCTCCAAACCAAAGTTATAGTAAATCCCTATACCGCTGCTGCAGCTAATCATCAGACTACTGATATGGCTAACCTCCTGACAGCTACTGCAGTTAACCACAAGACCATTGTAGTTAATAACCAGACCGCTGCTATTTCAAACCACCAGATCGCTGTTGGGGCTAACCACAAGACCGCTGATGTGGATAACCTCCTGACCGCTACTGTGGATAGCAACCATACCACTATTTCAGCTAACCTCCTAAATGCCACTGCGGCTAACCACCAGACCGCAAATGAGGGTTCCCACCAAACAGCTGCTGCAAAAAACCACCAGGCCGCTGCTGTGGACTCTTACAAAACTGTAAGGATTGCTGTCAGATAGGTCGATGGTCCAATCTTCCAGACTATTGAACAAAAAGACCGCTATGACTATAATTCTGACCACCCGGTCTCCACAGGTTTTCAGAATTGTAATCAATGCATGAACGTTGCTCCTAAGGCAATTCCATGCAAAAGATCACATCAAACTCTGATATCGGTAGCATTGATACTTCCAATCCAAAATCATCACTTCCTATCTGCACCATAATACAACAAACTCTATATGTACGTATCAAGCACCCATTTGGCAGCAACACATCCAATCTATCCTTTGAAAAGAAAGAAGGAAATCTGACATGTAATGTGAAGTCCTCATATAAAATGGAATGCGAATCTCCTCTATCAAACTGTACTCTCGATGGATAGTTTAGACTTAAGAATATCCTAACACAAACAAGTTAAGGAAGCAATGCACAAGTTATCAAGTATATAAAGCAATAAATTTTTTACACTAAATTATACCTATCACCACATCGCTTTATTTGATGGCCTCCTTCTAAACAAGATTGTAAACTCGATGCTGAACAAGATTGAAAACCTAGTCGGCTCTAAGACCGATAACACATGAAAACAGTAAACAAGCACTTGGGCCTTCGAGGACCAGCACAACATCAGAGCTTCAACACACTATTTCCCACTTGGCTCGGTAGCACCTGCATGTGTACATTCCACGAAGACATGGCAAAAAAAAAATTCAGATTTAGCTGACCAAAATTATAATAACCCCATCCTATTCTCTAGTCATTGGTACTCCTTCCCTACAAACTAGTATACCATTATATATAATTGCACAATACTTACCAACATTGGCATTCACAACCACAAGCTTCGTGCACTCAGGGCACATTTTCAGCGTACATAATTTCAAGTCCCACCTCAATTCTAAGTATTAAACACCTAAATGGTCATTGAGATTTTATCATCAAGGCCACCTTGCCTTATAGACTCTCCCAAAATCAGAAGGGGCACAGAGGAGCGACCTCTTCACTGACTAGCATTGGATGTGTTTAGATAAGCTTTGCTCGTGCTCAAATCATCTATATCACACTGTCACAATAGAGGTACGACATTACCTAGGCCAGTTAACATGATAACCAACATTATCTATTACAATAGGCACACAAGGCCACTAAGCTAAGTGCAGCAGGCCCTCGACATCTGATGATAAGCACCCAATCTATTGGAATTAGGCTAAACATCCATCATAACAACACTCTTCAGCTACTTAGCGTCCACAGGATAAAAAGCCAGCCCTCATATCTCCAAGCTAAAAGGACTGGATGACAGTGATTTAATCTGAGAATTTTAATTCAGTGCTATCACCAGGCTATATCACTATCGTCGAGTTATATCTCCGACAGTGGAGGGTTAACTAAGTCAGCTCCACTCAATAGATGCTTCACAACCAACTGATACATGGACATCTGCCATGTGGAACATTATCGCCATGTGATATCACTATTGCCAGTAGTAGCAAATTAACTTCATCGATTTGTCGACTACATCGAGCTGATCATTATCGCCAACGATATTACTATCGACAGTTGTGAGAAAACAGGTAAATAACATAACTTTATTACTCCAAAAAGTTACATAACACATGGGTATGCCCCCTATTTATAGAAAAAGGGAGGAAGAGAAAAATATAAGAGAGAGAATAAACAATTTGTGTCACAAGAGACTAGGCGGTTGCTCAAAAATTTAACCGCTCAGAACATGCGTTTAGAAAACAATTGGATGTACAACTACAGAACTCTATACTAGCTTGTTCTCTTTCTGCCTCTACTAAGCAGTTTCCCACTTCCAAGACAATAGCAGCGGTTAGCACAATCTAATTGATGGATAAAGCTACAGTCTGTAGTTAGACAAAGTCTAATCACTAGAACATAAGAAAAGCTTGAGATCAACGAACACCAACTACGGTCTAGACTCTATTGATCAACAAGAAGCATAACTATAGTAACAACATAGAAGTATCTCATGCGGTTAGGTTAGTGCTGACCGCCTGATCATCAACTGGATCCTACCTCAGTAGTTCACACAGCTATCTTAGAAACATCGACAGACCACTAGACCTTTCTATCTATCCGCCAATCCGATCCTCCAGTGCTAGCCGCCAGACTGCCTAAAAGCACAGGTTTGGACCGGCTCTAACACTGCCAAGCTGCCAAGGATACACCGATACTTTACACCGATTGTCTATCAGTAATGTCCACTAGATTTGTCTGCCAGACTGCCAATACCTATCTGCTTAAGCTGACTGCTTAACCTCCTGGACTACATATGTTTTGAAAATCCCCCTCAAGCTAAAGCATATAGGTCAACCATGTCTAGCTTGTTGCAGACATGTGAAAAGGAAAACAATGGTTTGGTAAAGACCTCAACAAGCTCTTTATCATAGTTGACAAAGGAAGTGCATATGTGATTCTTCAGCAACTCTTATTTGATGAAAAGGCAGTCAATTTCAATATGCTTTGTCCTTTTATGAAAAATTTGATTCTTTGATATATATATATATATACCTGCCTTATTGTCATAGAACATTGGCAAAGGATGATCATAACCTTCACCCAAATTAAGCATAAGTGTATGTAATCACTTCGGTTCATAGGTAGTCAAGGCCATGCTTCTGTATTCGTCTTCAACACTTGACCAGGAAAATATAGTCTGTTTCTTTCTCTTCCAGCTGACAATAATCCCTCCAATAAAGGTATATAAACCAGATGTGGAATTTTTATCTTCCTTATCATCTACAAAACTAGTATCAGAATAAGCCTCAATTCTAAAATGACCATTCTTCTGAAATAGAAGCTCTTTTTCTGAATTTCCTTCCACATATTCAAAGATTTTTAGAGTTGATTGAAGATGACATTCTTTGGGATCATGCATATACTGGCTCACCCTTCCTACAACATAATAGATATTGTGTCTTATAATTATCATATAAATGAGTTTTCCACCAAGCCTTCAATAGCTTGTAACATCTTCAAGAAGAGGTGAATCATCATTCCAGCACTTGTCATCACCAACAACCATTGGATATCAAGAAGGTTTAACCCCAAGAAGACCTGTCCCTTTCAAAAGATCCAAGGAATATATCCACTTCAAAGAACTACATAATTGGGCATTCGGGAGATCTCAATCCCCATGAAGTACTTGGGAGACCTCATATCTTTTGTAAAAAAATAATTAAGAAGATGCTTTTCTGTCAGGTCAATGCCCTTCTTATCATCCCCTATAAGAAAATGTCATCCTTATAGATAACAAGAACAATTAGGCAAGCTGAGGACTTGTGAATGAATAGAGAGTGATATGCAGCACTTTATACAAACTCAACAATAAAAATAACCTAGCTGAATTTCTCAAAACAAGCTGTCCGAATTTTCTTTAGGCAATAGATTATCATCCTCAACTTACAGACCTGAGACTCCGCCTGAGCAACATACCGATGAATTTTCTTAGTATAGACAGTCTTCTATAAATCACCATAAAGAAAGGCATTTTTGATATCAAACTGAGACATCTCCCAATCTTTGTTAATAGCCACAGAAAAAAGAAAACGGATTGTAGTAATCTGAGTAACATGAGGGAAAGTGTCAAAGAAACCAACACCATGAATCTAAGTAAAACCCTAGGCGACAAGCCTGTTGGGTACATTGGAAAATGTGTACCAGATTTGGAGAAGCCTCACCTAACTCAATGATATACATCAAGGTTTATTTGATGGAATGTTGAGTTTGTATGTGCAGGTTAAAGAAGTGCAGGAAAATATTCTAAGTACAAGTGTCAACACTGGTGAAGGACTTGTGTCGACACCATAAGCATGATTGTGTCGATACATAGGACTTGTGTCGACACACAGAAATTCTGTCAGCAGCAGTTGTGTCGACACAAAGGACTTGTGTCGACACATACTCAACACCAGCTATGTTGAAGACTAGAAGTAGTTGTGTCAACACACAAGACTTGTGTCGACACAAACTCAAAGAAATCTGTCAACAACAACTATACTGAGACTAGAAGTCTTATGTTGACACGCAGGACTTGTGTCGACACACACTCAAGAAATTTATTAACACCAGCTATGTCGAGATAATAAGCGGTTGTGTCGACACATCCAACAGAAGCTTTGTCGAGAAGTTAAAGTATGACTTTATCGACAATATGGGAGTCATGTCCACACCTTCAAGACTTGTGTCGACACATGGTCTATTTGTGTTGACAAATTTGGAGTTGTCTAACCGCCCTTTTCTGATGAGATAGAAGTTCAAGGAGTCAGTTGTCAAGACTGAAGACCCGACATCTATCATAAGTAACAAAGCTGACACATCTGTCAGAGCTGTCAAAAGGCTGTTATGAACCGAATCATCCAGAACCAAGCCATCTTCATCTTCCTCCAAAGATGACTATAACAAGAAGAATAAGACTTTTAAGGATGATAGGTATGGCTCTAATCCTAGTAAATAAACTTATTCTAAAATTATTTGCTATTGTTGCAACAGGCCAGGACATGTCATAGCTGAATGTCCTGATAAAAGAAAGGAGTCTAAGGACAAGCAGTAGCATATGAATAAGGACAAAAAGGAGAGATCCCTTGTTGCCTAGAAGCGGAAGAGATGGACTGACTCTTCATCATCAAAATCTGGAGAAGGAGATGAAGCAGAAACCTATATTGGATTGTTCTTTATAGAAGAGGATCCGGTAGAATCTGAATTCTTACAAATGCTGGATTCTATCAATGGATGTGAAGAATATTATTGTAGAGGGCTAATCGCTCTATCTGAGGAAAATGAGTGCTAGGATCAGCCTGGACCCAGTAAGGTATACAATCCATCCATAGCTTCTGAGTATTATACTGGATCACAATCAGAAGCACCTGCATCAAGAGATGTGGATGGTTCTGAATCTGAAGGGGATGTTCATCAATTAATTGATAAGTATGGTGGTCTATTGCATACTCTTAAGAGAAGCTAATTCCTTGTCAAGAAGTAGACTGAGGAAATTAAATCTCTAAAACTGGCTGCATCAGATTCAGCAAAGATGTTGGATTTTAAATTGAATGAGGTTGCCAAACTTAAAAACATAACTGTTATTTAGATGGGTACAATCACTTTCAAAAATAATCACATCAAGAATCTGGAAGTATGACTTCAGAAAGAAAAGGATCTAGTGGCTAAATTCTCTAAGCCAAAGTCTATCTTACCCATAATTGATAATTTCATCTCCCAAAATGGTAAGATAGGATTAGGCTTTAAGGGAAGAATAAGGGCAGCCAATTTTCAAAGAAAATGCAAAGCCCCAGTTCAGCCACTAGCCTTCAAACCCCCTATTTCTTTTAGGAAAGTGATTCAGCCTACTAATAGGTATGATCATGAAATTACTCATGGTCACTGTAAGTATGGTGATCTGAATGGCAAGGGTGAAAATTCTTATAGGGCACCCCATGAGCAAACCCATCAGGTTCTTAAGTAATACTTAGTATTTGCTGCTCCAGCACCTGCACTTAAAAGGACTACTGACAGCAATATTGTTAAGCATGTACTTAAGAAAAGGAAAAACAGATTTGAGTGCTGGTGTTGTGGCAAGGTGGGACACTTTAACATTGACTGTTGGTTTAATGCTATTATTCATAATAAGGACAGCTTACCTGTCAAAAGGGCTGCAGGTAAGTATGTCAAAAATCAAACTAACCTGAACCTAGAACCCAATAACTATTGGGGTTCTAAGGATAGGTAATTTTATTTGATGCAGGTTAGGCCAAGTGACCATACCCCTATATGGTACTTGGACAGTGGATGTTCCAGGCACATGACTGGAATAATAAGGATGTTGAAGGACTACTTCCCTATAAAAGATGGACCCAAAGTGATCTTTGGTGGATTTGAAAAGGGAGTCATCAAAGGGTTTGGTAACATTTCCAATAACTCCATTACCATCACCCAAGTGGCTTATGTGAAAGGTCTAAAGCATAACCTAATTAGAATAAGCCAACTAAGTGATCTTGGTAATGAAACTTCTTTCCACAAGGGTGTGTGCCAAATAAGAAGGTCAAATGATCAAGATATCATCTTGGCAGACACTGGGAAAGGAAATGTCTACTGTCTTAACTTTGATTGTGAGAATAAGTTCTCACCTATCTGTCTAGTTGCAGATGTGAAAGCATCTCATTTTGTCCTATTGAACCAAAGGCTGACTCACCTGAAATATAAGTTAATAGGCCAACTCTTTAGCATGGAGTTAGTGAGGAATGGTCCTCAGGTCAAGTGCATTAAAGAGGGTGTATGTTCAGCTTGCCAAAAGGGCAAACAGACCAGGACCTCTTTTCATGGACATGATACCAATGATTCTGTAAGATGTCAATAACTCTTGCATATGGATCTATTTGGTCCTATGCCAGTTCATAGTCTAGGTAGGAAAGTCTACACATTTGTGGTTGTGGATGACTATTCCAGATTTTCATGGGTTTTCTTCTTGAGGCAGAAATCTGAAACCCCAACTGTTTTCTAGAATTTTGTTAGACAAATTCAGAATGAACTTAACAATTCAGTGATCAAAATCAGAAGTGACCATGGGACTGAATTTCAGTCTGAATGTATGACAAAGTTCTCTGAATAATTTTGGATTCATCAAGAGTTCTCCTCACCTAGAACTCCCCAGCAAAATGGTGTTGCTGAAAGAAAGAATAGGACTCTTATTGAGACAAGTAGAACTCTACTAAGTGACACTTCTCTCCCTGAATACTTCTGGGCTGAGGCAGTAAACACTGTATGTTATGTTCTCAATAGAGCTTCCATCAACAAGAGAAACAAAAAGACTCCCAATGAGATTATGAAAGGCAGAAAACCAAACATATCCTACTTTAGGATCTTTGGTAGCAAATGTTATGTTCTGAATAATGGCAAGCATTATCTAACTAAGTTTGCTGCAAAATACTTTGAAGGGATATTTGTTGGGTACATCAAAAATAGTAGAGCATACAAAATCTACAACTTGACTACATAAGTTATAGAAGAATCTTTAAATGTAGTTTTTGATGAGTCTATGATTATTAACTGTGAGCTGTCTAGTACTTCTGTTAGCCCTACAGGTTTTTTAGATGCAGACTTTGCATGCTGCAAAGAAGACAGGAAAAGCACCACAGGAACATGTCAGTTCCTAGGTGGTAGGTTTGTGTCATAGAGCAGCAAAAAGCAAACAAGTGTAGTTATTTCCACTGCTGAATCAGAGTATATAGCTGCAGGCAGTTGTTGTGCTCAGTTGTTGTGGATACAACATCAACTTGAAGACTATGACATCAAGGTAAGTAGAACTCCTTTATATTGGGTATTCTACTAGTGTTATTTCTATAGCTAGAAATCCTGTTTCACATAGCAGAACTAAGCATATAGAAATCAAGTTTCACTTCATTAGAGAACATGTTGAAAAAGTAGACATAAGTCTAGAATTTATCAACACTAATAATCAATTTTCTGATATATTTACAAAACCTCTTGATCAAAGTAATTCAATCATTTAAAAATTGAATTAGGTGTGGTTAACCTACAATGAGATATTTAGTCAGCCTAAAACTTCCTCAAGAAATTTGGCTAAGTTAGAAAGTGTGTGTCGACACTATCAGCAGGTTGTGTCGACAAAGAAACAGACTCTATCGACACATAAATAAAATCTGTGTCGACAGACAAAGTCTGTGTCGACACAACTCTGTTCAGACCATGTATTAGAAGATTTTTGTGTTGACACACAAAAATCTTTGTCGACACATAGACATGTCGACACTTACAGTGTTTTGTCGAGACTTCAGTAGTCTATGTCGACACAGGAAAAAGTATGTTGACACATAGACATGTCGACTTCAACAAAGTTTTGTCGAGACCTAGGTCATCTATGTAGACACATGTAAAGTTTAGTAGACTAGTTTAGGCACGTCGTTTGACCTATCCTTTACAAACACACTATAAATAGGAGAAGACAAAATCTGGCTGACTGTGCTTTCAGAACTCTCGACTCTAGACTTTGTGTCAACAAGAAAATCTCTCGTCGACTCTCTTCTCTCTCGTTCACCAATGGCGCCACAACAGGAAAACAAGATCAATGAAGGATATGAACTAGTTCACAAGGCGTTCGAGACTGCCTCGCTAGACATCAAGGGGGTGATTACCCTAATCGCAGAAAATGAATTGGAATACTTGGTCTCAGAACCGATAAGAATATGGAAGAAAGAGGTTCTTGAATTTTACTCTTCCGCAACAATAGATTCTCAAGGAAAGAAGTTGAAGTCCACTGTAAATGGTTCTACAATAAAACTCTCCCAGAAGAATATTAGGAAGTCACTTCAGCTTCTAAATATTAAGGAAGAAGAAGATATTGCATCCTCCATGACAAGGGATGCACTACAATGGTGTGGGCTGAATCCCGATACCAAGATTGGATCTTCACTAACCAGGAAGGGAAAGAATTCCCAGGGTAAGTTTCTATCCGAAATAATGGGCAAAGTTATTCTCTGCAAAACAGGAGGACATGAAAGGATCTCTGCCTACATGTTCAAACTCATTACTTGAGTTATCTTCAAAGTGAAAACAGACTGGTCCGTTGTAATTTTTAACAAGATCAAAGAGAGTGCCAAGAAGCCTAATCTGGGTAGGATATTGAGCTTGTATCTGGCTTCCACCATCCCAGAAGTGATGAATCAAACTTCAGGAACCAAGATAAATAACATGAGAAAGATGGATTTGAGAATACTATCCAGATGGGATATAGTTTTTACCAAAGATGTTTCTACTCCACAGAAACAAGTGAAGAAAGATAAGAAAAAGAAACATACTACCCATGAAGTAGAATCTTCCAGTGATTCTGAAGAACAGGTTGTCTTCAGCTCAGATGAAGACCAACCAAGAAAATCACCCACACCACAACTAGCTAAAGAGGCTCAAGCCCAAGGGGAGGGCATCCAAACTATTGACACTAAGGTGGTATCATCTCCAGGGGGAGAAAATAATGAAACTTCAGTTATTCAAGACCCTGAACAATCACAGCTGCCTGCCCTAGGGGGAGTTATTGTTGAAGTTGCTTTGGAGAGTGAGTATGAAACTGATACTATTATGTATAAAGTATCAGAAATCAACAATGCAGCAACAGTTATTACTGAGAATATAGCACAGGATGTGCATATGTAAGATCCAGATCAAGATGAGCACCTCCACTCCTCCAGCTTAGAGAAAACCTTGGACAAGGATCTTTATGTACAGGGAGAACCATTTATTGGACAAGAGAAAATTAAACCTCTTGTTCAAATGCAGCAGGAGGTAACTTATGAAGAATTGTTTCCTGACCTCCAAGATGCAAGGACTAATGGGGAGCTGCCAAGGATTAAGGGGGAGAATCAACTACATGCCTCCAGACCTTAGGATACTATAAATACAAAAAGTTCCTCAAATTCTTCTGATGATGAAGAAGCTTCCATGGCTAAGAAAAGGAAGCTAGTGGCCCTCAAGAAAAAAAGCACAGGCTATAAGAAAGCCTTATAAATTATCCCTCCAACATCTGCTCCCGGAATAGACTTCAGTTCACTATTAGTGCAACTACAAGTGAAATTGGATGAGCAAAGACTTGCTTTGGAAAAGAATGTGGATGAGTCCTATAAAGAAGTGCAGTTCCAGCTAGCTCAAGATATTAAATCGATCAAATTTGAGGTCAATTTGAATAAGAAAGAGATGACAGATTGCTTCCACAAGGGAGGTAATATTGTAGTATATTTGGCCACCCAACAACAAGAAATGAAGACTATAATAGCTTACATAGCGGAAAAATAAGGATATATTTTAGAAAATCAATTCAGATCAAATGAAAATCCCAAGGACTCACATGATGAAATTCTCATAAACTGGGAGGTATTGCTACTAATTTGAAAACTGAAGTATCCTAGCAAATACAAGAAGATCTAGCTGCTGTACAAATAGCCATTCAGGAATATCATAAGGCTATTTCTGATCACCTGAACAAATTCAGAGCCTACTATAAAGAAGGTACAGAATATCTAGCTGATTAAGTATGGTTTCAGAAAGATGATCTAAGAGATCATATGGCCAGAGAAGTCATAAAGGGGGAGAGAGTGTTAGTCAAAGCCAGCTCTGATCATGTTAAATGGGTATCTAAAACCATCAGAGCTACTCTTTGATATCCACCTCTTTGTGATGAAGATAACACTGTTGAATCTTGTATTTAACCTACTCACATTGAAGGGGTTCAGCAGGAAGTTGCACAAGTCATCTATCCTCCATCAGATTTTGAAGAAGTACAACATATGTATAGCCCTCCATAGAAGGCTCATAATGTTATTATTTAAAAAGCTGAAATGTTTGAAGCTGCTAAGGATGCTCAGAAAGAGGCTCAACTTTCGAAGAAAAGATTCAAAGAACAAGCAGAATTAAAGCCAGATTTTGAGCAATGGAGTCCAACCTCCAGAAATATCATTTTTACTGCCTGGAAAGCTATAAAAGACAATATGCATGATAGATGCAAATTGTACTCTGAACAAGAATGGAGCAAGTATCAGAAGAGGCAAGATGCTATACATCAGCTCAGAAAGGATATCAAAGCTGGAAAGTTACCTACTAACTCTATAGAGCCTAGCTAGTACTTTCCAAAGCCTTTTCATTACTTTGAAAGACAGAAGATTAAGGTTGAAGAACTCAAAAAGAAAGATCTGAAAGGGAAGAAGCCAGCTGATGATTCAGAAACCAATGTACAAGCAAAGATAAAATCTTGTAAAGGAATTGTGATCAAGGAACCTGATCAATTTTAGGGATAGATAGGCTAGGCTTAGAACTATATAAATTTTGTTCTAAACAATCTTGTAAATCAAACACTTATTCCTTATTAATGAATGTTATCATATTCTGTGATGATAATAAATGTTATTCCTTGTTATTTCTGTTTATGAGTTACCCTGCCTGTGAAATGATAATATACATCTTCTTTGTTTTATTATAACTGGTGTATATCATTGACTAAGGGTTATGACTTCTCCAAATAGGGGGAGATTGTTGGGTACATTGGAAAATTTGTACCAGATTTGGAGAAGCCTGACCTAAATCAATGATATACATCAAGGTGTATTTGATGGAATGTTGTAACGCCCCCGATTTTTCTGCGATTATTTAAATTCTCGTTTGGCGTTACGTCGATGCATTTTCTTGGCTTGCGCCATCTGTGGAGTGTGGTCTTAACTCCTTAGAACTGGGTGCCCTAGTTTGTAGCCTGTTGGCAAGATCTCCCTAGCAAGCCGAGTCGTTTTGGTTGACCCGGTGTGGCCTCTCGGGGGATGCTTGTGTTTAGGCTTTGGGAGGGTATAACTCGAGTTCTGTTCGTCAAAAGTTAGTTTTGACTTCGCCGTTGTGTTTGTAGCGTGGATATTTAGCTACAGTGCGAATTTCGTCGAATTCCGAGGTTGTTCGGTTTTCGAGTCGTTTTGGGTGTGCTATTAGTAAAAACAAATTGGAAATCTGTTTGCTTAAGTGAACCGGCGGCTTAGGAGGCGGTTAAGATTAGGCGTGATTAGAGTTATTTAAAAAGCCTTAATCAGTAGATGGCGGGCCCACTTTTCTTCTTCTTCCTGAGACCGAACCCGCCTCTCCTGTACGCGGAAAAGCAGCGGAGAAACCGCCGACCTGCTACTCTTCGGACAGCGATTTCAGGAGCGTTTGTGGACGGAATTCAATTACAAAAGCGGATTTTGGTTGCTCTCTCTTGGACCTACGTTTCTACGGTAAGAGATTTGATTTTCGTGGAGTATTAGGAGGGTTGTATTTTCGGTTTCTTGTGGTTTTCCTCCATTAAAGTGCGGGTCTGCTTGTTAGGTTCTGCTCCTTCTAGTGCAGAACGAAGAGGATGGAAAGCCGACCAAGCTTCGCCAGAAATCGAGGCAAGTTGTATTCTTGCCCTTACCATTGTTGTTCTTTTGAATTTTGGAATGTTTCCCGGTTAGCCCGAGGGTATAAACCAAGCATATTCTCCTTTTTCTTGCAAAATTTTAGGGCTTAGATTCTCCTATGATCCCCCTCCTTGTGCTGTTTGCTCAACCTGCTAGTTGTGTTCACCATTTAGACTCCAAATTGGTAGTTCTAGTTGGGTGCTTTTGCGTGAGGGGCCGAGAGAGAGAGTGAGGGAGGAAGTTGTGGTAGGGCTCTGGTTAGAACCAGCCTTAGTAGACTCTCGGGTTTTGGTGTTGAGTGTGGTGCACACACTCAAAGCCAAAAGCTGCCCGGACTTGGCTTTGAGTGTGGTGGATACACTCAAAGCCATAGTTTGGTCTGTTCCTTACGGCTGAGTGGTGGGGTGATTGAGTGAGAATTTTCGTCTAAGTCAAAATCGACGGGAATCACTAAGTGATTCACGCCGATTTCGACGTGTATCGCCAGTGATTCCCACCGTTCGACGAGAATCATCCTTGATTCCCGCTGATTCGGCGAGAATCATTTTGGATTCCCGCCGATCGGCGAGAATCATCCTGGATTCTCGCCGATTTGGCGAGAATCATCCTGCATTCCCGCCAATTCGGCGAGAATCATCCTGCATTCCCGCCGATTCGGCGAGAATCAGTCGGCATTCCCACCGACCTCCTCTTATTGGCGATGGTTTAGGGTTTTCCTGTGTGAGTGAACTTTGGCGTAGAGTAAGTTGACCTCACTCCATGACAAAGCTGCTTTGGCGTCGAGGGAGGTGGACTCACTCAACGCCACCGTTGGGTTTTGTGGTTTTGCTAAAGGCGTTGAGGGAGTGGACCTCACTCAACGCCATAGCTGGTTTGGATTTGAGTGAGGTTAGCTCACTCAACGCCGCTGCCTCTTTTGCTGAAGGCGTTGAGGGAGTGGACCTCACTCAACGTCATGGCTGTTTTGGCGTTGAGTGAGGATAGCTCACTCAACGCCAGAGCTGTTCTTGTGGAGGGCGTTGGGTGAGTCATTCTCACTCAACGCCATGGCTATTCTGGCGCTGAGTGAGGCTAAGTCACTTAACGCCAAAGTCTTGTTAGGCGCTGAGTGGGTCCCACTCAACACCAAGTCGTGTTGAGTAACTTCAACACTGTTTCTCTTTCCTCGATTTTCGTTCCCGAGTGAATTCCTTGATTTTATTTTGAGTTTCCTTGTCGGCCATGTTTTTTTTCCTTTCCTAAAGGCCGAATCGTGGGTCGTGGTTAGTAGTGGTGGTTTGAAGCTCTTCATGGGGGAGGTGTTGTGTAATTTAGCCAAGGCCACCCTTATTCTTCTATCTTGCTCCAGGTACGGGCTGGGAAAGGGGGTGGAAGGTCCCTTGTTCTTTCACATGTAGACCCTTGAGCTTGTTGGCTTGAAAATGGTGGTTCAGGGACTGAGTTTGCCTCCAACCCGGATCCATGTTGTTTGTTTTTGCTACTACCATCTCCCACAGCTTAGGGTGTTAGAAGTTTCTCCCTTGGTAGATTGTAGCACTTTGGGCTCTTAGTAGCCTAGTAGACCCTGCAGGATGTAGTTTCTGGGTAGGGTTGGTGCTTATTCCTCGCACGTAGTGCATTCCTTGTTGTCTTGCCTTAGGTAGTTGTGACTTTTTCTACTGTGTGTTTTCCTCTTTTATTTATTCCCTGGTTGACACTTCCATGCAGTTTTTCCTTGTTTTGCTTGCTAAGGTATTCCTTCTTCTTTTGGATGCCTCAGGTTCTGAGCAGTAGCCAGTTTGGTGGCTAGGTTGCGGTGGTGTTGCTCGTGGTCTCTTAGACTTTGGAGATCTTGTTGCTTTGTTAGTGAGGTAGTTTTTCTGTACTTTTCCTACAGACATACATATTTGCCTGTGGGTTCGTGTCAGGTTGTTGGCGCCCACTGGTAGTTTTTACCTTTATACTAGATATATTACTTTTGCTGCTACCATTTTCTGGAGATAGTCGACTTGCTCTGGGGAGGATTTATACTTGGTTGCTAGTTATTTTAAAACTACAATTATTATTATTATAAGATTATTGCTTGATCAGCATGTTTTATAAAAATAAATCACTATTTTCCAAACAACGTATAAAGATCGTTTCCTTATATATAATATAAATTAAATGTAGAGTATTGCATGGCATAAGTGGTCCTCTTAGGGCTCTTATGCACTTCTTAGGATGTCAAACCTGAATAAAATATTTTTCCGCAGCGCTTAATTATAGTCCGAGCCGAGGGATACGGCCTCTGAAGTATAACTGATTTTCTAATCATTAAACTCATAAATTTCTTTCATAAAGTGTAGTAGATGGTTTTGCCTGAGCGTCAGCAGTTATCCCCTGCATCAAGACACGCATTTTCTCATACTCTGATAATTCTTTTATTCGGAGAAAATGCGGGTTATGACAAATATTGAGTTTGTTTGTTCAGGTTAAAGAAATGCAGGAAAATATTCTAAGTACAAGTGTCGACACTGGTGAAGGACTTGTGTCAACACCAGAAGCAAGATTGTGTCGACACACAAGACACAAAGAAATTCTGTCAGCAGCAGTTGTGTCGACACACAGGACTTGTGTCGACACACACTCAACACCAGCTATGTTGAAGACCAAAAATAGTTGTGTCGACACACAGGACTTATGTCAACACACACTCGAAGAAATCTGTCAACAACAGCTATACGGAGACTGGAAGGCTTGTGTTGACACACAGGACTTTTGTCGACACACACTCAAGAAATCTGTTAACACCAGCTATGTCGAGACAAGAAGCAGTTGTGTCGACACACAGAACTTGTGTCGACATATCCAACAGAAGCTGTGTCGAGAAGTTAAAGTATGACTATGTCGACAATGTGGGAGCTGTGTCGACATCTTCAAGACTTGTGTTGACACATGGTCTATTTTTGTCGACACATTTGGTGTTGTCTCAATGCCCTTTTCTGCTGAGATCGAATTTCAAGGAGTCAGTTGTCAAGACTGAAAACTCGATAGCTGTCATAAGTTATAAAGCTGACATATCTGTCAGAGCTGTCAGAATGCCATTACGAACCGGATCAGCCAGTTACCTTGGATGGATTCTATATATAGACCTATTCCATCACAATCAAAAGAACTATACAATAATAAAAAAACAAGAGAGGGGGAACAAGAGACAAACCCAGAAGAAGGCAGATCTTGAAGAGTCTGCTAGAAAAATTCAGATCTGATTCTGAATTCAAGAAGGAAGCTGGATTGAAGATCATCTCCAACTCCAATTGAATATCAACCTTACTTGGTACAAATTTGAGAAGCTTTGGAGAAGATAAGACAGGTTGTATCTAAAGTAATCAGTTCTATCAAGTACTGATCAAGAAGCACTCACCCTATTCTCTTTCTATCAGAGTGAATATTTTAATGTTTTAAACAATTAATTTCCTTGTAAGATCTTATATAGATCTGAGTTGTAAGACTAAATTTATAAAGGCTGAGGTAGGGCTGTTGCCTGAGGTAGGATTCTTGGGAAGAATCTGAGGTGTAGGATCTGGTTGATCTGAGTTGTAGGCCTGGTGGTTAAGGCTGAGGTAGGGCTGTTTCCTGAGGTAGGAGTTTTGAGAAGATTCTGAGTTATAGGACTTGAAAAATTCTTAGCTGTAGGAACCAGTTAGGTTCTTAGTTGTAAGATCTGTTGATCTGAGATAGTGGAAGGAAGTTTGGCCGAATCCAGTACTCTGCTGGATAGGTGAAGGGGGATAGTGGATGTACCCATAAATTGGGGAACCACTATAAAACATTGTGTACTGTGCAGTGAACTTGCTTTGATTGTTTGTGCTGTGTTTATTTTACTGTGCTTTAACATTGTTAATTGCCTAAGTTGATTAAAAGGAATTGAACCTATTCACCCCCCCCCCACTCTAGGTATTTAGTGTCTATCAACCTAATCTTTCAAAGCTAAGTCTTGTAATGATCAACAGTACCATCAGGAAAAATTTTGATTACGAAGACCCAGCGACTGCCCACTACATCAGCACCTTGAGGGGTAGGGACAAGAGTCCAATTACCTCGCTCAGTCAAAGTCCTCATTTCTTCATCCACGACGGCTTTCCAATAAGGAATAGCAAGAGCCTCTTGATAGGTAGTCTGGAATACATTTACAAAGAGCGGGAGAGTAAGCTCTTGGAGGAAGTAGATAGCTAAGAATAGGAAACAAAATCATGAATAGGATGTTGAGTGCATACCTGAATTCATATTTAAGAGTAATTGACATATCAAGATCTATCTTTGCTAGAGCATCAGATCCATCCATTGGATTGAATGCTGGCCCAGGAAATATCAGTGGTGGATCAAAGAAGAAAAAAAGAATCATGAGGAGGAGATTCGAAGATAGTTGGTGAAGGGATATACAGTGGTTTATGTAGAGGAGTAGAGACAATGGGTTTAGATGAAGCCATATTAAAGGTGGAAGCGGAGTAGTACGGGAAAAGTTAAGAGAATCTTCAAAGAAAGTGACGTTAATGAAAACATATTATTTGGGAGAAGAGGATCATAGCACCAATATCCTTTCTGTGTCGGATTGTAGCCCCGAATAATGCACTTCACTTAGCAAGGAGAGAGTTTGTCATGCATAGAGAGGGAGAGTAAACAAATGGTATGCATCCGAAGAAACTTAGGTGTAAAAGAAATGGGTTGCATCAGGATATAGAATGGAGAAAGGAGTTTTCCCGTTTACAATAAAATAAGGTATTCGGTTGATGAGGTAGAAAGAAAGAAGAATGACTTGTCACTAATAGGACCGAGGAATACGCATATGAGTGAGAAGAGAATGAGCCATATCAAGAAGATGGTTATTTTTGCCAAATAAAAGTACATAACATATACTAGTATTCAAAAGGAGATTCATTACCCTTGAAGACCGTTTCGGTGCCTTGACTTTGCAGTTGATCTGGATAAAAGTACATAACATATACTAGTATTCAAAAGGTGTTCTTTCTTGACCTAGAAGATGCTTTATATATGCTCCATCAATATGCAACAGCTCATGGATTGATTTGACATTACAAGTCCAAAAATGGATAAAGCTATTTTGCATTATTAGCCTTTGGCCAAAAACGGGTCGCGTCATCTAACCGATTATATTCAAAATTGTCTCGGCAGTTTAGTTGAGATTAGCTTCTATCTCAATGACAAATTAACTACGTCTTATTGATTCTAGTGAGACCACACTGCTTTCACAATATGGTTGGGACAGGCTGCTGTCTCAGCGGCTATTGGCTGAGTCTCAGTGGAGACAGTCTTCTCAACAAATTTCTCTAGAACAACTGAGACTAATACCGCAATATCAAAAACTATTCTAAACATTTTTTAGAACAACATAAACCTATAAAATGAGTGAAGTAAAAGGTCTATCAAATACATTATGCACTTATCATTTAAGGTGAAGCCTCTTCAAATCCAAAGAACATTGAAGGACAATATTCCCAATATTCTCCCTCTATTTGAAGAAGTCAGAATACATATCAATGCTAAGATGAATTTAACAGTAAAACATATCATGATAAATCATGACAACATTGCAGGGAAAAATAAATGTTTAGCCAAACATAAACAAAACTTAAACAACCTGATTAATCTAAGGATAACTTCATAACAATTAGATGTTTAACAATTTTAAGCACGACTTACTAACCTGATTAATCAACATAAAAACATGGCTAACAGGTATAAGATATACCACTTTTCATTAAGCCAACAAAATCAACCTAAACCATCATAGGATAGTTTAACATATACATAACTGTTCAAAGTTTTTAGATTTAATATACTGAGCTCACATATGAAGGTTAAAATATAATGTTCAACATTAGTTAATTGAGCTTCTGCTTCAAATTAGTTTTCCTCTTCTTTATAGATCTTAAGCATTCTTCTTCAACAACACCTTTCAGCTTTGCACTCTATGCTTTGTTCTTCTACCTCCTGAAGTAGAGAAAAGATTTTGGTAAGTATTTGGCAGGCATCTTCTTAGGGTTGTTCCTCCTGACCAAATTCTCCTTGAATATTCTTTCTCTTAAGGAATTCTTTTCCAGGTGCTTGATCCATTCTTCAGAAAAATATATGTTGTCACTGTTCTTACGCAGATGTCCATAGTTTAGCTAAGCATTGATAATTATTGTCTCTGAGAAATCACTAAGATATTCATAGTCTAGATCATCTACATTTTCAGATCTTCTCCTTGCCATGAACTCTTCGACCAACAGAGTTCCTTCTCTCTTACTCATGGATGCAAGCTGTGCATCCTGTTCAACTCTAGCTTGAGTAGGGAAATCAACATCTTCTTGTATATTCTTGTCCAATAGAGGAAGGTAAAGTGCAACCCTTGTACCTTGAAGCACTTTGAAGGAATGCTCGTCAATGACAATAGCAATCTTATCATTGCCCTCCTCCCCCTTTTTGGCTTCTTTAATTAGCTTGTTATACAATAGAAGAGTGTTAGCCTGAATCCTGCTGGACAGTGTCTGGAATATGTTTACACTGTCAGCTAATATTTCAACTTTGATCAAAAAGACTTCTTCCATGGATTTTATGTCAGTAGTAGTAATATGATTGTTTACATGATCTGCAGCTGCCCTGATGCCATCATCAGTCTGACTTACAAAGTTCTTTACATACCCAAAATTCGTACCAAAGAATTTTAAGCTTTTTTCCATTGATCATAGTATTGAAGATTGTGCTTTGACTGTACTGTCATCTTTATCAAACTAGCTAGTCATCTGTCTGTTCAGGTGAACAGTCTCATCTTTCACAGTTTGGATTTCTATCAATAGCTCAGCTTTAACTTTAGAGATGGACTTATCTATGTAAGCTTTAACTAAAATGGATTGCTCATCCAATAGAGTTTTAATTGAGCTGAGAAGGGAGGTTTCTGTAGTTTTTGAAGGTGGAGGATTGATCATAGGAGAATTTTTCCCTTGGTCCTCCCTATCATCTCACTCATAGAGAGTGGATGGATTAGCCATTTCCTAATTAAGGTCTTTTAAAGACTTTCCCTCTACATTAGCTTCATCAAAAAATAATATCATTATCATCTATATCAACATCAGTAGCATTTTCTGAATTACCATGAACATCTATAACAACAATAATCTTTTTGAGAGTTGGCTCATCTATTATCACAAGCTCCTCCTCAGAAGGTGCATTCACATCTTTTGGTATAGAAGATTCTAGAAAGTCTTCAAGATCCTTTGCTATTCCTATTGGCTCTTCCATATAAGAGGTATTTGGAGCATTGGGTACATCTTGTGCATAACTTTCTGAAGGAACATGTGTAGACTCATGAATAATATGGATTTCATCAACATGCCCTCCACAAACTAGATTTCTGACTAATCCATTGTTGGCTTGAACACTTGTAGTAGAATGACTTTGATCAATATCAACTGATAACTCTAATTGTATCCTTATTTTTATATATTTTTTATTAAATAATTAATTATCTTATATTTATATTTAATTAATTAAGTTTCTAATTACTTCCATTTCCTTATTTTAGGATAATTAGGGCTGCAATTATCTAATTAAAGCTGAAGCATTAATCAGGAAAAAATTTGGAACAAGACTGGAAAAATTCCTAGTGCACTCCCGCAGTCATGGGCGTGACATTAGGGTGTGACCATTGTAATGATCATGCCTTCCTCCAGATGTTTTAGAAGCCATTCCACGTCATTTAAATTTACATGCCCCTATGTCACGAGCGTGACTTGAGGCGTGGCCATAATCACGGGTGTGACAAGTCAAAGGAGCACCAGATGCCATTCCATGTTAGATTAAAGTAACATTCTTAGGTCATGGGTGTGACCTTCAGGTCATGGGCATAACCGGTAAGCGTGATAGACAGCTCAGGCCGTGACGCAACAATAAGAAGCTGGTTTCTGATCCATGTCGTTCTAGTTTACAGTCCCTAGGTCACGGTCGTGACCTATGAAAGTCTTTATTTCAAGGATAGCTAAATCACTTAGAGGTGGGTGAATAAGTTATTAGTCTCTTTTTGAGTTTCTTAAATATTTCTTCTTTAAGAGATTTTGCTGTTAGTTATTTTATGCTTTCAAGATGTACACAACCTGCACAAAGAAACAACACAACAAGCACACACTGATTTATCGTGGTAGCCCTAATAAGGGTACATCCACTTTCCGTCCCACCTATCCAACTATCTTGTTGGACTAGGAACTTCTCCAAAACTTTCTCTAAAGAGCATACACCTCAGATCCCACAGGATCTCTAAGTATCCTCCAAGACTTACTTCTCAAGCCCAAGGACCTACAACTCAGTTATCCTAATATCACATACCTTAGGTTGATAATCCCTACACTTAGGTTGGGAGGATAGCCCTATCTCAGATTCACAAAGGATTCTACACTCAGAGAGTAGCACACTCCTACCTCAGGATGTTAAGCCCTATAGCTCAGATCCACACATGGATCCTACAGGATGAAGGTGGGTTGGTGGTTACTGATGACACAAGATATGTTTCTCTTTGTCAAGCTTCTTGACTGAGACAAACTCAGCACATCTATGACTATAGGAATTTTATTTCCTGAGTATACCTTAACTGAACTAAGAAGTTCTTAGTCCTAACTACTTCCACAGCAACAAGTATATATTTACTTGAGCAGGGAGTGACTTGCAGAATAATGTTCTGCCTCTTTTTGAACTATGCCTAAAGCTTAGCCCTAACTACTACATCACAGCACCAGGGATTTTTCCTGCTGGAACTATAAAGTTACTACAAATAATTGATGCTTCCTGAGCTGAGAAAAACTCATATCTAACTTTGCAAACTACGATATCTCTGCCTCTTCTTCCTTTCCTGGGCTGAGGTGATTCAGCCCTAACTTTTACTCCAAAGGAATAGTACCCTGAGCCTTCTTTCAGATCTCTACTTCTTCAAGATTCTTCCCTTCACAGCTTTATGATTAAGATCTTCAGGATGTTGCTTGTCAAGCTAGAACTATGAAAAACTTGCAGCAAGGGTTGGCCCTAGGATGCATCCTCTTTCCTCAGAGAAATACTCTGAACTGTGGAGGTCGATAAAGATGATAACAACTAACTTGCTCTTCATCTTGTTGACTTGAGCTTCCTGTTCTTCAGCACAATAATAATGGTGGTGAATAAGAACGACCAGATGGATCCTCTTAAAAAAGCTATCTTCCTCTGTAAAGCCTTTCCCTTTTATTGATTATGACCCAACGACTCTTTGAGCAGTGGGACCCATGCCATTAATTGCCATCAATAACCTTGCTTTAATGCCAACTATCGTACAGTAGGTCTGCGGAAACATTTGTAGCGTACCGTAGGCATCCCGCCACTAATTTGTAATATGTTGACTTGTTGACTTGCTGACATCACCAACAGTGGGCTTAGCCAAAAATCAAGCATCATTAGTATAGGAGTTAAGTGAGGGTCCTTCACTCAATGCCAAATCACTTAGATAGATTTACTGTCTCTTGGCATTGAGTTAGTAACATTCACTCAATGCCAAACTACTTAGAATATAAATATGTTTCTAGGCGTTGAGTGATTCAGCTTCACTCAACGCCAACTTGCTTTATCAGCTTTCTTTTGCTTGGCGTTGAGTGAGTGAGCATCACTCAACGCCAAAATCCTTAGACAAAATTCTGTCTTCACTTGGCATTGAGAGCGTTGAGTGAGCACTCCTCACTCAACACTTTCTATCTTAGGCATTTTCCTGCCTAACTATCTCTATACATTCTTGTTCTCAGCTTAAAAAAACACTTGTCTCAGCGATTGTGCTGAGACTAACACTTGTTCTCAATGCTTTTACCTTTAGAAAAAATCTTCATGCTTCTCTGGTGTTGAGAGCGTTGAGTGTATCTTCATCACTCAACTCTTTTTGCCTTAGAAAAAGCATTCTGCACCTTAGGCCTTGAGAGCATTGAGTGAGCATGCCTCACTCAATGCGTTTTGCATTAGCAAAATTTATGTGCTTAAAACACTGGATTTGACTTACTGAGTGTTACTCAACACTTAAAAGGCTTTGGCATTAAGTGAATGACCTTCACTCAATGCCTGTGGACTTAGCCACTTTTCGGCCTCTCAAACCTTAGGATTTGACTGTCTCAGTCTGCCTCACTCAACTCTGAACTAGGTTCGACGAATGTTGAACTGAGTTCGACGAACAGTGAGCTCAGTTCGACAAACTCTGATCTTAGTTCGACGAATTCAGAGTCCAGTTCAACTCACAGCCTTTGTGTTGTATGGAGTTTAGTGTGTCTTCATCACTCAACGCCAATCTACTTAGCCAAATTTCTGTCAATAGATAAATGGCATTGAGTGAGTCAACTCCACTCAACGCCTGTGGATATTGCCACATTTCCAGCTTGCAACCATTAAGGCTTTGACTAACTAAGCAATATTCAATGCTTTTGCTTACCTGACGTTGAGTGAATAGACTTCACTCAATGCCTATGGACTTAGCTGTATTTTCAAATACTCATTGACTTCTAGCGTTGAGTAAGCTTTCCTCACTCAACACATATGGACTTAGGCAAATTCCTTCGTTTCAAGCATCTTCTCTTGGTGTCCACCTTTCTGCTTTATGACCACCTATCATATCACTTAGACAATCTGTCTTGACTTGTTCCATGGAACATCCTTCACATGATTAGCTTAAACAACATCAAATATAACCATGCTCTTACTGTTGATGGTGATGCATGTTCAAATCCACTCTAGGGAACATTGTTGGCAATGGACCCAACAATCTTCCCCTATTTGAAAAACGCAAAACACCCAACAATATTAAGAAGCATTAACATAAAAAGCAGATTAACTTTATGCACTCCACTTAACTGCATTGACTCAATAAGTCAAGTTAATGCATCTATATGGTACTTGAACAATTGCTCAAGTAATATGCACCCTCCTTTATACCACTTAATATTTAAATGGAGCACCACTAAAAGCACTGACTCAACATGACTTGATCATGTCAAGTATTTCTTCCACATATCTCGCTTATGTATTTCCTCACATCTCCCCCTTTCTTTTGTCTTCAATATGTATATCTATTGAGGGAGGAGATGGGATCAAGGGAGAGATTATCTCTTGATCCTAGTCAAAGTCCTATGTTGATACTACTAAGGAAATCATCCTAGTAATCACACCACTTGATTAGGGATCATACCTTTTGTGTTGATACTTTGAAACAAAACAACACTGTATCACTTGAACTTGCTGCACACATAGTTCCACTTGCTGGTGACACCACCTCACTACAGCCCCTTGACTCTTGAATGAACAATGGATCCACTTGAGCTGACTGCTAGATGTTCCTCTTCTCCTAAAATAACACGGTTTTCTCATCATACGTCCTTCTTAGACTCAAAGAATATTATGCCTATGTCAAAAGAAATCTCCCCTTTGTCTGTGCAATGTCCTTAGGACAAACTAATCAGTAGTGAAGATCTCTGATCCTCTGCAATAGCTGCTTGCTCCACCTCAATAGGAGGTTGATCCAGTTCCAGCAAGTGCTGGACTTGCTCCCCCTCATCAGGAGCACCACAATTATCATCTCTAATGGACCAATAAGTCCATTTATGTCCTGATACCATATGAGAAATTTTTGTTTGACAATTTTGAGTTTGACGAATAATTCAGATTTTCTAGAGCTCCGTTCGACGAATTATTCTGATTTTGTCGAGCTCCGTTCGACAAATGAAGGTGATTTCATGGAGCTCCATTCATGATGATGCTTAGCAACTCCCTTGCACTTGAAAGTCTTTTATAGTCTTAATATTACATCAAAACTATTCTTCCATGGAGCTGATATTGGATTTACAGCCATTGTGCATAACAACTCCCTTGCACCTTGCACGGTCTCTTTTTGTTGAGCCAAGTCTTCTCCCCTTCTTTAGCAACAGACTTGCCTTTGGCTTCAGCTTTCTGATCATCAGCACAAGAGTGTTCAGCCCACTTAGTAATATCTTGATCATTACATTCATCAATCCCTTCTTGGTTTCTGAATAGACAGGGAGGAGCTGGTTTGTTTTGATTCTTTTCTCCCTCTAGCTGATTGCAAATGATACTAATGGTGCACCTACCAACTTTCTCTTCATATGAAGGTTGAATTTTCTACTGTAGTTGCTGGACTTTGAGACCATTTGAACCTTGAATGATCTTTCCTTGAATCATCCATTCATTCTGATACCAAGTCTTTCTTTACACTGCTATACCAATAAGAATGTGCTGACTTGTATCACAATAGCTGGAGCAAACCAACTGTTCTTTTAAACTGATTGGCTTGCCATCTTCCAGCAGGTGCCAACACCTAGGTAGTTTCCCTCTCAGCCTCTGCAATGTCCATATGGACAAGATGATCCTCAGTAGTAATGCTGATCTAATCTATGTTGGGGGATCTTTGGGTAAGATTCAAGCTTGTCCAACAACCTTGACTGAACATGCTCCCCATCAGCAGGAGTATCTTAGCATGAAGGTCTCCCCCGCAACATTTGCAAAGTTCATGTCCATATGACTATCAGTCATAATTTCAGCTGATGATATCACTTGACTTGAAAGTCTTTAATATGTATCACTTGATAGTTTGTCCCTTCTATATAGTGAGTCTTATTAGCTGAGCACAGTGTGACTCTTCCTTGCTGCTCATAGAGGAGCTACTCCTAGTGATTTTCCTCAGTGATGAGTACACCCTACTTGTTCTTCTCCTAATTTGCTGGTGTGGCAACAAAGCTTTGTCCAACCAAACAGTCCTGCTGGTTGGATCCTGCTGGTATTTACCCAAGACTTGTTCACTCTATCCTTCTTTATGAATGCACGCAACATCCTTATCCCTAGGGTATGATCCAAAAGATAACTTCCTTATTCTAGTCCAGGTTCTGGAACATTTACTGTCCAAGTACCACATGGTGTATGGGCACTTGGACTAACCTGCAAAACATAATTATCTTACCTTAGGACCCTAATATCTACTGGGTCCTGGGTTCCTATTAGCATAAGAATGCATATGTCTACCTAGTGGAGTCCTGTCAGGAAGACACTGCCTTGCCTTTGGCACACTGGGGTTGTGCCAACAATTTATGGAAAAGTGGTCCACTTTGCCACAACACCAACATTCATGGATGTTGTATCTCCTTTCTTGAACACACTTTGAAGTGTGAAAGCCATTTTTGGTTGTCTGTTCAGTGGGGAGAACTGTGGCCTTCTTCTTGTTTCTATCAGCAAGATCTTGACAATAAGTGAGTCTGCCAGTAGATGAACTTGGCTTACTCTAAACATCATTAGCAACAACCTTCTTTGCAGATGGCATGTTCTTCATGGATTCAAGGACAGCCAAGGTTTCCTTATTGACTTATTTATCTTTTGTTTGAGTTCTTGCTGGAAGAACCTTAGAATAGGACATTGCCACATCCTTAACGGTAGAGGCTGGGGAACCAAATACAAAAGGTCCAGGTTGGGCCTTTTGAACTTCTATATGGGGAGCCTTCTGAGCACTCAATCCCATGACCTCTCTTCTTCCCTTGTAAGGTACTTTTGTAGTCTTACAAGGAAGATTCCCACACATTTAATGACCAAACTTACAGTCATGGTTATACCTATTGGATGGGAGAATTAGCTTATGAAAGGTAGACTAAGACCTGAAAGGAGCTTGGCCTCTCCTCTGAGATTGTATAACCTTAGAAATCAACTCAGATTCAGATTTTCTTTTAATAACATCTATCTTAGAGAAATTGTCAACTATCCTCTTCTCCCTTTCAAGTTTCTCTTCAAGAACCTTGATAATAAAGTCCTTATATTTAATGGACTCAAAATGGATATCTACCATGGTCTTCAAATGACCAACTACCCTCATCATCAGATATAGTAAAGATGAAGTCTCATCTTGTTGGGAAGCAGTCAGCTATAGGGAGACAAGTTCCTCTGCTTGCTTCTTAACAAGCAACTTGCTTTCCTTGAAAGCTTTCAGAAGTGAACAATGATTCTCAATCAATTGATTGAGATCATCTTCTGATAGAGGACTCTCATCATCACTTGATGAGGAAGTATCAGAGTTTAAGCTGGACTCATGACCTGAGCTATAAAAAGAACTAGATAGAGAATGTTCCTGAGCTGGACAAGGCTAGTCCTGGCAGGATTCTACTTCCTCTGGTGTAGCAATCAGCCCTTAACATCTGCATTCAGCTTGGTAAACTTCATCCACCTCTGAGTCACTATATGAGTGTGATAGAGGGGCCCTGATCTCTATTCTTACATCTACATAAACATCATCATCTACAAGAGCTACCAACAACGTAGTGTGGTCCTTGCTCTCACTATAAACTTGAAACTTCATTTTGCTCCACTCAATATGGTTCTCTTTTGAACCCACCAATGTAAAACTTTTAGAAATCCTTTTAGGTCTACTCAGACTGTTAAGTCCTTTTTGAGCAACCTTCCTCTGATACCACTTGAAAGTCTTTATTTCAAGGATTGCTAAATCACATAGAGGGGAGGTGAATAGGTTATTGGTCTCTTTTTGATTTTCTTAAATATTTCTTCTTTAAGAGCATTGACTATTAGTTATTTTATGCTTTCAAGATGTACACAACCTGCACAAAGAAATAACTCAAATAGCTCACATAGATTTATAGTGGTTCCCCTAAAAAGGGTACATCCACATTCCCTCCCAACTATCTAACTATCTTGTTGGACTAGGCACCTCTCAAAAACTTGCTCCAAAGAGCTTAGACCTCAGATCCTACAGGATCTTAAAGTCTCATCCAAAACTTACTTCTCAGTCCCAAGACCCTACAACTCAGTGATCATAATATCACCTACCTCAGGTTGTTAAGCCCTACACTTAGGTTGGGAGGATAGCCCTAGATCAGATTCACAAAGGATCCTACACTCAAAGAGCAGCACTCTCCTACATCAGGCTGTTAAGCCATACAGCTCAGATCCACACATGGATCCTACAGGACGAAGGTGGGTTAGTGGTTACTCTTGACACAAGATATGTTTCTCTGTGTCAAGCTTCTTGACTGAGACAAACTCGGCACATCTATGACTACAGGAATTTATTTCCTGAGTCTACCTTAACTGAACTAAGAAGTTCTTAGTCCTAACTACTTCTACAACAACAAGTATATATTTACTTGAGTAGGAAGTGACTTGCAGAAAAATGTTCTGCCTCTTTATAAACTAAGCCTGAAGCTCAGCCCTAACTACTACTTCACAACACCAGGGATTTTTCCTGCTGGAACTGTGAAGTTACTGCAGCTAATTACTGCTACCTGAGCTGAGAAAAACTCAGATTTAACTTTGCAGACTAAGATAGCTCTGCCACTTCTTCCTTTCCTGGCTTGAGGTGATTCAGCCCTAAATTTAAGTCCTAAGGAATAGTCTCCTTACCCTTCTTTCAGATCTATGCTTCTTCAATCTTCGTCCCTTCATAGATTCTTGATTAAGATCTTCAGGATGTTGCTTGTCCAGTTGGAACTGTGAAGAACTTGCTGCGAGGGTCGGCCCTAGGCTACTTCCTCTTTACTAAGATAAAAACTGTGAACTGCTGAGGTCGATGAAGATGACAACAACTAACTTGCTCTTCGTCTTGTTTACTTAAGCTTCTTGTTCTTCCGCACAGCAACAATGGCGGTGGAGAAGAATGACCTGATGGCTCCTCTGCAAAAAGCAATCTTCCTCTCTAAAGCCTTTCCCTTTTATTGATTGGGACCCAACTGCTCTTTGAGCAGTGGACCCATGCCATTAATGACCAGCAGCAACCTTGCTTTAATGCAAACTGTCGTACAGTAGGTCTGCGACACCATTTGCCGCGTATTGTAGCCATCCCGCCACTAATTTCAAATATGTTGACTTGTTGACTTGCTGACGTCACCAGCTGTGGACTTAGCCAAAAATCAAGCATCATTTGTATAAGCGTTGAGTGAGGGTCCTTCACTCAATGCAAAATCACTTAGACAGATTTACTGTATCTTGGAGTTGAGTGAGTAACCTTCACTCAACGCCAAACTACTTAGAATATAAATCTATTTCTAGGTTTTGAGTGATTCAACTTCACTCAATGCCAACATGCTTTATCAGTGTTTTGCTGCTTGGCGTTGAGTGAGTGAGCTTCACACAACACCAAAATCCTTAGATAAAATTCTGTCCTTACTATGCATTGAGAGCATTGAGTGAGCCCTCCTAACTCAATGCTTTCTGCCTTAGGCATTTTCCTGCTTAACTATCTAAGCGCTTTCTTATTCTCAGCTGAGAAAAATACTTGTTTCAGAGGTTGTAATGAGACTAACACTTGTTCTCGATGCATTTGCCTTTAGACAAAATCTTCCTGCTTCTCTGGCATTGAGAGAGTTGAGTGTGTCTTCATCACTCAATGCTTTTTGCCTTAGGAAAAGCTTTTTGCACCTTAGGTGTTGAGAGCGTTGAGTTAGCAAGCCTCACTCAATTCTTTTTGCCTTATCCAAATTTCTGTGTATAAAACACTGGCTTTGACTAACTGAGTGTTACTCAACACTTATAAGGCTAAGACATTGAGTGAATGACCTTCACTCAACGCCTGTAGACTTAGCCACTTTTCTGCCCCTCATACCTTAGGCTTTGACTGTCTCAACCTACCTCACTCACCTCTGAACTGAGTTCGACGAATGCTGAACTGAGTTCGACGAACATTGAGCCCAGCTCGACAAACTCTAAACTTAGTTTGACGAATTTAGAGTCAAGTTCAACTCACAGCCTTTTTGTTGTATGGCGGTGTGTCTTCATCACTCAATGCAAAACTACCTATCCATATTTCGGCCTATAGCTGTATGGCGTTGAGGGAGTCAACTCCACTCAATGCCTGTGGATATACCCACATTTTAAGCTTACCAACCGTTAGGCTTAGACTAACTAAGCTATATTCAACGCTTTTGCTTACCTGGCATTGAGTGAATATACTTCACTCAATGCCTGCGGACTTAGCTGCATTTTCAACTTCTCCTTGAATTCTGGTGTTGAGTGAGCTATCCTCACTCAACGCATGTGGACTTAGGCAAATTTATGCCTTTCCAGCATCTTCTCTTTGTGTCCACCTTTCTGCTTTATGACCACCTGCAACATCACTTAGACAATCTGTCTAGACTTGTTACATGGAACATCCAGCACATGTTGAGCTTAAACAACATAAAATACAACTATGCTCTCAGTGTTGATGGTGATGCCTCTTCAAATCCACTCTAGGGAACATTGTGGGCAATGGACCCAATAACCTAGAGGTGTGGCCTCTTGTATAACTGCCAAATTAATTCCCTCCACTTCGATTTCCCTCCATTTCCAGCAACAGTCAAGACACGCCCTAGCTTAAGGGTGAGACTTAGGGGCGTGACCCACAAAACAACAAATTTTGGTTGTTTTTCTCTAACGTTCCCGGGCTCTCAAGATGACGGTTCAACCCCTTACACGCCCCTAGTCACGGGCGTGACCTAGGGGCATGACTCACCATCAAATTTTACTAAAAATTCCAGATAATGCTAAAAGCTGAGGGAGTGAGCTTTGGAGTCAGTTCTAGTTAGCTTGAGTTGAATTTTGGAGTTTGTTTTCAGCATTCTTGCATTTCTTTCATGATTTTTTTCCAATTTATAGTGTAACTTTTTGATTTGTTATTTTCAAATCAAGTAATTCTTTTTTACTTATAATCATGTCTCTTTTAAACTTTTTATGTAATTCCCCTATCATGATGAGTTGTTAAATTCCATTTAGAACTTGATCATGATGAACTTTGGAATAAAATAAAGTTATTCTATTTTTCTCAAATTATCAAGCGCTATACTTTATGTAGTTCGATTTATCTTTGAATAAATTTGGTCGAATTCATATGTTGCGTATATGTTTTTTCGATCATAGATCTGTATCCTAGATTTTACTGAGAGGGTTTCGATACGAAGAGATCACTCAAAGATAAAAGGGGTTGCATGCACTCCTCGAGAGAGGATGACATAAATCTTCTAGATTGGAGTCAAATCCAATAGGGCGGTTCACTGCCTAAAGCAATCTTAGGGGTTTCGACTGATCGAGAGGTCCTAATCCATCAATAGAAGTTTAGTAGAGAGCATATTCTCAAGAGAGGTGCTTTTGTATTTTGTGAACCTCCATGGTCGAAGTTATTAATTTAGAGGCTTGTATTTTATAATTTCATGAAAGTTTATTTTAAACCAAAAGGATTCTAGATTAATTGTTAGTTTTTAAATTATAAATATTTTCCTTAATAAAATCTATATTTTTCTTAGTTTGCAAATCAACCAAGTTTTTGTCCGATAAAATAATAGATCTCCCTTATAAGTACATGTACTCAACAGGCCCCAAGTCTAAATACTACACTTGATCCTATAGTCTAGAACGATATTTATACTTTCCTTATCGATTTAGAATTGCACTCGAGCGTGAATTTTACGCATCAAGTATTTGGCGCCTTTGCCGGGGACTATCTTTATTGATATTTTGAAATCAAGGTTCTATTAATTTGACATTTTCTTTTTGTTTTTAAAAATAAATTAAAAAATATATATTTTGTTTTTTTTTTAAGTTTTATCTTTATTTTTTATAATTAAAATTTCTTGTGAAAGGACTTTTTATTATTATTATTTTTTTGTATAACTCGAGGGAATCCATCAAATCCATTTGATTTGGATCCGGAGATTGAGCAAAGCTTTCGACGATGCTTAATACTCCGTGAACTCAATTCTCCAGATTTTCTTAAGGAATCCGCAGGTCACATTCCATTTTCTTCTATAACATCCCATCTCCTATTATACCCCTTAACTAAGATTAGGATAGGACATGTGGAAGGGGTATGGGTTTAGGATAGGTTTGACCCAAGGAGTTAGGGAGGATTCACATTGGGCCCATTATAGGGTTCAAGTCAAATTAGGTCAAACTAGCCCAAAATGGAATCATAGGTACACATTGACCCCCACCACTATGTCCCTAACCCTAAACGCAATCTAAGTGAACCAAAAGCTACATCATTGGGTCAACCATTGACCCAAGTCAACCCTAACCCTAATTTGGTCAAACACACATCTATAGGCTCAGTTAGCCCATGTGGGGAACCACCCTGACCCAACCAATGTTGGGGGGAGGCCAAAGGGTTCATGGACCATCAAGTGGGGCCAGCTCACTCGTCAAGTTGACCAAGTCAATTCAACAAGTCAACATATGGACAAAAGAAGAAAATGAGATCCAAGCCCATTTATAATGGGCTAAGCCCATGAGCTAAGGCCCATGACCAGTGCAAGGGCACATTTACAGCCCCTACCCTTTGAATTTTGAGGGTAGTGACATGCAAGGGCTATAATGGGAAATTAGGCAAAAAGGAAGAGAGAAAAGAGGAAAATGCGGATTGAGAGCCATGTGTCCCTCCTCCTCTCTTACCAACCTACATCTGAACCCAGCCAGTCATTCCCTGTCTTCTCCAGCCAGCTACATATAACTTGGAACCAAGGAGGAGCAACCAAAGCTCATGGCCGAAATCCCCATCATGGCATCTCTATATACAGCCCATATCAGCCAAAACCAACCCTCCCATTAGTTTCAGAAGGTCCAAAGGAGTACAATTTGATACCTGGATCGAAGCTTTTCGTGAAGAATCGGGTTCGGAGCAAGCTCACTGGAGAGGAGAAATTCCATGGCTAACCACCGCCATCGCCGTCGTCGGGCTTCAATTAAGGTTGGTTTGTTCTCCTCTCCCTCTGTGCTAGCTTCCTAGATCATTTAGGAGAGATTTCGAGCTCAATTGAGTTTGGATCCATGTGAAGTGTGGTAAAAAATCCATGGTTTTTAATGGAGCTCGGGTTCATCGGAAACCGCTGCCTCCGGCGGCCAAGTCGCCGCCAAACGTTAGCCTGCACCTCAACGGAGGTTGTGGTGGTTGTGGCTGGCCGGGGAGGTGGATCGATTGCTGGGAAACACCAGATCAAGGTGCTACAGGTAGGTGCAATCGTGGCCATCGGCTGGAGGAAGAAGACGCATCGATGTCGTCCATCTTGATGTATTAAACTATAGCTTATTTCATATTCTGTCACACTTTATATTTTACCTTGCGGGCTAATTTTAGGCCTCTTAGAGGCAGATTCAGAAAACGTGTTCAACATGTAAAATGTAGCCCTAGGTCTTAACTTTAAAATGCCACACTAAAGTGGTAATATGGAGCATGATAGCTCCTGTAGGACCATTTTACTAAAACTGGTCCTAGGATAGGGCATATTTTTAAATGAGTTTCCAAGACAAACCCTAAGTCCACATGTCATGAAACTTTGAACATGCATGTAAAATGCTTAGACATAGGTGCTCACCAAAAATCAGATTTTTTTGAAAGTATTTTCCTATAGTTTTTGGAGAAATTTCATTTATAAAATGAATTGAGTTTTGGGAGATTTCTCACTCCAAATGACCTCAAATTTGGGTGGCATGGCCATTAGGTAATTATATGGCCTGAAAGAGAGAGTTAGACCTTATTTACTCTAGAGGTGGGGTGAATACAGTAGTTAAAAACTTTTGCTGTTTAAAAAATAATTAGAATAGTAAGACTAGTGAATACCAAGATTATTAGTAAGCAAGAAAATAACCTAAGTAAAACTAATCTAACACAAAACAAAGATCTAAGCTATCAAAACCACAACATGTACAAAGAGAAAAGGGCAACCAGACAACACAAGAACTTTTATAGTGGTTCCCCAACCTGGGAACATCCACTCTTCTACCACCCTAGTAGGAATCCACTAACAGGTTTTGATCAGGTGACTGCCATCTTTGAGCTTTTGATCAGGTGCTCAAAAACCAATCTCAAGTCTTTTGATCAGGATACTTGCAAACCAGGCTAACTTTTGAAGGGAGTTAAAACCCTATACAATGGGGTGTGAAAGAAGATGATTATAGACTTCTCTTTTCTCAAAAACAACTTGAGAAGACTTTGTGGATCCTTGTCATGGTGCCAAAACTCCCCCTGAGATGTTGAAGGTTTAGGAAGACTAGAGCTTTGCTTCAGGGTGTTGGTCTTCAGTTTGGATTTGTCAGTGTTTAGGAATCTAGTAGACAGATGTTGAAAAGAATGTTTCTGAAGATTCCCTAATTTGAAGATGAAGAAGACTCTTGATATTTGATGAATGTTTTTTTTCAGTCTTGAGTATTTACAGGGATGATAACACTGAGAGAATACGAGAGCATTCTGGATGATTGTGAGTTCTCTATACTTTATCCTTGAAAAAGAGATAGATCTCTTTTAATATTCTCAGTCAATTATTATCCCTTTGAAATTTGAATTACTACCTTAAATGCTGACTGATCTGGAGATTACAAACGGCTGGAATAAAACATTAATGAGTTTCCCCAACTGTACTTAATAAAATAAGCAAGTAAATATCCTGATGAATACCATAATTAATGCAGCCAATAACGGCTATATTCATAGGAATATATGCATTAATTACTCAGGAATAATACTGCTAATAAATGTGGAAATAAAGGATCATAAGGAGAGGAAAAATTCATTCCTAAGCCGGGACTGAAATCGTCGAACTCTGAATATAATTCGTCGACCTGAGATCCAAGATCGTCGACCTAAGAATGCCAGTTCGTCGACCTGAGAATCTGTCTGGAGAAACTTAAATGTCAACCTGAGCTCGAATATCGTAGAGCTCAGCTCAAAGAATTAACTCTGATTTCGTCGATCGGAGATCGACCATCGTCGAGCTGAGTTCGAAGAATTTCGAACTAATCAAACTGTCTTCTGATATCTTCTAAATCTGAGTCTTCTGAGGTCCACTGCTAGTTGTTACAAGAAGGTAGAACTAAAAGGACTTAGCCTTAACTCTAGGACTACTAATCATGACCCTTGCTATACAAGGTGGGTCAGACTCAGCCTAAAATTAGTGAACCTAGCGCAAATCCAACTGGGGATCCAAAAATCTCTTCCTATTTGGGTGAGGTCACAAAGTACAAAATAAAAGAAATAATCACAAAGCAAGAAAATATATATCTGACAGAATTAACACATTCAGCAGATATTTACAACACATGCTTCATGATATAAGCAGAAATAGAGTTCAAAAGTAATTAAGAACAACACAATAATAGACTCATTTTTTCTATTTAGCATCTCCTTTGTCAGTATTTTCAGCAGGCTGTCTGAATTTGATTTCTCTGTTAGGATTCTTTGTTTCTTTCTTTGTCATATTCATGTAAGATGCACCAATAATAGTCTTAGAAGATGTTCTGGGAACTACAGCCTCTGGATGAAGTATCATGTAGTCATCAACATTAAAGAACTTGTTAGCTTTTGCATACCTGGTCAATTCTTCTTTCCTATATGATGACATAGTTGAAAACTCAGAAGGGTCCTTGTCTTCAGCTTTAGTTTTCCTAATCTGAGAGAGTCCTACTAACTCCTGAAGTCTAGCCATTCTGGCAGAGTTCTCCTGCTCTGGATCCATAAAAGGAATAGGAGGGGACTCTGGCCTTTTTGGACTAGAGTCCTGCTTTAATTCATCTGCAGGAGCTTTCTTGGAAGTGGCTGGAGAAGGATGACTTGAAGAGGTCTGCTAACTACTGTAACATGATTGTCTTTGATATGTCTTAGTCACTGGAGCAGGTTTCTGAGTGACATTACCTGAAGTACTTGAAGAGGGAGGAGGAGGGTCTTTCCTGAATTTTCTTAGGAGGTGGCTTATAACTTCTCTTCTTCTTCCTATCTTTCTATTCATTTTTGGACAACCACATCCACTAGGGAATTCCTTGATAAGGAGTTGTTTTCTGCAGAATGTAATAAGGAGTATCATTGTTTTGATTTGTCTTAAGAGCAGCCTTTCTCTTCTTGATAGATTTATTCTTGGAATTGGAATTATACGAATCTCTTGAATCATTTTCTGAGTCATCTTCAGAGGACCCTTGAGGATTATCATAAAGAGCATCTATTGCTTTTAATGTTTCCTTTGAGATTTGTTTGTTTACTTGAGGAAGAACAACTGGAGGTATATCATCTTGAGGAGGAACTACTGCATTTAAAACCATCTCAACTTCCTGAGCCATATCTACAGCAAAAATCTCAACCATATCTGGTAATGGAGAGGTAGAGAAAACAAAAGTTGGAGGGGAAGAATCCTCGGGCTCAGAGAATTTATCCTCAGCAACCTTAAGAAGCTCAACCTCTGGAACTAAAACAAGTTCAGGCTCTGGAGCTATAAAACTATTCTGAATCAGCTGTAAAGCCTTTGAGCTAACAGGAGCTGTACAACAAATAATCTGAGACTGATTGGAAGAAAATGAAAAAATGTTTATATACAGGAGGTTAAAAGAACCTAGAAAAGAAAACAGGTAAACTACTAGAGAAATGAAGTAGTCTCCAGAATAAATATCCAAAGAATGAGTTGAATCAATTGTCTCAATATCAGTATCTAAAAATTCAGTATGTTCTGCATCTGGTATATCTGTATCAACAATATATTTCTCTACTTCTTGTATATCTGTTGTTGCTGCTACTACTGCAGGAGCTACTGGAGCTACTTATTCATAGAGTATCTCCCCCTACCTGGTTTTAGTAACCACTAGATCCAGGCCACTGATTGAAGAAGGAGGGATAGGGAAGGAAGAGAGTTGGGCAGCAAGAGATTCGATATAAGAAGTAAGAGGTGAAATGACCTCTGCTATGAGTTATTGGAGGAGGGGTGTGATGGATTGGAGAATGGATGAATTGGAGGGTGAAGCTATGTCCATGAATTATGGTGGGGTCTGAGTACATACAGATGGATTGAAGTTGGAAGAGGAGGGCTGAGAATCTTACATTTGCTCATCTGGAGGGGATGGAGAATGACTAGGGGATGAAAGAAGATTGAATGAAGGTAGGGATGATTGATTTTGAAGAGGAGGAATTTCAGTAAGATAAGAAGGAAGAGGGGACTGAGGAGGAGTAACAGGTGCTGGTGAATGATCATGCTCTGGAAATTGTTGAACTGGAGAAGAAATTGGGGAATTTTGAGGTAGTGGTGATTAAACTGGCGAAGAAGGATGGATGGGGGAAGTAGGAGGTGTAAGGTGATGTGCCGGAGTTAGGGAAATGTGCTGGAGAGATGTAGAAGTCATTTGATCAAGAGGAGGAGGAGGAATCGAAATATCCTCAATAGGGTGGGAAGAGGTTGGAACAGCCCTTGTACCTTAAGAAGTTTTGGAGGAGGAAGCCCTGGATGGCTTGGGGATGCTCCTCTCCCACCTGCTAAATAAGGCGCAGGTTAGCCTCTTGGAGGCATTGATGAATATGGTAAGGGTGACAAGTGATTGGATTATCATAAAGAGCATCTATTGCTTTTAATGTTTCCTTTGAGATTTGTTTGTTTACTTGAGGAAGAACAACTAGAGGTATATCATCTTGAGGAGGAACTACTGCATTTAAAACCATCTCAACTTCCGGAGCCATATCTGCTTCAAAAATCTCAACCATATCTGGTAATGGAGAGGTAGAGAAAACAAATATTGGAGGGGAAGAATCCTCGAGCTCAGAGAATTTATCCTCAGTAACCTTAAGAAGCTCAACCTCTGGAACTAAAACAAGTTCAGGCTCTGGAGCTATAAAACTATTCTGAATCAGCTGTAAAGCCTTTGAGCTAACAGGAGCTGTACAACAAATAATCTGAGACTGATTGGAAGCAAATGAAAAAATGTTTATATACAGGAGGTTAAAAGAACCTAGAAAAGAAAACAGGTAAACTACTAGAGAAATGAAGTAGTCTCCAGAATAAATATCCAAAGAATGAGTTGAATCAATTGTCTCAATATCAGTATCAAAAAATTCAGTATGTTCTGCATCTGGTATATCTGTATCAACATTATCTTTCTCTACTTCTTGTATATCTGTTGTTGCTGCTACTACTGCAGGAGCTACTGGAGCTACTTATTCATGGAGTATCTCCCCCTACCTGGTTTTAGTAACCACTAGAGCCAGGCCCCTGATTGAAGAAGGAGGGATAGGGAAGGAAGAGAGTTGGGCAGCAGGAGATTCGATATAAGAAGCAAGAGGTGAAATGACCTCTGCTATGAGTTATTGGAGGAGGGGTGTGATGGATTGGAGAATGGATGAATTGGAGGGTGAAGCTATGTCCATGAATTCTGGTGGGGTCTGAGTACATACAGATGGATTGAAGGTGGAAGAGGAGGGCTGAGAATCTTACATTTGCTCATCTGGAGGGGATGGAGAATGACTAGGGGATGAAAGAAGATTGAATGAAGGTAGGGATTATTGATTTTGAAGAGGAGGAATTTCAGCAAGATAAGAAGGAAGAGGGGACTGAGGAGGAGTAACAGGTGCTGGTGAATGATCATGCTCTGGAGATTGTTGAACTGGAGAAGAAATTGGGGAATTTTTAGGTAGTGGTGATTAAACTGGCGAAGAAGGATGGATGGGGGAAGTAGGATGTGTAAGGTGATGTGCCGGAGTTAGGGAAATGTGCTGGAGAGATGTAGAAGTCGTTTGATCAAGAGGAGGAGGAGGAATCGAAATATCCTCAACAGGGTGGGAAGAGGTTGGAACAGCCCTTGTACCTTAAGAAGTTTTGGAGGAGGAAGCCCTGGATTGCTTGGGGATGCTCCTCTCCCACCTGCTAAATAAGGCGCAGGTTAGCCTCTTGGATGCATTGATGAATATGGTCAGGGTGACAAGTGATTCAGCGGCCTTAGCCTGGAGGAAGATTCCCTGTATTATTCCAAAACACACTTCCTTCTTTGTGTTTTTCTTCTTTATCGATTCAAACAGAATTCTAGCCCAATTGACGGCCTTCTTGTTAACCACAACACACATTACTAGGAACTGTTGTCTAGTAATATAATCATGGGAGGTATGCTTGCCCAGCAAAACTTTTCCTACAATGTCTGCGAGAAACTTGTACTCGACAGATAGATATTTCTTCAACAGCTTATTAGGGTTGTCTTCAGAATAACTCATTATACTCAACATTTCATTAAATTCATAAGAATCAATCTCTAATTCTTCTTCTCCATTCACTAAGCCGAAAATTTCATAAAGAATTTCAGGAGAGAGAGGGACGACGTTACCCGCTATTATGCCGGCCAAAGTATCAACATCTGGAGTTGATAATGAGTAAACCCACTCTCTAATCTCGGTCGCTGCTATATTCATCCGGGTTTTCATTAAGTTCTTAAAGTGCAAATCTTCAAACAATTGCATAATATCAAGAAAAATCTTATCTAAATGCTGAAATGATTCGAAGTCTATATCGAAACCCATATAAAATTTCATTCCTGCGAGAGCACTTGCTGGAATCACCATAATCACCCGCAACAAAGAAAATAGAGAGATCAAGTGTGAGGGAACTAAAAGTGCGAGATGGAGGTCGAAGAAAACCTAATTATAAGGTTTTGCAGAATATGAAACGACAAACTCCATCCTGCGAAAAAAATTCTTCGATTTGGGGTTGATGAAATATTTTATTGATAAAAGACTTCGTCGATCTCACACGGAAGAGGGGAAAACTTTTCGTCATACTCAGGTTGCCGAAAATTTTCTGAAGCCAGATCGTCGATCTCCGATCGACGAAAAAATGACTTACACAAAGAGTTCGTCGATCTCAGGTCGACGAAAAATCTCAAGAACTTTCCTCAGTTCGTCGAGCTCCGTTCGACTAATTTTGGCAAATTCTTCGACCATAGACAGAAATTAAATTAAGGCTTCTACATTTATCATACCAAGCTGATTTATGAAGAACAGATGGTTCCTCTCATCCAAAGGTTTGGTAAAGATATCTGCTCTTTGCAAATCAGTGTATATATAGACAAAGTTAATTTTATTTTTGTCTACACACTCTCTAATGAAATGATTCCTAATATCTATATGCTTAGTCCTACTGTGAGGGACTGGATTTTGTGCAATGGAAATTGCACTTGTGTTATTACATAATAGAGTGGAATTATTTAAGTTGAACCCATAGTCTAGAAGTTGGTTCTGAATCCACAACATCTGGGAACAGCAACTGCGAGCTACTATATATTCTGCTTCAGCAGATGATGTAGACACAGATGACTGTTTCTTACAAAACCAGGAGACTAATCTAGTACCAAGGAATTGGCATGTTCCAGAGGTACTTTTTATGTCTACTATGCATTCAATAAAGTCATCATCTAAGTATCCAGTTAACTTTAACTCTGACTCAGTAGGATACCAAAGTCCTAGATAAAGACAACTCTTTATATATCTTAAAAACCTTTTAAAGAAAGTAAGGTGAGATTCTATGGGGTTCACTTGGAACCTAGCACAAAGACATGTAGAAAACATTATGTCAGGTCTGCTTGCTGTAAGGTATAGTAGGGATCCAACAATGGCCCTATATAATTTCTAATCAACAGATTTCCCATGTTCATCAAAGTCAATTACAACATTTGTAGCCATTGGTGTTTTCTTGGCTGAGGCATCTAACATCCCAAACTTTTTGATCAGCTCTTTAGCATATTTAGATTGGGATTTAAAGATGCCATCATGTAGCTGTTTCACTTGGAGACAAAGGAAGTAGGAGAGCTCACCCATGCTACTCATCTCAAACTTTGAATGCATGAGGTCAGAGAACTCCTTGCATAGTTTGGAATCTATAGACCAAAATATAATATCATCTACATAAATTTGTACTAATAAAATTTGATCCTTATGGTGCCTAGTGAGTAATGTCCTATCTACAATACCTCTAGAAAATTTATGTTCTAAAAGTAAGCTAGCTAAGGTCTCACACCAGGCTCTTGGAGCTTGCATTAAACCATAGAATCTAAAGACATAAGAGGGATGAGTTGGAGAGATGAAACCTGGAGGTTGTTCAACATAAATCTCTTCTTTTTGTTCTCTATTCAGAAATGCACTCTTGACATCCATTTGAAAAACTTTTAATTTCATGTAGGCAGAATATGCAAGGAAGATCCTTATTGCTTCCAGCCTTGCAACAGGTGCAAAAGTCTGGTCATAGCCAATCCCTTCCTCTTGCCTATAACCTTGAGCAACAAGTCTTGCTTTATTCCTTATGATGACACCTTGGGCATCCAACTTGTTTCTATATACCCACTTAGTTCCAATGACTGGGTAGTCTTTGGGTCTTGGAACTACGTCCCAAACTTTACATCTCTCAAATTGATTGAGCTCCTCTTGTATTGCAAAGATTCAGTGTGGATCTTTCTCTGCATCTTTAATGGATTGGGGCTCAATTTAAGATATGAAGCAGGCATGCATCAAATCTTGGTTGAGTTGATGCCTTTTCTGCACACCAGCTAACATGTCTCCAATTACTTGAGATATAGGGTGATCTCTAAGTATGACAAAGTCAGTGGGTGGAGGTGGTTATTCAACAGCTTGGGGAATAAATTCCTCTTGTGGAATTAAGTTAGCTATTTTTGGTTTATCACTGATTATAGTGTCTTCTTCTTCACTTTCTTCAGCACATTGTGGAGAAGAATGGCTACTTTCCTCATTGTTGTGGGTCAGGTCATTAAGCTTCTTACACAACTTATGTTCCTGCAAAGATTCATTGGTAGAAGAAATCTTCTCCTTGAAAAACATGTTAGTTTCATCAAAAGAAACATGGATAGACTCTTCAATTTTTTAGGTAGATTTATTATATACCCTATAAGCCTTGCTTACTTGGGAATATCCAAGTAAAATTCCCATATCAGGCTTGGCTTCAAACTTTCTAATGTGTTTCTTATTATTATTATTGTGTATATAACATAAACATCAAAATATTTTAAAGTAGTCTAATTTAGGTTTCTTCCCTTTCAGTATCTCATAAGGAGTCTTATTCTTAAGTTTGTGTATTAGACTTCTATTCAACACATAATTCTTTGTGCTTACAGCCTCTTCCCAAAAGGATAGGGGAAAATAAGCATCTGCAAGTAATGTGCCTACAGATTCAATTAGTTTTCTATTCTTTCTTTCAGCAACCCCATTATGTTGAGGTGTTCTAGGAGCTGAGAAGCAATGTCTGATACCTTCCTTCCTACAGAACTCTTGCATAAGAAGTGACTCAAACTCAGTACCATGATCACTTCTGATCAATGCAACTGGAGTAGAGTACTCAATCTATATGATCTTGAGAAAATCTGTATGAATATTAAAGTTATAAGACTTAAATCTCAGAAAGAAAACCCAAGTGAATCTAGAGAAGTCATCTAAAATCACTAAAGTTTAAGATTTCCCTCCTAGACTTTGTACTGCTATAGAGCCAAAAAGGTCCATATGTAGTAAGTACAATATCCTAGGTGTGTAACTTTTGTTTAATGATTTAAAACTATTTTTAGTTTGCTTGCCGAATTGACAAGTGATGCAAAGGCTTTCCTTCTTATAGGGGTAAGAAGGCAAACCTCTAACAAGGTTGTCCATAGATAATTTGGCAATGTTTTTTAAATTAACATGACCTAATCTCCTAATCCAAAGGTCATTATTATTACTAGTTGAATTAAATAGGCAAATTTCAGATTTGGCTGAGTGGAAGTTCACTAAGTAAATGTTTCCTACTCTAGTGTCAGTCAATACTACATTATTGTCCAAAGAAGTGATAATACAAGAGGTTTTAGTAAATGATACCTGAAACCATTCATCACATAATTGACTTATGGAAATAAGGTTGTGCTTCAGTCCACTTACATATGCTACATTCCTGAAGGTGACAACTCTAACTTTAACTTTTTCATAGACTTCAGTCTGGCCACAGTTAGAGTCTCCAAATATTACTTTTGGTCCTAGCTTTGCCTTGTAATGTGTTAGGCTGGCCTTATTTCCAGTCATATGCTTAGAACAGCCACTGTCCAAATACCAATGTTGCTCTGTGGTAGAACATTCTTTCACCTACAATGAAACAGATTAGTCATTTCTGACCTAGGGTACCTTGGGTCCTTCTTTCTTCACATAACTAAAATTGGAAATAAATGAATACTCAGGTTGGCTTTAATATCCTAAAGGGTGATATTTCCTAAGTGGGATGATCCATTGATTAAATTCATTATTAAATGTTCTTGGTTGATTATAGGTTTCAAAAGGATTCAGATATCTGTTATATTTATCTAGGATCGACAAACTCTGGTAAGTTCGTCGACCTGAGCTCGATGAATTGGGATAAGATCTTCGATCTCTGCTCGAAGAATGAAGGTATTCATTCTCAGGGCATCAATATTGTCGATCTCTGGTCGATGAACCATACTAGTTTCGTCGATCATAGGTCGAAGAATAATTGTTGTTATGGTTTGCATTCAGAATTCGTCGTTTTGAGGTCGACGAACTGTTCACATTTCGTCGATCTTAGTTCGATGAAAACTGTTGAACATTGTTGCAGTTGTTTTTCTTCTTATTCTTGGATCTTTGTTTTAGTTCCATTTCCTTTAATACTTCATTTACTTTATCTACTTTTTCAGTATTCTTCTTACCCTTATCTTAAATGAAATTTATTGGTTTAGATAACTGATTCTTCTGGATTATATATAGTTCACTAGATGATGCACATAGTCCTTGTTTACTATTATTAGTCCAAGCATTTATAATACTAGTTATGTCTAATAGTTGTAAGCTTCTACCATTGAGAGATTCTTCTAATTTCTTGGCCTTACTTAGTTCAAATTTTAGGAAAATAATTTGTTCATTTGCTGAGTTAAGTTCAATTGCTAGTTTAGTATTTTCAGCAATGTGTTTGTATTGATTAGTTAATCTTTCTCTAAGAAGTTTGATTTCCTTCTCAGAGACTATTAGATCTAAGCATAGATTTTTAAAATCAGTTTTAAATTCTTCTGAATTAAAATAATAAGATGCAATTACCTGGTCTTCTGTAGACAGTGATTCTTTATCTTCTGTGGCTTCAGTATCTGACTGACTGTTAGAAGTATCAATTGCCATTTGGCAAACCACTTTTGCCTTCTCTTCTTCTTCATAATCACTAGAGCTGGAAGAGGATGACACTTCCTCTGTATCACTCCAGGTTTCTGCAATAGAGCCCTTCTTCTTTTTTTGCTTGCTGGAGGAAGGCCTGCTATAGTGCTTGCTCCTAGATTCTCTTTGTCTTCTACTCTCCTTCCTCTGATTCTCAGGGCATTCAGAAATGAAGTGTCCAGGTTTCCTTCATCCAAAACACACTATTTCTTTAGTTGGAGTTTTATCATACCTGGGCTTATCATCATTCCTGGATGACTTTCTCCGGAAGTCCTTTCTTGATATTTTGTAGAATCTCTTAGCAAAGAGACTCATCAATTCTTCATTGATTATTGAAGCTTCAGTCTCTTCAACAGCTTTAATGATATATTTGCTCCTTTCTTGCTATTGGAGGAGTCCTTTTTTTACAAATTCCCTGGATTTGATCAACTGCTCATAGGATTTGAGCTTTCCCAGGAGAGATTCTGTTGAAATCTCATTCAAGATTCCTGCCTCTTTGATTGGCCAGATCCTAGAGTCCCGTGAGCTCTGGAAGAACATTAGGATCTTATCATTCACCTCTATGAGAGAGATGTCTTTATCCAAGGTATTCAAAGCACCTACGATGGAGCTTAATCTATTGTACATGTCACTGATAGATTCAGCTTCATCATTCTTGAAATTCTCATACTGTGAGATGAGAGTTGATCTTCTATCCTTTCTCTCATCTGCTTAGCCAGCAACCATCTGGTTGAGAGAATCTCAGAATGCTTTTGTAGAGGTGCATTCAGCCACCTTTTGGAAGATGTCATCTGACATGGTTTGAGCCAATATGTTCATGGCTTTGGCATCTGCAATTTTTTCTTTCTTCTGTGCATCTGTCCAATCCGGAGGTGGGACTGCACTCAGATTTGTTGAAGTTGAAGGAGTGGAGGCCACTGGAGTTGGTGGTCCTGTCAAAATTGAATTAAAAATATCTTCATCAATAGAATTCATGTATAACTTTATTCTTGCCTTCTAGATGGCAAACTTAGATAAGTGTCAAACTGGAGGTCTGGTGCTTGCGTAATCCTGGTTCTGTGCCATGCTGTGAAAATAATCCTAAGAGAAATAAAAGATCAGACCTAATACAGGATCTTTTTGTTCAATTGTTAGCTTATATAACCAAAGAAAACTTGCTCTGATACCAATTGAAAGAGAGAGTTAGACCTAATTTACTCTAGGGGGTTGAATAGAGTAGTTAAGAACTTTTGCTATTTAAAAAATAATAAGAACAGAAAAACTAGTGAATACCAAGATTATCAATAAGCAAGAAAACAACCTAAGTAAAACTAATCTAACACAGGGCACAGATCTAAGCTATCACAGCCACAACAAAAACAAAGAGAAAAGGGAAACCAGACAACACAAGAACTTTTATAGTGGTTCCCCAACCTGGGTACATCCACTCTTCTACTACCCTGGTAGGAATCCACTAACAGGTTTTGATCAGGTGACTTCCACCTTTGAGCTTTTTATCTGGTGCTCAAAAACCAATCTCAAGTCTTTTGATCAGGAGACTTACAAACCTGGCTAACTTTTGAAGGGAGTTAAAACCCTATATAATGGGGGTGGGAAAGAAGATTATGATAGTCTTCTCTTTTCTCAAAAACAACTTGAGAAAACTTTGTGGATCCTTATTAGTGCCAAAGCTCCCCCTGAGATGTTGAAGGTTCTGGAAGACTGGAGCTTTGCTTCAGGGTATAGGACTTCAGTTTTGATTTTTCCGTGTTCAGGAATCTAGTAGACAGATGTTGAAAAAATGTTTCTGAAGATTCCCAAATTTGAAGATGAAGAAGAGTCTTGATATTTAATTAATGTTCTTCTTAAGTCTTTAATATTGACAGGGATGATAGCACTAAAAGAAAAAGAGAGTGTTCTAGATGATTGTGAGTTCTCTGTACTGTATCCTTGAAAAAGAGAGAGATCTCTTTTAATATTCTCAGTCAATTATTATCACTTTGAAATTTGAATTACTGCCTTAAATGCTTACTGATCTGGAGATTACAAACAGCTGGAATAAAACATTAATGAGTTTCCCCAACTATCCTTAATAAAATAAGCAAGTAAATATCCTGATGAATACCATAATTAATGCAGCCAATAACGGCTATATTCAGAGGAATATATGCATTAATTACTCAGGAATAATGCTGCTAATAAATGTGGAAATAAAGGATCAGAAGGAGAGGAAAAACTCATTCTGGAATCGGGACTGAAATCGTCGACCTCTGAATAGAATTCGTCGACTTGAGATCCAAGATCGTCGACCTAAGAATGCCAGTTCGTCGACCTGAGAATCTTTATGGAGAAAACTAAACGTTGACCTGAGCTCGAATATCATAGAGCTAAGCTCAGAGAATTAACTCTGAGTTTGTTGATCGGAGATCGACGATCTTCGAGCTGAGTTCGAAGAATTTCGAACTAATCAAACTGTCTTCTGATATCTTCTAAATCTGAGTCTTCTGAGATCGTCTACCAGCTGGTCCAAGAAGGTAGACTAAAAGGACTTAGCCTAAACTCTAGGACTACTAATCATGACCCTGGCTATACAAATGGGTCAGACTCAGCCAAAAATTAGTGAACCTTGCCCATATCCAACTAGGGATCCAACATGGCCATCGTAGAAATTTCTGGCTATTTTGACCTTTGCATGCTGGGAAAATCCAACATGCATTATGGGGGTTGATTTGTAAATAATTGTGCCAAATGCAAAAATTGGAAGTTAGCCCATTTGGCCCAATGAATGTCCATTGTATTTTGGACAGAGGCTTATAGGGATGAATTACACATTCTACAAGAAGAGTGGGATTTTTGGGAACAAAAATCTCATTATTTTAAATTATTAGAAAATAAGCCCTTTTAGAAATATAAATGAAATATAGTCCCACTAACCTTATAAAATTCTAAAATTTTGATAAATGCCCCAATAGGACTTTTTACATCTTTGGAAAATGTTATAACTATATTTGAGAATTATATCTTACGCATATTGTAGATTTACAATCTTATCCTTTTTGGAAATTAATTTTAGAATAAGTGGAAGCACTGTTGAAAAATTATGGGAAACTTCATAGCATCCTAATTCTATAATTCAAACCCAGTATAATTATTTGAGAATTTTTGGGTGATTATATATGGTGAAAACTCTAGTAGTGGAAATTTGGTAATAATGTTCATATAAAATTATGTTAGGTCAAATAATTTACTAAGATCATTTATTTTTGTCCAGACTATTATTATATCAACTTTGATTACTAGTAATTTTCGAGGGATTTTTTGGTATATATTTTAAGTACTTCCTTTGTAAAATTAATTAATTATTAATTTAATCATAAATAGAAAATATATGGAAATTCAAATTGGAAAATCATGATTTTTGATGAATAGACATTTTTAACCTCGTTGAACCTCAGATAATTTGTTTGGAGATGTTTGACCATTAGTTAGAGTAGTTCATGTTCAAAGTGACCTAGGTCATTTAATTATTTAATTTAAATTATGTCCAAAAGATTCAGAATGATGAAGAAATTCTAAATGGTCAATATCATACACCTTACAAACCCATGATAAATAATTAGGGGCATCTGGACCAAGGATTTGGAAGTCATATCATACGGGTTAGTATTAGGTTGTGGGTTGCATTTAGCGAAAGTAGCATATAACACTAGGACCCAAAGCGGATATGATAAAAGGTTGGATTGATAACAATATTGGGAAGTTAAACCTTGGTTAGTATCAAGTAGGTCACTACTTAATAACGAGAGTCAGAATGCAAAACCCTGAGGAGTATAACTAGAATGGAGAACGGCGAAAGACAGCCGCTCTCCCATTAATACTTTAAGTAACTAAGTTCTCACCAGAGTAACATGGAAAGTTGGGTATTGATAATTGGTAAACACTAATAAGAGTAAGTGTCCTTGAGAAAGGGAGCTTTGGGCTTCAACCCATTATAGTTCCAAGTGCCCCCGAGAGCCCTTCACCGGGCATGCCCTGGGTAGTCCAAGGACTAACACAAAGTTGCTAAGGGTAATAATATTTAGACAAGAGTAGTCTAATAGGTTAAGAGAACATTGTGATAATCTCACCCGTGAAGGGTTGGAGGGATTCAGGACGGGTTTTTTGGTCCTTTGAGATTGAGGCTTGGATGTTTCGATATCAGGACAGGTTTGGTTTTACGAGGTGGAGGCTTGGGAGTGTGATATCAGGACAGGTTTTGTCCTGTGAGCTGGTGGCTCGGGTTGGAATATCTTGCCTGGGCATAAGACCTAGGTTGCCTTTTAGTAAGGGGAGAGGGGTTTTACAAACTGGTATCACTTGAATAAAGAATCATATGAGAAAGAAGTCCACAACACTGGAACACCCTGCTTGAGCATTAATTTGTGGACAAACTATGCAGTGGAAGCAATGGTGTGCCCATCTATAAAAGTCAAAGAAAATTGTCCATTTAAACAATGAGTTAGGCCAATCCAATTAGGAAACCACTTTAGTTTGACTTACCAAGAGTATTTTGAGTTATACCTTAGTCTAAAATTGACCTCAGATATAGATTGGTTAAGGTACGAGGATGCCCAAATTGACTAAGGGAAGAATTTAATGCAAGAGTCATTACTGAAGCATTAAATTTCGATGTCCCTACTCCACCTATCGAGTGATATTATCAATTCTTACCCAAGCTGATAGTACCACCTCAAGGAGAATTGGTCCCTATAGTATATTAATGGAATAGTAGGAAACTCATAAACTTAACCATCATACCGATGACTTGATTACGTGGAGATAACCACCTTGACAAACACCAAACGTCGAATAAAAAAAATCAAGTTTCAGAAGAGTCCCATTTTTGGTTGGTTCACATGTTGACCTTGAGAAGATTGTCGTAAATAGTACCTTAAGAGCCTAAGGTATATAACATATCAATAAGTCCTAATGTTGAACTTCAAGTCTAAGATTGTTATCCCTAAGGATTGAGGCATATATAGGATGATTGCACTATGGATATACAAGAAATTTAGCCCAAATTGTATGGGGGGTTTATCCTTTTATTTATTGGGATAAATTTATAATGGCTTGGATTTCTCTAAACCCTATTTATAAAACGTTGCGTCGCAAACATAGTGATCTTGGAGAATTGTTATTTGAACATTACTTGTATGAAAATCGTGACTTATGTACAGATAATTGGTAAGATGATAAACCCTCCCTCGAAGTTGGGATATACGTAGAGGGTTGCTCACTTGGATATATCACAACCCTAGAACAAGGAAAGTCATCATGAGATGTTAGAAAATTTCTTAGGCTTGTGAATTAGATAATTACTTGACACAACTTAAAGATATTGATGCATAATGACATGTTACATCCAAAAAACGAAACAAGTTGTGTACAATCAACAAGAATTCGAACATATGGCTTTTTAAAAAAACTAAAATCAAAGCAATTTCGACAACACAAAGGTTCAATGTATATTTAAAAGAGTGTGTTATCTCAACAAAGCACGTTCCTAGATGCTCTAACACTTTAACCTAAATGATGTAACACACGATTAATGAATATATTGTGGGTTAAGGATTTGTTTAAGGAACTCAGATATATTTCAAGTGAGAGCCAATGTGAATTGAGAATTAAGCATAAGTTGGAAGGATAGTTGGAAATACTGCATAGCTATGGCTCTTAGGAAAGTGACTATGATTGTCACCTATTAAATGGGTAGAATTGGGAGAAGTGAAAATGATGATTGATCACTGCTATCTGCGCCTACCTGACATACTCAGGTCATTATGTTAGAAACATATAGATCCGGATAGAGTAACATCATGGTAATGTGAAGGAGTGATTACGGGTCTTAATTATGACGTGATTGGAGCCCATCAAGTAATGATTCAAATATTTGAGTAATTATGTCTATAACACTGGGGTATCATGATGCCAAAAAAATTTGAAGTCAAGTGAAAAATCAAAATTAGAAGATGTATATTATAGGTATGATCCTTTGGATTTGACTCTGATGATTACAAGAATCAAAACAAAAGTGTTCGATGATATAATAATCGCCTTAAGAAAGATTCTGGATTTTGTGAACGAACTTATGATTATGAATATGCTAATATCCATTGAATAAAGTATTATAATAATTCAGAGGATTTGAAATGCCCACTTTACGAGTAACAAATGCACTATTATGTTTAGTGAACTTAGAAAAATTTGATCATGAGTAGACAATGCTAGCATATCCTATGCACCAAGGAAAGAATAAATTCAACCTTGCATATATTGGATAATGCAAATTATATTTTTGTTAGTGTTTGTAAGTGATGATAACTCATGAACTTAGAGAAATGATAGTCTATACCATGACATAATTTTTTGAGGTTAGATTGAAGATTACTTATACTTATTCCACACATAGTTGAGCTAACCGCGTGAGTATAATGGCTTTAGACGAGTATTCACCCATGATTACCTCTTAAAGGCAACTATATGAACATGTATAGGAAGGTTACTACGAGGATACCTAAGTTGAATTTTGAGCAAATAAAAGATTAATTTGTCAAGACATGACATTGAAAATATAACGACTCAAAAATTAAAATTGGGTGGATGATTAGTTAAAGCATACGCATAAGTATGATACCTTGGTTATTATAGCGTCGAGAACTAGGACATATACGTTGATAACATCATGATCACCTTAGGAAAATTCATGACTATGAAGAGATCATTTTTGGTTTGCTAAGGTGTATACGGTGAAATTACATGAGAGGTAATGAGTGTTTATTAAGATTCTCTTTATGATGAAATCGATTTGTTTCAGATCTAATAATTTTGAAAAGATATGCTTATAATTTATGTATTAGACTCCATGTGAAAAGCGACCAAGAACCAAATTTTTTATCAATGTCCATATTAATAATGAACACTTGATGTATGAAATTCGTATTGTTGTTTAAGGTAGAGACATGATTAATATTTAATTTGGGAGAAATGAAATGATGATCTTTTCATCACATCATGATCTCGTAAGTTGGTTAACTGTTATACATAATAGTGTTGGTCTAATGTGCATAATAAACAAACTAGTGGATGGTCATGCGTTACTAGGACAATCGTCACGCTGATGACAGTACGGTGACTCGGGTGCGGTGTGAGGGTATGAGGGGCCAGTAGGTTGTTTATACTGCGGTCCTGAGGACAATCCCCAAAAACTCACACCCGACCAAGAAAGTATGGCAGGTAGCCATCATTAGTACGCAGAGACTCTAGAGTGCACCTAGGATGTGTACATAGTTGTACGAAGGGTCTTGGCTTAGTAGTGTGTATACCCACCTAGGAATTGGAAGAGCCCGTTCCGCTGCTGTCGTATCCATAATTGTGGTACCAGAGAGTGATGCTATCTCCAAACAGTGGTAACTAAATCTCTGTGATTATAGAGTCGTGTGTGTGAGTTGCACTTGTATGAATCATAACCGCATTCATAACATTCATACATTAGGAAGGAGGATGTTACCGCTGATAGAGTTTTCTTATAACAATAACCGCTAGTCATATATGGTAGGAAGTGTCGGACATACTATCTTGGGTTCAAGATGAGGACCCTAGGGCACTTGGATCAGAATATATTGAATATATAGATACTCAGATACACTCGATTTGGGATCGGGTGCTGGAGGCTCAGAGTCGACAAGACAAGTATTATGATGCAGAGCATTCAAAAGGTAGAGATCCAGGTTGGAGATAGATTTTTCTTGAAGATACGTCTGGTGTATGGTGTCTCGTGGGTGCGGAGGCACAAGAAGCTCATCCCTCGATTTATGGGACCATACTAGATCCTTGAGCGGATCGGTCTTTTGGCTTATAGGCTATTGCTGCCGCTATAGTTAGGGACTCTGCACAACATTTTCCATGTCTCCTCGCTTCAGAGAGCTCCCCTTTGGCCAAGGCAACATATTATCACTACAGTAGGCTCAGTTGCACCCGATAGATCAGACTGTTTAGAGTCGGTCTAGATTGATGACACAATAATTCAAGTGCTGCAGAAGAAGAAGGTTCCCTTGGTAAAGGTGTTGTGGTCCAACCACGGACGAGAGGAGCACAACTGGGACCTGATGGTTCTAACGCAAGAACGGTACCAGAGCTTTTCACCTCAAGTAAACTTTAATTTTGTTTAAAGTTCCTTAAATTCTTGTGTGTAGAAACCACGTAGACCTGAACTTGAATTTCTGGGACAAAATTGTTTTTTTGTTTATTAGGATTTGTAATATCCCATTTCCTATTAGACCCCTTAACTAAGATTAGGTTAGGACATATGGTGGGGGTATAAGTTTATGCTAGGTTTTACCCATCGAGTTAGGGTGGATTCACACAGGGCCCACTATAGGGTTCAAGTCAAATAAGGTCAAACTAGCCCAAAATGGAATCATAGGTACACATTGACACCACCACTGTGCCTGTAACTCTAAAAGCAATCGAAGTGAACCAAAAGCCACATCATTGGGTAACCATTGACCCAAGTCAACCCTAACCCTAATTTGGTAAAACCCACACCAATAGGCCCAATTAGCCCAAGTGGGGCACAACCCTGGCCAAACCCATATTGGGGGGAGGCCATGGGATTCATGGACCATCAAGTGGGGCAAGCCCACTCGTCAAGTTTGACCAAGTCAACTCAAAAAGTCAACAAGTAAATATATTGCCTAAAGAATAAAATGAGAGCCAAGCCCATTTATAATGGGCTAAGCCCATGAGACAAGGCTCATGACCAGCCCAAGGGCACATTTACAGCCCCTACCCTCTAAATTTTGAGGGTAGTGACATGCAAGGGGGTATAATGGGAAATTAGGCAAAAAGGAAGAGATAGAAAAGAGGAAAATAAGGAATGAGAGCCACATGTCCCTGCTCCTCTCTTCCCAACCCACATCTGAACCCAAGAAATCATTCCCTTCCTTTTCCAGCTAGCTACATGCCACTTAAAGCCAAGGAGGAGCAACCAATGCTCATGGCAAAAATCCCCATTATGGCATCTCTGTATACAGCCCATATCAGCCAAAACCAACCCTTCCATTGGATTCAGAAGGTCAAAAGGAGTGGAATTCGATACCTTGATCATAGCTTTTGGTGGATAATTGGGTTCAGGAGCAAGCTCGCCAGAGAGCAGAAATTCATTGGCCAATCACCGCCACCGCCACCGCCACCGCCACCGCCACCGTCGGGCTCCGATAAAGGTCTGTTTCACCTCCTCTCCCTCTGTGCTAGCTTCCTAGATCATTTAGAAGAGATTTAGACATCAATTGATCTTGGATCCATGTGAGGTGTTGGTGAAAATTATGGTCTTTAATTGAGCTCGGGTTCGCCGGAAACAGCTGCCTCCAGCGGCCAAGTCACCGCCAAACGTTAGCGCTCACCTCAACGGAGGAGGTGGCTGTGGTGGCCGGCCGAGGAGGTGGCTGGATGGTCGGAAAACACCAAATCAAGGTGCTACAGGTCAGTGCTATCGTGGTCGTTGGCTGGATGAAGAAGATGCATGAATGTCGTCCATCTTGATGTATTAAACTATAGCTTATTTCATATTCTGTCACACTTTATTCTTTACCTTGCAGGATGATTTTAAACCTCTTAGAGGAAGATTCAAAAAACGTGTTCAACATATAAAATGTAGCCCTAGGTCTTAAATTTAAAATGCCACCGTAAAGTTGTAATTTGGAGCACGATAGATTTTTATAGGGCCATTCTACTACGACTGGTCCTACGTTAGGGTAGATTTTTAAATGAGTTCCCAAGATAAACCCTAAGTCCACATGTCATGAAACTTTGTCCATGCTTGTAATTTGGTCATACTTAGGTACTGGCCAAAAATCAGATTTTTTGAAAGTATGTTTCTATAGTTTTTGGAGAAAGTTCATTTATTAAATGATTTGAACTTTGGGAGATTTCTCACTCCAAATGCCCCCATATTTCGGTGGCATGGCCATTGGGTCATTATATGGCCTGGTAGAAATTTCTGGCTATTTTTACCTTTGCATATTGGGGAAATCCAACATGCATGATGAGGGTAGATTTGTAAATAATTGTGTCAAATGCAAAATGAGAAGTTAGCTGATTTGGCCCAAAGAATGTCCATGGTATTTTGGACAGAGGCTTATAGGGATGAATTACACCTCCTACAGGAAGAGTTGGATTTTTGGGAACAAAAGTCCCATTATTTTGAATTATTTGAAGATAAGCCTTTTTGGAAATAAAAATGAACTATAGGCCTACTTACCTTATAAAAATCTAAATTTTGATACATACCCCAATAAGACTTTTTACATCTCTGGAAAAAGTTATAAGTCAATTTGATGATTATATCTTGTGCATATTATTGATTTACAATCTTATCCTTTTGGGAAATTAATTTTAAAATAAGGGGAAGCACTGGTTAAAAATTATGAAAAAATTTATAGCATCCTACTTCTGTGATTTAAACCCAGTATAATTATTTGAGAATTTTTGGATGATTATATATGCTGAAAACCCTAGTAGTGGCAATTTGGTAATAATGTTCATATAAAATTATGTTAGGTCAAATAATTAACTAAGATCATGAATTTCTGTGCTTACTATTATTATATCAATTTTTTTCACCAGTAATTTTCGAGGGGTTTTTGGGTGTATATTTTAAGTACTTCCTTTGTAAAATGAATTAATTATGAATTTAATCAGAAATAGAAAATATATGGAAATTCAAATTGGAAAAACATGATTTTATATGAATAGACATTTTTAACCTAGTTGAACCTCAGATAATTTATTTGGACATATTGGACCAGTAGTTAGAGTGGTTCATGTTCAAAGTGACCTAGGTAATTTAATTATTTAATTTAAATTATGTCCAAAATATTTAGAATGATTAAGAAATTCTAAATGGTCAATATCATAAACCTTACAAACCCATGATATATAATTATTGGCATCTAGAAGAAGGAATTGGAAGTCATATCATACGGGTTAGTATTAGGTCGTGGATTGCGTTTAGCAAAAGTAGCATATAATACTAGGACCCACAGGGGATACGATAAAATGTTGGATTGATAATAATATTGGGAAGTCAAACCTTGGTTGGTGTCAAGTTGGTCACTACTTAGTAACGAGAGTTACAATGCAAAGCCCTAAGGAGTATAACTAGAACGGAGAACGGCGGAAGACCGTTGCTCTCCCATTAATTGTTTAAGTCATTAAGTTCTCACTATAGTAACATGGAAAGTTGGGTATTGATAATGGGTAAACACTAATAAGACTATGTGTCCTTGAGAAAGGGAGATTTGGGCTTTACCCCATTATAGTTCCTAGGGCCCCCGAGAGCCATTCACTGGGCATGCCCTGGGCAGTCCAAGGACTAACCCTAAGTTACTAAGGGTAATAAGATTTAGACAAGAGTAGTCTGATAGGTTAAGAGAACATTATGATAATCTCACCTGTGGAGGGTTGGAGGGATTCAGGATGGGTTTTTGGTCCTGCGAGCTGGAGGCTGAGATGTTTTGATATCAGGACAGGTTTGGTCCTGCGAGCTAGAGGCTCGGGAGTGTGATATCAAAACAAGGTTGGTCCTGCGAGCTGGAGGCTCGGGTTGGAATATATTGCCTGGGCATAAGACCCGGGTTACCTTCTGGTAAGGGGAGAGGGTTCTTACATCTTCTTCTTACACTTCCCCTTCTTCTCAATTTTCTTTTATTTTTGTTAACCCAAATCTGAATATGTCCAAACAACAAACTATGTTGTATTATGCTCAGCCAAATTTTGATGAGGCGCAATCAAGTATTGTTCGACTTGCTATTGCGAATAAAAACTTTGAACTGAAGCCAAGCATCATTCAAATGTTACAATTATCTCTACAATTTGATGGGCTTCAGGATGAGGACCCAAACACACCTATTTTTAACTTCTTAGAAATATGTGATACCTTCAAAAAATATGAGATTTCCGATTATGCCATCCGGCTAAGACTTCTCCCTTTGACTTTGCACATCAAAGCAAAGCAGTGGTTGGGTTCTCTACCAAGAGGGTCCATTACAACATGGGCCGAGATGATTAAAATATTTCTCACAAAATATTTTCCGCCCGCCAAAACGGCAAATTTGCGCAATGATATCACATACTTCTCCCAAGTTGATATGAAAATGTTCTATGATACTTAGGAATAATTTAAGGAACTGCTTCATCATTGTACGCATCATGCAATCCCTGATTGGTTGCAAATTCAAACTTCTATAATGGCATCGATTCCCAAACGAGGCAATATATTGATGCCACCCCCGATGGAACATTAAATAATAAGACATTGGCGGCCGCCCAAGAGGTTATAGAAGGTATGTCTATAAACACGTATCAGTGGAGTACACTTCAATCTTATCCTCCTAAACTTGCCGGGATGTACGAAATTGATACGGTTTTGAATTTATCTCTTCAGGTTGATATTTTTAATAAATGAATAGAAGAGATATCTGATTCCACTTCTACAACTACCTGGGAAGCTTCCAATATTACCGAACATGTGGATAACATGGTGTTGGGTATTGTATCCATAATAACCTAGATTTGTATGAAGTCACCCTTGAACTATGATGAATTAAGTTTGTATTTTATGCTCTTTTCAAGTTGAGTGTTTGCAGGTCATAATTGCCAAGTGTAGACAAATGTCAGTCTACAATGAGTCACCAAACACAGGACCATACAATTTAATCCCTCATTGTGTGATCCATGGTGTTGAATCATGTGTAGCCTCTCTATTGGGACACACTTCATTTTCAAGTACTAAAGTAATGGAAGAAAGAATAGTTATTGTATGCCTTGAAGAAAATATTTTTGAGAAAGTCAAAATTTCTCTAAGTTCATTACTCGAGAAGGACATCTTGTACTCAAGTAGTATTGGAATGATACCTCGAGTCTTCTAAGTGTAGTTCTCGAGTAGTAGAAACTAGTACTCGAGAAAGCTTTGTTTAGTACTCGAGAAAGTCATGGAGTACTCGAGTAAGACTTACCTTCTTCTCGAGTTATCTCAATAATCATTTCAGAAATTTTCTAAGTCTTGTAATCGAGTAACATAAGCCATTACTCGAGAAGGCCAAGCCTTGTCTCAAGAAGGTAGAAGACTAGTACTCGAGTAAGAAGAAGTTAAGTTTCGAGAAGTCTACTTGTTCTCGAGAAGTAAAGTTAGTTCTCGAGAAGTCTTTATCTAGTTCTCGAGTAATAGAAGTTATTTCTCGAGAAGCCAGAAATCATTTCCCGTGTATTCCTTAAGGACTTGTTCTCGAGAACCATACATCCTCTTCTAGAGAAACAACTATTGTTCTCGAGTAGTCTGTTATTCACTCGAGAAATGCAGTTGATTTCCTGAATTTTCGTTAAGTCCAGACGAAAATGTTTTCAAACTTAATCTCGATTCTTATTAGTCCACGTGTGCAGTCATTTATGATTATGACCGTTAGGGAAGTCCTATAAAAGGTCTTATCAAATCGACTTACCCTAACACACGAAATCAAGAATTCTGAATCGTATTATTCATTCTAAATCAGGAAAGCCGCCACTCTTCATCATCATTCTCTCCGCTGCTCTTCTCCGATCAAAGTGATTAGAATAAGAAGGCATCAACATATCAAGGCGTTCAATTTATACAGATCTATTTCTTGATCGTGTTAAAGCTAAGTTTTTAGATATAGAGATTTTATCGTAGTCTTCTTCGATCTATTTCTGACAGAGCTTTAAGTTTTAAGAAGGAAGAAAGGCTGAAGACTCAGATATGGAATAATATCTATTTGTATATTTTGTTGTACACTATATAACATCTTCACCTAATCTTGTAAGAGATTCTTCTCCGAGTTGTAGGAGCTTTGTTAAGCTTTTGTAGGTGTGTTGTGTTTCTACAACAAAGAAAGTTCCAAAGAAGCTTATGGATCTTGACAAAGATGAGATTGCACAAGTCTCATTAGACAAGAAAGCCAAGATTATCATCGCAAGTGCAGTCGATGAATCTAGGTTGCAGAATCTAATTCACTACCAATCTGCCAAGGAAATATGGCAGTCTCTTATCGTCCTGATGGAATGTACCGAAGAGGTAAGGGATGATAGAAGATCCCTTTGAATTAGAAGTATGAAGCATTCAGACAAGGTCCCAAGGACTCTATTGCTGATAGATTTGAAAGTTTCTAAAAGATTTTCAATGGCCTAAGAGTCTATGGCCGGGTATTCTCTAAAGGAGAACTGAATGACAAATTTCTGAGATTTCTGACTAAGGAATGGGACAACAAATTCTGTGCAATCCGGGAGTTTGGTAAGCTTGCAGAGACTGACCCTCAGAATCTCTTTGGAAATCTTATGTCATATGAACTCCACATAAACTCATGAAAAGCTGAAGAAGAGAAAAGTCGGTCTTCATTCAAGGAGAAGTCTATCGCTCTAAAGGCAGACATCTCATGGAAGTCAAAAGCTACATCTCCTGCACCTACATGGGAAGAGAGTGAAGAAGAAGCTTCAGAGTCAAGTACCTCGGGCACAGAGCTATCTGAAAAGAGTTTTCTCTTCTCTCAAGGAAGTTCAAGAAGTTCTTGAACAAGAAGAAACAGTGGAGAGGCAAAGATGCCTCGTCGAGAAGATCTCATCATGATGGTGATCGTCACAAGAAAGGCTCAAGTAGCCAAGACAGGTATTAATAAAAAGAGTACAAACATATTTCTTATGACATTATTTGTTATTGCTGTAATAAGCTAGGACACATCATAGATGATTGTCCTCACTAGAAGAAGGAGGGTGGAAGAAGTGAGGAGAAGTAGTCTTCTTTTAATAAGAAGAAGACTGAAAGAAGCCTGGTAGACAAGAAGGCCAAGACCCTTAATGACACAGACTCATCTGAGTGTAGTGATGATGAGGAAGCCTACTTTGGGCTCATGACACATACAAATGAAGAAGAAGAACCTCAGTTCACTGGGAAGGTAAACTCTCATACCCCTCTCTCGAATTCATATGCTTCTGACCATGATCATGAGGATTGTTCGTCTGATGATGAATCTGAACTCATGACTCAATAAAAAGAGTTGATTAAGTCTTACGAAAAATGTCGAAGAGTCGAAAGAACTCCAGCTAAGGAGATTAAATCTCTTAAGGCTGAGGAGATCACACTGAGGGAGGAAGTCAGATAATGGACTCACTCAGAAGGAATTCCATGATTCGATGGAAGAATATAATAAAGCTCTCGAGCACCTAAACCTGACCGAGAAAATCATTCAAAAGTTTGAAGAATAACTTGCTACTGAAAAGAAACATGTTGAAAGTTTCTCCAAGCACAAGACAGTCCTTCAACTTGTGGCAGAATTCTCTGTTCAAGGAAAAGGAGCTGGGCTAGGCCATGTAGCTGCCCCTAGTAAATCTTTTAGGAGAAATAAAGCCCAAAGAAGAAATAAGGCTGCCAAGAAAGCTCTAGCCAAGAAGAAGGGGAAAGCTCCTCAAGACCAAACTTCGTTTAAAAAATTTATCTTTCCAACAAACGAGTTTGATCTTGACTCATCCTATGGTAACTTTGCCAGGCCTACTTATGTAGAGTCCAAGTCTCGGTACCAAGGATGGACTTATCCCTGGAACTTTGGTGAAAGTGTCTTCAAGGCACCTTATGAGGAGATCACTCTTCAGAACTATGACCCTTATAGTCATGGTCACAACAGCAAGAAGCTCAAAAATTTAAACTCGTTGTGGAAAAGCCTCCTAAAGAGAAGAAGTCATGTGAGTGCCATAACCATGAAGCTTCTACCTCCAAGTCTACTGCCCCTGCTAGACCACACTCTCAAAAGGTAAAGTAGGAGAACTTTAGGCAAAGATACAATAGGTTTGACTTTTGGTGTTGTGGCAAAATTGGGCACTTTGCCATAGATTGCTAGTTTAACCCCAGATATTATGAAACTCCTCAAGTTAATAATATGAGAAAGACCAATCACAATGTTAACACACACAGGGGGTGTATGCTAATTAGAGACCAAGGACCCAGACAAGTTTGGGTTCCTAAGGCAAATTGATTCTACTTTTGAAGGAATTTCGTAAGACCACCAAAATCCTATCTGGTATTGTGACAGTGGATGCTCTCGGCATATGACCGGGACTAGAAGCCTAGTCCAGAATTATTCTCCAGTCATGAACGGGCCAAAGGTCATCTTTGGAGGTACTGATAGAGGGATTACAAAAGGCTACGGTGTGATTACTAATGGTAGTGTATCCTTCTCAGATGTGGCTTATGTTGAAGGATTGGAACACAATCTTATAAGCATAAGCCAACTCTGTGATAAAGGATACATAGTAGAATTTCATGCAGACAATTGTTTGATAAAATCGGTCGATAACTTAGAGACGATTCTATCAGGCACTCGTAGTAAGAATATATTTTGTTTAAATTTTATTTGCATAGACTCTTCTACGCCAGTGTGCTTTTTGGCAAAAGATAGCGCATCTCTTGGTGACCAATTACACAAGAGATTAGCAAATATAAATTATAAAACTATTAATAAATTCTTTTCTCTTAATTTAGTACGTGATGCACCCAACGTTAAGTGCATTAATGATAGACTTTGTCACGCATGTATTAAAGGCAAGCAAACAAGGGCTACTTTTAAAAGCATTATTGGTAAAGATTCTAATAGGTGTTTACACCTATTTCATATGGACTTGTTCGGTCCACTACAAATTAGAAGTTTGGGAGGTAAGGATTATACATTGGTTATTGTTGATGATTACTCTCGCTTTGCGTGAGTGTTCTTTCTAAAACACAAGTTAGATACCTTTGATATCTTCAATAATTTTGTCACACAAGTTCAAATTGAATAAAACTTCTCTGTTGTCAAAATCAGAAGTGATAATCGAATAAAGTTCAAGTCTGGGGCAATGACAGAATTCTGTGAAAGTCTTGGTATATTTCATGAGTTTTCCTCTCCTCGTACTCCTCAACAGAACAGAGTTGCTAAGATAAGGAATATAACACACATAGAGGCTTGCAGAACCATGTTAAGTTATGCCTCACTACTGGAATATTTCTTGGCTGAAGCCATCAACACTACATGCCACGTGAAAAATGAGCACTCATAAACAAGAACCATAATAAGACACCTTACGAACTATTAAAGGCCAGGAAACCGACTATATCATATTTTAATATCTTTGGTAATAAATGCTTCGTACTTAATAATGGGAAGTATCACAAGACTAAATTTAGTGAAAAGAGTTTTGAAGGTATTTTCGTAGGTTATAGTAGCCATAGTAAGGCATACAGGATTTTTAACAAGAAAACTTTTGTTGTAGAAGAATCTATCAATGTTGTATTTGATGAGATGAGATTGCTGCATGACAGCTCTTCTAGTGTGCTTATTGAAGATGCAGGTTCAAGACTAAAGGAATTAAACTTGGATGTGCCGACTAAAGAAAAAGCTCAAAAGTTCATCAAGATCACCACTCTATCCCCAATTGGAGAGGATGATCACCATGATGAAGATGTCATCCAAGTTGATGAAGTCACTCTAGTGATTGATGTAACACCAGATGCAAGAACCCCAGAGCTCAAACACTTGAAGGATCACCCAATTGATAAATTCATAGGAGATCCCCTGCATAGTGTCAGAACTCGTTGAGGTACAACTAATGAAAATCTGTATTTTAGCTTCCTCTCGTAGGTTAAACCAAATAAGTTTGAGAAAGCTAACTCAGACGCATCTTGGATATTGGCAATGGAAGAAGAACTAAATAAATTCAAGCATTGCCAAGTCTGGAAGTTTGTTCCTATACCCAAAGGTAAGAATGTTAACGGAACAAAGTGTGTTTATAGTAACAAGATGGATGAAGATGGAACAATTATAAAGAATAAGGCCAGACTCATCGCCAAGGGATACAGATAATAAGAAGGAATTGACTTCGATCAGACATATGCTCTAGTGGCAAGGCTGGAGGTAATCAGGTTGTTCCTAGCATATGCAACACTTAAGGGCTTCACTATCTATCAGATGGATATGAATTCGGTCTTCCTTAATGGTGACATAAAGTAAAAAGTGTATGTAGAACAATCTCAAGGTTCTATTGATTCTTACCATCCTGAGCACGTTTATCTTTAATTTAATACTTTATATGGATTGAAACAAGCTCCTCGAGCTTGGTATGAGATACTGTCTAGCTTTCTTCTTGAGAACAAGTTCACCAGAGGAAAGATAGATAAGACATTAAATCTTAGGGAAATAAAAGGCAAGATTTTGCTAGTGCAAATCTATGTCGGTGACATTATATTTGGCTCTACTGACGACAACCTTCGCAAAAAGTTTTCAAACATATGCAAGGGAAGTTTGAAATGAGCAGTATGATAGAGCTGAAGTATTTGTTAGGACTTCAGGTGAAACAATCTGAAGATGGAATTTTCATCTCTCAGACGAAATTCACCAAGGAGTTAATTAAGAAATTCGGAATGGAGAACGCAACCACTATGAGGACTCCAATGGGTTCAGCTATGTCTCTAGACAAGGATGAGAAAGGAAAACCTTTTGATGAAACCAAGTACAGAAGCATAATTGGATCCTTGCTCTATCTTACTGCTAGTAGGCCAGACATAATGTTTTCAATATTTGTGTGTGCTAGATTTCAAGTGAACTCTAAGGAATCTCACTATGCTGCTGCAAAGAGGATTTTTTAGATACCTTAAAGGTACATCAAATCTTTGCTTATGGTACCCAAAAAGTAGTGATAGCGAATTGATAGGTTTTTCAGATGCAGATTTTGCAGGAAGCAAAGATGACAGGAAAAGCACTTCCGTGACTTGTCAATTCCTAGGAAGAAGGTTTATCTTTGGAGCAGCAAGAAGCAGAATTGTGTCGCAATTTCAACAGTTAAGTCAGATTATATCTCTGCAGGCAGTTGTTGTGCACAACTGCTATGGATAAAGAACCAATTTGAAGACTACAACATGAAGTTCAAGAACATTCCAATGTTTTGAGACTCCTCCAGTGCATTTGCAATCGCCAACAACCAAGTCTCTCATAGTACAAAAAAGCACATAGAGCTGAGGTACCACTTTATCAGGGAGCATGTGGAGCATGGAGACATCAATCTCCAGTATGTTCCAACAGACAAGAAGGTTTCAGACATTTTCAGGAAGCCTAGACGAGGCCATGTTCTCGTTCTTCAAAAAAGAACTTGGCATGCTCAACAAGAAAGAATGAAGAAGAAGGTCTCTCAACAGAGTTAAAGGATCGGGCTATACATAAAAAATTCAAGATAATTCTTCTCTAGAATTCATTTCTCGAGAAGAAATTTTACTACTCGAGTACTACAGATTGCTACTCGAGAACACAGCTGACTCCCGAGAAATACTTCTCGAGTACTAGATTGATTATCGAGAACCTCAAGTCTACTTCTCGAGAATTTCGGAACTGCTTCTTGAGAAAGTACTTCTCTACTTGAGAACTTTCTTGACTTCTCTCGAGAAATGACAAAAATTTCGAGAAGTCTACTGCCGATTTTCTGTTTCAAGTTCAAATTTTTGATATTCGCACCCGGACTCTACTACCGCCAAATTTTCAGGTATGTTACTATTATTATTTCCTTAATCATCATAAATAAGGACTTATATAAACAGATTAAGTCTGGAAAATGAAAAATTACCCGATCTCTCAAACCCTTTCTCGAAAAAAAGGAAACCTCTTTGAATTCTCTGTCACCATCGTCCTCTTGCCGCCGCTTCAGTGCTTTATCTCAGAAAGATAATTCAGTTCATCTCTCTCGATTAATGGCCCCTCCGTCGAAGGTTGGAATCGAAAGTGAACTCGTTTATTCAGGAATAGCCGATCTGTCAGCTGATTTCTACAACGTTTTACTGTTATTGGAAACCGCCGAACTTACATTCATTTTGGAACACCCGTGCAAATTTTTCTTCCAGATGTTGAATAATTTTTCCAGAATGCCAAATTGAATAGGAATGGGAAGATTCTCAAGTCCAAGGTTCATGGAATCAAGGTTAAGCTAACTACTCCAATAGTCTCTAAGCTAGTTCGGTTGCCCATCATTGATGAAGAAGACGACCTAACTGTTGATGATAATGATCGGGCGTACAGTTTTTGTTATGTCTCTGCTGGTGTATGCACCATTCACCGGCCTGATCTAAATTTAGAGAGCAAGCTCCTTGTAGACATACTTTGAAAAATCTTCCTATGTTGTTGATGAGTCCTATTTATATACTGATTTTCGGACTCATCTGGGATAGTTTTCTTTCACAAGCACTTCACTTTTAGTTCGTTATTGTATAAATTTCATCTAATCTTTATTTCCATAGTAGGTGCACTTTCGGCCCGTTTTATGTGCGATTTCGTAGTTCTTGTTCTTTTGCCCTACTTGTGTGTTTTTGTGTATAGAGATTGTGGTATGCCGTCTCGGTGTCTCTGCTGATTTTATTGCAGGTACAAGGGTCACGTGCATGATCCGAGATTGTTTGGGATCTCTTTCTGCCTAAGGGCCACTGATCGTGCGTTTTTACCTGTGCACGGTCAGTGGACTCCTTAACGCACGATTGTTGGTCGTGCACGGCCTGTTCGTCGAACCCAAACAGAACAGGATCTATAGCATACGATCATTGGACCTATAGCGCACGACCACTAGTCGTGAGCCACTGATCGTCTGCACTACTCTCCATTTTTCAAGTTCTATCTAGGGCATTCGCTCGATCATTTTACATATTGTGTATGACCACCGATCGTGCGCCACTGCTCGTGCGTATTTATTCCTTTTTCTGGAGTTCTGTCTGGATTAATCGCATGACCATTAGACATAGTGTGCACGACCACTTGTCGTGCGCCACTGCTCGTGCGTGTAATCCCAGTTCTTTATGATTTATGCCATTTCACATCGCACGATCAAAAGAACTCAGTGCGCAAGACCACTGGTCATGCGCCACTGATCCTGTGCATTGTTATTTCTGTAATCCATAATTTCGCAGGTTCCGCCCAAATTCCACACGCATCGACATTTATCTGCCGTTTTTTGTCTTCGAGAAAGTGTTCCGCCCATCCCCTTCATTCTCCACCGTAGGGAGAGTCTCCGGGCAAGCTTTCAATGCAAAATTCAAGCCGGAGCTTCCTCTCAGCCTCCTCGTTCATTCTTGAGCTTCAAGAAGAGTTTGACCTAGCTTTCTCCATTAAGCTAGGAGAAGTTTGTGCCATCCTCCACTGGATCGTAACACGAAGAAGACAGGTCCATTGGGAGTTAGTGACAACCTCCTTTACCCCGGACGTTGTTGAAGACCAAGCTAGGATGCGGAATGACAACCCGACGATTCCTTCCGTGAATCCTCAGCAAGAATCTGGATCCGGTCGATTTCGCACTCTCTTCTTCTCTTATTGTTTATAGTGTAGATTATCTGTTTGTATTTGATGAATTTGTGCTTAATTTGATATACGTTTGTATACAATCATGTCTTTGTGATTTTATATTTTCATTATTTGCTTGAGGTGCGCCATTTTCCATCCACCACCACACCGTGTCGCACTAGTAATTGCTAGTGGCGTGCATAGCGAAGAGGTGCTCAAGACCCTCATTCCGCCATTCTCACCACCATATCAGCAAGCCAACTCGTCCATCCGCCTAGCGATTCGGTGCATAGGGGCCCCTGTACTTTTCCATCCGCCTGGCGAAGCATTGCATAGAGACATTACATAGGAGTAGTTTATTAGTGTTTTACTTTCTTTATACGCAACAATCAAAACCCCCTTCGTAAAATCCGACCCAAAGACTTCAATCTCAAGTCCTCCTCTAAAATTAACTCCACCTTATTGTGTTCCTTAAGAAATCGATACTTGGGAAAATTTGCCCATTTTATATTACTTGTGCGACCGGTACACTTGTCGTAGACCACATCAATTTTTTGGCGCCGTTGCTGGGGAACACAGTCATGTGCATTTTTGGAGAGGGAGAAAGGAGATAGAACCCCTTTTCCATTTGTTCATATCATGTTTCTTCTTTGTTTAGTTTTTAGATTTTTTGCTTATTTTTCTTTGTTCCTTTTCTGTTTTTTTCTTAGCAAGCGGGTCCGTGTTATTTTTATTCTTGCTGTGTAGCACTTTTTCGGCAATTATTTTTGTTCGCAATGTATTCTGTAGCTGAGTGTCGTCTACTTGACACTTTGCACAGACACATTAACACCTTGGCTTCTTTAAATGTCTAGCATTGTATTAGGTGTTTGCTATGTCAAGGTGTAGGCCATAAGTTGTAGGATTGCCCTCATTTGTGCGAGCCTTCTCCCTCTGAGGGCGTGTGCACAGAAACCCCCCGTTTATGGATGACTACTATGTACATGCCTACCAGAGTGTTGTGTGGCCCATACACTGACATCACACATCTTGCTTGTTCTTCGCTCCCTTTTTACGAGCTTCCCTTGAGTGATGAAGATCACTCTGGTGTTATCCAGCAAAAAGAGGATCATGAACTCATGGGCACTCCTATATGGGACGATGAGATTATTCCCGTCAGCGGGGAGGTGTCAGCGGACGATTTTGCGATGGGGCCTGCTCATTCAATGCCTAGTTTTGAGAGCAGTTTTGCCCCTCTCCAAATTTTTAATAGATCGTGCTACTACTTTCTCTTGTGAGTCAGCTGATGAGGTCATATTCATGGGTGATTCGGTGCTTGAGGATGCGCTGAAGTGGGATGAGGAATATCCCCTTTGTGATACGGAGATTTGCACCTCCTTATTGGATGAGGCGGTCCCCCTCTTACCACCATGGACCTCCCGTTCTCGGATTCCCCACGATACGACTCGTATAATACCGATAATGATCTGTGCTCGGATCTTACTGAGAGTGATACCGGGACCACTCTCCCATATTTTGTGTGTTTTAATTCTTCCTCTCGTTTATTACTTGACCACCCTTCATTATCTAAGCCTGTGCAGGCTGAGTCTCCACGGGGGCGTTGGGAAGACGATGAGCCTTGTGCTCCTGTCTACGGCGAGTACATCTGCCGGTGCGAGAAGGTTTCTACCTCCTTTGAAGTGGAAGTCCCTGCCTTCGCCATCGCCTCCTGCGGACCTGCGGTGGATGATGCCTTGCTAGGCAAGGATTTATTTTGTTGTGATATGAGAGAGGACCAGCGATCCTCCTCTTCTTACTTCCTATTTCCTCTCCCTGTGTTGGGAAGGTATTATTATTTAGGTAGAGGGGTAACTGTTTTATCTTTGTATCGTTAACCGTTACTGAAACGGATAATGGAAGAGTTACCTGTGAACTTTTTTTCATAGGCTCATTAGCTAGAAATGTATAGAATTTAATAAGTCGTGTTGAGAGGGCAATAAACACAGTAGTTATCTTTCATTTCTTGCATTTTTATTTTTCATGTCTATCTGAATATTAGTATTTCTTTGTATTTTGTATATTTTTCTTTTATTTTTGCGGAGCTCACCTCTGCAAGTATTCGTGGAAAATTTGTATTTTCTGGGTTGTGATTCTTTGTTTGGGGGTCCTGCTTCTATTTTTCACGCATCTTCTGGTATGCTCATTGGCTGAGCATTAGGTAACTTCTTCCCTTGTTACTATCTGATTTAAATTTTTATATCATATGCTATGTAGCTTAGTTTAAGTCTGGGGAGAGCCAGTATTTGTTACCTTTTGCACGTGCACATTTCATTTGTATACTCGAAGCTTTTATTGTTTTATTATGATTATTTCATTCCATCGCACACCACTGCACCCACATGAGCGCGTGCTTAGCTGTTAGCATGCTGTGAGTTAAACTCGTTTCTTTTGTATGATTTGGGAAAATTATTGTGCTGACATAGGATTATGAGACGGAGTAAAATGTTGACTCCTGCAGTGCTCCTAGTCGAGTGCTCTCGTCTCGTGTAGAAATTGGAGTAGATTTAATTTTTCTATATGCTTATAGTTTTATATTTTTCTATTTGCGTAAATACTTTTAATTCTACTCAAAAATTGGTGAATCTCGGATGAATCGAACGGTAGTGTAGGGATGTGTGTAGTCGTCACTAGACTCATTTTTCTCGAGTTGGGAGGAAGGACCATCTTTCTCGGTGGCTAAGAACTTGCCCCAAGCTACTCTCAAAGCATTGGTGCATGGTTAGTCAAGCGTGAGCGTGATGTAGGTCATCATTTTGGCTCGGTTAAGCATTGTATCGTTAATAACATCTTATCCTCGATAACCCCATTGTGTCTACCCCTTCTTTTGATTCAGCTCCACCATTATTTCACCAAAGCCTCATAGCCGATCCTTGTCACACACCCAAGTCGAGCTTTAGTGTTTTACATTTTTGTTTTGGGGTGTGGTGTGGTGGTATTCATTGTGAATATGTGGATGTGCTCCAAAGTTTATATTTGCTGAAATTATTAAAATAAAGATGATTTGAAAAAAAATATCAGTGAAAAAGGAAAGTGAGAAGAAAAAGTATAATTGAAAATTCTATTTGAGATGAGTTTGTATTTGGAGTAGGCGGTGCACACACCCATATTTTAAAAATTAAGTCAGGGGATGTGGTGTACCTGCATATATTGTGGTTAGCAGTTGGATTTTTTTTATGCTAGCTCATTTGGGTTAGGTGCGTAGCCCTCTTATTTATCTTTGTTTACCTCACCGAAACCCAAGCCCCATGATTATCCTAAAGTCCTACGGATTCACGCTTGAGTCGAACTAGTAACATGGAGAGAGTATGAACGGGCAAGCGTATGGTCCCCGATATTGATGGATTTCTTTGGTGGTGATTCTGAGCCCAAGTCTTTTGCAAAGCTCACCTTAGTGGCCTTCCTACTTTCTCCCTGCGCGTGACAAGAAGATTCACCGTGATTCCATTTTTGAGTAGTAATAAAGTTTGATACGCATTGTGAAAAGTATAAACTATTTTGTATACTTAGAAATTTCCTCTATTATATTTTTACGTGTGTTAGCATGCGACTTAGTATGGTACTCCGTATCTTAATTTCTTTGTTAGCTAGTTTATTTTCCATATCTGCATAGATTTTGGTTGCTCGGGACGCGCAAACAGGTATGTCTGGGGTGTGATGAGTCATATTTATATACTGATTTTCGGACTCATCCGGGCTAGTTTTATTTCACAAGCACTTCACTTTTAGTTTGTTATTGTATAAATTTCATCTAATATTTATTTCTATAGTAGGTGCACTTTTGGCCGTTTTCTCTGCGATTTCATAGTTCTTATTCTATTACCCTACTTTGTGTATTTTTCTATATGGAGATTGTGGTATGCCTTCTCGGTGGCTCTGCTATTTTTACTGCAGGTACAAGGGCCGCGTGCATGATCCAGGATTGTTTGGGATCGCTTTCTGCCTAAGGGCCACTGATCGTGCATTTTTACAAATGCACGGTCAGTGGACTCCTTAGCTCACGACCACTGGTTGTGTGATGCCTGTTCGTCGAACCCAAACAGTACAGGATCTATAGCGTACGATCATTGGACCAATAACGCACGACCACTGGTCGTGAGCCACTGATCGTGCGCACTACTCTCCATTTTTCTAAGTTCTGTCCAGGGCATTCACACGAGCATTGGACATATTACGCACGAGCACCGGTCATGCGCCACTGCTCATGCGCGTTTATTCCTTTTTTCTGTAGTTCTGTTTGAGTAATCACACAACCATTAGACATAGTGTGCACGACCACCGATTGTGTGCCACTGCTCGTGCGCATTATCCCAATTCTTCTTGATTTCTGCCATTGCTCATCGCACGATCAGAGGACTCAGTGCGCACAACCACTGGTCGTTCGCCACTGATTGTGTGCATTATTATTTCTGCAATCTATAAATTCGCAGGTTCCACCCTAATTCCGTATGCATCGAAATTGTTCCGCCATTTTCGTGTCTGAGGAAGGGTTCTGCCGATCCCCTTCATTCTCCACCATAGGGAGAGTCTCCGGGAAAGCTTTAAACGCCAAATTCAAGCCGGAGCTTCCTCTAGGTCTCCTCCTTCATCCTTGAGCTTTAAGAAGAGTTTGACCTTGTTTTTTCCATCAAGCTAGGAGAAGTCTATGTCATCCTCCACCAATGGATCGTGACACGAAGAAGATGGGTCCATTGGGAGTTAGTGAATGCCTCCTCTACCCCGGACGCAGTTGAGAACCGAGCTAGGACACAGATTGACAACCCGACAATTCCTTCCGTGAATCCTAAGTAAGACTTCGGATCCGGCAGATTTGGCACTCTCTTCTTCTCTTGTTGTTGATAGTGTAGATTATCTTTTTGTATTTGATGAAGTTGTTCTTAATTTGATATACGTTTGTATACAATTATGCCAATGTGATTTTATATTTTTGTTATTTGCTTGAGGTGCGCTATTTTTCATCCCCCACCACATCGGGCCGCACTAGCAATTGCTAGTGGCATGCGTAGCTAAGATTTGCTCACGACCCTCATTCTATCATTCTCACCACCTCATCCGCAATCCTACTCATCCATTCGCCTAGCGATTCGGTGCATAGTGGCACGTGTAGTTTTCCATCCGCCTTGCAAAAGCATTGCATAGCGGCATTGCATAGGAGTTATATATTCGTGTTTTACTTTCTTTAACCTCAATAATGAAAACACCCTTCGTAAACTCCGACCTAAGGGCTTCAATCTCAAGTCCTCAAAAATTAACTCCACCTTACTGTGTTCCTTGAGAGATCGATACTTGGGAAAATTCGCCCATTTTATATTACTTGTGCGACCGATACACTTGCTGTAGACCACATCAGCTGCACCAGTTCAATTAGTTTCATTACAAATGACTTCTTTGATATGATGACAGCAGTGATATGAAGGAAGAAGTTTCAGTAGGGCATGATGATTTTTGATAAAATCAAGGACAGCATCAAGGCACCAAATTTTGGCAAGATTGTCTCTCTTCTCCTTCATGAACTCAAGCCAGAAGTTTTTGGTTTATCTAAAGGTACTTCTCTGCATTATATAAAGAAAGACCCAATTTCCTCCATTCAAAGATGGGATATTAAGATTTAGAACCCTACACAAGCTGACAAATCCCATGATTTAAATGAGGATGAGGACAGGACCCCATCTTCCCCTTTACAACAAGTAGCTTGCACTTCACCTGCAGATGTTGAGGGGGAGCCTGATCCTACAATCCCAGAGGTGAGTCATTCTGATCTTCCTCTAGATATCACTCCATCTGCTACTGTTGAGAACACTGAAAGTATCTAGTGTCGACTAAGTCCACCTATGCGGGGGGGGGGGGGGGGAATAGGTGTCGTGTAGTCTTTTGCGGAATTAAATTTACCTGCACAATTAAACAAACACAGCACAGAAAACGCACAAGAAATTATAGTGGTTCCCCGATTTGGGTACGTCCACTTTCCCCCTTCGACCTATCTCCCACAAAGGGATGACTCGGTCACTTCACCAAACGGATTGAAATCCAATCCTCACACTACGGAAGGAACCCTTCCAACAATGGAGTCACAACTCAGCCACCACGGGTTGCACCCAACCCTTATAACTAGGAATAAAAATTCCTTTACAACAAAATAAAAAATAGAATGTATTAGAAAATACAAACAACGCTTTTGGAGATCCCGATGTCCTTCTTCATTCTTTGAAGCTTGCTTGAAGATAATGAAGAATACACAACCAGACTTCTCTCTTGGAGAGGATCTTGTCAAGATCGGCGGCGGAATGTGATTGCAGCGGCGATACTTTGTAGATCCAAACTTCTTGACGAAGCAAGTAAGGTCTATGAACGATCTCAGTCGGATCAGTCGTCTCAATCGATTCGGAATGAAGAATTAACCTCGTTTTACGAATCGAGAGACAAGAGATCTCAAAAGAGATGCATGAGATGCTCGTCTTTCCTAGGTACTGTCGTCGGAAGATCAAAGAACCTCTGAGATCAGCATCGGAGACTAGCTTGCGAGCGGCGACAGCGATGGGCGATTTTCCGCGATCTGCTAGGGCACGACGTCGGCTTTGTGATTTTGCGTGAATGAGTTACTATAGAAGTTCGAAATACGTATGTATATATACCCAAGCCAACCCTAATGACCGTTGTGGGACCATCAAGGATAAACCCTAGCCCCGACCGAAAAAGTGCACGGTTTCTTGGTTTGGTCCAGCGAACAGGAGAAAATTGCCTAAGGCTAAATTGGCGAGAATCGTTGGTGATTCCCGTCAAAGTTGGAAGGAATCACTCACGATTCCTGTGAATTCTGCCTTGGACGAATTCCAGTTGCAAAGCTTGTTAATCTGTGGGAATCAGCGGGAATGCAACCTGATTGTCGTCGAATCGGCGGGAATCAAAACGATTCCTGTCGAAGTCGACGAGAATCAATTTGTGATTCCCGTCGATTCTGCCTTGGCAGAATTTCTGTAGGAAAACAGTCATTCGGAAGAGGTCGGCAGGAATGCAGACTGATTCCCATCGAATTGGCGAGAATCACAAGTGATTCCCGTCAAAGTCGGCGGGAATAACTTAGTGATTCCCGTCGATTTTAACTTAGACGATTTTTCTCTTCCTTCCTATGAACTTGGTCTTTGACCCATCTTTGCTCCTCTTCTGCTCTTGATCTATCTCGACCCTGTACTTGAAAATAAGTACACTCCAATAGAGAGAGCACGCGTGAGTCAACACACTGATCTGCTCAACGAGGGATTACGTTGCGCAGACCCGTATATATTGACCCACTGCACCCTGAAATTGGTGTGTACTTAGCATGGAATAGCTGCAAGCACAACTTGATAGAAGATCGTCAAATACATTTTCAATTCAACTTAGCTTGTTTAGGGGCTTCTTCAAATCAGGTACATTGTGGATACAATACCAAACAATCTCCCCCTATTTGAAGAAGCCTAAACCCTACAAGCTAAGGTGAATAGTACAGTTGGGAATGAAAATCATAAACTAAAAACTCAGTTGAGAGTGAAATTTATTACCATTTTCCTAAGAGCATACTTTACATTGGCAGCCACCTTAGCTTTTGGCGAGAGGGTAATCTCCCCCTTTTCGGCTTCTACAAATCTGGGACTTCACTTGGAGCCAAATGCTCCCCCTCAGTTCTTGCATTCGTGCTCAATCTTGAGTTCCTTGTTATGCTCCCCCTTGATCCAAGAGCCTTAAGCCCTTAAGTCTTCAATCTTCATAGTTCAGCATACCGAGTTCATTTTTGAAGAGACTGAACTTGGCCTCGTCTAGGGGCTTTGTGAAGATATCTACAATCTGCTTATCCGTGGGGACATAGCAAGGAGAGATATATTTGTTTTCCACATGCTCCCAAATGAAGTAGTAGCGCACTTAAATATGCTTTGTTCTGCTGTGCGATACAGTGTTGTTCGCAATTGCTATTATGCTCGAGGAGTCGTAATACATCGGAACTTCTCTAAACTGCAAGTCATAATCTTCGAGTTGATTTCTGATCCATAGAAGTTGTGCGCAACAGCTGCCTACTGAGATGTACTCAGATTCAGCCATGGAGGTTGCGACACAGTTCTGCTTTTTACTGTTCTATGAAATAAGCCGTATTCCGAGGAATTGGCACATCCCGGAAGTGCTTTTCCTATCATCCCTGCTTCCTAAAAAGTCAGCATCTGAAAAACCTATCAGCTCGACATCATTGTTTCTTGGGTACCACAAGCCAAGATTTGGTGTACCTTTAAGGTATCTATGAATTCGCTTTGCAACGACATAATGAGATTCCTTTGTGTTCACCTGATATCTGGCACAAACGCATATGGAAAACATAATATCCGGTCTACTAGCAGTAAGGTAGAGCAGGGATCCAATTATGCTTATGTATTTGGTTTCATCAAAAGGTTTCCTTTTCTCATCCTTGTCCAGAGACACAGTGGATCCCATTGGAGTCCTCATAGAGGTTGCATTCTCCATTCCGAATTTCTTGAGGAGTTCATTTTGTAACTTCGTCTGAGAAATGAAAATTCCATTCTAAGATTGTTTCACTTGAAGTCCCAAGAAATACTTTAGCTCTCCCATGCTGCTCATTTCAAACTTTCCTTGCATAAGTTTAGAAAACTTCTTGCAAAAATTGTGGTCCGTTGAGCCGAATATTATGTCATCAACATAGATTTGCTCCAGCAAGATCTTGCCTTTGACTTCCCTAAGAAACAATGTCTTATCTATTTTTCCTCTCGAGAACTTGTTCAAAAGAAGAAAGCTAGATAGAGTCGCATACCAAGCTCGAGGAGCTTGTTTTAAGCCATATAATGCTTTATTAAGAAAATAGAAATGATTAGGGAGCGATGGATTAAAAAAATCTGGGGGTTGCGCGACATATACTTCCTCTTTCAAATTTCCATTTAAAAACGCAGATTTCACGTCCATCTGATAGACAGTGAATCCTTTGTGAGAGGCATATGCCAGGAACAATCTGATCGCCTCCAACCTTGCAACGGGTGCAAAGGTTTGGTCGAAGTCAATCCCCTCCTCCATTCTGTAAGCTTGAGCCACCAGTCTGGCCTTGTTCTTGATGATGACACCGTTTTCATCCAGTTTGTTTCTGAAGATCCACTTCGTGCCGATCTTTGGTCTGGGAATAAGCGTCCAAACGTTGCATCGTTCGAATTGATGCAGTTCATCTTGCATGGCCAATATCCATGACGCATCTTTGTTCGCTTCGTCGAACTTCTTTGGCTCAACCTGTGACAGAAAACTAAGGTGCAAAATCTCGTTAATTGTACCTCTCCGAGTTCTGACACTGTCAAGAGGATCTCCTATGATCTGATCTCTGGGATGATCCCTCACGTGTCGGAGCTCTAGGAGTCTGGCATCTGGAGCTCTCACAGCTTCTCGGGCTTCTCCTTCTTCTAGGAGATTTTCTCCACCCTGATCGTCAACTTTTCCAGTTGGCGTTGAGGTGGAAACCTTGATGTACTTGGGAGTTGCACCTTTTGTCGTCTCATCGAGACTTAGCTGTTCAAGCCTTGCACCTGCATCTTCAAGAATGCCACTGGAAGAATTGCTATGAACCAAGCTTCCTTCATCAAAAACAACATTAATGGACTCCTCTACCACTAGGGTTTTCTTATTGAATACCCTATATGCCCGACTATGGCTTCTATAGCCCATGAAGATGCCTTCGAAGCATTTTTCTCCGAATTTAGTACGTGGGTACTTCCCATTATTGAGTACATAGCATCTGCAACCAAAAATCCTAAAATAAGACATGGTCGGTTTCCTGCCTTTCATTAGCTCATAAGGCGTCTTACGATGATTCTTGTTGATCAATGCCCGGTTCTGTACATGACAAGCCGTATTGACAGCCTCTGCCCAGAAGTACTCTGGAAGAGAAGCGTCATTTAACATTCTCGTACATTCTTCAATGAGCGTTCTATTTCTCCTCTCCGCAACTCCGTTTTGCTGAGGAGTACACGGGGAGGAAAACTCATGAAAGATACCATGTTCTTCACAGAATTCTGTCATAGCACCAGACTAGAATTTTGTTCCATGGTCACTTCTGATTTTGACCACGGATTAGTTAAGTTCGTTCTGAATCTGCTAGATAAAATTAGTGAGGATGTCAAATGTATCTGACTTTCGTTTCAAGAAGAACACCCACATAAACTGAGAGTGATCATAATCAATCACTAGCTTATACGATTTGCCTCCTAAGCTATGAACTTGCACTGGATCTAACAAGTCCATAGGCAGAAGATAAAGACATCTGGTGGAGTATTTGTCTGCAATGCCCTTAAAGGTAGCCCGAGTCTGTTTGCCCTTCTGGCATGCAGGACAGGGGCTATCTTTGATGCACTTAATAGTAGGGGAGTACCTTACTAAATTCTTGGAAAACAACATATTAATAGTCTTGAAATTAATATATGCTAATCTCTTGCGTCATTGCTCACAAAGAGATGCACTACCTTTTGCTACTAGGCACACGGGGGTAGAAGAGTCTAAGCTAAGAAAATCTAAGCAAAAGATATTTCTGCTCCTAATGCCAGTTAATACCATCTCCGAAGAGGCACACGATATTATCAAGCACTTATCCTTGCAGAACTTAACGTCGTATCCTTTATCACACAACTGGCTTAAACTGATCAGGTTATGGTTTAACCCTTCAACATAGGCCACGTCAGTGATAGAGAATACACCGTTGGAAATCATACCATAACCTCTGGTGACTCCTCGATCAGATCCTCCAAAGATGACTTTGGGTCCATTTTCGACTGGGGAGTAATCACGCAACAGGCTTCTTGTCCCGTTCATATGCTGGGAACATCCACTGTCCAAGTACCAGATTGGCGTTTCGGTGGCCTTTGGACATACCTGCAAAACAGAATTAGTTTCCCTTAGGAACCCAATCGAACTTGGGTCCTAGATTCCTTGTTAGCACACTCCCCCTCAGGTGGTTAACCCTACGAGTGGTCGGCCTCGCAGTGCTAACATGAGGAGTCTCGTTGAATCTTGGATTAAACCAGCAATCCACGGCAAAGTGACAAACTTTGCCACAACACCAATAGTCAAACCTGTTGTACCGTTTCCTAGGCTCCTGCTTCACCCTTAGAACGGTGGGTCCAGCCAGGGCCTTGGATCTGGAGGTGGAGGCATCATGATGAGAGCAGTCACATAATTTCTTCACTTCTTGTTCCTTCAGTATAACAGGCTTGGCCTTTGGTGCCTGCTTCTTATTATGGCCGCTAGAGAAGTGGCCATAATTCTCCACTTGGATTTCCTCATAAGGTGCCTTGAAGACACTCTCACCGTAGTTTCGGGGGAAGGTCCAACCATCATACCGGCTCTTGGGCTTTTCAACCGAGGGCCGGAAGAAGTGGCCATAGGTTGACTCAAAGTCATGCTCATTGCATGGAAAGCCAGGCTTTCTGAATGTAACAAGATCGAGTGGGGCCTTTCCCTTTTCTACAGCAGAGGCCTTCTTAGAAGCTTTATTTTTTCTCTGTTTTCAATTTCTCCTAGATGATTTACCAGGCACACCAACATGCCCTAAGCCAGCCCCCTTAGCCTGAGAAGAGAATTCATCAACCAGAGGAAGAACGGTCTTGGGCATGGAGAAGCTTTTGACAATCTTCCATTCTACCGCAAGCTGTTCTTCCAACTTGTTGATTTCCTCATGTTTTTGGTCAAGGAGCCTTAGAGACTCTGAGTGCTCAGAAGTAAGGTCCAGGTGTTCCTATCGGAGAGAAATCAAGTTGGTGATCTCTTCTCTTAGGGACACACCCTCAGCCTTAAGGAATTTGACTTCCTTTTTCTGAGCCCTCAACCTCTTGCGACATTCCTCAAAGGTATTGAGCAGAAGCTCATACTTTTCGAGGAGCTCAGCTTAACGGGCAAATGGGTTGTCCTCGAGATCATCATCATGAGACTCAGAGTCAGAGAGGGGGGTACGATCTTTTACCTTCCCAGTAAATGGGGGGCAGTCTCCTTCTGAGTCAGAGCGACCCATTAGCCCGAAGTAGGCTTCCTCATCATCACTGGAGTCTGACGAATTAGATTCACTCAGTGTCTTTGGCTTTTTTGCAATGTATCTCCTCTACATCTTCTTATCTTTAGAAGACCTGTGCTCCTCTCCCTTCCCCTTATCTCTCTTTCTTTGGTGGCAGTCAGTAATGACGTGGCCTGGCTTATTGCATCCAAAGCAAATAATATCATCAGAGTGATGTTTATTCTGTTTGGATTCATACCTGTCAGAAGAATAATTCTTCTTCTGATGTCTGAAGGAGGAGCCGTCTCTCTTTCTTCGATTCCTCAACTTGAGGAATTTCTTGAACTCTCGAGTGATGAGGGAGAAGTCTTCTTAAGATAGCTCTGAGCTGGAAGAGCATGGCTCAGAGTCTTCTTCCTCATCCTTTTTGCGAGAGCGGGACGAGGCTGCACCATTGCCTTTCCTTGAGTGATTGGCTTTCAGGGCCACAGTCTTTTCTCTGGTAGCGGCTTTATCGGCTTCTTCTTCCGCTTTTCTGGTGTTCAGCTGAAGCTCGTAGGACAAAAGTTTCCCAAACAGAATCTAGGGATCAGTTTCTGCCAGCTTGCAAAATTCTCTGATGGCGCAGATCTTGGTATCCAATTCCTTAGTAAGGGATCTAAGGAATTTATCATTTAGTTCACCATCGGTGAACACTCTGCCATAACCCTTCATGGCATTGACGATCTTCAGGAAGTTCTTGAATGTCACTCCGATTTCTTCCTTGGGACCTTGCCTGAAGGCCTCATACTTCCGGTTCAGAAGGGATCTTCGATCATCCCTTACTTCATCTGTGCCTTCCATCAGAATGATCAGGCAGTGCCATATATCCTTGGCAGTCCTGCAGTTGCAGAAATTCTGCATCATGGAATCATCGACGGCGCTTACTAGAATGTTTTGAGCTTTCTTGTCAAGTCCGACAAGCACCATCTCATCCTTATCTATTTCGGAGAGTTTCTTGGGCACTTTCTTGGTTGGGTCAATGGTGGAGGCCTTAGTGGGGATATAAGGTCCCTCCTCCACTATCATGAATAGTGGGGGGTCGACTGCTTCAATGTAATACCTTATCCTTTCCTTCCAGATAAGAAAGTTCAGCTTGGTGCACACTGGGATCTTCCCTGAATACTGGAGTCCATCTATTTCAGAGATCTTCTTTCTTCTTGACACTAGATACGGGATCTTACTCAAGGTGTTAACATTATTGATGAGTAACCTCCCTCTGATACAACTTGAAAGTATCTAGTGTCGACTAAGTCCACCTATGGGGGGGGGAATAGGTTTCGTGCAGTCTTTTGCGGAATTAAATTTACCTGCATAATTAAACAAACACAGCACAGAAAATGCACAAGAAATTATAGTGGTTCCCCGATTTGGGTACGTCCACTTTCCCCCTTCGACCTATCTCCCACAAAGGGACGACTCAGTCACTTCACCAAACGGATTGAAATCCAATCCTCACACTACGAAAGGAACCCTTCCAAAAATGGAGTCACAACTCAGCCACCACGGGTTGCACCCAACCCTTACAACTAGGAATAAAAATTCCTTTACAACAAAATAAAAAATAGAATGTATTAGAAAATACAAACAACGCTTTTGGAGATCCCGATGTCCTTCTTCATTCTTTGAAGCTTGCTTGAAGATAACGAAGAATCAACAACCGGACTTCTCTCTTGGAGAGGATCTTGTCAAGATCGACGGCGGCAAGTGATTGCGGAGGCGATACTTTGTAGATCGAAACTTCTTGACGAAGCAAGCAAGGTCTACGAACGATCTCAGTCGTATCAGTCGTCTCAATCGATTCGGAATGAAGAACTAACCTCGTTCAACGAATCAAGAGATAAGAGATCTCAAGAGAGATGCGTGAGACACTCATCTTGCCTCGGTACTGTCGTCGGAAGAACAAAGAACCTCTGAGATCAGCGGCGGCGACTAGCTTGCGAGCGGCGATAACGATCGGTGATTTTCCGCGATCTGCTAGGGCACGGCGTCGGCTTTGTGATTTTGCGTTAATGAGTTACTGTAGAAGTTCGAAATACGTATATATATATACCCGAGCCAACCCTAATGACCGTTGTGGGACCCACAAGGAGAAACCCTAGCTCCGGCCGAAACAGCGCACAATTTCTTGGTTCAGTCCAACGAACATGCGAAAATTGCCTAAGGCAAAATCGGTGAGAATCGTTGGTGATTTCCGTCTAAGTCGGCGGGAATCACTCACGATTCCAATCGATTCTGCCTTGGCCGAATTCCAGTTGCAAAGCTTGTCAGTCGGTGGGAATCGGCGGGAATGCAACCTGATTCTCGTCAAATCGGCGGGAATCAGAACGATTCCCGTCGAAGTCGACGAGAATCACTTGGTGATTCCCGTCGATTCTGCATTGGAAGAATTTCTGTAGGAAAACAGTCATTCGGAAGAGGTCGACGGGAATGCAGACTATTTCCCATCAAATCGGTGAGAATCACAAGTGACTCCCGTCGAAGTCGGCGGGAATGACTTAGTGATTCCCGTCGATTTTAAATTAGACGATTTTTCTCTTCCTTCCTATGAACTTGGTCTTTGACCCATCTTTGCTCCTCTTCTGCTCTTGATCTATCTCGACCCTATACTTGAAAATAAGTACACTCCAATAAAGAGAGCACACGTGAGTCAACACACTGATCTTCTCAACGAGGGATTACGTTCCGTAGACCCGTGTATATTGACCCATTGCACCCTGACATTGGTGTGTACTTAGCATGGAATAGCTGTAAGAACAACTTGATAGAAGATCGTCAAATACATTGTCGATTCAACTTAGCTTATTCAGGGGCTTCTTCAAATCAGGTATATTGTGGATACAATACCCAACAAACACTTCTACACAACCAGAGGACTTAAGTCTTATAGATGTTGATCTTCCTGATGAAGAAATTATTTCTGATGTATAAGTAGAAGAACAGGTTCTATCTATAGAAGATGATATCCACAAAATTTTTGGACTCCTAGTTTGGATTTGGGCTAGGTTCACTAATCTAGGCTAAGTCAGACCCACATTCTATAGCCAGGGTCTAGTCTTGTGTCTTAGGTGTCAGTTCGGTCAACAACTCAGTGAGACAAGACCAAGATATCATAGACTTAGAGGACAGCAGAGACTGAACAAGGCAGAAATTGTTTTCTAATTGAAAACTTAGTTCGACAATCTCTGAAGAGAGCTTGACGATCTTCTTTCTGCGTTCGACGATCTCAGAGTTAAATCTCTAAATGCTGAGATCGACGATCGCTGAACTTAGTTCGACGATCTCTGATCTACTTTTAGGATATAGATCGACGATCAACCATCTCAGCTCGACGATAGAGGATGTTTGAGTTCGACGATCTCAGGACCAGATCGACGATTACTGCCAGATCAACATTTTATTCTCTGAGTATCATTTTCTTTGAATAATTCAAAAGTGAATTTGAATTGGCACGCATTGATTGACTGCAGGAATCACAGGAACTCGTGCAATGGCTATAAGAGAATTAACTCGTTTCCCTAACTGTCCCGAGAATGGCTGTATAATAAATCTGTGAATACAGGTAATTAATGCTTGCCAAGGAACAGCTATATTCAGGGAATATATGCATTAATCACTCAAAGTCATATAAGAAATATAAAAATCAGTCAATAAGGAAAACAATAACTACAGGGAATAAAATGTTTATCTGGCAGTAATCGTTGATCTGGTCCTGAGATCATCAAACTCAAACATCCTCTATCATCGAGCTGAGATGGTTGATCGTCGATCTCTATCCTGAAAGTAGATCAGAGATCTTCGAACAAAGTACAACGATCGTCGATCGCAACATTTAGAGATTTAACTCTGAGATCGTCGAACGTAGAACGAAGATCATCGAGCTCTCTTCAGAGATCGTCGAACTAAGTTTTCACTTAGAAAACAATTTATGCCTTGTTAAGTCTCTGTTGTCTTCTAATTCTCTGATGTCTTAGTCTTGTCTCACTTAGTTATTGACCTAACTGACACCTAAGACACTAGACTAGACCCTGACTATATAATGTGGGTCTAACTTAGCCTAGATTAGTGAACCAAGCCCAAATCCAAACTAGGGATCCAATAGTCTCGTTGGTTGCCGCTCCCTTGCAAGGCTTTCAACATAGAGAAATGAGTTAATTCGATTATAGCCGTTGCACGAGTTCCCGTGATTCCTGCAGTTAATCATTGTGTGCCATTTCAAATTCAGATTGGAATTATTCAAAGAAAAATATACTAAGAGAATAAAAGTGATAGAGAATTATTATGCAGATGATATGGATAGATTTTGTTGGAGAACACATGACAGCAAAAAAAAAGAAGAGCAGTTTTAAGTTCTTCAAACAAGCGTTCATCCAGGAGCCTGTAGAGACATTCATCTTCAATAAGTCTCAGCTTTCTGGAATTCAAGACCTATACCTTATACAAGGCTTTAGATTCCTAAACCAATCAAGATCATCAGGACAAGCCTTTACTCCATTAGGATCACTCTCAAGTCTTGTCTCATTTTCTTGAGAAAAGAGAAGACAACTCAACTCTTTCTTTCCCCCCTCTGTGTACATGGTTCTTACTCGCTTCAAAAGTAATTCCTGGTTGTGAGGTCTCCTGATCAAAAGACTTCAAGTGGTTTTCCGGCACCTGATCAAAAGCCTGAGAGTGATTCCTACCATGGTGGTAGAAGAGTGGATGTATCCAGATTTGGGGAACCACTATTATTTCTTGTATCATCCGGTTGCTCTTTCTCTTATTATTTTTGCTATTTGCTGTGATATTTACAATAGATCTCTTATTTTCTTTTATTTATTTAATTATTGGTATCACCTATTTTTAACTAACCACTATTTGGGGAATCTCCTGCAAGAATCTCAACTAACCTCTCTATCAGCCTTATCATGCTGTCTACATATCCTTCTTGAATAACCCTTAGAGTAAGACCTAGATGGTATACTGTGAGAGTGAGGGGCATAAGAACTCTGCTTCTGGGAGGAGGTAGAAGTCCTAGAAGCAACATTCTCACTAGCACCTGTTGAAGGAGGAGGAGGAGGAGGTGGATCCTTCCTAAAAACTTTGACAGGAGAGGAACCAGTCTTTCTCCTTTTCTTTTGAGCCTTCATCTCATTCTTGGAAAATCTCATCCAGTGAGCAGAAGTTGATGTGAGAGTAATATTGTGCCTGATGAAGGAAGGAATGTCATCTTGAGGATTAGACTTAGGCACTTCCTTCACTAGAGCTTTTCTTTTCTTGGTCACTTTCTTCTTCTTACTAACATCCGGATCTGAGTCTGAATCTGAATCGATATCTGAATCATTATCAGATAAGCCTAGTGGATTATCATATAAATCATCAATATCTTTGATAACTGAAAGTTCTTCAGCTGCATCAGCAACCATAACTTCATCCAAGTCTGGGACTGGAGATGTAGAATAGACATAGGTTGGAGGAGAGAAAGTCATGGGCTTTGAACTCTCAACCTCTTGAATACTGATAAGCTCAGCCTATGGAGCTACAGAGAGCTCAGACACTGGAGTTGAAAGACTCTCAAGAAGCTGATGTAAAATATCAGTGCTCACTGGAGCAGTATAACATACAATATCTGTACAATATGGAGTAATTCCAAAAGAAGGAATTGTGCTAAAAGAGAGATCAAAAAGATCTAAGATAGCAGACAATTCTCCTGAAGGATGTACAGTATGTCCAATAGAAAGAGTTTCTACTTCCAAAGAATCCAAAGAGTCATCTGTCAGAAATGTTTCAAGCTCTACATCTATTAACACTGTATCCTCAAGCTCTGTATCTATCAAAACTGTATCTACAATCTCTGTATCTATAACTCCCAAAACTGTAACTGCTGGAGGAGGAGGGACTTCTTCAATTGACATCTCCCCCTATCTGGTAACAGTAATTTCTGTTGCCAGGCCCCTATATGAAGAAGGGCCTTAGAAAGAGGCAACAAAAGAATTGAAAGAGGCTATTAGAGGTGCAATGACATCATCTATAATGGTTTTGATTATATGGGTGAGGAGAGCAATGAGAGTATATGGGTCAGATGATGTGGATGGTAGGGATGAAGTAGAATGTCCACAAGCTGTACAGATGATGGAAATGGTAGGTTGAGTGGTTGATTCAGGGATAACCATTTTTTTTAGATGGGGGGAAGGAGGGGAAGGTTCATGAGATTCATGAGATAGTAAATGAGTTGGTGAAGGAGAAGGTGAAGGAGTTGGTGTTAAAAAGTTAAGATCAAAGGTTGGTGAGGTTTGGATAGAAATGTTAATGGTAGGGATCTCTTTTAGATAATTTGGTAGTGGGTATAGTGGAGGAGGAGATGCTGGAAGAGGTCTTGGAGGTGGAGATGATGGATATGAAAAGGGATAAGTTTGTTGTAGGTGGAGAAATAGGTCTAGTTGGGGATGAAGGAGGAGGAGGAGGAATCCTTGGCTCATCTTCCCTGGGGTGAGGAGTGACTGAAATAGTCCTTGTGTCCTTAGAAGCCCTGTGGGGAGAGGGAGCCCTGGAGGGCTTTGAGAGAGTCCTCTCCCACTTTCTAAAGAGAACTGGGGTCAGCCTCTTGGAAGCATTGATGAAGGTTGTTGGGGATGTCAACAGCTCAGGGAATTTTTCAGGGAGAAAAATCCCTAGAATCCTGCCAAGAGAGACCTCTCTCTTATTTATCTTCTTCCTAATCAACTCAAACAAGGTTTCAGCCCAATTTACTGCCTTCTGATTAACCAAGGCACTCATCAAAAGAAACTGGTGTCTGGATATGTTATCATGGGCAGTGTGCTTCCCAAGCAACACTTTACCCACAATATCTTCCAAGAACTTGTATTGATGGGACAAGTTCTTTTTCAGAAGCTTGATAGGGTTTGCATCAGCATGACCCATTTTGGCAAGCATGGCAGCATATTCTTCTTTATCCAAATAAATATCATCTTCTCCATTAACAAAACCGAAAATTTCAGTAAGAACGACAGGGATTAGACTTACCGCCAATCCAGAAATATTTTCTACCAACGAATGTTCGTCTGATGATGAAGTATAAGCCCATTCCTTGATTTCTGTCACTGACAAATTCTTTCTTGTCGTCATCAACTTCTATAACTTCGGCGCATCTAACAGTTTCAACACGTCCTGAAAAATATTATCACTGTGCTTGAATGATTCCAGATAAATATCAAAACCAGAATAGAATTTCATGCTTGACAAAATCACCGATGTAAGCGCCATTTGAGAGTTCCTACAGAGAAAAACAAAGATCAAGTGCAGAAGGGATATGGAAAGCGCGGGACTATTTCTGTCTAAACCCTAGATTATTTGGTTTAAGAAAACAAAGAGACGGGATTAGTTAAGCGAATCAACTACTAAAACAACTTCAAAACCAAGGTTGGTGAAATATTTTAATATAAAATGAGTTTGGTAACCTCAGAACGAAGATAAGGAATAAATCGTCGATCTCAGATCGAGGATAAATTCTCTGAACCTAAAATCGTCGATTTCCGTTCGCCCATAATTGTTTCACTAAGAAGTGATCGTCGATCTCCGTTCGACGATCGATTTCACGAGACGCTAGCATATCATTGATCTCTGTTCGACGATCTGTCAACAAATTGTCGAGCTCAGACTGAAAGTTTAATAATCTCATCTCCATTAATCATACCTAGCTGATTCATGAAGAATAGATGTTTCTTTTCATCCAAGGGTTTGTTGAAAATATCTGCCCTTTGTAAATCAGTAGGGATGAAGGTGAGATTAATTTTCTTTTTGTCTACACACTCCCTAATGAAATGATGCCTTACATCTATATGTTTAATCCTATATTGATGGACTATATTCTGTGCTATAAAAATAACACTAGTACTATCACAAAATATAGTTGAATAATTTAAGTTTTATCCATAGTCTAGTTGCTGATTTTGTATCCACAACATCTGAGAACAGCAACTGCCAGCTGCTATATATTCAACTTCTGCTGTTGATGTAGACACAGATGTCTGCTTTTTATAAAACTAAGAGACAAGCCTAGCACCCAGGAACTAGCATGTTCTAGAGGTACTTTTCCTGTTTACTCTATATCCAGGAAAGTCAGCATCTGAGTATCCAGTCAACTCAAATTCTGACTCAGCAGGATACCAGAGTCCTAGATTTTTGCAACTCTTTATATATCTCAAAATCCTTTTAAGTAAAATAAGGTGGGATTTTTTAGGGTTCACCTGGAACCTAACACAAAGACATGTGGCAAACATGATATCTGGCCTACTTGCTGTGAGATATAACAGAGACCCAACAATGGCCCTATTATGCAGATTATATAGACAGATTTTGTTAGAGAATAAATGACAGCAAAAAAAAGAAGAAGAACAGCTTTCAGTTCTTCATACAAGTGTTCATCCAGGAAGCCTGTAGAGACATTCATCTTCAATCAGTCTCAGCTTTCTGGAATTCAAGACCTACACCCTGTACAAGGCTTTGGATTCCTGAACAAATCAATATTATCAGGACAAGCCTTTACTCCATCAGGATCACTCTCAAGTCTTCTCTCATTTTCTTGAGAAAAGAGAAGATAACTCAACTCTTTCTTCCCCCCTTTGTGTACAGGGTTCTTACTCCCTTCAAAAGTAATTCCTGATTGTGAGGTCTCCTGATCAAAAGACTTCAAGTGGTTTTTTGGCACCTGATCAAAAGCTAGAGAGTGATTCCTACCAGGGTGGTAGAAGAGTGGATGTACCCAGATTTGGGGAACCACTATATTTTCTTGTGTCGTCTTGTTGCTCTTTCTCTTATTGTTCTTGTTTATTGCTGTGATATTTAGAATAACTCTCTAGTTTTCTTTTATTTATTTAATTATTGGTATCACCTATTTTTAACTCTAATAGAATAACATAAAACAGCCAAAAGTTTTAAACACTCTATTCACCCCCCCTAGAGTAGATCTGAATAACTCCCTCCTTTCAAGAATGATTGAGGAACTTACTTCCAAAGAACCTCTTTCCCCTCTACAAGCAGAGAAATCTCCTGAACCAGAACCATCTCAATCAGACCATCACTCTGAACAAGGATCCCCTCACCCTCAGCCTTTTACTGAAGATGTGCATGAAGAAGAGAAAGTTTTAATTTCTGATGAAAAAAAAAACTCCTGAACCAGCTGAAGCTCCCCTCAAAAGCCTAGACTTCTCCCTTCCTACTATTCTTAGTGAGGAAGGATATGTCATGATTCATACCACTAGAGCCCAGAGGACATAGGTCTTATAGATGTTGATCTGCCTGATGAAGAAATTATTTCTAATTCACAAGAAGAAGAATAGGTTCTATCTAAAGAAGATGATATCCACAGAATAATTGAGGAACTTAATTCCAAAGAACCTCTTTCCCCTTTACATGCAGAGAAATATCCTAAACCAGAACAATCTCCATCAGACCATCACTCTGAACAAGTATCCCCTTACCCTCAGTCTCCTACTGAAGATGTGCATGAAGAAGAGCAAGTTTTAATTTTTGATGAAAAAAGCAACTTATGAATTAGCTGAAGCTCCCCTTAAAATACTAGACTTCTCCCTTCCTACTATTCTTGGTGAGGAAGGATATGTCATGATTCATACCACCAGAGCCCAGAGCTCAGTTATCATTGAAGAAATACTTCCCTGGATAGCTCCAATTGTACCTCCTCCTCCAACCCCTCCATCTCCTCCAGCTGAAGTACATATTGATAATACCATTCTTGGTGATTGAATTCATGCTAAAATAGCTGAGAGAGTATTTTGATCAGTCTCTCAAGGCCATCATAGATAAAGTCATTACTATCGAGAATGAAATTATCAGAGGATTTGCTGAGATTCAGCACAACACTGATGAACAGAAATACCTGTTCAAAATAGGTGGGAAAGCTCTAGATCACACTATTACAAGCAGTGGTCAAGTGATGGATCAATCAGTAACTCTAGCAAATAATCAGATTGAATTGGAAAAGAAGGCTCAAGAGCTTAACTTCAAGTCATGTGAAGTGGTTGGAAAATTCAAAGAGGAAGACATCAACACACTATCTAAAGAAGTCAAAAAGGGGGAGAGTTTAGTCAAGGAATATCTAGAAAAATCTGATAATAACATGAAGACTCTTTGGGAAGAAAAATTGAAAGATATGAATGCAACAGTACATGCCCATATTCATGAGGTAAAACTTCACACATATGATACAATAGTTTGGATGCACAACCAATTTTTTGCTGATTTTCAAATAGATCCAAATGCTTCTCCTCCTCCTCCTCATCTTAACCCCATTGCTCAGCAAACTTCTGCCCCAATGCCAACATTCTCTCATAGACCAGAAGATCAAGAAGCTCCTCATGTAGAATATTCTCAAATTTGGTCAGAAATAGAAATGCCTCATATTCAACCTCCAGAAATTCCAGGTAATTAGAAAAGAAAGTATGGTGATGGTGCCTTTGCTAGCAGGACCACTCATAATCCAGAGGTTGAAAGATGGAAAGCCCAAGAATTTACTAAAATATGGAGCCCAACCTCAAAGTCTCTAATTCTTGATACTCTGAAACTTGTTATTGATTTTAATGAAAATAAAAACCATCATTATAGCTCCCATGAATGGGACTTGTATGAGAAGTCTATTACCAAGAGAAGATTATATGATAGAGAGTATGGAAAGAACAATCCCAAGGCTCCTCCCAAACCTGCCAAGTATTATCCTAAACCTGAAAGTTATCAGAAGAGGCAGCTAGAGAATAAAGAGAGACAGCAACATCAGCAAAGCAAGAAGTAATAGAAGAAGTTCTAAACTTTCTTTATGAGATTTTGTGGATTTGGATTTTTCATGGACAATATCTATAAATATAAATCTTTTAATTTTGATGATCTGCTTTTTCATTGCTTAGCAATTTTCATTACTACTTTGTTTACTAATCATTTTGTTTTGTTTATCTTGATGTAATTCACCTTAGTATAAAGGGTTCTGACTTCTACAAATAGAGGGAGATTGTTTGGTATTGTATCCTGATGCAAAAGATTACGGCAATGAACCGGTCGTACAAGTAATATAAAATGGGTGAATTTTCACAAGTATCGATCTCTCAAGGAACATAGTAAGGTGGAGTTAATTTGGAGGAGGAGTTGAGATTAAAGTCCTTAGGTCGGAGTTTACGATGGGGGTTTTGATGGTTACGATAAAATAAAGCAAAAGGCTAACAACTACTCCTATGCAATGCCGATATGCATCGCTTCGCTAGGCGGGATGGAAGACTACACGGGATGCTATGCACCGAATCGCTAGGCGGAATGGAAAAGTAGGCAAGCGTAAGAACTGAGAGAACAGTGAGGGTCTCAAGCACCTCTTCGCAACGCATGCACTAGCAATCGCTAGTACGGCCAACAACAAATGGAAGGAGGAAAATGGAAATAGGCACACCTCAAATATATAAAACGTAAATACACACAATCACATAGACATGATTAAGCATAAATGTTAATAATAATAAGCATTCTTCATCAATATAAGAGATCAGGCTAAACTATAAACATCAAGAAGAGAAAAGTGTGTGGAATCGACCGGATCCGAAGTTTCGCCAAGGATTCACGGTAGGAATCACTAGGTTGTCAATCTGCGTCCTAGCTCGGTCCTCAGCTATGTCTGGGGTAAAGGAGGTTGTCACTCACTCCCAATGAACCTATCTTCTTCGTATCACGAGCCGGTGGAGGATAGCACAACTTCTCCTATCTTGATGGAGAAAGCTCGGTCGAATCTCCTCTTGAAGCTCGAGGATGATGGAGGAGGCCGAGAGGAAGCTCCTGCTTGGATTTGGCATTGAATGCTTGCTCGAAGCACCTCCCAATGGTGGAGAGAGACCAAAACTGCGGACCTCTCCCCGGAGAAGATGGAAATCGCGGGAAAGAAGATGGATATCGCGAGAAAGAAGATGGATGCTCGACAGAGAGAAATCTGCGCTTTAAATAGAAAATGACAGAAAAATAGGCACACACAGTTTGGCGCACGACCGTGCGTTAACCATGCGTATTTAACTTCCTTAACAAGCCCGATGAAGAACCTGCGTTTACCCGTGCATTTTACTCGCGCACGGGCGATTCCGCCCGTGCGTGAAGGAAATCGCACGGGTAACGACAGAGCGCTGGAAATCAAGAGAAACAGGGGAACTGTGTGTTTTACTCGCGCACGGGCGCATTTGCTCGTACGTGAAGGAAACACACGATTTACCCAAGAATGCTTAAAAACAGAGAAAAATGTGCAGGGCGTGTGATTCTTTCTCGCACGGTTTGGCCTAAACTGTGCGCGAACAAAATGCACGGGAAGAAACAGAAGTCCCCAGAATTGTGTGTGAAAGGCACGATCAAACTAGAACCGTGAGTGAAGAAACGTGCACGACCATGCATTTTACACAAAAATTGAAAATGAACTTCGGGACAACCCGACTACCTGCACAACAATGAAACCATCAGGAGCACCAGCTCCCAGCAACAACACACAACATAAAATAAATAAAAGAAGCATGGGGAGCACCATGTGCTTACCCCCAACAAAAGAATGTGCAATCGCACACCCTCGGGCCAAGATAGTTCACTTAGCGTGAAAAGCAGCATGAAAGAAATATCAGCGATAGAATACTAAGAGTTAAATGCAAGTACGTTAAAACTAGCCAAGATGAGTCTGAAAAACACTATATAAAGAGGACTCATCACACCCCAAGGCTTAACGTTTGCGCGTCCCGAGCAAACTAAATCCATGCAGATAGGGAAAATATACTAGCTAACCAATAAATTGAAAAACGGAGTACCATGCAAAGTCGCATGCTCGAGTGCGTAAAAATACTATACAGAAAATTTCTAAGTATGCAGAATTGGTTATATTTTTCACAATGCGTATCAAAATTTTATTACTACTCAATAATAGAATCACGGTGAATCAACCGGTCACGCATAGGAAGAAAGTAGGCAGGCCACTAAGGTGAGCTTTGCGAAAGACCGGGGCTTAGGATCGCCTTCAAAAGAATCCACCAATGTCGGGGACCATACGCTTGCCCGTTCATACTCTCTCCACGGCACTAGTTCGACTCAAGCGTGAATCCATAGGACTTCAGGATAATCACGGGGCTTGGGTTACGGTGAGGTAAAAAATGATAAACGTGAAGGCTATGCACCTAACCCAAATGAGCTAGCCTAAAAATAATCCATCCGCTAATCACAATATAAACGAGTACACCACACCCCCAGACTTAACTTTTAACATATGGGTGTGTGCACCGCCTACTCCAAATATAATCACATAACCAATAAGATTTTCAATTAAACTTTTTCATTTCATTTTTTTCTTTACAAATATATTTTTTTTCATTTTATTTTCACAATTCGATAGATATAAACTTGGGAGCACTTCCACATTTTCACAAATAATAACATCACATCACAACCCAACATGAAAATATAAAACACTAAGCTCGACTTGGGTGTGCGACTAGGATAGGCTATGGGGCTTTGGTGAAATCATGGTGGAGCTGAATAAAAAGAAAGGGAAGGCACAATGGGGCTACCGAGGATATGACGTTAGGAACAGTTCAAAGCTCAACCGGGCCAAAATGATGGCCTACATCACACTCACGCTTGACTAACCATGTACCAATGCTTTGAGAGTATCTTAGGGCAAATTCTTAGCCACCGAGAAAGATGATCCATCCTCCCGACTCGAGCAAAATGAGTTTAGTGATAGCTACACACATTCCTACACTTCCGTTCGATTCACACAGGATTCACCAACTTTTGAGTAGAATAAAAATTATTTACGCAAATAGAAAAGTATAAAACTATAAGCATACAGAAAAATTTATTCTATTCAAATTTCTACATGAGACGAGAGCAGTTGACTAGAATCACAGAAAGGTCAACATTTTACTCTGTCTCACAATCCTAAGCCAGCACCATAATTTTCCCAAATCTAACAAAGAAACGGGTTTAATTCGCAACATGCAAAAATCTAAGAACGCGCTCATGTGGGTGCAGTGGTGTGTGATGCAATGAACTAAACAAAATAATACTACAAAAGCTTCTAGTATGCACATGAAATGTGCACGTGCAAATGGTAACAAGTAATAGCTATCCCCAGACTTAAACTAAACAACACATCATAAGATATAGAATTTAGAATCAAAAGAGACAGGGGAAGAGGTTACCCAATGCTCAGCTAGTGAGCATACCAGAAGACACATGAAAAGTAGAAGTAGGCATGCCATATGAAGAAGCACATCCCCGCCAATACGTAGTTCCATGAATACCTGCAGGGGTGAGCTCCGCAAAAACAAAAGAAAAAATATACAAAAAGAAATACTAAAACTACAAATAGACATGAAAAATAAAATGCAGAAAATAAAAGATAGGTATTGGGGTTATTGTCATCCCAGCACGACATATTAAATTATGTACAGTTCTAGCTAATTGGCCTATGAAAAGAAAAATGCACAGGTAACTGGCCTAATATCCGTTGCGGTAACGGGTACCGATACGGAGATAGAACAGTTACCCCTCTACCTGAATAATAATACATGCAAACTACAAGTAGTGGAAATAGAATGTAAGATGAGGAGGAGGCTTGGTCCTCACCGAACTCACACAAAAAATCCGTGTATGGCACGGTATCGTCCACTATAGGGAGACGGCAGGGGGAGAAAGCAATGAATGGAGCTTCCTCAACAGAGGAGGAATCACCCTACTCGTGAAAGAGGATGCTATCATCCACGACTCGAGCAAAAAGCTCCAAGTCCTCCTAAGGCACCTGCGAAGACTCAACTCGTATAGGCTTAGATATAGAAAGGGGATCAAGAAATAAAGAAGACGAAGAACATAAGGAAATAATCGGGGGAGTGATCCCGGTTTCTCTCCCCGAAGGCTGAGGTAGAAAAATATCATTAACATTGTCGACAATGCTACATGGCTCGGCCGGATCCATAGAGGCCTCCACCAAGACTTGGACTTCCTCCTTTGGTGTCGAGAGAGAATCCTCGACACTAGGAAGGTTTTCCTCCTCCATGGGAGGTGAAACAATCCATGTATCATAAGCCTCAACTTGTGTTGCAACGTCGAAAATGTTGTCAGAGATGACTGTAGTAGAATGCACAAAAGGCGAAAGAACTTTGCTTGGATAAAAGTCAAGTGTCTGTTCCTCATAAAGAATTGGCTCCACACTTGGAGATGTATGCACAGGAGAGATGTGCTCAGCAACGTCGAAGCCTAGATCAGCCACACAGGTGGTGGTTGTGTGTGAATAATTCCCTTCAAAACATGAAGGTGACAGGGTCACGTAACCAGACGATGAAGGTGTACCACCAAGCGTAGGAGTCGGGATGATCCGGATGTCCGGCTCATCATCCTCTTCCATAGAACAAAGGTACTAGGCACAATCCTTAAGGACATGATCTGTTCTATGACAATACAAACACTTTCTCCCAATACTCTGCAGTCTTTATGAGACCATAGAAGCATAAGAGAATGGTGTATGCAGCGAGGACGAATGACCATAAGCTCGGGGCACAGTGTTTGAAGGGCTATACGAATACAACATCTCATGCATTATGCGTTGAGGCTTATGCTCAGTATCTCTCGTAGGGCATTCATGACTAGCGTGGGAGGACTTTCCACACCAATGACATTGGGCATACGAATATCCCCATATGGTGTCGAAAAAGTAGATTCAAAATAAATTGCGCAAATTACTAAATTCAACAATATATTACTACAATTGCCTAAACAAATAAGAAAAAGAAAAGATAAATAGAAATAGAACAAAACAAAAGCGATTTACAAAGGAAAAGGAAAGCAATATCACGTCTCCCTCTCTAGAAACTCACATGACTGTGTTCCCCAACAACGGCGCCAAAAACATGATGCAAAAGATCACGGCAGTAAACTGGTCGCATAAGTAATATAAAATGGGCGAATTTTCCCAAGTATCGATCTCTCAAGGAACACAGTAAGGTGGAGTTAATTTCGAGGAGGACATGAGATTGAATTCCTTAGGTTGGAGTTTACGATGGGGTTTTTGATGGTTGTGATAAAATAAAGCAAAAGGCTAACAACTACTCCTATGTAATGCCGTTATGTATCGCTTAGCCAGGCGGGATGGAAGACTACCCAGGCCGTTATGCACCAAATTGCTAGGCGTTATGGACGAGTAGGCAAGCGTAAGAACTAAGAGAATAGTGAGGGTCACAAGCACCTCTTCGCAACGCACGCCACTATTTTGGCTTTGTCTACCTCCATGGCCTTGAAATTTTGTGGCCTAACACTAAACCCTCACGTACCATAAAATGGAACTTCTTCGTATTTAAAACTAAATTTGGGTCCTCACATCTTTGGAGAACACGGGAGAGGTTATTTAAACATAAATCAAATAAATCTCCAAAACCCGAGAAATCATCCTTGAAAACCCCAGAATATCCTCCACTAGTTCATCAAAAATCGCTAGAATACACCTTCAGATGGTTGTTGGTGCGTTACATAAACCAAATGGCATCCTCTAATAGGCGAAGATGCCAAACAGATACGTGAAGGATGTTTTCTCTTGATCCTCTAGCGCAATTGGGATTTGGAAATATGCCGAGAGACCGTCAAGAAAATAATAAAAAGATTTCTCGGATAGCCGTTCGAGAATTTGGTCAATGAACGGTAAAGGAAAATGATCCTTTTTGGTTGCATCATTTAATTTGTGATAGTTTATTGATGCGTGGAAAACGGCAAGCGCACCGGTCGCACAAGTAATAAAGTTTGGGAATAAATCCCCGAGTGTCGGTCTCTTGAGGAACACAGTAAGGGATGAGTTAATGTCGAGGCGGACTTGAGATTGAAGTCCTCGGGTCGGATCTAAAAGGGGGGTTTAGATGGTGGCGGAAACAGAAAGTAAAATCTACAAGCTACTCCTATGCAACGCCGCTATGCGATGCTTCGCCAGGCGGGATGGAAACTACACGGGCCGCTATGCACCGAATCGCTAGGCGGATGGGCGAGTAGGCAAGCGGATGAGGTGGTGAGAACGGCGGAAATCCTACTATGCAGGCCGCTATGCACTGCTTCGCCAGGCGGGATGGAAACTACACGGGCCGCTATGCACCGAATCGCTTGGCGGATGGAAGAGTAGGCTAGCGGATGAGGTGGTTAGAACGGCGAAATGAGGGTCGTGAGCACCTCTTCGCAACGCACGCCACTAGCAATTGCTAGTGCGGCAAGGATGATGGCGGTGGATGGAATATGGCGCACCTCAAGCAATATATAACGAAAACACAAATCACATAGACATGATTTAGCACTAGCGTTAATTACAATAAATGTACTTCATCAATACAAGGAAAATAACTAAGCTAACAACAACAAGAGGAAGAGGTGTGCGAATCGACCGAATCCGAAGCCTTGTTGAGGGTTCACGGTTGGAATCCCGGGTTGTCAATCCGAGTCCAAGCTCGGTCCTCAACTGCGTCCGGGGTAGAGGAGGCTGTCACTCACTCCCAATGGACCCGTCTTCTTCGTTGAAATGACCCGTAGATTGCGGCTCCAGCTCCTCCTAACTTGATGGAGAAAGCTAGGTCAAAACTCCGCTTGAAGCTCTAGGATGAAGGAGGAGGCCGAGAGGATGCTCCGGCGTTGATTTGGCGTTGAAAGCTTGCCCGGAGACCCTCCCTAAGGTGGAGGATGAAGGGGGACGGAGGAAACCCTCGTCCGAGACGAAGAACGGCGGAAAATCGCGGAACTTGATCGATCTAAATTAGGGCGGACCTGCGCTATTTATAGAAAACAGATTTAAACAGCGCGCACGATCACTGGCGCACGACCAGTTGTCGTGCGCGATATGGTCAGTGATCGTGCGAAATGGAGGCAGAAAAGTGGAAAAAGATGTCATGACTGCGCACGACCGGCAGCGCACGAGCAGTGATCGTGCGCGGTATAGCTGGTGATCGTGCGATATGGCGGGACAGAACTTTCCCAGGAGAGGTCATGACTGCGCACGACCGATGATCGTGCGCCAAAGAGGTCGATGGTCGTGCGTGGGTAAAAACGCACGACCACTGACTCCTTTGCCAAAAATGGGGAAAGTTCGATGCCGGACGCCCACACGATCCCAGAACCTGCAGGAAAACTGGACGGGATGTCGACATGGCAGTCACAGACATAAATATAATGCATAGGAAAAGGGAAATACACACACGCACAGAAATAGGCTAAAAAAAGTGCACAAGACGTGGAATAACCGTAGCGAACCAAAAGGAGTGCAAATGACGCTAAACGGCGTGCAAAGATAAGAAAATAAGCCTAGATGAGTCCGAAAATAGGTATATAAAGAGGACTCATCACACCCCCAGACTTAACCGTTTGCGCGTCCCGAGCAAACACAACCTAAGCAGACGGGGAAAAAGAACTAGCTAACAAAGAAATTGCAGAACGGAGTACCATGCGAAGTCGCATGCTCGCGTGCATAAAAAATAAAGTAGAGGAAATTTTTAAGTATACAAAATATTTTATATTTTTCACAATGCGTATTAAAAATTTATTATTACTCAAAAGTGGAATCACGGTGAATCATCCGGTCCTACGCTGGAAGAAAGTAGACAGGCCACTAAGGTGAGCATTGCCGAAGACCGGGGCTCAAGATTACCCCCAAAGGAATCCACCAATGTCGGAAACCATAAGCTTGCCCGTTCGCACTCTCTCCACGGCACTAGTCAACTCAAGCGCAAGTCCGTAGGACTTTAGGATAATAACGGGGCTTGGGATTAGGTGAGGAAAGCAAAGATAAACATGACGGCTATGCACCTATCCCAACTGAGCTAGCATAAAAGAATCGCTCAGCAAACCACAATATAACCAGGTGCACCACACTCCCAGACTTAACTTTTACTAAATGGGTGTGTGCACCGCCTACTCCAAATCCAAATCATCTCCAATAAAGATTTTCAATCAAACTTTTTCTTTCTCTTTTTTCTTTTCTCTTTTTCTCTTTTTCAAATATTTTTCTTTTCTTTTTTCATCTTTTTATTTTCACAATTTCAGCAGATATAACTTGGAAGCACTTCCACATTTTCACAAATAATAACACCACATCACAACCCAACATGAAAATATAAAACATTAAGCTCGACTTGGGTGTGCAACTAGGATAGGCTATAAGGCTTTGGTGAAATATAGGTGGAGCTGAATCAAAAGAAGGGTAGGCACAACGGGGCTTAGCGAGGATATGACGTTAGGAACGGTACAAAGCTCAACCGGGCCAAAAGATGGCCTACATCACTCTCACGCTAGACTAACCGTGTACCAATGCTTCAAGAATAGCTTGGGGCAAGTTCTTAGCAACCGAGAAAGATAATCCTTCCTCCCGACTCAAGCAATACGAGTCTAGTGGCGGCTACACACATTCCTACGCTACCGTTTGATTCACACCGGATTCACCAACTTTTGAGTAGAATAAAAAGAATTTACGCAGATAGAAAAATATAAAGCTATAAGCATACAGAAAAATTAAATCTACTCAAATTTCTACACGAGACGAGAGCAGTTGACTAGAAACACAGCAAGGCCAACATTTTACTCCGTCGCACAATCCTAAAATAGCACAGAAATTTTCCAAATCTAACAAAGATACAAGTTCAACTCGTGGCACGCTAACAGTTAAGCTCGCGCTCATGCGGGTGCAGTGGTGTGCGATGCAATGAACATAAACAAAATACAACTACAAAAGCTTCTAGTATGCGCATGCAATGTGCACGTGCAAAAGGCAACAATAGATAGCTCTCCCCCAGACTTAAACTAAACTACACAGCAAATGATATAGAAATTAAAATCAGAATGAGCTAAGGGAAGAGGTTACCCAATGCTCAGCTAGTGAGCATACCAGAAGACGCGTGAAAAGTAGAAGCAGGTCCGCCATACAAAGAATCACAACCCCGCCAATGCATAGTATCCATGAATACCTGCAGGGGTGAGCTCCGCAAAAACAAAAGAAAAATAAACCAAAAGAAAATACTAAACTAAGCTAGACATAAAATAAAAATAAAAATGCAGAAAATTTAAGATAAGTACTGGGGTTATTGTCATCCCAGCACGACTTATTCAACAAAAGAAAAGTTCTAGCTAATGGGCCTATGAAATGAAAAGTGCACAGGCAACTGTCCTAATATCCGTGTCGGTAACGGGTACCGATACGGTGATAGAACAGTTACCCCTCTACCTAGATAATAATACCTGCGACGCACAGGTAGAGGAAATAGGAAGTAAGATGAGGAGGCCTGGTCCTCACTCATCTCACCACAAAACAAATCCTTGCCTAGCAAGGTATCGTCCACCACAAGCTCGTTGGGGGCGAAGGTGTAGGCAGAGGCTTCAACTGCAAAAGGAGTAGGAAACTCCTCACGCAAGCTGAGGCACTCGCCGACAACCTGAGCGCAAGACTCAAAGTCAACCCAACTCACCTGCAGGGAGTCAACCCGCACAGGCGCAGAAGGAGAAGGGGGGTCAAGGAATAAAGGGGACGAAGAACATAAGGAACTAATCGGGGAGTGGTCCCGGTCTCACTCCCAGCAGGCTCCAAACAATGATCATCGTCGGTGTCATGTGAGTCATGGCGAGGGGAAGCCGAGACCATGAGGTCCTCGGTGGTGATTCGGACCTCCTCAACCAACAAGGAAGTAGAAACCTCCTCTCCGGCAAGGATTTCCTCATCACACCTCGGTACGTCACGGTGTTCCAAGACATAGTACTCACCATTGATGAGAATAATGTGCTCGTCACACCATGGCGCATCCTCATATTCCCAATTCCCGCAGGGCACAACATCATCGACCGACTCACTAGAAAGGGGAGTAGGTAATTTATGCAAAGAAAGCGGAGGAGCAACGTCATCAGAGATAATATGCGCAGGTTCCTCCGGGGGTGAATCAAAAAGAGGGGAAGAAGGTATAGAGGGCGACGGTACCACAATGTCGTCGCACTGACTAGTGGAAGGTCTGATTGGTGTATCCACAGCAGTCCCCCATAGACAAGGTGGTACTGCGGATACATCATCAGAATCAGAAGGAGCGGCCATTTGAGAGGTGGATGAGACAATCCGGATATCCGGTTCATCATCCGCCTCCAACTGGCGCTGAAATTCTGCGCAATCTTTCAACACATGGTCGGTGCTATGACAACACAAACACCGTTTTCCATTACCCCTCGGTCCAGAAGGGACCGGGGAGGAATAAGAAAAAGGTGAAGGCGGAGAAGAGTAGTGACCATAAGACTGGGGTGCGGTGTATGAAGTACCATAAGACAACGGTGCTCCATACACTGAACCACGAGAATTATGCTCCCATTCTTCAGTGGGGCACTCATCACTGTTATGCCTATAATCCCCGCACCAACGGCAACGGATATTCGCATAAGAATACATGGTGCAGCAAGAAATAATTCACCACGAGAATTTTCTAAGACAAAAATTAACTACTCGCAAGCAAATAAAGAGTGGAACAGCCTGCTATAGCAAAATAAAAACTAGAAAGGGAATAAAAAATAAAAAAAACAACAACAACTAAAAACCAAAACAAAAATAAAACATGAAATATACAAATGGAAAGGGCAACTATCTCAAATCTTCCTCTCCAAAAACTCAAACGACTGTGTTCCCCGGCAACGGCGCCAAAAACTTGATGCGTGGAAAACGGCAAGCGCACCGGTCGCACAAGTAATAAAGTTTGGGAATAAATCCCCGAGTGTCGGTCTCTTGAGGAACACAGTAAGGGATGAGTTAATGTCGAGGCGGACTTGAGATTGAAGTCCTCGGTCGGATCTAAAAGGGGGGTTTAGATGGTGGCGGAAACAGAAAGTAAAATCTACAAGCTACTCCTATGCAACGCCGCTATGCGATGCTTCGCCAGGTGGGATGGAAACTACACGGGCCGCTATGCACCGAATCGCTAGGCGGATGGGCGAGTAGGCAAGCGGATGAGGTGGTGAGAACGGCGGAAATCCTACTATGCAGGCCGCTATGCACTGCTTCGCCAGGCGGGATGGAAACTACACGGGCCGCTATGCACCGAATCGCTTGGCGGATGGAAGAGTAGGCTAGCGGAGGAGGTGGTTAGAACGGCGGAATGAGGGTCGTGAGCACCTCTTCGCAACGCACGCCACTAGCAATTGCTAGTGCGGCAAGGATGATGGCGGTGGATGGAATATGGCGCACCTCAAGCAATATATAACGAAAACACAAATCACATAGACATGATTTAGCACTAGCGTTAATTACAATAAATGTACTTCATCAATACAAGGAAAATAACTAAGCTAACAACAACAAGAGGAAGAGGTGTGCGAATCGACCGAATCCGAAGCCTTGTTGAGGTTCACGGTTGGAATCCCGGGTTGTCAATCCGAGTCCAAGCTCGGTCCTCAACTGCGTCCGGGGTAGAGGAGGCTGTCACTCACTCCCAATGGACCCGTCTTCTTCGTTGAAATGACCCGTAGATTGCGGCACCAGCTCCTCCTAACTTGATGGAGAAAGCTAGGTCAAAACTCCGCTTGAAGCTCTAGGATGAAGGAGGAGGCCGAGAGGATGCTCCGGCGTTGATTTGGCGTTGAAAGCTTGCCCGGAGACCCTCCCTAAGGTGGAGGATGAAGGGGGACGGAGGAAACCCTCGTCCGAGACGAAGAACGGCAGAAAATCGCGGAACTTGATCGATCTAAATTAGGGCGGACCTGCGCTATTTATAGAAAACAGATTTAAACAGCGCGCACGATCACTGGCGCACGACCAGTGGTCGTGCGCGATATGGTCAGTGATCGTGCGAAATGGAGGCAGAAAAGTGGAAAAAGATGTCATGACTGCGCACGACCGGCAGCGCACGAGCAGTGATCGTGCGCGGTATAGCTGGTGATCGTGCGATATGGCGGGACAGAACTTTCCCAGGAGAGGTCATGACTGTGCACGACCGATGATCGTGCGCCAAAGAGGTCGATGGTCGTGCGTGGGTAAAAACGCACGACCATTGACTCCTTTGCCAAAAATGGGGAAAGTTCGATGCCGGACGCCCACACGATCCCAGAACCTGCAGGAAAACTGGACGGGATGTCGACATGGCAGTCACAGACATAAATATAATGCATAGCAAAAGGGAAATACACACACGCACAGAAATAGGCTAAAAAAAGTGCACAAGACGTGGAATAACCGTAGCGAACCAAAAGGAGTGCAAATGACGCTAAACAGCGTGCAAAGATAAGAAAATAAGCCTAGATGAGTCCGAAAATAGGTATATAAAGAGGACTCATCATTTATGCAAACCCGCCATCCGGTAACGGTTCTAGTAGGGATTAATTCATTTTTATCGTTTGACACTACTGTTAATCGTCCTTTCTTAGGCACCACTAGGACTGGACTTACCCAAGTGCTATCTGAAATCAGATAGATGATGCCCGGGTCAAATTAGTTTATCACCTCCACCTTAACCACCTCCTTCATATTAGGATTTAGGCAGCGTTGAGGTTAAATAGTTTTATGTGAATTTTCTTCTAAAAAAATTTTGTGAGTACAAAAGGAGGGATTAATCCCTTTTTAATCAATTATTTTCCACGCAATTGTGCAGTGATGAAGTTTAAAAACATTTATTAATTTCAATTTCTCCTTATCGGTTAAATAAGCATACATAATAACCGGAATCTTTGAACCCTCTGATAGAAATAGGAATTCTAAATGATTTGGCAATGGTTTCAATTCTAAAGTTGGAGGTTCTTCATAAGAAGTTTTCAATCGATCACTACCTAATTCTAAAATTTCAAAAATGGGTGCTCGTGTGTCCGATTGTTATCACTATTTTCATGAGAAATTAAATTTAAATTTTCAAAATTTTCTTCATGAAAAATATGTGATTAAAAAATTTCAGAAAATAAAACGAAGTCTTCATCGGGAGAAGCCACCAAAAAGAAACACGAGTCATCACTAGAAAGTTTATTTTACATAGATGATTTAATAGTAAAGGTAACTTCTTCATCTCTGACTCTGAGGAGAAATTTACCATAACTAATGTCTAGCACGCGAGGTGGCAAGAAAAGGGCGACCGGGAATAAGTGGAACCTCAGTGTCCTATTCTATGTCAAGGATATCGAAATCTACTAGGAAGATAATTTGTCAACTTTGACAAGCATATCCTCAAGAATTCCCATAAGGTATTTAATAGACCGATCTGCCAATTAGATGCACATTCTTGTTGGATTAGGCTCTCCTAATCCTAATTTTTTAAATAAAGAATAAGACATTAAATTAATAGAGGCGCAAAGATTGGCCAACACATGTTTTACCAATAAATCATCAAATAAACATGAATTAGAGAAATTACCCGGATCGGTTTTTTTCTAAGGCAATTTCTTAAGCAAAACCACTGAACATTCCACGTTCAATTGAACCGTGGAAATATCCTCAAATTTCTTTTTATTAGATAAAATTTCCTTAAGGTACTTTGCATACTTAAGCATTTGCGCTATCACTTCGCAAAACATTAAATTTTTATGAATTTACTTCAATAGTTCTAAAAAGTTACCGTCATGCTCATCCATCCGGTCTTTCTTTAATTTTGATGTATAGGGAAGAGGTGGTTGAAATTTCTTAATTTAATTTGAATTGAAAAACTTAGGAGGAGGAGTAGATGTAAAAAATGTTACCTCCGTTTCAACCGGATTTGAGGATGTAGTTACCTCCTTCCCGCTCTGTCATGTGATATCCTTTGCTTGCTCCTTTGGGTTGCGCTCCGTATTGCCAGGTAATGCTCCTTGTTGACGATTAGAGATAATTTTTACGATTTGCCCGATTTGATTCTCCAAATTATGAATAGATCCGGTGAGATTCCAGATATTGGCATCATTATTAGCCGCATATTTCTTGAAAGCCTCCTTGAGAGTTGGAGGTTTTTGATCTTTTGGTGGTATATATCCGGGTGCAATTGTGTTTGGTGGATGTGTCACATTCCCAGAATTACTCTAAGAGAAGTTGGAGTGATTCCTTAAACCTGGGTGATAAGTATTACCATAATTGGTACCTGAATTAAAAGGTTGCCAAGTAAGATTACCCATTTGATGTTTTTAATTGTCTACCTAAATCACCTAGAGGGGGTGAATAGGTGAGTTCTACGTCTTTTTGCAGTATTAAAACTTGAAAGAGCGGAGCATAGAAAATAAACAAACATGCAACAGAGAACACAAGATTTATAGTGGTTCCCCAACTTTGGGTACGTCCACTCTCCACCTCACCAATCTAGCACCACTCTAGACTCGGCTACTTCACTATTATCTTGGAATGAAAACCAATCCTACAACTCGGAGTAACACCCCTATAACTCGGAGTCAAAACACTCCTATAAAATCTCGGAGAACAAAGCTCCTACAACTCCAAGAAGAATCTCTTACATGATTAAAGATGTACAGAAAAAATATACAAACAGATATTATTCTAGATTTGAGTCTTCAGCCTTTCTTCCTTCTTAAAACTTTAAGCTCTGTCAGAAATAGAACGAAGAAGACTGCGGCAAAATCTCTGGATCTAAAAACTTAGGTTCAACATGATCAAGAAATATATCTCTAGAGGTTGAACGCCTTGATCTGTTGGTGCCTTCTTATTATGAATCACTTCGATCGGAGAAGTGCAGTGATGAGAATGAAGATGAAGAGCGGCAGCTTTCCCAATTTTGAATGAATATTATGATTCAGAATTCTCTATTTCGTGTGTGAGGGTCCATTTGATAAGACCTTTTGTAGGACTTGCCTAACAGTCATAATCAGAAATGACTGCACCTGTGGACCAATAAGAATTTAGATTAAGTTTGAAAACATTTTCGTCTAGACTTAACGAAAATTCAGGAAATCAACTGCATTTCTCAAGTGAATAACAGACTACTCGAGAACAGTAGTTGTTTCTTGAGATGAGGATGTATAGTTCTCGAGAACAAGTTCTTAAGGAAAACACGTGAAATGATTTCTGGCTTCTTGAGAAATATCTTCTATTATTCGAGAACTAGATAATTACTTCTCGAGAACTAACTTTACTTCTCAAGAACAAGTAGACTTCTCAAAACTTAACTTCTTCTTACTCGAGTACAAGTCTTCTGCTTTCTCGAGGCAAGGCTTGGCCTTCTCGAGTAATGGCTTATGTTACTCGAGTACAAGACTTAGAAATTTTTTGAAATGATTATTGAGATAACTCGAGAAGAAGGTAAGTCTTACTCGAGTACTCCATGACTTTCTCGAGTACTAAACAAAGCCTTCTCGAGTAATAGTTTCTACTACTCGAGAACTACATTGAGCAGACTCGAGAAATCATTCCAACACTACTCGAGTACAAGATGTCCTTCTCGAGTAATGGTCTTAGAGAAATTTTGACTTTCTAAATTTTTTTTTCTTTAAAGTATACAACAACTATTCTTTCTTTCATTACTTTAGTACTTGAAAATGAAGTGTGTCTCAATAGAGAGGCTACACATGAGTCAACACCATGGATCACACAATGCGGGATTACATTGTATGGTCCTATGTTTGGTGACTCATTGTAGACTGACATTGGTCTACACTTTGAAATTATGACATGCAAGCACTCAACTTGAAAAGAGCATCAAATACAAACTTAATTCATCTTAGTTCAAGGGTGACTTCATATAAATCTAGGTTATTATGGATATGATGAGTCCTCTTTATATATTGTTTTTCGAACTCATCTAGGCTAGTTTTAACTCACTTGCACTTCACTTTTAGTATGATATCGCTGATATTTCTTTCATGCTGCTTTTCACGTTAAGTGCACTATCTTGGCCCCAGGGTGTGCGATTGCACATTCTTTTGTTGGGGGTAAGCACATGGTGCTCCCCATGGTTCTTTTATTTATTTTATGCTGTGTGTTGTTGCTGGGAGATGGTTCCCCAGTTGGCTTCATTGCTATGCAGGTAGTCGGGTTGTCCCGAAGTTCATTCTCAATTTCTGTGTAAAACGCACGGTCGTGCGCGTTTCTTCGCGCACAGTTCCAGTTCGATCGTGCATTTCACACTGCAATTCCGTGGACTTTTGTTTCTTCCCGTGCGTTTTGTTTGCGCACGGTTTAGGCCAAACCGTGTGAGAATGAATCGCACGCCCTGCACATTTTTCTCTTTTTTCCTGCATTCTGGGGTAAATTGTGCATTTCCTTCACGCACGGGAAAACGCTTCCGTGTGAAAGTAAAACATACGGTTCCCCTGTTTTTCTTGATTTCCAGTGCTCTGTCGTTACCCGTAAGATTTCCTTCACGCAAGGGCGGAATCGCTCGTGCGCGAGTAAAACGCACGGGTCAACGCAACATCTTCATCGGGCTTGTTCAGGAAGTTAAATACGCACGGTTAACGCACGATCATGCGCCAAACTATGCGTGCCTATTTTTCTGACATTTTCTATTTAAAGCGCAAATTTCTCTCCGCCGAGCATTAATCTTCTTTCCAGCGATATCCATCTTATTTCCCGTGATTTCCATCTTCTCCAGGGAGAGGTCCGCCATTTTCTTCTCTCTCCACCGTTGGGAGGTTCTCACGGAAAGCATTCAATGCCAAATCCAAGCTGGAGCTTCCTCACGGCCTCCTACTTAATCCTCGAGCTTCGAGAGGAGATTCGACCGAGCTTTCTCCATCAAGATAGGAGAAGTTGTGCCATCCTCCACCGACTCGTGACATGAAGAAGACGGGTTCATTGGGAGTGAGTGGCAGCCTCCTTTACCCTAGACGTAGCTGAGGACCGAGCTAGGACACAGATTGACAACCTAGTGATTCCTGCCGTGAATCCTTGGCGAGACTTCAGATCTGGTCGATTTTGCACACTTTTCTCTTCTTGATGTTGATAGTTTAGCCTTATCTCTTATATTTGATTAAGAATGCTTATTGTAATTAACGTTTATTCTTAATCATGTCTATGTGATTGTGTGTATTTACGTTTTATATATTTGAGGTGTGCCTATTTCCATTTTCTTCCTTCCATGTTAAGGTCATACATAGATTTCTTGGGCATGCAAATTTTTATCCGAGTTTATTAAAGACTTTTCTAAAATAACCAAGCCCCTCACTCTCCTTCTAGAAAAGGATGCTCAATTTATTTTTGATAAAGATTGTTTGTATGCTTTTTCTATTAATAAAGAAAAATTAATAAACGCTTCTATCATGATAGCTCCCAATTGGGATCTTCCATTTGAAATCATGTGCGATGTTAGTAGTTTTGATGTTGGTGTGGTCTTCAGACAATACATTAATAAAAAATTTCATCCTATATATTATGCGAGCAAAACACGGACCGCCGCACAGGAAAACTATACCACAACCGAGAAGGAACTTCTTGCCGTTATTTTTATTTTTGATAAATTTCGCTCTTATCTCACTTTTTACAAAATTATTGTTTTTACTGATCATTTGGCTTTGCATTATTTACTAACAAAAACAAATGCAAAGCCTAGATTGATTAGGTGGATTTTTCTTCTCCAAGAATTTGACTTGGAGATCCGTGGCATAAGGGGAGCAGAAAATCTAGCTGCTAATCACCTTTCTCAATTTGTGAATCCCAATTCAGAATAGCTTATCGAGGAGGATATCGGTGATACTTTTCCAGAGGAGCGCCTCCTCGCTTTATGTACGGTAATAACTCTCCCCATTCCTTGGTTCGCCGATTTCGCAAACTACCTTGCTACAAGATTTCTTCCAAGGGATTTTTCTTATCGAAAGAAGAAGAATTTCTTTTCGGATTTGAAAATTATTTTTGGGAGGATCCATTTCTTTTTCGAGTTTGTGCGGACCAAGTGGTGCAGAGGTGTGTTTCTCATGTGGAGGGAGCCCAAATTTTAAAACATTGCTACGAGGGACCCGATGGTGGGAACTACAAAGCCAATCGTACGACACGGAAAGTACTTAAAGCATGCTTTTATTGGTCGAGCATCTTCAAAGATGCTCATGCTCATGTAAGTCGTTGTTATAATGCAAGCGCTCAGGTAATATTTCTTACCTTGATGAAATGGCTTTAAATTCATTTTTAGAAATAGAGGTTTTTGATTTATGGGGAATCGACTTTGTTGTACCGCTCTCTACTTCCTCTACAAATCGATATGTAGCGGTCGACTACATGCCAAGTTGGGCGGAAGCACAAGCCCTTCCCACCAATGATGCTCGTATAGTGACCCCATTTCTTAAAAAACTCTTTTCACGACTTGGAGCTCCGAGGGCGAAAGTGAGTGATAGGGGAATTCACTTTTGTAATGCACAATTTGCTAAAGTATTATCTAAATACAATGTTACACATAGTTTGTCCACCTCCTATCACCCTCAAACAAGTGGCCAAGATGAAGTAGTAAATTGTTAATTAAAACGAATTTTAGAAAAAATGGTTTCTACTAATAAAAAGGATTGATCGGTTAAGCTTGATAATGCACTATGGGCTTATTGGACCGCGTACATGGCCATTATCGGTTGTACATCAGATTGATTAGTCTATGGAAAAGCATGCCACTTATCAGTTGAGCATGAGCACAGTGCCTTTTAGGCACTTAAATTTTTAAATTTTTATGCAAATTTGTCATCCAAGCTCCGCAAAATACAAATTTACATGATTGATGAGTGGCTCTCCTTCTCCTATGAAAGTAATAAATTTTATAAGTAGCGCACAAAATTTTATCATGATAGAAAATTTAAGCACTCGAAGGAGTTCAAACCGGGAGACCAAGTTCTCCGGTATAACTCACAGTTACGTCTTTTTCTTGGAAAACTTAAGTCCCGCTAGTCCCGCAACTAAATCGTAAAAGTGGCGTGTCCTTACGGGACAGTTCTTTTTTCCCATCCAGAAAAAGGCGAGTTCAAAATGAACGGGTACTAGTTGAAATTATTTTTCTCTTGCAATAATATTAATGAGCACCAGAATTATATTTTCCTCCCTAACCCATAACTTAGTGCACCATTTTGGTCGAGCTCAACGAACGCAAACAAAGCATTCTTGGGAGGCACCCAATGGTTATCCAGTTTTTCAAATTTTATGGTATGTTTAGTTTTTTTTACAGGTTTGGACGTTTGATGATAAATGACGATCAGCCAGGAACGACAAGATTCTTTAATGTCGGTAATTTGTGTTTTATTTATTTAATATTTTTTTAGTAAATAAAAAAAAATAAAAAATAAAATAAAAAATATATTTCAAAAAATAGAAAATAAATAAATAATAAAAAAATCTGCAATTTAATTTTAACACGGTGCTATCACCGGTGTGACCTAAGGGTCACGAGCATGACCGAAAGGCGTGTGTAAGACCCCTTTTTTTTCTTTTCAAACCCTGGGGTTTTATGCCCAGAAGCGCCCTTTTGCGGTGGCACCGACACTCGGGAAGGCCACCAATACAAAATGCCGATTCTGCCAGTCTTTTCGATCATAAAAAGTGAGTAGTAATCATAAACAGAAATATAATTGAGTCCACAAACATCATATAAAGATGAGAAATCACAAAAAGTACATAAATATAGAAAACAGAGAGTACTGCAATAGAACAGTACAAATGAAAAATAAATAGTCTTAAGACCGGTACATCAGATCCTCACTACAATCTCTTGCGGAAGCTATAAGAAAGACTGATCACTCACAAGACTGGTCACCGGTGCTCCGGTACTAGACTAGCCCACCTCCATGCGCACCGTACACCGCTAGTGCTGGTCCCTGTGTTTCTGGTCCCTATCTCCCATCCAGAGCCCCTGTAATATTGTGGTCCGAAAACCATTAGTCAGAAATACTAAGCCCTATTATCACCTACCCCTCCCCCCATGGCTCCTAGGCACCCGGGGGGAAAAGAAAAGGGAAGCTATGAAAGTGGAGAGTACAAAATGGCAGGTGACGGTGGAGCTAATCTAGCAGTTCTATATATCAGGTAAAATGTGCAGTAAGTGATTCAACATATCAAAAATGAAATATGGAACCTTAACTTATATGATCGCTGAAACGAACACATAAGCCAAGTGATCATCTACAAGGCTGTCATCGCATAAATAGTCCCATTCCTATCTATACGATAGGGTGTCAGTTGTAAGAAGTTTAAAAGATACTATAAAGCATAAGCTTAACTTATAGTCTTGCCCACACAAGTCTATATGCTAAGGGGTTGTTTTGCAAGGCATATTGTATAAACTATCCCATACTGATTTATACTTTAGGGGTAAGGGTTGAATGATGATTCCATGGTGTGCAATGCTATGTTATGTGGGTTCATGTTTATGTTCAGGCATTGCAAACCACACAGATGACTCAATGCGCACAAACCTTTAGTTCCCCCTTTTTGGGAAGCTAGCTTAACTCCAAGGAACCTCCGTAGTGGCAAATGGAGACAGTGGGTCGGGCCCCCCACTCCGAGGCGGGTATCCACACTACCAGGCCAAGCCCTTACGTACGCCTCTAGAAGGACACAATCTAGAGTCTCCACGTACTATATTGGCCATATCCACCAAAATTTCTCTGGCCAAGTGTCCCACACTGCTGATTCAACATATCGACGTCGGAGTGAATGACCGTCCAATACCGAAGACCCACCACCTTATTTTTTGTGCACATGCAACCTTGATGTATCAACCACCGAGCCTACCGCCCGGACATCCTAGTCAAACTAACTTCCCGAGACACCGGGGTGTGAGAAGTGAAACCCTAGTTATACTAGTTGCTCTTGAAGTTTATTATTCTTACTGTTTAGGTTAGCCCAGGACTGCCCCCGGCATACCCTGTGAAAGGCTCTCAAAGGGCACTAGGAACTACAATGGGCTGAATCCCAAAGCTCCCATTCGCAAGTCACTTATTATTATTGGTTGTTACCCAACTCCTAATCCCTTTAATGTTGGACTGGATCTAACCCTAGAGTATTTTGACTCTTTCTCTCTCGCCACAGGGAAGACGATGTTTCATTGACCCCAAGTACTTCCTTACACTAGTCAAACCTCCCACTCCTCATCCCAACTCCTGACGATGAACTCATTTCACTTACCAGATCAATACACTAACATCCCAACTCTCTGGGTTAATTTTAAACCATAACAAGATTTCTGCAGTTTACTAAATGCAGACCATCCTAAGCTATACGATGTATACAATGGGAGGTACTCAAAATTATCATCCAATATCCCGGGTCTATCATGACATGATTAGCCTAAATCCAGAAGTTTATAATTTTCCTAATTTACTTGATAATTTAATAAATTTCCAAAGAGATCCAAATGCCTTAGTTTGAACAGGAAGTACTATTTTCAGCCATGCAAAATGTTCCACAAAATTATGATAATTACAAGACAACTACTTATCAGTAAATTCAAGGTCTCCAAATTTTCACTAAGACTTAAACCTCTAAAAATAATTTTTGAAAATAACCTGCATTAACAAAATTAAAGAGAGATGTACTGCAAATATACTTCCAAAAATTCTGAAAAAATTCAAGGATGAACATAAAGACATATAAACACTGCATGTCAAGTTTCATAATTTATAAGTGAATAATGAACTCTAAACTTGATTTTCACATATTAATCCAAGTTAATACATTAATGAAATAAGTACATCAATTATTAAATTAAAAATTATAATAAAATCCCCATAAGAGCATATTGACCTAGGAACACTACTAATCAAGTTTCATTATTTTTCAATAAGAAATGAGCTCTGAATTCATTATCTAACAAGTTTCAAAATTTATGAGCTTGTGAAGTAGGTACTGTAATGTATTTAAAAATTCAAGTAAAATTCATACATAAGCAAAATGGTCTAAAACTCCCTCTGCCCAATTTCATGACTTTCCAATGGACAGTGAGTTCACAATATCCAAATAATTAAGTAGGGCTAACTTATGCATTACAAAGAAAGTACTAAGATTAATGTTCCAAAATTCTCAATTAAATTTCCAGAGGTTCATACAAACCCTATGACTATACTACCAAAGTTTCATTACTGTTAAATGAGTTTTAATAACCTATTCTACCACTACAAGGTTTGTGCCCTAAACTAGGGTTAGGTTTTTGAGGGGTTTAACAACTTATAAATCCAATAAGATTACTACCAGAGGACTCTAACTACCCTAGAGTCCTCTCCACCAAATTTCAAATCATTTCAAGGTCATTTGACCACATGCCCTTCACAAGACACCAAAAGAAATCCTTAGGATTTGGTCTTGTGCCCAAGGGAAAATTTTACCCAATCCACCCCATCTCCCATGGGAGGATTTCCAAGGTCTTAGCAAACCAGTGTGCAAAGTCTCAGCCCCTGTTGAGGGTATTTGACCACTTAAACCCACAAAAGGTACTATGACCTAATAACCCCTTATTGAGCCAACTTAGGGTTTGCTTGTTTCCATTCTAAACCATCACCAAAAGTGATGAAAATAAATATGGAGCCTTATACTATCACCTAAGATCACTCACCAAAATTTTTGAGGTTTTTCAGGAGTTTAAGGAACCTAATTATATTTCATATTATTTATTAAATTATTCAAAAAACTATAGAAAACTATTGTCCAAAAATTCTTATTTTTTGTCAGTATGATGGGAAGGTTATGAAAAGCCTATGCCATAAATTTCATGGTATTTGGGTGAGTGGTTTAGTGTGGACAATAATTTTTGTGACTTGTCACATGTAGGTATAGGTTGCACGAAAATGAGTGTTGTGGATAGATCACTTACCCAAATTGATTGAAATAAATATTAAAATATAGTAGACTCTCATATCTACAATTATTATGTTGAATACTTTTTCATAAGGCTCCTTTAAGTATTTTTAATTAATTTTCTAAAGTGTATGTTATTATAAAACAAAAAAAACATTAAAATTAAAATATTAAAATGATCAGCACTGATCTTGATGCAAGATCCGACGGCTGCTGGATTGTCTTCCTCCTCCAGCCAAGGGCCTGGATTGCAAGAACCTGGCCCGACTTCTAGCCACCTCTTACGGCCACCTGGCCACCTCCCTGATTGGCCACCACAACCACCACCTCCGACGAAGTGGTGGCCATCGATTGGCGGCAACACGGCCGCCGGAGGGGCCGTCTCCGAGGATCCCGATAGGTGAATTTTTGACGGAAAACCATGAAAACAAGAGCTTCGATTGGGCTCAATTGAGTTCGTTTTCAATTCTAAATGACCCCTAAGATCTACCCATAGGAGAAGAAGAAGGGGAGGACCTTGATTGCGGCCTTGAGATGCGACGATCGTCGAGATGCCATTGGTGGTGGAGGAGTCGTCGGAGCTCTGAAACATCACAGTGAAATCGCTCGTCTCCTTCGGGTAAGGTGTGGAATAGCTTTCTCTAGATATAGGGATGCTTTTAGATGAGAAAAAAAAGGGGGAGGGGAGGGGCCAAGATTGAAGTGTCCATTAATGACCACTTAACGCAAATTTCGGCCATTGTATGGGGGTGTATCTGAGCATAAACAGGTCGGGAAATGGCTGGGGACTCCTCCTCTCCCCTAGAGAAACTGATTCCAGCCCTTAATGGGGAGAGTTAAGTTGTTCAAGCTTCAAATCCATTAATGGCTTGAAGCTTGAATTCAGCCATGGCTTGGGGGCTCCACCATTGGTGGCTGGCTGGCTGGCTTCATTTGGAATTTATTCCACAAGCCATAATGAAATGAATGGAGAGCTTGGGTAAGGGGGAGAGTGTGCCCCAAGGTCTTCCCCCATTACTCCCCTCTCTTTCTCTCTCCTCCATTAAAGGGAATTTGGAGTTTTCTCTCTCCTAGTCATCAAGGTTGACCTTGTTGACAACTCCAGCCTATTGGCAGCCCACTAACCCATATTTTTAATTGAAATAAGGTTAGCCCAAATGGATAGGGTGCTTGAGCTTGGGTTAGCCCTTTTTGAGCTAAGTTTGACTTGACCTAGACAAGGGTTGACCTTGGTCAAATTGACCTTTTGTGTCACCATCAATGGGTTCTTGGTGACCTAATGGGCTCACCTAAGGTGTAGGAAGGGAAGGGTAGGGTTGACTTGGCACCTTGGACGTCACTTGACCCTTAGTAAGGGTACTTTGACCAATTTGGGGCTCGAGTTGACTTCGGTCAACTAAGCCACTAGGGTAGATCCCAATGGGTACTTGGTGACTCATTTACCTAACGTTAGGGTTTGGAGGGAATGGGTGGGGTCCACTTTGCTAAGGGAAGGTCAACTGACCCTAAGTAGGCTAGTTTGACCCATTTAGAGTTAGGGTTTACTTAGGTAAACTTAACCACTTTGACTGACCACAGTGTGTCCTTAGTGACCATATGGACTACCCAAGGTGTTAGGAGTGTTGTGGTAGGGTCATGGGACCAAGTTATAGTCCTAAAGTATAACATTATGTCTAAATGTTGAGGATGAGCTATAGGAAAACCAAGGTGATTTTTCACCTTGGGCATTGCCTCCTTGGTTAAAAGCTTCTGATGGTTTTGTCATAACTTGTCATGACAAAACAAAATCCTAGAGGTCTAATTGTTTGAGGGATGTTACACATCCTAATATATAAAAATAAAAATTTCGTCCACGAAATTAAGGTTAAGCCTATGGGGGGTTTCTACTGAAATAAAAGAAACTTGTATCATACCCTAAGGTTTAAGGTATACCTGACTCGAAGAGTTCCGGGTACTTTTGCTACATCAAGTCCTGTGGCTCCCATGTATGCTCCTCATGCCCATGGTTTTTCCATAGAACCTTGAGTAGCGGAACCTTTTTGCATCGCAAGACCCATACTGCCATATCATCGATCCTGACCGGCTCCAAGCTGAGTGATCGATCTTAGGCCACCAGACCGTCGGCTGTGGAAATCAGCTGCTCAGGCATAGTAGAGCCCTCCGTAGTGAGGAGATATGGAAAACGTCATGCAATCCCGCTAACTCCGGTAGTAGCTTCAGTCTATAAGCCAAGGAGCCCATCCGCTCTAGGATCCTATAAGGCCCCATATATCTTGGACTAAGCTTTTTCCACCCACAAACCTGCGAGACTCCATGCATCGGCCGTATCTTCAAGATAACTCGGTCTCCCACCTGGAACTCCACTTTATGATGCCTCGCATCGTAATATTTGGCCTCCCTGCTCTGGGCTTCCAACATCCTATCCCGGATAAATCTAACCTAAGCATCAGTATCTGATGATGCATATTTTAGCTTAATTTATTAGGGTAAAAATATGTTATTTTCGTTTTAAATCTCTTTCTTTATGTTATTTTATGCTTCTTTTTATGTAAATATTATAAATAATATTTATTTTCTGTTTTTTTGTAGGTTTTAGCCAATTTCCAGAAAAAATCCCCTAACACGCCCCCCTGTCACGCGCTCCCTAGGCGTGACCCAGGGCGTGTCACCTGTTCCCATTGATGGAAGCCGCAACAGACCGCTTCCCACCAAAAATACCCTGTCACGCCTCATCGACACGCCCTCCCAGGGCATGTCACCGGGCGTGACGAGGGCGTGTCGCCCTCTGCCCGAAGTCTGCCGCCTCCTTCAATGCATTCTACAACGCTGCACGCAACAGTACTATCACGCCCCATGTCACGGGCGTGACCTGGGGCGTGACTGCCCCCATTTCGACGTCTGATGGACCTGCGACTGCTGAATTTGACTTGACATGCCTGTCATGCCCCCCTGTCACGGGCGTGACCTAGGGCGTGACCACCATCGTACCGAAATAATCATCATTCCCGCCAGAATTCAGCTCCCGAGGTCAAATCCGTACTTGTCACGCCCCCTGACACGCCCCCCCTAGGGCGTGTCTGAGGGCGTGACCGACCCGAAAAAAAATCTATAAATAGAGACCCCCCTCTTCATTTCAGCAAGCTTTTGGAGAGAGGGGGAGGTGTTGCCCCTTTGGTTCTTCATCTTTTTTATGCCCTCTCTCTTTCTCTCTCTCCCTCTCTCTCTCTCTTATTTTGTAATTACTTTCTTAACCTAGATTAGTGTTTTGCTTTTAGCTCTTGCATTTCTTTTACTAGCTTGTTGTAGGGCTAGAATAGGTTTTACTTTGATGCACCTGTAATTTTCATTTCATAGTTGTAGCTCTCTTTTTCGTTAATAAAAGTGCTCCTTTCTTATTCCTGTATTTTTATATGCTTTACTACTCATCCCCCCCTCCTCCACTCCCTTATGATTAACTAATCCTCTTTGTGCTCGATCTTGATGATCCGAGGTTAGAGCGATTATGTTATGATGTTTTAATTAATCTTTTCTTTTTAGGTTAGGGCCTTGAATTACTCTTGATTAATCACGGGTTGGAGGTATATTTTCGATATATACTCTCCGCCTTTGCTTTCATTCTGGGATAGCCGAGAGGCCGAAAGAATGAAGTGAGCATTCAAGAGTAAAGGGAGTTGTACGCACCCCTCGAGAGAGGCAGACGTCCAAATCTCCCGGATTGGAGTAAAATCCAATAGTGGGGTTCACCGCGTAAAGCGAGTTTTAGGCCTCCGATTTAGACGAGAGTCGGTCGGACCTTCCTAAACTCAGTTGGGCACGACTTCGAGAGAAGCGTGTTCAAGCTTTAGGAACCTCCACGGTCAAGGACCTTTATCCTATTAAGCTTAGGTTTATTTATTGTCTTTTTAACCGTCTCCTACTGAAGTGACTCTTGATCGAGTGCATCTCTTTATTATTAGCTCTAACTCTTTTTATCCTGCAAGTAGTTTAGCTTTCTTTTTTATTTTAGTATTTTAATTCCTGTTTTTAGTTTAACATTTAATAGAAATTTAAATTGATAAAATAATAGCATTCTCCTTTGAGTAGAAGTAGTCATTACGCCCCAGGGAAATACGACCTTGATACTAATCTTTAGTATCCTATACTATAACCGATAAGGTACGCTTGCCTTTATCGGATATAGAATCGGAGAATATTCTCAACCACCACATCCACTTTCTCTTCTCTTCTCTCTAACCCTCTCTCTCCGCCGTTGCGATATCGCTGTATCATGTTTTTGGCGTCGTTGCCGGGGAATGTTTTGATATTTTGAAAAAAGGATAGCTATTAATTTTATCGTTTTTGTTTTATTTTTATTTTTTTTCTTTTCTATTTTTCTCTCGTCTCTTTCACCCCACTCTCGCGGTTGATTAATTTTATTTTAAAATGTGTAATCTTTGTTTTAATTGTGGAGAGTTCGGTCACTCTCGCGAGGAGTGTTGGGTAAGGTATCCTTCATCCTCCCATGATTTTATCCCTTCCGGATCGAATCAATTTGGCCAAATTGATCCGTCCACAAATTTTTTTTCATGGGGTTACGATGGTTTTCAAACGCCATCCTACCCTACTCCTCCGAATTTTTCTGATTTTAATTCTTATGGAAATTTCTTGAATGGACTTTTTGATCCTAGCCCTACTTTGAACTACTCAGGGTGGCAACACCCTGATCATTCTTGGGGCCAAGGTGATCATCAATCCATTCCATCTCAAGATTTTCCCACTTTTTCTCCGCAAGTTTGCGCGCCTCCCATTTTTGATTCTAGCGAAAATGAAGTCATTTTTGATGGTGTAGCATTTGATGCACGCATCAATGCTCACTTGAAAGTGATTTTTGACGCTTTGGCTGCTGAGGCCGCATCTTTTTCTTCCCCTCCTCCTCCTATTTATCTTTCGAATGATGAATCTTCGGATATTCCGCAGTGCCTTCAATCACTTACGGAAGACGATTATTCAGAAATTCATTTGTGCCTTCAACCTCTCGAGGAGGAAATTTCCCCCGATATTCCGATTCTTTTTCAAGTTTCCGAGGAAGACGAACTTTCTTGTGTTCGATCTTCTGACGAGATTGATTTTTCGGATATCCCGGTTTGCTCCCAATCTACCGAATTGATTGATATTCAGGTGGAGCAACCGGATTTTTCTATCCAACCATTCCCTTGTAATCAACCGCCGTCGCCTTCTTCTTTTTCTTCTCTTCCCCCTCCTTGCGAAAATTCTGTTTTCTTTTCTTTTTTTATTTTTCCTTGTAGTTTAGTTTCTTCTTCTTCTTCGCCCCCTTCTAATAGTATAGTTTCTTTTTCTAGTTTTTTTTATTTTCTAAATCTTCTTGTTTTTTGTTTTATTTAAAAAATAAAAAATTACAAAAAAATATTTTTATTTTCTTAAAAAATGTTTTGGCACTCGCGCCGAAACGCATATTGCGCGAGCTGCCATTACATTTCTTTTTTTATTTTCCATTTAGCTAACCGTAATACGTCGAGCTCAACGACGTTTTAAACAAAGAGCGCTCTTGGGAGGCACCCCTTGCTTATCTTTTTCTTTTTTTTTTGTTTTTGTTTTTGTTTTTCCTTTTTTTTTATCTTTTGTTTTGTGCAGGAATAAGCTCCCGCGTGTTTGTGGGAGCTTATTCCTCTCCCTCCTCTTTTACTCTAGAATATTCTCCCAATAAAAACATGCATCCCTTGCCCAAAAGGTGTCTCCTTCCAAATCTAAAAATGCCGCCAATCGCTAGGGAAGCATCTTCTCCCTCTCTTTGCATTTCTTTTTTCTCTTTTCTCTCTCTTTTCCCTCTCTTTATACTTAACATTAAACATTGGGGACAATGTTTAACTTTAAGTATGGGGGAGTGTTCCCTTAATATTTTACTATAGAAAAATCAAAATAAAAAAAAAATTATAAAAATTTTAGAAAAATCAAGAAAAATTTAAAATATTTGTTGTATATATTATATTTTTGAAAAAAAATCCCAAATTAAATTGAGTTAATTTTTGCCAAATCAATTAGTACCCCGCTACTTTGCTTTTTATTGTTTTTTCAAGCTCATGTCTACTTGCTTAGTTAGAATAAATTTGATTAATTTTCTTTTAAATATGTTTAGCCAGTAGTATGTTGACTCATGCAGTGTTCCTATTTAGGGTAGTATGCTATTTTTGAAAATTTTTTTGAAATTTACTTTACTTTTCCATAGCCTTTCTTTTATTTCTTTTACTTTTATAAAACCCATCATCCCTTATTTTTCATTATTAAAATCTTTTTAAACGTTAATTAGTATTAAGTGTAGTAGACACAAAACGGTCTAGACGCTTATTATCATTATTTTCATGAAAGCAAATTCTATATTTTTTATTTTTTTGTGCTTATCCTCTTTTGAAATTTCAAAGCTTTACTTGGAGTAGATTTAGGAAGCATGAAAATGATTTAGGCATTTCTTTTGTAATGTTTGAGCCTTTGCACCTCGCCTAACAATAACCATTGCTAGCCATTTTTGTGCCTTTTCCTTTCCTTTTTGTAGCCCCACTTTTTATTTCACCACGGCCAAATAGCCTACCTACATGCACACTTTAAAATTATTTTTGAGCTTTAATTGCTAATGTGCATCTTTTTGAAAAATTAGTGGAAAATCTTTGTGTTATCTTTTGCTACAAAAGTGAAAAGTTATAAGTATAAAAAAAAATGAAAAATATGATGAAAATAATTGCAAAAAGAAAAGGTAAAAGAAAAGAAAAGAAAAGTATTTATTTTGGCTAGTTTTATTTTGGCAAAGCTCATTTTCTTTTTGTTTTAAGTGTGCAAATATCCCTCGTGTTTATCTTTTTAAATATCGCACCCTTAAAAACCTAAGCCTAACTATACGCCTAATTAAAGCCCTAATGATTCATGCTTTCTACGTTTACTTTTTAGTATAGTAGCGAGAAACTAGATTGAGTAAGTATTTTTGATAGAAATATTGAATTTTGTCTTGATTGACTGTGGTTTTAATTTGTCTCTTAGACATTAGTAGTGACTCAATGCGCTTTTTACTCGTTACTTTATTAAATTTTAATTCTGTAAAAATTTGGGATGATTTGTTTTTATATTTAGTAAAATTTATAAAATTATGTGCTAAGTTAAAGTAAGACTTTTCGGTTCTTTTTCAAAAATTTCTCTACCTCTAAATTTCTGTCTTACTCGTTTATAGCATTTTTAAACTTTTCAATTAATCCTTTTTATTTTCTCTAACTCGTAGTCTTTGCTTGAGAACAAGCAAAATAATAAGTATGGGGGAATTTGATGATGCATATTTTAGCTTAATTTATTAGGGTAAAAATATGTTATTTTCGTTTTAAATCTCTTTCTTTATGTTATTTTATGCTTCTTTTTATGTAAATATTATAAATAATATTTATTTTCTGTTTTTTTTGCAGGTTTCAGCCAATTTCCAGAAAAAATCCCCTGACACGCCCCCCTATCACGCCCTCCCTGGGCGTGACCCAGGGCGTGTCACCTGTTCCCATTGATGGAAGCCGCAACAGACCGCTTCCCGCCAAAAATACCCTGTCACGCCCCATCGACACGCCCTCCCAGGCCATGTCACCGGGCGTGATGAGGGCGTGTCGCCCTCTGCCCGAAGTCTGCCGCCTCCTTCAATGCATTCTACAACGCTGCACGCAATAGTACTGTCACGCCCCATGTCACGGGCGTGACCTGGGGCGTGACTGCCCCCATTTCGACGTCTGATGGACCTGCGACTGCTGAATTTGACTTGACACGCCTGTCACGCCCCCCTGTCACGCCCCCCTGTCATGGGCGTGACCTAGGGCGTGACCACCATCGTACCGAAATAATCATCATTCCCGCCAGAATTCAGCTCCCGAGGTCAAATCCGTACTTGTCACGCCCCCTGACACGCCCCCCTAGGGCGTGTCGGAGGGCGTGACCGACCCGAGAAAAAATCTATAAATAGAGACCCCCCCTCTTCATTTCAGCAAGCTTTTGGAGAGAGGCGGAGGTGCTGCCCTTTGGTTCTTCATCTTTTTTATGCCCTCTCTCTTTATCTCTCTACCTCTCTCTCTCTTATTTTGTAATTACTTTCTTAACATAGCTTAGTGTTTTGCTTTTAGCTCTTGCATTTCTTTTATTAGCTTGTTGTAGGGCTAGAATAGGTTTTACTTTGATGCACCTGTTATTTTCATTTCATAGTTGTAGCTCTCTTTTTCGTTAATAAAAGTGCTCCTTTCTTATTCCTGTATTTTTATATGCTTTACTACTCATCCCCCCCTCCTCCACTCCATTATGATTAACTAATCCTCCTTGTACTCGATCTTTATGATCTGAGGTTAGAGCGATTATGTTATGATGTTTTAATTAATCTTTTCTTTTTAGGTTAGGGCCTTGAATTACTCTTGATTAATAACGTGTTGGAGGTATATTTTCGATATATACTCTCCGCCTTTGCTTTCATTCTGGGCTAGCCGAGAGGCCGAAAGAATGAAGTGAGCATTCAAGAGTAAAGGGAGTTGTACGCACCCCTCGAGAGAGGCAGACGTCCAAATCTCCCGGGTTGGAGTAAAATCCAATAGTGGGGTTCACCGCGTAAAGCGAGTTTTAGGCCTCCGATTTAGACGAGAGTCGGTCGGACCTTCCTAAACTCAGTTGGGCACGACTTCGAGAGAAGCGTGTTCAAGCTTTAGGAACCTCCACGGTCAAGGACCTTTATCCTATTAAGCTTAGGTTTATTTATCATCTTTTTAACCGTCTCCTGCTGAAGTGATTCTTGATCGAGTGCATCTCTTTATTATTAGCTCTAACTCTTTTTATCCTGCAAGTAGTTTAGCTTTCTTTTTTATTTTAGTATTTTAATTCCTGTTTTTAGTTTAACATTTAATAGAAATTTAAATTGATAAAATAATAGCATTCTCCTTTGAGTAGAAGTAGTCATTACGCCCCAGGGAAATACGACCTTGATACTAATCTTTAGTATCCTATACTATAACCGATAAGGTACGCTTGCCTTTATCGGATATAGAATCGGAGAATATTCTCAACCACCACATCCACTTTCTCTTCTCTTCTCTCTAACCATCTCTCTCCGCCGTTGCGATATCGCTGTATCAGTAACCTATACAAACTCCGAGCCGAGTGCCTGCGGATCCTCATCCTAAATCCATGATAGTGGGGTCCTGCGCCTTTGTCCATATAATGCCTCATAAGGGGCCATGCCTATACTAGATTGATGGCTATTGTTGTTTGAAATCTCGATCAGCGGCAGCAATCTCTCCCAAGGCTCGTCGTAGTCTAAAATACATAGACGCAGAAGATCTTCCAATGTACGGTAGGTGCGCTCCATTTGTCCATCGGTCTGAGGGTAAATAATTCATGTTGAATATCAACCGAGAACCCAGATAGGCCTGAACTGACCTCCACTCCTTGGACGTGAGCCGACCATCCCGATCTGAAACGATAGCCCTGGGTACTCCATGATAGCACACAAAGTGCTCGATGAATCTTCATACTAATACACTGACCTGAGCGTCCTTTGCCACTTTAATGAATCTGGCCACCTTCGTTAGTCTATCCACTATCACCCAGATTGAGTCATTCCCCGCATGAGACCAGGGTATCCCATGTATGAAATCCATGGCTATATCCTCAAACTTCCACTCTGGCACCGGAAGTGGTTGTAGTAATCCGGCCGGATTCTTGCACTCTTCCTCTACGAGTTGGCAAGCCTCGCAATGTGTCACAAAATACATAATGTCCTTCTTCATGCCCGACCAGTACATTGTCCTCTTTAAATCTGCTACCATCTTGGTGCTCCCCGGGTGCACCGAGTATCTGCTGTAGTGAGCTTCCGTCATTATGTCCTCCCGAATCTGGCATCCTTCAGGTATATAAACCCCACCTCTGAAACATAGGAGCCCATCCCTTAAGGGGTAATCCTCTGCCGTGCCTTCCTCCAAGGCCCTAAATATCGGCTCCGCTCTCGCATCCTGCCTCTGCCAATCTCTGATACGATCCTGTATATCATCCGTAGTAAACATCGATCCTTGGTACTCCATGTATAATTCCGGATCATCCTCGGACACTAGTGATATCTACATCTCTTCAAATGACTTAACCAACTCCAAGTCCATCAGCTGCTGGCCTACTACTGACGTACTCGCTCTCCGGCTCAGAGCGTCAGCCACCACATTTTCTTTCCCGGGATGGTAGTGCATAGTGTACTGGTAGTCTGACAGAACTCCTCCCAGCGTCTCTACCTGATGTTCGGCTCCTTCTGTGTGTCTATGTACTTCAAGTTCTTGTGGTCTTAAAAAAATGTCGCAGTGAACCCCGTAGAGGTAGTGTCGCCAGATATTTAGATCAAATATAACTTCCCCCATCTCCAAGTCGTGCACCGATAGTTATGCTAATGTTTCTTGAGCTGACGCGAGGTGTAGGCTATCACGTGCCCGCTCAGCATCAGAACGGCACCCATCCCCGTATAGGAAGCATCCGTGTATACCTGGAATCCTTCCTTCCCTGATGGAAGAGTAAGAATGGGGGATGAGGTAAGACGAACCTTCAGCTCCAGAAAGGAAGACTCGTATCGTGGCGTCCAAATAAAAGGAGACTCCTTCTTCATCAGGGACATAAGAGGGAGGGCAATCTTAGAGAACCCCTCTACGAACATCCGGTAATAACCGACAAGTCCTAAGAAACTATGAACATCTATGGCCGTCTTCAGCGGTGGCCAATCTCGTACTACCTAGACCTTCACTAGATCTACTACAAACCTGCTCCACTAATGACAGGGCCCAAAAAGGCCATCTCTTTTAGCCAGAATTGGCACTTGCTGAACTTAGCATTCATCATGTGCTCTCGGAGCTTCTCTAGAGTCAAAGCCAGATGCCTCGTGTGCTCCTCTTCAGTCATCGAATAAACAAGGATGTTGTTGATTAATATGATGACGAAGACATCAAAATATTCTTCAAACACCCGGTTCATCAAGGTCATGAACGCAGAGGGTGCATTCATGAGACCGAAGGGTATTACGGTAAACTCATAAAGTCTATATCTACTGCCGAAGGCTGTCTTCGGGACGTCCTCCTCCCGAATGCGTAGCTGATAGTACCCTGATCTCAGGTCCAGCTTTGAGAACCAATGAACTCCCTCCAGCTGGTCAAATAGCTCGTCTATCCTCGGCAAGGGATACAAATTCTGGATCGTCAGCCTATTCAGGGCCCGGTAATCAATACACAGATGAATCGTCCCGTCCTTCTTTTTAAAGAATAACACCGGAGCTCCCAATGGTGAAGAGCTAGGCTGGACAAACCCGGCTTCCACAAACACTTAAAGCTGGCTTCGAAACTCCACCAAATCCTTCGGGGACATTCGATAAGGAGCTTTGGATGCTGGCTAAGCCCCCGACACGAGCTGAATTTGGAAATCCTTCTCCCGGTCCGAGGGTATCCCCTGTAGCTTCTCAGGAAATACATCGGCAAAGTCCCACACCACTGGAATATCTGAAATAGAATACTTTGCCATGTCTATCTCGAAAAGAACCTAATAAACTTCGTCTCCCTGTAGGTGGGCCTTGATGGCATGTATAGACGATAATAATATATGGGGGGATGGTATAATACCTTCGATAACAATAGAGGAGTCCATGTGCCTCACATGATCCTCTTCGCTAAGCAATTAATCTGGGCTTGGTTCTAGTGCAACCATGTCATGCCCAGGATCAGATCATAGTATGGCATCCTCAGGATCGTCGCTGGTGCCTCAAATGCCTTCCCGCTGATCTCCGCCTCCATTTTACAAAGAAAAGAGGTCATTAGCTCTGATCCATCGGCTAGATGCACCCTCATCATATTTCCTGTGAAACGCTCTATGCATGCCAAATCTTTCACGAAATCTTCTGACACAAATGAGTGTGAAGCACCGGTGTCGAAGAGCGTGTTAGCGGGCTTGCCGCTGATGAAAACTATGCCTGAGGTAATTAAGTGTCTTAGTGTTCTAGTTATAGTTTTTCTTTTCTTAATTTCTAACTAGTCTACGCCTATGAAAACTAGTTCTTAGGAAGGAAAGAATTTAAATGTACTGGCATACCTGCGATAACCTACTTCGGGTTCCGGGGTTGTGAAAGATCTAGAGGATATACCTGATCCCTCTCTGGCCTGTGGTCTCTGCCATGATATCCCCATCCTCAGACGTATCTTCGGCCACCAAACTGCCGAGGACGTTGGGCACCCTGAAGTGCTGGTGGGGGTGCTCGCCTCATGGGACTATTCCTCTTGAAATGTCTCGGCTTATTGCACTGGAAGCATACCGGTGTCTGCTCTTCTTTCCTCAGTATCTCCAACATCTGTAAGGGCTGAGGATCCAGTACCCCCGGGTTCCTCTGCTCCTGTCCAATCTCCTAACAGGTTTGATCCCCGTTCCTTCTTTCCCCAATGACCTGGTTTAGAGGACGGTCTCTATGACCTCTGAAAGTGAGGGTAAGATCTATCTTAACTCTAGAGGGGGGGGGGGTGAATAGAGTATTTTAAAGAAAATTTATAATTTAAAAATTCACAGCAGTAAAGGCTTAATTTATGTATAGGTGTAAGGTGATTTGATGTAGAAAATAAAACTAAAGCAGTAAAACAAAAACCACAGCACACAGCAAAGAATATCCACAAGAAACCAGAAGACACAAGGAACTATAGTGGTTCCCCAAAAACCTGGGTACATCTACTCTTCTACCACCCTTTGTAGGAATCCACTGCAGGATGAGTTGATCAGGTATCCTGGGCACCAATGAGCTTTTGATAAGGTGCTCAAAAACCAAACTAGATTTTTTGATCAAGTGTCTTGCCATCATTGAGTTTTGACAAGGCTCTCAGAACCAGAATCAAGACTTTTGAAGGGAGTTTTGATAACCCTTTTACAGCAGGAAAAGAAAAAGGAAGAGGTGAAGTTGTCTTCTCTGTCTCAATCACTGAGAGAAGACTTAGTGGATTGATTGTGTTGTCAAAGCTCCCCCTGAGAAAGATGAGAGCTTTGCTAGGGTGATAGGTCTTCAGAAGCTTTAGATCTCCAGCAGAAGATGGTTTCAGCAGAGGCTGAAATATGAATTGTCTGGAGTCCTTGATTGTTAAGCTATGATCACTTTTCAGTATGCCAATATTCAACTAATTCTCCGGGATTGATCACTTGATTTTCTTTGAATTGATCTCACTATCCTGTGAATCTGTACTGAGAATTTCTTGTTGTAGATTGTCTATTCTTGTGTAGTCTTTTTTTTGTATTTCTGTCAGACTAGAAAAGATGATTTATTCTCTGAAGATCCTCTATCCAAGATAGCCGTTGGCAGTCAATAAATGTCTTCCATTAATGTTTTGTCTTCTGGAGGAAAGTCCAATAAACATTCTCTGATAAATCCCTTGAAACTTGCTCCAGAATAAATGAAAACGGCTAGAAGATCTCTTGAAATAAATGCTAAGAGAATTTGAAAAACATTCCAAAAGCTGACTGAATTTGAATCCTCAAAGTCGTCGATCTCTCAAAAAAAACGTCGATCTGAGCTTTACGATCGTCGACCTGAGCTCAGAGATTAGATTGAACATCAGATAGAAAACGTCGACCTGAGCTCGAAGATCGTCGACCGGAGCTCAGCGACCTGAAGAATAAGCTGAAGACAGATCGTCGATCTGAGCTCGAAGATCGTCGACCGGAGCTCGACGATTTAGTAGAGTTGGGCTCAAAGAGCGTCGAACGGAGTTCGACGTTTCGTCGACCTAAGCTCGACGATAATTGTCTTTGCCTCAGCTCAAAGTCTGGATCCTTGAATGGTCCTGGGGGCAGCTTCAAACCTAAATTCTAAGCCCTAGACTCATTCTAACTTGACCTTTTCAACTATACATCTAGGTCAAACTGATTTCCTAAAAACATAGTGATCCTTGCCCAAATTAGTAATAGAGTGTTCCAACAATCTCCCCCTATTTGGGTTAGGATTATTATTTACAGAACTCAGTAATAAATACAAAATCAACATACAGAAAAACAAAAAATCTAACACAAAAAAGCAGATCATGGAACATTGCAGCAAGCAGATGGAATATCAACAAATGTTCAAAATGAGTATACTGTCTGCTTACAAATGTCATTTCTTTTCACTTCCCTTCTTAAATAAGATTTCCATGCTGGGATTTAGAGCTTCTTTCTTTGACCTTCTATCATCCTTTGCACCTAAGGAGGTTTGAGATCTAGCCCTGGGAACCACAGCCTCAGGATGCAGTTTCATGTAGTCCACTGGGTCAAAGAATTTCCTTGATGTATACCTTTCCAGTTCTGCCTTTCTTTGATCTGACAAAGTAGTAATGTTGGAAGTTTCTTTCCCTTATTCTCTGGCCTTCTTCAGCTGATCTAAGGCAGCAATTTCTTTCATCCTAGCAGTCCATGATAATGGATCATTCTCTGGATCTTCAAAAGGAACTGCAGGCTCATATCTGTTGACAGTTTCTGAAGCAGTAGGAGTTCTTGTATCAACCATTTCTCTGAGTTTATAGGGGAAAGGACCTTGAGTTGAGTCCATGTGTCTTTGTCCTTCCCTTGCTTGAAATCTGTGTCCTCTTTGATTTCCTCTATATTGTCCCCTTCTGGACTGATAACCCCTTTGATATTGCCCCCTGGGATGATATCTTTGAGAGGATTGGGAGGAACTTTGCTTTTGAGCAGAGGTTAGAGAAGCTGAGCCTCCACCTGATCCTAAATCTGGAGGAGGAGGAGGATGCTGAAATTGGGATGAACCTTTCTCATACTTATCAAACTGTCTTTTCTTCTTCATGGCCTTTATTTGGTTTTTAGAATATTGCATCCATGGTTCAGTAATTTGGCAATCATGCAGAATATAGTAGGGTATATCATTAGCATCCTTGACCTTAGTAGGAGGGACCTTCATCATGGCCTTGCTTCTGGCCTTCCTTTTCTTTGCAATGGTACCAGAAGAGTCATCAGAGTGAGAATGAAACTGATCACTTTCTTAGCTCTGGGGTCTATCATACAGATCATCAATGCTTTTGATGTACTTCTCTTGTTGTTTCAGTTGTTTAGAAGTCAGAGCAGGAGCAGGAGCAGCAGCAGAAATAGAACTTATGGAAGCAGCAATAGGAGCAGAAGTAATTGGAGCAGCAGGTTCAGGTTCTTCCAGATAAGCAGCAGCATCAGCAACAACAGACAGCATTTCAATGTCAGAAAATCCAATAGATGTAACAGCAGTAGCAACAGTAAAAATAGAAGCAACAACATCCTCAGCCTTGAAAGAGTTTACATAAGATGCAATCAGGCTGGGATCACATTCTAAAACAGGCACAATGGCCTTAGTAAGGTCTTCAACTTGTAGAACTTGTAGAGAATTTAAGTACACAGAATCAAAAATTGACAGCAGGCTCTGAAGATCTACTACAAATACTGGAGCAGGTTCTGAAACTTCAGCAGCCTAAGGCAAAACTAGAGCTTCATTAGGCATCTCCCCCTGCCTGGATTCAGTGAAAACTGGATCAAGGCACCCAAAAGAAGGGATTGCTTGAGAGGAGAGGAAGGAAGATAGCCTGGTAGACATCTCCTGAACATTTTTCAGAAGTGGAGCCAAGGTGGTCTCCAGCAATGATGTTAGCCTGGGGGCTAGCAGCTCATACAACCTGTCTGCCAAAGCTGAAAGATCTATATGCTCAAGAGGGGCTTGAGTAGAGGTAGGAGTTGATGCAGCTGGAAGGATGTTGGCTAGGACTGATGGAATGGATGGTGTGGAGGTAGGAGGTATAGGGATGGATGGCTCAGTAGAAGGAATTGTGGAGATTGATGTTACTGAAGTAGAGATGGATAATATGGGAGAGGTAAAGGATGGGGTAAAGGATGGTTGAGAGATTATGTCCTGAAGAAGTTATTAATAGGAAGATGTAGATGGAATCTCAGGAAGAGAGGGAGGAGAATCATCCATGAAGGAGTCATCCAGAAGATGAAATGATGGAGTGGTGACAGGTGGATAGTAGTATAAGGGATAGAATGATTCTGAGGTAGTGGCTGGAGGAGGTGAAATGGGTGATGAGATTGTAATGGGGGAAGATATGGCTATGGTTGAGATGAGTGGTGAGGTTGATATGACTGGTGCAGAGACAGCTGGAGGAGGAGGAGAAGCAGGCAAATCTTTTGCTGGGGCAGAGACCTGAGGAGTGACTGAGGCAGTCATTGTGCCTGAAGCAGATGTTGCTGCAGCAGCCCTGTTGGGGTTTATAATCTGCCTGTCCCACCTGCTGAAGAGGGCACAGGTGTTTTGGATGCATTGATGTGCATCCCACTTGAAACCAGCAGATCAGGGCACCTGTGATGTAGGTAAACCCCTATAATCCTCCCAAAACTGACACAGCTTTTGCTTATTTTCTTCTTGATCAAATTAAAGAAGATTGATCCCCAATCCAGATGTTTCTTATCAACTAAAGCTCCCATTAAGCATAACTGATACCTTGAGATTGTATCATGGCCGGAGTGCTTTGCCAGAAGCACTTTTCCAAAAACATCAGCCAAGAATTTAAATTCAATAGATAAATACTTTTTCAACAGTTTATTAGGGTTCACAGCAGAGTGACCCATTCGATCTAACAATGAATCATAGTCCTCTCCAAACAAATCGATGGAGTCATTCCCAGTACTTAATGCGAATACTTCTGTCAAAAGAGCGGGGGACATTTGTACCTGAGTTCCATTGATGGTGCCGATTATAGAGTTTTCATTCTCATTGGTGGCAGTAAAAACCCATTCTTTTACTTCATCTACTGCAATCTTTATTCTTGTGGTCATCAACTGAACTAACTGCAGTTCACGGAACAAATTCAGAATGTCTTTGAATCGCTGATCGCTGCCGTCGAGGGAGTTCATATCAATGTCAAAGCCTGTATCAAATTTCATTTTGGAGAGAGTGACGACCGACATTGCCATCTGTACCTGCAAAGATTCAACAAACATGACCAAGTGTAGAGAGTTTGGAGGGAAAGAGAAAAATTTGCAGAGAGTATGAAAGCGTAAACGACGAGCGGCGGTCGAAAAATGATTTTATATTAGGGTTCGACACGAAAAAGGAAGGATCGTCGATCTCCATTCGACGATCAGGACTCCTAAGGGAAGCTGAAAGGTCTTCAATATCGTAGATCTCAGTTCGACGATCTAGAGAGAACATCGAGCTCAGTTCGACGATCGAAGGCCTGAAAGAGATAGTATACAACTATCTGACAAGCTCTGAACTCAGGTCGACGTTTTGGGAAAATGTCGATCTCCGTTCGACGTTTCTCGGGAAAACGTCAATCTCCGTTCGACGCTTTCTGGGGAAAACGTCGAGCGCACTTCAGAGTCAGAAACTAACCTACAGACACAAAAAAAGAGATGAGTTTTTAGCCTAATCTTGGTCTGTTTTTAGCTTTTCAAAATCTAGTAATTTATTTTAGGCTTCCTCCATCTAACATGCCTAACTGATTGAGAAAGAAGTTGTGTTTCTTTTCATCCAAAGCCTTGGTGAAAATATCTCCCCTTTGCAAATCAGGTTGGATATATTGAAGTTCAATTTTATTTTTCTCAACATTATCCCTTAGAAAATGATGCCTAATTTCTATGTGGTTTGTCCTACTATGGAGGACTGGATTTTGTGCAATGGAAATAGCACTGGTGTTGTCTCAAAATATTTTAGACTTCTCTAAGTTGTAACCATAGTCTAGGAGTTGATTTTGTATCCACAATATTTGTTAACAACAACTGCCTGCAGCCATATATTCAGCTTCAGCAGTTGAAGTTGACACAGATGTTTGTTTCTTACAAAACCATGAGTCAAGTCTATCACCAAGAAACTGACAAGTTCCACTGGTGCTTTTCCTGTCTATTCTGCATCCAGCAAAATCAGTATCTGAAAATCCAGTTAAGTCAAATGCTGAATCTTTTGGATACCAGAGACCTAGATTTGGACAGCTTTTAACATACCTAAGAATCCTCTTTACTAAAGTTTAGTGTGACTCTCTAGGGCTAACTTGGAATCTAGCACATATACATGTAGCAAACATTATATCAGGCCTACTAGCTGTAAGGTACAATAGAGAACCAATTATTGCTCTATATGTTGTCTGATCAACTGGTTTCCCATGTTCATCAGCATCCAATACAGCATTGGTAGGCATGGGTGTTTTCATACATGATACATCAGACATACCAAATTTCTTAACCAGTTCTTTTGTATACTTGGTTTGAGAAATAAATATGCCTTTAGCATGTTGTTTGACTTGCAATCCTAAGAAGAAGGATAGCTCACCCATGCTACTCATTTTAAATTTAGAGTGCATAAGCTTGGAAAACATTTTGCACAAGTTTGAATCAGTAGAACCAAATATAATATCATCTACATAGATTTGTATTAGTAGGGTATGGGACTTATGGGTTCTAATAAAAAGAGTTTGGTCTACTCTCCCCCTAATAAAATCATTTTCTAGAAGAAAGCATGCTAGGGTTTCATACCATGCTCTAGGAGCTTGCTTTAGACCATATAATGCTTTATGCAGTTTGAAAATATAATCAGGATGAGTTGGAGAGACAAAACCTGGGAGTTGTCTGACATAGACTTCTTCTTTGATCTCCCCATTGAGAAAAGCACTCTTCACATCCATTTGGTAGACTTTGAATCCCTTGTGAGCAGCATAAGCCAGGAAGATTCTTATGTCCTCTAACCTTGCAACTGGTGCAAAGGTCTGGTCATAGTCTATCCCCTCTTCTTGAGAATATCCTTGAGCAACTAGCCTTGCCTTGTTCCTTACAATAATTCCTTGATCATCCAATTTGTTTCTGAACACCCATTTTGTTCCAACAATGGAATGATCCTTTGGCTTAGGCACTAGTTCCCAGACTTTGTTTCTTTCAAATTGATGCAACTCCTCTTGCATTGCAATGATCCAGTATGGATCTTGCTCTGCATCTTGAATGGATTGAGGTTCAATTTGAGAGAGAAAGCAAGTGTGCATCAGGTTTTGGTTGACCTGATTTCTGGTTTGCACACCAGCTGAGATGTTTCCAATCACTTGGGAGATTGGATGATCTCTTGATGTTACTAAATCAATAGGTGGTGTTGATTGTTCACCAACCTGTGTTGTTGTTTCCTCTTGTGGAACTGCAACTGGCTCTTCAAGAGGATTTTCTTCCAGATGTGGAGCAGCTTCTTCATCTTCACTACTTTCATCCTTTTGAGTAACTTGTAATTTGTCCAAGTCTTCAGCTAGAGAATGTACCTGCAATTGTTCTATGGTAGAAGCATTCTTCTCCTTGAAAGACATATTAGTTTCATCAAAAGAAATATGAACAGATTCTTCTATTTTTATAGTAGTTTTATTATAAACTCTATAAGCTTTACTGATCATGGAGTATCCCAGAAACACTCCTTCATCAGCTTTTGCTTGAAATTTTGCTATATATCTCTTGTCATTATTGTGAATATAACAAATGAAACCAAAGATTTTAAAATAGTCTACTTTAGGTTTCTTCCCTTTGAGCAATTCATAGGGAGTCTTGCCCTTCAGTTTATGTATTAGACTTCTATTCAACACATAATTGGAGGTGTTCACTGCCTCAGCCCAAAAGGATAGAGGAAGGTGAGCATCTGTCAATAATGTAGTTGCAGATTCAATTAGGGTTCTATTTTTCCTTTCTGCTACCCCATTTTATTGAGGAGTTCTAGGAGCTGAGAATGTATGCCTGATCCCTTCACTCTGACAGAACTCTTGCATAAGAAGAGAATCAAACTCTGTCCCATGATCACTTCTGATAAGGGCAATGTGAGTGTTGAACTCAATCTGTATGCATTTGAGAAACTCTGTCAAACACTTGAAGTTATCAGACTTCTTCCTCAAAAAGAACACCCATGTGAATCTTGAGAACTCATCTACAACCATTAAAGTGTAGGATTTCACTCCTAGGCTTTGTACTGTAATGGGTCCAAAAAGATCCATGTGTAACAGATACAAAATCCTAGGTGAGTCACTCTTGTTAAGTGATTTAAAACTATTTTTAGTTTGCTTGCCTAATTGACAACCCTTGCAAAGTCCTTCCTTCTTGTAGGGGCCAGAAGGTAGTCCTCTAACAAGGTTGTCCTTGGATAGCCTAGCAATGGTTCTAAGGTTAATATGTCCTAGTCTCTTATGCTATAGAATATTAGGTCTAGATATGGAATTGAACAGGCAAATATCTACTTTAGATGAATGAAAATCTACTAAGTAAATGTTACCTTTCCTGTTACCTGTCAACACAGTTGTGTTGTCCTCTGACTTGACCTTCCATATAGTTTTGTTGAAAGTCACTTGATATCCTTCATCACAAAGTTGACTGATACTTATCAAGTTGTGCTTGAGTCCTTCAACATAAGCTACTGTCTTGAAGGTGACTGTTCCAATTTGGACTGCACCATATCCTTTTGTTGTTCCAAAGTTTGAATCACCAAAGATTACTTTGGGTCCAAGCTTGGCTTTAAAGGATGTGAAGTTGTCCTTGTTCCCTGTCATGTGCTTTGAGCACCCACTATCCAGATACCATGGCTGGTTTGATGTTGGATGGGTCTTCACCTACACATAAAAAGCTTATATGTTTTGACCCAGTTTACCTTGGGCCTAGGTTGATATCCCTTAAATTTAGAAATTAAAGACATCCTAGGTTGACTCTTATAACCTTCAGGATGATATCTCCTAGGAGGTACTATCCATTCAGTATAGGGGTTGAAACCTTGGGATGTAGGACTTCTAGGATTGAATCTAGATGTACCTTTGAAGGATTGTTCAAAGTCCTGATCTCTGTTCGACGATCGTCGAGCTGAGGTCGATGATCTTGGGTTAGATCGTCGATCTCTGTTCGAAGATCAACTATCCTGGAGTTCAGAGTTCAGGTGTTGTCGAGCTGAGGTCGACGATCATTTCTTGGATCGTCGAGCGCCGTTCGACGATCGTCGAGCTCTGTTCGACGCATTCTGTTGAACTATATTTTTCTTTGGCAAATCTTCATTCTTCCTAGCTACCTCTACAACTTCCTTCCCTTTATCAGAGATAAATTTAATTGGAGTTGTCAGAACTATAGGCTGGCTGGATGAAGCTCCCAAGCCCAGTGTACTATTAAGTCTAGAGTTCACTGTGCTTGTGATATCCATCAGTTTGATGCTTCTCCCATTAAGGGATTCTTCAAACTGCTTGGCCTTGGATAGTTCACTCTTCAGTGAAGCTATTTCCTCCCTATAGCATTCTAACTTTTCAGAGAGTTTGAGGTTCTCTGATTTTAAAGTGCTATACTCAGACAGTTGTTTTCTGAGGGAAGTGATTTCCTTCTCAAACTCTAACAAATCTAGGCATAGTACTTTAAACTCATGTTTAAAGTCCTCAGAATTGAAATCAAATGAATTGATTACCTGATCTTCTTCTAGTTGAACTTCTGAATCTGATTCTGACTCTTCTGCTTCATAATCTGTTTGAGAGGCATTGATAGCCATCATGAAAAATTCCTTTTCATCAGCATCATCCTCATCATCACTGGAGCTGTATGAGGCTTCAAAGTCCTCTTCAGTTTCACTCCATGTCTCAGCAACAAATCCCTTCCTTGTATGTGTGTTCTTGTTGTAGGAGGGTTTGTCTAAGGTGTTCTTCTTGAAGTCTTTCTCCTTTCTTCTTTCCCTTCTATCTTTCTTGTCCTTGTTTTTGTTTTATGGATAGTCAGGCACAATATGGCCTTGTTTCCTGCAACCAAAACATATAATTTCTTTGTTGTTATTTGATTTATCATACCTTGGCTTATCATGTCCCTTGTATGATCTCTTTCTGAAATCTTTTCTGGCCATTTTGTAGAATCTTTTAGCCAGTAGACTTAGGAGCTCATCATTTCCTGTAGCTTTATCTTCACGCTCCTCTTCTGTAGCTTTGAAGGCTATGGTCTTCTCTTTTCTGATGACTGGAGAAGTAGCCTTTTGTTCTTCTTCTCTATTTTTAATGAGCAACTCATAAGATTTGAGCTTGCCCAGGAGAGCTTCAGTTGTAATCTCATTTAGACTTCTGACATCTTTGATTGGCCAGATTCTTGAATCCCAAGTGCTGGGGAAGCACATAAGGATTTTGTCATTCAGCTCAGTCAATGAGATTTCTTTATCCAGAGTCTTTAACTCATTGACAATCAGACTTAGTCTATTGTACATGTCAGCTACTGATTCAGCTTCTCCCTTTTTGAAATTCTCATATTGGGATATGAGATGGGATCTTCTATCTTTTCTCTCATCAGCAGATCCTGAGACAATCTAAGAAAGTTTGTCCCAAATTTCTTTGGCTGAGTTGTATTCAGCTACCTTCTGAAATATCTCATCAGACATTGTCTGAGCTAAGATATTCATGGCCTTGGCATCTGCAGTCTTCCACTTCTTTATTTCAGCATCTGTTCCTGAAGGAGGTGGAACAGCATTTATACTTGAGCTTGCTGGTGGACATGGGCACACTGTCAAAACAGAATTAAATATATCTTCATCAATAGAGTTCATATAAAGTCTAATCCTTGCTTTCCAAAGTGCAAACTTGGATAGATTGCACACTGGAGGCCTGGTGCTTGCATAATCTTTGTTCTGTGCCATGCCTTTTTATAAAATTAAATATAATGAAAATAACCCTCTTAAAGGATTGATCTTATCAAGGATCTTTTGGTTCAGGTGTTAGCCTGTATGAACAACCGACCTCCCTCTGATACCAATTGAAAGTGAGGGTAAGATCTATCTTAACTCTAGAGGGGGGGGGTGAATAGAGTATTTTAAAGTAAATTTACAATTTAAAAATGCACAGCAGTAAAGTCTTAATTTATGTATAGGTGTAAGGTGCTTTGATGTAGAAAATAAAACTAAAGCAGTAAAACATAAAACCACAGCACACAGCAAAGAATATCCACAATAAACCAGAAGACACAAGGAACTATAGTGGTTCCCCAAAAACCTGGGTACATCCACTCTTCTACCACCCTTGGTAGGAATCCACTGCTGGATGAGTTGATCAGGTGTCCTGGGCACCAATGAGCTTTTGATAAGGTGCTCAAAAACCAAACTAGATTTTTTGATCAGGTGTCTTGCCACCACTGAGTTTTGACAAGGGTCTCAGAACCAGAATCAAGACTTTTGAAGGGAGTTTCGATAACCCTTTTACAGCAGGAAAAGAAAAAGGAAGAGGTGAAGTTGTCTTCTCTGTCTCAATCACTGAGAGAAAACTTAGTGGATTGATTATGTTGTTAAAGCTCCCCCTGAGAAAGATGAGAGATTTGCTAGGGTGATAGGTCTTCAGAAGCTTCAGATCTCCAGCAGAAGATGGTTTCAGCAGAGGCTGAAATATGAATTGTTTGGAGTCCTTGATGTTGAAGCTATGATCACTTTTCAGTATGCCAATATTCAACTAATTCTCCAGGATTGATCACTTAATTTTCTTTGAATTGATCTCACTATCCTATGAATCTGTACTGAGAATTTCTTGTTGTAGATTGTCTATTCTTGTGTAGTCTCTTTTTTGTATTTCTGTCAGACTAGAAAAGATGATTTATTCTCTGAAGATCCTCTATCCAAGATAGCCGTTAGCAGTCAATAAATGTCTTCCATTAATGTTTTGTCTTCTGGAGGAAAGTCCAAGAAACATTCTCTGATAAATCCCTTGAAACTTGCTCCAGAATAAATGAAAATGGCTAGCGGATCTCTTAAAATAAATGCTGAGAGAATTTGAAAACATTCCAAAAGCTGACTGAATTTGAATCCTCAAAGTCGTCGATCTCTCAAAAAAACGTCGATCTGAGCTCTTCAATCGTCGACCTGAGCTCAGAGATTGGATTGAACATCAGACAAAAAACGTCGACCTGAGCTCGAAGATCGTCGACCGGAGCTCAGCGACCTGAAGAATAAGCTAAAGACAAATCGTCGATCTGAGCTCGAAGATCGTCGACCGGAGCTTGACGATTTAGTGAGCTCAGAGAGCGTCGAATGGAGTTTGACGTTTCGTCGACCTAAGCTCGACGATAATTTTCTTTGCCTCAACTCTAAGTCTGAATCCTTGAATGGTCCTGGGGGCAGCTTCAAACCTAAATTCTAAGCCCTAGACTCATTCTAACTTGACCTTTTCAACTATACATCTAGGTCAAACTGATTTCCTAAAAACATTGTGATATTTGCCCAAATTAGTAATAGGGTATTACAACAACCTCCAATCACTGCATCGTGAGCCGGTCTCTTCCGGCGTTTGACTGTAAGCTGATCTGCTTCCCTTTTCTTGGTCAATTTCAGAATCCTTTTCAAGCTTTCCTTGGAGACAAAGAGGAGTGCCTGTCTCATATTTTCATGCAACCCCTTGTAGAATCTCCTGGCATAGCCAGCATCGTCCAACTAATAAGAGCCTGCATAGTGGGCTAGGTGAGTTTACTTCTGGTAATACTCCAGCACTATCATGTTACCCTGCCTCAACCGCAGGAACCTATCCTCTAACTTGTCCCTTGCCGGCTGAGGTATGAAATGTCCCAGGAGTGCTGCTCTGAACTCTCCCCAAGTGATATCTGCGCAATCCATATCTGTAAAGGTTATGTCCAGCTATGATTTCCACCACCTCTTTCCATGTGACTCCAGGCAGGAGACTGCCAAAGCCACTGCCTCCTCATTGGGGCATCGAATCCCCACAAGCATCTCATAGATGATATCTAACCATTCCTCCATACGAACTACCGACTCTATCCCCAGGTAGGATGGATGGGAAAGCCCCCTGAAGACACTCATCCAGTTGGCCCCGGGATTTGGCTGTGGAGTCGGGGCTTGCTAAGCCCTGAAGGCCTCCAGAATGGCCGTCAGTGTTTGCCCCATCTCCGTCTGCTGAAACGGAGCTGGACCCGGCGGAGGTGGAACCATATTCGGAGCCTGAGGTGTCCCCTGATGTGGAGTAGGGTTCATCGCAAGCTGTAAGTAAAATTCCAATTGTTAGGTAGTGTATGAATGGGATAAAAGAAAGAGATAAAATGGACTTCTACATGTTATTTCCCTTATGGGCACAACACTGCTTTCGCTACTATTTTGTCCGCAAACTAAGCTCGAGCGGGGGTGGCCTAAGGTTTTTGTGGACTACTTCTCTTACAATCGAGGTTTCCTCTGATACCACTTGTAAGACCCCATTTTTTTTTCATTTCAAACCCCGGGGTGTTATGCCCAGAAGTGCCGTTTTGCGGTGGTACCGACACTCGGGAAGGCCGCCACTACAAAACGCCGATTCTTCTAGCCTTTTCGATCATCAAAGAGTGAGTAGTAATCATAAACTAAAATATACTTGACTCCAAAAACATCATATAAAATTGAGATATCACAATAAATGCATAAATATAGAAAAGAGAGAGTACTACAATAGAACAGTACAAATGAAATACAAATAGGCTTATGCCATGTATATCAGATCCTCACTACAATCTCTCGGGGAAGCTATAAGGAAGACTAATCACTCAAGGAGCTGGTCACCGGTGCTCCGGACTAGACTGGCCCACCTCCATGCGCACTGTACTCCGCTGCTGCTAGTCCTTGTGCTGCTGGTCCCTGTCTCCCATCCGGATCCCCTGTAATGTTGTGGTCCGAAAACTATTAATCATAAAGACTAAGCCATATCATCCCCTACACCTACCCCCATGGCTCCTAGGCACCAAGCGTGGAGAAGGAAAGGGAAGCTATGAAAGTGGAGAGTACAAAATGGCAGGTGACGGTAGAGCTAATCTAGCAGTTCTATATATAAGGTAGAATGAGCAGTAAGTGATTCAACATATCAAAAATGAAATATGGAACCTTAACTTATATGATCGCCGAAACGTACACATAAGCCAAGGGATCTTCTACATGGCTCCAATCGCATAAATAGTCCCATTCCTATATATACGATTGGGTGTTGGTTGTAAGCAGTTTAAAAGATATTATAAAGCATAACCTTAACTTATTGTCTTGCACACACAAGTCTATATGCTAAGTGCTCGTTTTGCACAACCTAATGTATAAACTGTCCCATACAAATTTATACTTTAAGGGTAAGGGTTGAATGATGATGTCATGGTGTGCAATGCTATATAATGTGGGTTAATGTTTATGTTCATGCAGTGCAACCCACACACACGAGTCTATACGCACAGACCTTTAATTCCCCCTATTTGGGCAGCTAGCTTCACTCCTAGGAACCTCCGTAGTGGCAAAAGGAGACAGTGGGTCGGGCCCCCCACTCCTAGGTGGCTATCCACACTAACAGGCCTATCCTTTATGTATGCCTCTAGAAGGACACAACCTAGAGTCTCTATGTATTATGCTGGCCATATCCACCAGGCCTTACCTAGCCAAGTGTCCCACATTGCCGAGTCAACGTATTGACGTCGGTGTGAACGACCGTCAAATACCGAAGACCCACCACCTTATTTTTTGCGCACATACAACATTGATGTATCAACCACCGAGCCTACCGCCTGGACATCCTAGTCAAACTAACTTCCTGAGACACCGGGGTGTGAGAAGTGAAACCCTAGTTATACTAGTTACTCTTGAAGTTTATTACTCCTATTGTTTAGATTAGCCCAGGACAGCCCCCGGCATACCCCGTGAAGGGCTCTCAAGGGGCACAACAAACTACGATGGGATGAAGCTCAAAGCTCCCTTTCCCAATACACTTATTATTGTTGGTTGTTACCCAACTCCCAATCCCTTTAATGTTGTACTGGATATAACCCTAGAGTATTTTGACTCTTTCTCTCTCGCCACGGGGAAGACGATGTTTCGTCGACCCCGAGTACCTCTTAACACTAGTCAAACCTCCCACTCCTCATCATAACTCCCGAGGATGAACTCATTTCATTTACCAGATCTATACACTAACATCCCAACTCTTTGGGTTCATTTTGCACCATATCATGATTTTTGCAGTTTTACTAAATGCAGACCATCCAAAGCTATACGATGTATACAATGGGAGGTACTCAAAAGTATCATCCAATATCCCTATAAAAATTATTGGGGGTTTATCATGACATGATTAGCCTAAATCCAGAAGTTTATAATTTTCCTAATTTACTTGATAATTTATTTAATTTCCTAAGAGATCGAAATGCCTTAGTTTGAACATGAAGTACTATTTTCATCCATGCAAAATGTTCAACAAAATTATAATAATTACAAGACAACTACTTATCATTAAATTCAAGGTCACAATATTTTTTGTAAGACTTAAACCTCTAAACATAATTTTTGAACATAACCAACATTAACCAAATTAAAAAGACAAGTATTGCCAATATACTTCCAAAAATTTTGAAAAAATCTGAGGATGAACATAATGACATATAAACACTCCAGGTCATGTTTCATAATTTATCAGTGAATAATTAACTATAAACTTGATTTTCTCATAATAATCCAAGTTAATAGGTTAATGAACTAAATACATCAATTATTCATATAAAAATTGTAATAAAATCCCCATATGAGCATATTGACCTAGGAACACTACTTATCAAGTTTCATAATTTTTCAATAGGAAAAAAACTATAAATGAATTATTTAACAAGTTTCCAAATTTATGAGCTTGTGAAGTAGGTACTGTAAGTATGTATTTAAAAATTCTAGTAAAATTCATATATGAGCATAATGGTCTAAAACTCCCTCTGCCTAATTTTATGACTTTCCAATGGACAGTGAGTTCATAATATTTAAATAATTATGTAGGAATAACTCATGCATTAAAAAGGAAGTACTAAGATTAATGTTCAAAAATTCCCAATTAAATTTCCAAATGTTCATACTAACCCTATGACTATACTACCCAAGTTTCATTACTGTTCAATGAGTTTTAATAACCTATTCTACCACTACATGGTTTGTGCCCTAAACTAGGGTTAGGGTTTTGAGGGGTTTAACAACTTCTAAATCCAATAAGATTTCTACCAGAGGACTCTAACTACCCTAGAGTCCTCTCCACCAAATTTCAAATCATTTCAAGGTCATTTGACTACATTCCCTTCACAAGATACCAAAGACCATCCTTAGGGTTTGGTCTTGAGTCCTAGGGAAAGTTTACCCCAATCCACCCCATCTCCCATGGGAGGTTGTCCAAGGTCATAACAAACCATTTGGCAAAGTCTCAGCCTCTGTTGAGCTGATTTGACCACTTAAACCCACAAAAGGTACTATGACCTAATTACCCCTTATTGAGCTAACTTATGGTTTACTTGTATGCATCCTAAACCATCGCCAAAACTGATGAAAATAAATATGCAGCCTTATACTATCCCCCAAGATCAATCACCAAAATTTTGGAGATTTGTGAGGAGATTAAGGCACCTAATTAAATTCCATATGATTTATTAAATTATTCACAAAACTATAGAAAAATATTTCACTAAAATTCTGATTTTTGGACAGTATGAGGGGAAGGTTATGAAAAGCTTATGCCATAAATTTCAAGGTATTTAGGTTAGTGGTTAGGTGTGGGAAATAATTTTTGTGACTGGTCACAACTAGGTATAGGTTGCACCAAAATGAGTGCTGTGATCAAAACACTTACCAAAATTGATTGAAATAAATTTTAAAATATAGTAGACTCTCATATCTACAATTGTTATGTTGAAAACTTTTTCATAAGGAGCCTTTAAGTATTTTAAATTAATTTTTTAAAGTGTATGTTGTTATAATACAAAAAAACATTAAAAATTAAAAGATTGAAATGATCAGCACTGAACTAGATGCAAGATCCGACGGCTGTTTGATTGTCTTCCTCCTCCAGCCAAGGGCCTGGATTGCAAGAACCTGGGCCGACTTACACCCACCTCTGTCGGCCACCCGGCCACCTCCCTTATCGGCCACCACCACCACCTCCGACGAAGTGGTGGCCATCGATTGGCGGCGACACGGCCGTCGGAGGGGCTGTCTCCAAGGATCCCGATAGGTGAATTTTTTGACGGAAAACCATGAAAACCAAAGCTTTGATTGGGCTCAATTGAGCCTGATTTCTATTCTAAATGACCCGTAAGATCTACCCATAGGAGAAGAAGAAGGGGAGGACCTTGCTTGCGGCCTGGAGATGCGTCGATCACCGGGATGCCATTGGTGGTGGAGGATTCATCGGAGCTCTGCAACAGCACAGTGAACTCGCTCGTCTCCTTCGGGTAAGGCGTGGAAAACTTGTCCAGGATACAGGGATGCTTTTAGATGAGAAAAAAAAGGGGGAGGTGAGGGGCCAAGCTTGAAGTGGCCATTAATGTCCCCTTAATGAAATTTTCGGCCATGGTATGGGGGGTGTATCTGAGCATAAACAGGCTGGGAAATGGCTGGGGACTCCTCCTCTCCCCTAGAGAAACTGATTGCAACCCTTAATGGGGAGAGTTAAGTGGTTCAAGCTTCAAAGCCATTAATGGCTTGAAGCTTGAATTCAGCCATGGCTTGGGGGATTCTCCATTGGTGGCTGGCTGGCTGGCTTCATTGGTAATTTATTCCACAGGCCATAATGAAATGAATGGAGAGCTTGGGGAAGGGGGAGATTGTGCCCAAGGTCTTCCCCCATTACTCCCCTCTCTTTCTCTCTCCTTCATTAAAGGGAATTTTGAGTTTTCTCTCTCCTAGTGAAAGTCCACTTATTGCAAACTACCTTCACCTATGGGGGGTGGGAATAGGTGTCTTGCAGCGATTTTAGCGGAATTAAAATTCTACCTGCACAAGTAAACAAAACAACACAGCACAAACAGACACAAGCAGTTATAGTTGTTCCCCGATTTGGGTACGTCCACTTTCCCCCTTCGACCTATCTCCCAACAAGGGACGACTCGGTCACTTCACCAACCGGATTTAAATCCAATCCGCACACTCATGGAAGGAACCCTTCCAAAATAAGGAGTCACCACTCCTCCACCACGGGTTTCACCCAACCCTTACAACGAGGAACCTACGTTCCTTTACAACAAAAATAAAATGGAATGTATAAAATATACAAACTACTTATGGAGTGCTAGGTGTCCCTCTTCGTTCGATGATGCGTTCTTGACGAAGACGAAGAGTCCACGACCTTAGCTCTCACATAGAATGAATCTCCACGAAACCGACGACGGTAAGAAGAGCAGCGGCTTGGCGTTCGGGATCGGTGGCGGCAAGAAGTGCGGCGGCTGTGCTTTAGAGATCCAACCTTCGTAGCTATGCTGGCAAGGTCTACCAACAGCCTTCCTTGGATCAATTGTCTCGATCGATTCGGAAAGGGAAGGTATTCCCGATCTACAAACCAAGAGACAAAGGATCTCAAGAAGGACACGTGAGACGCGTTGCTTGGCAAAGCTTCTGTCACCGGAAGATCTAAAGGTATCCTAGATCAATGACGGTGACTAACTTCCTGAGCGGCGATGGCAGCGGCGGAAGAGAAATCCGCGATCTAGGTCACGACGGCGGCTCGGTTTTCTTTCTTGTGTGTTTGTTTTTATTACTGTTCAAAATGCCGAAGTATTTATACAGTAGGTCATACAATATGACCGTTGTAGGCCCCACCAAAACAAACCCTAGCTCCGGTTCAAAATAGTGCCTGAAACATGGTCCGGTCCAGCGAGCACCAGAATTTCGCCTAAGGCAAATTCGGCGAGAATCATAGGCGATTCTCGACGAATCGGCGAGAATAACCTACGATTCTCGCCGAATTCTACTTAGCAGAATTCATGATGAACAACTAGGCAAACCAGAGTGGATCGGCGACAGTCATCAATCATTCTCGACAAATCGTCGAGAATGCAGAATCATTCTCGACGAATCGTCGAGAAACACTTGATGACTCTCGACGATTTTGACTTGGCGTGAGATTTGCACGCGCTGAGTCAGCCGGAGATAGTCGGCGAGAACCAGCCAGTGATTCTCGACGATTCGGCGAGAATCACGATTCTCGTCGAATCGGCGAGAATCACTTAGTGATTCTCGTCGATTCTTACTTAAACGATATTTCGTCTTTCCACCCGTGAGCTGCTCTTTGGCCCATCCTTTCTCCTTGATTGCTCTTGATCTATCATAGCCCTGTACTTGTAAATAAGTACACTCTAATAGAGAGAGTACACGTAAGCCAACACACTGATCTGCTCAACGAGAGATTACATTGCGCAGACCCGTATATATTTACCTACTGCACCCTGACATTGGTGTGTACTTAGCGAGGAATAACTGCAAGCACAACTTGAAGACAAATGATCACATACATTGTCCATTCACCTTAGCTGGTTCAGGGGCTTCTTCAAATCAGGTACATTGTGGATACAATACCCAACAATCTCCCCCTATTTGAAGAAGCCTAAACCCTACAAGCTAAGGTGAATATACCGGCTGGAAGTGAACATAACTTTGAAAAATGAGTTGAAATTCCATACAATTATCTTTGGAGCATGCACCTTAGCACTTTAGCCGAGAGGGTAATCTCCCCCTTTTCTGCTTCTGCAAATCTGGGACTGTAGCACTTGTCACCATGCTCCCCCTCAGTTCTTGCACTTGTGCTTACACTTGAGTTCCTAGCAGATGCTCCCCCTAGATGCATGAGCCTGGAGCTTCTATATTCTTCATTCCTCATAGTTTAGCATCCCCAGTTCAGTTTTGAAGAGACTGAACTTGGCCTCGTCTAGGGGCTTTGTGAAAATATCTGCAATCTGCTTATCCATGGGGACATAGCAGAGAGAGATGTCCTTGTTTTCCACGTGCTCCCGAATAAAGTGGTAGCGCACTTCAATATGCTTCGTCCTACTGTGCGATACCAGATTGTTCGCAATGACAATTGCACTGGAGGAGTCGCAGTACATTGGTATTTCCTTGAACTGAAGGTCATAGTCTGCTAACTTGTTTCTGATCCATAGTAGTTGTGCGCAATAGCTGTCTGCCTAGATATATTCAGACTCTGTTGTGGAGGTTGCTACACAATTCTGCTTCTTGCTGTTCCATGAGATAAGCCTTCTTCCGAAGAATTGACACATCCCAGAAGTGATTTCCTATCATCCCTACTCCCTGTAAAATCAGCATCTGAAAAACCTATTAGCTCGACATCATTGTTTCTCGGGTACCACAAGCCAAGATTAGGGGTACCTTTAAGGTATCTAAGAATTCGCTTTGCAGCGACATAGTTAGATTCCATAGTGTTCACCTAATATCTGGCACAAACACATGTGGAGAACATGATATCCGGTCTACTTGCAGTAAGGTAGAGCAGGGATCCAATGATGCTTCTGTATTTGGTTTCATCAAAAGGTTTCCCTTTCTCATCCTTATTGAGAGACATAGTGGATCCCATTGGAGTCCTCATCGAGGTTGCATTCTCCATTCCGAATTTCTTGAGGAGTTCATTTGTGAACTTCGTCTGAGAAATGAAGATTCCATCCTCAGACTGTTTCACTTGAAGTCCCAAGAAATACTTTAGCTCTCCCATACTGCTCATTTCAAACTTTTCTTGCATAAGTTTAGAAATTTTTTTGCAAAGATTGTTGTCCGTTGAGCCGAATATAATGTCATCGACATAGATTTGCACCAGCAAGATCTTTCCTTTGACTTCCCTAAGAAACAATGTCTTATCTATTTTTCCTCTAGAAAACTTGTTCTCAAGAAGAAAGCTAGACAAGGTCTCATACCAAGCTCGTAAAGCTTGTTTTAAGCCATATAGCGCTTTATTACGAAAGTATACATGATTAGGATAAGTAAGATTGACAAAACCTGGGGGTTGAGCGACGTATACTTCCTCTTTCAGGTCTCCATTCAAGAATGTCGATTTCACGTCCATTTGATAGACTGTGAATCCTTTATGAGAGGCATATGCTAGAAACAGTCTGATTGCCTCGATCCTTGCAACCGGCGCAAACGTTTGGTCGAAGTCGATCCCCTCCTCCTGTATGTATCCTTGAGCCACAAGTCTGGCCTTGTTCTTGATGATGACCCCATGTTCATCCAGCTTGTTTCTGATGATCCACTTGGTGCCAATCACGTTCTGCGTCTTTGGTCTGGGAACCAGCATCCAGACGTTGCATCGTTCGAATTGATGCAGCTCATCTTGCATGGCCAATATCCAAGACGTATCTTTGTTTGCTTCGTCGAACTTCTTTGGCTCAACCTGCGACAGGAAGCTAAAATGCAGAAACTCGTTAAGTGTACCTCGGCGAGTTATGACACCGTCTCGAGGATCTCCGATGATTTGATTTCTGGGATGATCCCTCACATGTCGGAGCTCTAGTAGTCTTGCATCAGGAGCTCTAGCATTTTTTGGGGCTCCTTCCTCTTTAGGGAGGACTACTCCATCCTGACCGTCATGATCTCTGATCGGCATTGAGGTGGAGACCTTGACGTACTTTGGAGTTGCATCTTTATCGGGCTCATCCAGGTGTAGCTGTTCGATTCTTGCACCTGCATCTTCAAGAAAACCACTGGAAGAATTACAATTAAGCAAGCTTCCTTCATCAAATACAATATTTATTGATTCCTCTAACACTAGGGTTTTCTTATTGAAGACCCTATAAGCCCAGCTATGGCTACTATAGCCCATGAATATGCCTTCGAAGCATTTTTCACCAAACTTAGTACGCGGGTACTTCCCGTTATTCAGTACATAACATCTGCAGCCAAAGATCCTAAAATAGGACATGGTTGGCTTCCTGACTTTCAGTAGCTCATAAGGCGTCTTATGATGACTCTTGTTGATCAAGGCCCGGTTTTGTACATGACAAGCCATATTGACAGCCTCTGCCCAGAAATATTCTGGGAGAGAAGCGTCATTCAACATTGTCGTGAAGGCTTCAATGAGCGTTCTATTTCTCCTCTCCGCAACTCCATTCTACTGAGGAGTGCGCGGGGAGGAAAACTCATGAAAGATACCAAGTACTTCACAGAACTCTGTCATAGCACCAGACTCGAACTCTGTTCCATGGTCACTTCTGATTTTGACCATGGAGTAGTTAAGTTCGTTCTGAATCTGCCTGACAAAACTGGTGAAGATGTCAAACGTATCAGACTTGCGTTTTAAGAAGAACACCCAAGTAAACCGAGAGTGATCATCAACAATCACTAGCGTATAAGACTTGCCTCTCAAGCTATGAACTTGCATTGGACCAAACAAGTCCATATACAGAAGATAAAGACATCTGGAGGAGTCTTTGTCAACGATGCCCTTAAAGGTAGTCCGAGTCTATTTGCCCTTCTGGCATGCATGATAGGGGCTATCTTTGATGCACTTAATAATGGGAGCATCCATTACTAAGTTTTTAGAAGACAGCATACTAATTGTCTTGAAATTAATATGTGCCAATCTCTTGTGCCATTGTTTACAAAGAGATACACTGCCTGTTGCTACTAGGCATACCGGGGTAGATGAATCTAAACTAAGAAAATCTAAGCAAAAGTTATTTCTGCTCCTAATGCCTATTAATACCGTCTCCGAAGAGGCACACGATATTATCAGGCATTTATCCTTGCCGAACTTAACGTCATAACCTTTATCACATAACTGACTTACACTGATCAAGTTATAATTTAACCCTTCAACGCAAGCCACGTCGGTGATAGAAATTATACCGTTAGAAATCATACCGTAACCCCTGGTGACTCCTCGATCTGATCCCCCAAAGATGACTTTGGGTCCATTCTCGACTGGAGAGTAATCACGCAGCAGGCTTCTTGTCCCGGTCATATGCCGGGAGCATCCACTGTCCAAGTACCATATGGGAGTTTTGGTGGCCTTTGGACATTCCTGCAAAACAGAATTAATTTCCCTTAGGAACCCAATCGAACTTGGGTCCTAGATTCCTCGTTAGCATACTCCCCCTCGGATGGTTAGCCCTATGAGTGGTCTGCCTCGCATTGCCAACATGAGGAGTCTCATTATTCCTCAGATTAAACCAGCAATCCACGGCAAAGTGACAAACTTTGTCACAGCACCAGCAGTCAAATCTGTTATACTTTCTCCTAGGCACCTGCTTCACCCTTAGAACGGAAGGTTCAGCCGGGGCCTTGGACCAGGTGGAGGCATCATGATGACAACAGTCGCATGATTTCTTCACCTCCTAGTTTCTAAGTGTAACAGGCTTGGCCTTGGGTGCTTGCTTCCTATTATGGCAGCTAGAGAAGTGGCCATAATCCTCTATTTGAACTTCCTCATAAGGTGCCTTGAAGACACTCTCGCCAAAGTTGCGGGGGAAGGCCCACCCCTCATACCGGCATTTGGGCTTTTCAACCGAGGGCCGGAAGAAGTGGCCATAGGTTGACTCAAAGTCCTGCTCATTACAGGGAAAGCCAGGCTTCCAGAATACTACAGGGTTGAGTGGGGCCTTTCCCTTTTCTGTAGTAAAGGGCTTCTTAGCAGCCTTATTTCTCCTTTGATTTTTTGTTTCTCCTAGATGATTTACCAGACACACCCACATGCCCGAAGCCAGCCCCCTTAGCCTGAGCAAAGAAGGTATCAACCAGTGGAAGAACAGTCTTTGGCATAGAGAAGCTTTGGACAATCTTCTTTTCTACCGTAAGTTGTTCTTCCAACTTATTGATTTCTTCCTGTTTAAGGACAAGGAGACTTAGAGACTCTGAGTGCTAAGAGATCAGGTCCAGGTGCTCCTGTCGGAGAGAAATCAAGCAAGTGATCTCTTCCCTTAGAGAGACACCCTCGACCTTAAGGAATTTTACTTCCTTTTTCTAAGCCCTCAATCTCTTGCGGCACTCCTCGAAGGTGTTGAGCAGAAGCTCATACTTTTCGAGGAGCTCAGCTTCTCGGGTAGATGGGCTGTCCTCGAGATCATCATCAGGAGACTCATAGTCAGAGTCGGAGAGGGGGGTACTAGCTTTTACCTTCCTAGTGAATGGGGGCATTCTCCTTCTGAGTCAGAGCGACCCACCAGCCCGAAGTAGGCTTCCTCATTATCACTGGAGTCTGAGGAATCAGACTCACTCAGTGTCTTTGACTTTTTGGCGATGTAGCTCCTCTCCTTCTTATTATCTCTAGAGGTTCTGTGCTCTTCTCCCTTCCCCTTCTCTCTCTTTCCTTGATGGCAGTCGGCCACGACGTGTCCTGGATTATTGCACCCAAAACAAATGATGTCAGTATGATGATGTTTGTTCTGTTTTGATTCATACCTGTCAGAAGAATAATTCTTCTTCTGATTTCTGGAGGAGGAGCCTTCTCTCTTTCCTTGATTCCTCATCTTGAGGAACCTCTTGAATTCTCGGGTGATGAGGGAGAAGTCTTCTTCAAACAACTCTGAGCCGGAGGAGCATGGCTCGGAGTCTTCCTCCTCATCTTTTTTCCCTGCACGGGATGAAGCCGCACCCTTGCCCTTCCTGGAGTGAATGGCTTTTAGGGCCACAATCTTTTCCTTGGCTGCAGCCTTCTCTGCTTCTTCTTCAGCTTTCCTCGTGTTCAACTGGAGCTCATAGGAAATTAGCTTCCCAAAGAGTATCTGAGGATCAGTTTCAGCTAATCTGCCAAACTCTCTGATGGAGCAGATCTTCGTGTCCCATTCCTTAGTAAGGGACCTAAGGAATTTACCATTAAGTTCACCATTAGTGAACACTCTTCCATATCCCTTGAGAGCATTGACGATCTTGAGGAAGTTCTCGAAGGAAACTCCGATCTCTTCCTTGGGCCCCTACCTGAAGGCCTCATATTTCTAGTTCAGGAGGGATCTCTGATCATCCCTCACTTCATCTGTGCCCTCAATCAGGATAATCAAGCTGTGCCAGATATACTTGGTTGTCCTGTAGTTGCAGAAGTTCTGCATCATGGAGTCATCGACTGTGCTGATTAGTATGTACTTTGCCTTCTTGTCAAGTCCGACCAGCACCATCTCGTCCTTGTCCATTTCAGAAAGCTTCTTTGGCACCTTTTTGGTAGGATCAATGGTGGAGGCCTTAGTGGGAATATAAGGTCCCTCCTCAACGATCATGAAGAGTCGAGGGTCGACTGCTTCCATGTAAAATCTAATCCTTTCCTTCTAGATAGGAAAGTTTAGCCTGGTGCACACTGGGATCTTGCCCGAGTACTTGAGTCTGTCCATAGTAGATATCTGCCTTCTTCTTAACACTAGTGGAAGGAACTTACTCAAGGTGTTAACCTTATTGCTGAGTAACCTCCCTCTGATACCACTTGAAATACCACTTAGTGCCAACTACCTTCACCTATGGGGGGGGGGGGAATCGGTGTCTTGCAGTGATTTTAGCGGAATTAAAATTCTACCTGCACAAGTAAACAAAACAACACAGCACAAACAGACACAAGCAGTTATAGTGGTTCCCCGATTTGGGTACGTCCACTTTCCCCCATCGACCTATCTCCCAACAAGGGACGACTTGATCACTTCACCAACCGGATTGAAATCCAATCCTCGCACTCACAGAAGGAACCCTTCCAAAAGAAGGAGTCACCACTCCTCCACCACGGGTTGCACCCAACCATTACAACGAGGAACCTACGTTCCTTTACAACAAAAATAAAATGGAATGTATAAAATATACAAACAACTTATGGAGTTCCAGGTGTCCCTCTTCGTTCGATGATGCGTTCTTGACGAAGACAAAGAGTCCATGACCTTAGCTCTCCCTTAGAATGAATCTCCAAGAAACCGGCGGTGGCAAGAAGAGCGGCGGCTTGGCGTTCGGGATCGGCGGCGGCAAGAAGTGCGGCGGCTGAGCTTTAGAGATCCAACCTTCGTAGCTATGCTGGCAAGGTCTACCAATGGTCTTCCTTGGATCAATTGTCTCGATCGATTCGGAAAGGGAAGGTATTCCCGATCTACAAACCAAGAGACAAAGGATCTCAAGAAGGACGCGTGAGACGCGTTTCTTGGCAAATATTCTGTCGTCAGAAGATCTGGAGGTATCCTCGATCAATGGCGGCGACTAACTTCCCGAGCGGAGATGGCAGCGGCGAAAGAGAAATCCGCGATCTAGGTCACGACGACGGCTCGGTTTTCTTTCTTGTGTGTTCGTTTTTATTACTGTTCAAAATGCCGAAGTATTTATACAGTAGGTCATACAATATGACTGTTGTGGGCCCCACCAAAACAAACCCTAGCTCCGGTTCAAAATAGCGCCTGAAACTTAGTCCGGTCCAGCGAGCACCAGAATTTCGCCTAAGGCAAATTCGGCGAGAATCATAGGTGATTCTCGACGAATCAGCGAGAATCACCTACGATTCTCGCCGAATTCTACTTAGCAGAATTCATGCTGAACAACTAGGCAAACCAGAGTGGATCGGCGAGAGTCATCAATCATTCTCAACAAATCGTCGAGAATGCAGAATCATTCTCGACGAATCGTCGAGAAACACTTGATGACTCTCGACGATTTTGACTTGGCGTGAGATTTGCACGCGCTGAGTCAGCCGGAGATAGTCGGCGAGAATCAGCCAGTGATTCTCGACGATTCGGCGAGAATCACTAGTGATTCTCGTCGAATCGGCGAGAATCACTTTGTGATTCTCGTCGATTCTTACTTAGACGATATTTCGTCATTCCACCCGTGAGCTGCTCTTTGGCCCATCCTTTCTCCTTCACTGCTTTTGATCTATCACAGCCCTATACTTGTAAATAAGTACACTCAAATAGAGAGAGTTTACGTAAGCCAACACACTGATCTGATCAACGAGAGATTACGTGGTGCAGACCCGTGTATATTGACCTACTGCACCCTGACATTGGTGTGTACTTAGCGAGGAATAACTGCAAGCACAACTTGAAGACAAATGATTAAATACATTGTCCATTCACCTTAGCTGGTTCAGGGGCTTCTTCAAATCAGGTACATTGTGGATACAATACCCAACACCTAGTCATCAAGGTTTACCTTACTGAGCACTCGAGCCTATTGGCAGTGGAAAGAGGGTTTGAGCTTGGGTTAGCCCTTTTTGAGCTAAGTTTGACTTAACTTAGCTAGGAATGACCTTAGTCAAATTGAACTTTTGTGTCACCATCAATGGGTTCTTGGTGACCTAATGGCCTCCCTTAAGGTATATGTAGGGATGGGTAGGGTTGACTTGGCACCATGGAGGTCACTTGACCCTTAGTAAGGGCACTTTGAATAATTAGGGGCTAGAGTTGACTTGGGTCAACTTAGCCACTAGGGTTGACCCCAATTGGTCCTTGTTGACTCATTGACCTCACTTTAGGGTTTGGAGGGCATTGGTGGCGTCCACTTGGCTAAGGGAAGGTCAATTGACCCTAAGTAGGCTAGTTTGACCCATTTAGGGTTAAGGTTGACTTAGGTCAACTTAATTACTTTGACGGCCAACAGTGGGTCCTTAGTGACCCTATGGACTACCCAAGGTTTTAGGGGTGTTGTGGTAGGGTCATGGGACCAAGTTGTAGCCCTAAAGTCAAACCTTAGGTCTAAATGTTGAGGATGAGCTATAGGCAAACCAAGGTGATTTTTCACCCTGGGAATTGCCCACTTGGTTAAGAGCTTCTGATGGTTTTGTCATGACCTAATCATGACTAAACAAAATCCTAGGGTTCTAGTTATTTGAGGGATGTAACAACATTTTCTTCCCCGAATACGGAACCCGTTTCTAGTTCCAAGGGGAAATTTTTTCTGTCTTTGTTCCGTTAAAGTCACGGGCGTGGCCTTCACTGGTCACGAGCGTGATATTGACAGAAATTTTTTGTCCCGAAAAAAAACATTGATTTAAAAATTTGATGATGTAAGTCACACCCGTGACAAACTATGTCATGCTCGTGACATAGTGAAGCCACGCCCGTGACTTACCCGTGAGTAAAATATAAAAAAATAAAAATATAAAATAACATTTTCTGCTTACATGCCCTTGGGTCAAGGACGTGACCATGGGTCGTGTCGTGTGAATCCAAGCCTCGGATGCCCTTATTTGGAAGGTCACGCCACGGAATTTGGTTAGTGACTTGCAAAAAATTTATTTTCTGCCATTTCTCGAGAGGTCAGCATTCCACACGCCCGTGTAGGCTACACGCCCACCAAGTGACGGGCGTGATAGGGGGCGTGACCTCACATATTTTTTCTATTTAATACCTTTCCCCCTTCTTCCCTCCACACCTAATCCACCCCTCCTCCTTTACTTTTCTAACTTGAGATTCCTTTCTTTCCTTCCAAAATTTCTCGCCACTAACCTCGCTCCACTACTTCCTTATCCGAGCACCCTGCGGATGCGGAATCTATGCTTATCTTTAAGAACTCCACCCAATAAGATCGGAGTGATAGTTTATGTGCCAAACCCTTGGGCATCTTTCGGATTCTTGACTGGGGGATTCTTGCATCCTTCGGCACGGCGGATTTGTTCGAGAATTTCAATCCACCTTTGGATGGAGTTCTCTTTTCACCATTTCAGAGTCTGCCTTCCTTAGGCTAACCGTGGAGTTCTTATCCTCAATTGAGTTTCATCGGGGTTAGCATGATGATTTTATCATCTTTTGGATGGGTGGCATATCGCATTAGCTCACCATCCACCAACTTAATGTTGGCATGGTATTTTGCAATGAGTCGTTCTCTTTCTCCCTCGCTTTGTAAAACCCCAAATCCCAATTTGGAGTTCAGGCTGGGTGACACGGCCTGGGACACGGGCGTGTCCCAGGCCGTGTCCATATTTGGATACTCGAGTGGGTCTCGAGTAGGACTCGAGTATGTCTCGAGTGAGGCACACGGCCTAGGACACGGGCGTGTCCCAGGGCGTGTCGTTCACTGTGTGTTTCGCGAGGTATCGATACAGTACCATCGTCGGTCATCGAGAGGCGACACGACCGGGGACACGGGCGTGTCCCAGGCCGTGTCCTGCTCTGGTTGGTAACTAGGTTATGCGGTCGACGGCAAGTGTATCGGACGCACAAGTAATATAAAATGGGAGAATTTCTCCAAGTATCGATCTCTTAAGGAACACAGTAAGGTTGAGTTAATTTCGAGGAGGACTCGAGATTGAAGTCCTTAGGTCGGCGTTAACAATGGGGGTTTTGATATTATGGAAATAGAAAATAAAATACTAACAACTACTCCTATGCAATGCTGCTATGCATCGCTTCGTCAGGTGGGATGGAAGACTATACGGGCTGCTATGCACCGAATCGCTAGGTGGATGGACGAGTAGGCAAGCGTAAGAACCAGAATTTGAGGGTCGTAAGCACCTCTTCGCTACACACGCATCTAGGTAATTTCTAGAACGGCAAGAACGGATTGATGGAGGGCGGATGGATATAAAGGCGCACCCCAAGCAATATAACGAAAATATAAAATCACATAGACATGATTACATAAAAACATTTATGAAAATAAGCACAACTTCATCATATACAAAGAGAACAACTATACTATCTACCACAAGAGAAGAAAAGTGTGCGAAATCGACCGGATGCGAAGTCTCGCTATGGTTCACGGTTGGATTCGCCGGGTTGTCAATCCGCGTCCAAGCTTGGTCCTCAACTGCGTCCGGGGTAGAGGAGGCTATCACTCACTCCCAATGAGCCCGTTCTCTTCGTGTCATGAGCCGGCGGAAGATGGCACAACTTCTCCTAGCTTGATGGAGAAAGAAAGGTTGAATCTCCTCTTGAAGCTTGAGGATGAAGGAGGAGGCCGAGAGGAAACTCCGGCTAGAATATGGCATTGAAAGCTTGCCCAGAGCCTCTCTGATGGTGAGGAGGAAGAAGGGCTGCGGAACCCTCGGAGCTGGAAGAAAATGGCGGGGGAAAAGGTAATGTCCAGATCTTGAGAAAAATCTGCGCTTCAATACAAGACGATCAAAAAAATTGTCACGCACGGTCCCGTGCACGGCCGTGCGCTAACTATGCGTTATTAACTTTCAGATCTTGATCACGGAAGAAGATGCGTTAACCCGTGCGTTTTGCGTGCGCACGGGCAATTCATCCCTTGCGTGAAGGAAATCGCACGGGTAAACACAAAGTGCATAAAACAGGGGAAAATAGTGGAACCGTGCATTTTACTCGCGCACGGGCGCTGCCGCCCGTGCGTGAACAAATCACACGATTAATCACAGAATGGTGCCAAAACGAAAGGTACATGACAACCGTGTGTTTTCTTCTCGCACGGTTTGGATGAAACCATGCGTTAATCGTGCATTTCAAATCTTCGAGCTCATTTTGACGAAATGTGTCGAGATCCTCTCGACCAAGTAAAACACACGATTACGAAGAAACTATGCGTTAAGGAAATGCACGACCGTGCGTTTTCCACAAATCAGAATTCATGCCTTGGGGAACACGCACCACCTGCACAGCGAAAACCAAAACTAGAGCACAAGCTCCCAGCACCAATACACAGCATAAAATGAACAAAAATAACCATGGGGAGCACCATGTGCTTACCCCCAACAAAAGAATGCGCAATTGGACACCCACGGGCCTATATATGTACTTCTTATGGAAATAATGAATAGAAGAAATATGAACGATACAAAACTATAAGTGAAGTGCAAACGCGTGAAAACTAGCCCAGATGATTCCGAAAAACACTATAAATATCAAACTCATCACACCCCCAACTAACTGTTTGCACGTCTCGAGCAATCAAAATCTATGTAGATAGGAAAAATGACTTAGCTAACAAAAAAACATAAATACGGAGTACCATGCGAAGTCGCTTGCTCGTACGCGTACAAATATAATAGAAGAAATTTCTAAGTATGAAAAATAGTTTATACTTTTCACAAAGCTGATAGTTTTACTTTCAAGACAACCTAAACACCTAGAGGGGGGGGGGTGAATAGGTTCTAATTGCTTGTTTATACTTCTAGGCAGAATTCAATTAGCAGAAATAAAACATTCAGCACAGCAATCACAGAAATTGAAACATCACAGATTGCACAATGTTTTATAGTGGTTCCCCAAGGTTTGGGTACATCCACTTTCCCCCTTCACCTATCTAGCAGTATGCTAGATTCGGCCAAACTTCCACTATTCCCAGATCCACAGATCCTACAGCTCAGAACCTGGATAGGTTCCTACAACTCAGGCTCAACAGCCCTACCTCAGCCTTGCCTCAAGGCCTACCACTCAGAGAAGAACCTTCTCCTACACTCAGGCAAATAGCCCTACCACTCAGAGATCACCTCTCCTACACTCAGCCTTTATAACACAGGCTTACAACTCAGATCTGTGTAAACAGATCCTACAGAAATTTAGAAAAGATATTTTAATGTCTTGCCTTTGTTGAGAGAGAAGAGGACAAGGCACTTCTTGATCAGCTGATGAAATCAACTGAATCTGAGCTTTCTTCAAAGCTTCTTGAATCTGAACTTAGCTGAGTTGATTTCCAAACAGCTTCTTGAGAAACCACTGATGGCTTCCTTCTTCTTCTTCAAGATGACTGGATCCCTCTCTATCCAACACCTTTTCTGATACTTCAGACTTCTTCTTCTTAGATCTTCTGATGAAGATCTTCTTTAGAGCTTAGCACTTTCTTGAATTGAAACTTCAATAGGATCGTAATCCTTTTTTTTCCTTCTTAGATCTTCTACCCTTCTATTTCCTTCTGAATATGTCTATTTATAGGCTTTCTTCATGGTAACCGGCTGATCCGGTTTCTAACTATTTTCTGACAGGTCTGACAGCTTCAGTTAAACGGTGGCAACCCACAGCTGTCAAGTCTTCAAACAGTTCCTGTACCTTAGCCTTGGACAGCAAAATGTCGAGACAGTCTGTCAGAAAGTGTCGAGACCAATCTGTCTATCTGTGTCGACACAAGTGACTTTGGTGTCGACACAGTCTTTGATGATGTCGACTAAGTTGCCTTTAAGTCGACACAGCTACTTCAGAAAATAACTTGGTCTTGGCTCTGCAATGTGTCGACAAAAGTCCTGTGTGTCGACACAGTTGTTGTAGATTCAGAACTCAGTATGCGTCGACTCAGCCTTCAGGTGTCGACACAGCAATCTTCAATTCTGCCAAAATGTGTCGACTCAGTCTTCTGGTGTCGACACAAGCACAGTCGACTTCTGCCAATATGTGTCGACTCAATCTCAAGGTGTCGACACATCCTCCCAGTGTCGACACAATTGAGGTCGACTATCTTCTTCTGTGAGTCGACTATCTTTCTCTGGTTGACTATCTTTCACTGATCGACTATCTTTCTCTGGTCGATAATCTTGCACTAGTCGACTATCTTTCACTAGTCGACTATCTTTCACTGGTCGACTAACTTTCTCTGGGTGTCGACTATCTTTCACTGTGTCGACACTGCTTCTCAGTGCTGAGGTCGACGATCTTCTTTATGTGTCGACACTGCTTCCCAGTGTCGACATAAATGTGATCGACTATCTTTCTCTGTGTCGACACTGATATTCTGAAGTGTCGACACAAATATTCTGAAGTGTCGACACAAATATTCTGAAGTGTCGACACATAGACTTAAAATATTTTTCTGCATTCTTTAATACTTCTTCACCTGCACATGTCAACTCAAAACAACATCAAATACACCTTGATGTATATCATTGAGCTAAGTTGGGCTTCTTCAAATCAGGTACACATTTTCCAATGTACCCAACAATCTCCCCCTATTTGGAGAAGTCATAACCCTTATAGCCAATGATATACACCATTTATAAAAAGTATAATATGATGATATATGACATAACAGGAATACTTAATATAAACAAAATAAAAACAATCCATCACAGAATGAACATTATATGATACCAAACAACATTTTGTTTATAACTTGGTAATGTTTGATTACAGAGTTTTACATTTAATGATCAAAACACAACAAAACACTTTGAAAGAACTAAAAATTAAGACTGATCAGGCTCTTTTATGACAATCCCTTTGCCAGATTGAATTTGAGCCTTCACAGGAGCTTCAGAATCTTCAGCTGGTTTCTTGCCTTTTAGCTCAGCATTCTTCAGAGCTTCTTCCTTGAGCCTTTGCCTTTCAAAATAATGAAAGGGCTTTGGAAAGTACTTGCTCGGCTCCTGAGCATCTCGTGGCAGCCTACCCAGCTTGGCTTTTCTTCTAAACTGTACTATTGCCTCTTGCCTGGCTTCATACTTCTGCCATTCCATCTCATTGAACCACTTGCCTCTTTCATGTTGTTGATCTTTGACAGCCTTCCATGCAGTGAGTATAATATTTCTGGAAGTAGGACTCCACTGCTCAAAGTCTGGCTTAAGTTCAGCCTGCTCTCTAAATCTTTTCTTAGATAGTAGAGCATCTTGCTGGTCTTTCAAAGTAGCCTCAGGCTTATCTACTTTCCCAATAACAACCCTGTGAACCTCCTTTGGAGGACTATACATTCCTTGAACTTGCTGATCAATCATATCAAAATCTGGAGGAGGGTAAATGACTTGGGCAACCTCAGGTTGATTGCCTTCAAGTAGACCTGTTTGTATTCCTGACTCAGCCACCATAGCATCATCACACAAAGGTGGATATCCCAATGTGGCTCGAATACTATTGGTCACCCATTTGGTGTGCTCTGAGCCTGCATGAACTAACAACCTCTCCCCCTTTATGGCTTCTCTAGTAATATGATCTCTTAGATCTTCCTTCTGAAATCTGATTTGTCCATCCAGATAATTCACACCCTCTTTAAAAAATGGTTTTAACTTTAGAAGCTTGTCAGATATGTCCTTTTGAGAGGTAGTGATAGCAGTTTTAACAGAATCAATAGCAGCTTGAAATTTCTTATCAAATTCTTCCATTTCCTTTGCTCTAGCTGCAGGCAGACCTGGAATAGTCTTTTTCAATTCATTAATGATCTCATGATGAGATTCAGTTAAATTGTCATTCATCCTTATCTGATTTTCCAAAACATAGCTTTGCTTTAAAGCAATATCATCCACTTTAGGAATGATGGACTGCTGTTGTTTTGCCAAATATACCACAGCATTACCTCCCTTATGGAAGCAATCTATCATCTCCTTCTTATGCATATTGACTTCAAATCGAATAGACTTTATATCCTGAGCCAAGTCAAATTGCAGGGACTTGTTGTTCTCATCAACATATTTTTCAATAGCCACTCTGTGTTCATCCAATTTCACTTGTAAATCGACCATAAACTTGTTATAATCAAATTCAGAAGGAGTGTGATGTGCTGTAGGCTGTAGAGCCTGCTTATAGCTCTTGCTCCTTCTCTTGAAGACCATAAGTTTTCTCTTCTTAGCCATCCTAGCTTCTTCATTCTCAGAATCAGAAGTACTATCAATTTGAACTCTCTCTTTGGGAGGAGGAGGAACATCTGCTTCAGTGCCATGTTGTTCAGCCTCAACATGCACAGGCTCCCCCTCAATTGCTTGCTCCACTTCCATTCTATCAGTAACTATTTCATCATTTGGAAATAACTCATCTAGAGTATATTCCTTCTGGGCTGGAACATCTGCAGTATTCAAATCTTGAGATAAATCAATTTGAGCTTCCTCTTGCACTTGCTCAGACAGCTTCTCCCCCTGTACTTGTTCAGTATTGGTGATGTCCTGGGCAGGTGAGGACACTTGCTTCCCCTGGACCTGTGCAGAAATAGAAATATTAGAAACGTCTTGTGTAGGAAAAAACTTCAGCTCCCCCTGCACCTGTACCTGGTCATGAGTAGATACAGCTTGTGTAGGTGAATAAACTTGCTGAGCTGGTATTCTTACTTGTTCTCCTTGAATTGCAGGTACAGTGGCATCCTGAACTTGTGTAGAAGCAGGCTGATCTTCAACCTCTTTTCTTACTTGCTCTTCTTGTGGGTGCTCAGTACTGGTAGCATGACCTGGGGATTTCTCAGGTGAATCCTGCCTTTCCACTTCAGGCATCTCTTTGGTCAGGACCCTATCCTATCTGGAAAACAATCTCATGTCCATCCTTCTCATGTGATTAATTTTTGTTCCAGGTAGTTGTTGCATAACATCAGGAATCTCCTTAGTTAGGTATATACTCATTATTCTAGCCAGATTTGGCTTCTTGATTCCTTCCTTAATCTTTTCAAAGATTACAGTTGACCAATCTGTTGGAATTGTAAACACAATCCTGGTCATGAGGCTGAACATATAGGCGGATATCCTATCATGTCCACCTGGCTTGCACAGAATTACTTTGCCAACCACCTCAGACAGAAACTTGCCCTGTTGATTCATTCCTTTCCTGTTGAAAGCAGCTCCAATTTTCATGGTGGAATCCAATCCACACCATTGAAGAGCCTCCCTTGATTTAGAAGCAGGGACGTCCTCTTCATTCTCAATTATAGGTAATTGTAGAATTGTTCTTAACTTACTTGGAGTAATTTCCACTGTTGACCCATGAACTGTGGATTTTATCTCGTGACTTTCAGAATCTACAGATGCAGAAGTAAAGAACTCATGCACCTCCTTCTTCCATATCTTAGATGGTTCGGAGACCAGAAATTCTAATCCCGAGTTGGAGAGGAGAGAGATAACCCCGTGAACATCTGGTGGGGCATCAGCAAAGGCCTGGCGCACCAACTCATATCCTTCATTTACGTTATCTTCAATCTTTGGCGCCATAGATTAGTCGAGAAAGCTTGAAAGATGAGAGAAAAAGAGAGAGAGGGAGAATGTCGACACAGGGATTCAGTCTCGAAAACCTTGTAAGCGTGTCGACAGAATGAGTTTTTGACCTATTTATACCTTCTGTTTAAAGAAGATCAAAAGTCGCCAAAAACAGACTATAAGTGTCGACACAGATGGAATGTGTCGACACAAGCTTCTATTGTCTCGACTTCAAGTCCGTCTATTATGTGTCGACACTAATTTGTGGATATGTCGACACCTGAGATATATAGTAGAGCATCAGAAATTCTGTGTCGACTCTTAGTATAAGTGTCGACACAAAATCTGTAAGTGTCGACACCACTATCCTGGTGAAGTCGACACTACATTCCTGGATAAGTCGACAATAAGATTCTTAAGTGTCGACACATATTTTCTGTGTCAACACAATATCTCTGACTTGTCGACATTACTACCCTGAGTCGACACATTATTACTGAATGTGTCGACACCATCTTACTTAGCCAATTTCTGTTTGTTCAATACAACTTATAAGTACTACAAAGTACTTGATACTACTTCAATGTGTCTTTATATCACTTGAATGTTTTGTTACCACTTCAACTTCATTGTTGATGATTTTGTGATTACACTAATCAATGGTTAACATACCTAATTCAATTTTAAATTTATTGAATTTGGTCTCATCTAGGGGCTTAGTAAACACATCTGCTATTTGATAATCTGTTTTGACAAATTCTAATGAGATGTCTTCTTTTTCTACATGTTCTCTAAGAAAATGGTATTTAATTTCTATATGCTTAGTTCTACTATGAGAAACAGGATTATTAGCAATAGAAATTGCACTCTTAGAATCACACAAAAGAGGTGTTCTACTTACTTGAATACCATAATCCTTAAGTTGATGCTGCATCCATAATAGCTGTGCACAGCAGCTTCCAGCAGCAACATACTCAGACTCAGCTGTGGAAATTGCCACACTGGTCTGTTTCTTACTACTCCATGATATTAGTCTTCCTCCCAGGAATTGACAAGTACCTGTAGTACTCTTCCTATCCTCTCTACATCCTGCAAAATCTGCATCTGAATAGCCTGTTAGTAGAAAATCTCTATTCCTAGGGTACCAAAGACCTAGATTAGGTGTGCCCTTAAGATATCTCAGAATCCTTTTGACTGCAGTATAATGAGACTCTTTAGGGCAGGCTTGGTACCTAGCACAGACACATGTAGCATACATAATATCTGGTCTACTAGCAGTGAGATATAGTAGAGAACCAACTATTCCTCTATACAAAGTCTCATCAACAGGTTTACCTGCATCATCTTTGCATATAGGCATACTTGTCCCCATAGGAGTTCTCATGATGGAGGATGACTCCATACCATACTTCTTGATTAATTCTTTAGTAAACTTTGACTGGGATATGGACAAGCCATCATCAGTCTGTCTTACTTGGAGTCCCAAGAAGAACTTCAGTTCCCCCATACTGCTCATCTCAAACTTCCCTTGCATAAGTTTGGCAAACTTTTTACAAAGGTTGTTTTCCGTAGATCCAAAGATTATGTCATCAACATAGATCTGAACTAAGATGATCTTGCCTTTGGATTCCCTAAGGAATAGAGTTTTGTCAATTTTTCCTCTTGAGAATTTATTCTCAATAAGGAAAGTAGACAGGGTTTCATACCAAGCCCTTGGGGCTTGCTTTAACCCATACAAAGCTTTTCTAAGCTTATAAACATAATCAGGTTTAAGAGGATCTACAAAACCTGATGGCTGCTATACATATACTTCTTCTTTAAGATCACCATTCAGAAATGCTGACTTCACATCCATCTGGTATACCTTGAAGTCTTGATAGACTGCATAGGCAAGGAACATTCTGATTGCCTCCAGCCTTGCTACTGGAGCAAAGGTTTGATCAAAGTCAATCCCTTCTTCCTGCCTGTATTCCTTTTGCAACCAATCTTGCTTTATTCTTCACTATTATTCCACTTTCATCTAGCTTGTTCCTATAGATCCATTTTGTGCCAATTATGTTGTGGCCTCTTGGTTTAGGAACAAGCTCCCAGACATTGCACCTTCTGAATTGATTCAGCTCCTCTTGCATAGCATCAATCCAGTGCTGGTCTTGGATAGCTTCTTCAAACTTCTTAGGCTCCATTTGTGACAGGAAACTTGAATGTAGAACTGTGTTTTGATTTCTGCTTCTAGTTTGCACCCCCTGTCTTGGATCACCTATTATCTGATCAGCTGGATGATCTCTTAAATGTCTTGTAGCTGGAGGAAGATTCCCTTCTGGTTGAACATCTCCAACTCCTTCATTTAGCTGAATCTCTTGGTTTTCATCAGCTTCTATAGTGTCTTGTTCTCCCCCTGGACAGAAGCCTTCATTTTCCAATGCTCCATCTTCCTTTGATACTTCAGTAATGGAGAGCTTGTCCATACTTTTGCTTATACCTGTTGAGTCATTTGATCTACAAGACAACTCACAGTTGATTAATCTTGTTTCATCAAACACAACATGCACAGATTCTTCAACAACTTGAGTAGTCAAGTTGAAGACTCTATAGGCCTTACTATTTGTGCTGTACCCAACAAATATCCCATCCTGGGATTTGGCAGCAAACTTAGTCAAATATGACTTGCCATTGTTAAGTATATAACACTTGCAACCAAAGATCCTAAAGTAAGATAGATTTGGTTTTCTGCCTTTCACAATCTCATAGGGAGTCATTTTGTGGCTTTTGGTGATAGTAGCCCTATTGATTACATGACAAGCTGTGTTAACTGCCTCAGCCCAAAAATATTCTGGGAGAGAGGTGTCACTCAACAGAGTTCTACCTGCTTCAATTAATGTTCTATTCTTTCTTTCAGCAATTCCATTTTGCTGAGGTGTTCTAGGTGAGGAGAACCCTTGGAAAATCCCAAAGTCTTTACACAATTTTGTTATGCTTTCAGATTGAAACTCAGTACCATGGTCACTTCTGATTTTGACCACTGTACTATTCAGTTCATTCTGAATTTACATTTCAAAATTAAGTAATACACTTGGGGTTTCAGATTTCTGTCTCAGAAAGAACATCCATGTAAATCTAGAATAGTCATCTACAACCACAAAAGTGTAGACTTTCCTACCTAGACTGTGAACTGGCATAGGACCAAAAAGATCCATATGCAAGAGGTATAAGCACCTCACAGAATCCTTGTTTTCAAGGCTTTGAAAGGAGGATTTTGTCTGCTTGCCCTTTTGACAAGCTGAGCATATCCCTTCCTTCACACACTTAACTTGAGGACCATTCCTCACTAACTCTTTGATAAAGAGTTGGCCAATTGTCTTGTAGTTAAGATGAGCCAATCTCTTGTGCCACTTGACACAATAAGAAGCATTGTCATCAGCTACAAGACAGATGGGAGAAGCTTTATTCTCACATACAAAATTAAGACAATATACATTTCTCTTCCGATACCCAGTCAAAATGATCTCTTGATCACTTAACCTTTTGATATGACATCCATCCTTAACAAATGAAATGTCATATCCTAAATCACTCAGCTGGCTTATGCTTATTAGATTATGTTTCAAACCTTTTACATAAGCCACTTGGGTGATAGTAATTAGGTTAGAAGAAATGTTACCAAACCCTTTGATGACTCCTTTTTCAGATCCACCAAAGATCACTTTAGGTCCATCTTTGACAGATGAATACTCCTTCAGCAGCCCCTTTGTTCCAGTCATGTGCCTGGAACAACCACTATCCAAGTACCATATAGGGGCATGGTTACTTGGATTCACCTGCAACACAGATTTACTTTCCCTTAGAACCCAAGCAAGTCTTGGGTCCTTGGTTCAAGTTAGCATAAACAAAGCTACCATTATTTCTTCTAACAGGTAGACTATTGTTCTTTCTAACACTTGTGTTATACCAGCAGTCTAGTGCGAAATGGCCTCTCTTGCCACAGCACCAACATTCAAACTTATTGTATCTAGATCTAGATACATCCTTGTCAAAAGAATTTCTGTTCATTGCTGGTGCTGCAGCAACTTCACCTACTGATTTCTTAAAACCATTGGGTTTATGACCATAGGTAGGCCTGCTTGCATTTACACCCTTGTTCTTCAGAACATTAGTCTTAATATGACCTTGAATATCTTCATGATCATATTTGTTAGAAGGCACTTCCACCTTACTAAACTTTATGGGGACTGAAAGGTTTAGTGACTGAACAGGAGCTTTGCCTTTCCTCTTGAATCTGCCAGCCCTGGAGTTACCTTTAAATCCTAATCCAGCCTTACCCTTTTGAGTGACAAATTCATCTATCAAGGGTAAGACAGATTTTGGCTTAGAGTAACTAGCCACTAAATCCCTTTCAATTCTAAGTCTGGCCTCCAGACTCTTCACTTGATCATTAGTATAATTAATTGTGCCCATCTGAATAATAGTTATATTCTTCAGCTTGGCAATTTCATTTAATTTTTGATCAATAACTTTCTCTAACTCAGTTGTAGCAATCCTTAGTTCAGCAATTTCCTGAGCCTGAGATTTAACCAAGTTCTTGCTTTTCTTAAGGGCCTGCAACAAGTCCCCATACTTGTCTATCAATTGATAGACATCTCCTTCAGATTCAGATGCATCTACATCACTTGATGCAGATGTAGCTGATTCTTCACTTATACTACAAACAGATGTAATAGAAGGACATTGTACCTTATTAGGACCAGACTGATTCTGGCATATGTCCTCTTCTGATCCTGCCATCAGCCCCATACACTGATGATCCTTTTGTTCATTGATGGAGTCTAGCAACTGCAGAAACTCCTCTTCTTCAGATGCAGCATATAGTCCAATATATGCTTCAGCTTCAGATTCTGACTCTGAAGTTGACTGGTCTGTTAGACTCTTATCTTTTCTTTGCAACAAAGGATTTCTCCTTCTTGCCTTTCTGATGAGTCTTCTTCTTGTCTGAAGACTCCTTTCTCTTATCAGGACAGTCAGCCACTACATGTCCATGCCTATTGCAACAATAGCAGACAATCTTTGAAGTAGTGGCTTTGCTGGGCTTTGATCTGCTCTTCTCTTTCCTTGATGACCTTTTCTTCTGATAATAGTCATCAACATGCTGTGATGTGGAAGGCCTAGACTTCCATTGCTTCTTTTTCAAGAACTTCTAGAATTGCCTTGTGAATGCAGCAAAGTCTGCATCTGAATCACAGCTTTCTGAACCCTTATCTGAATTTTCAGAACTATCTTCTGCAACTTCCTTAGGAGGAGATGGTGATTTCCTCCTATTCTTTCTAGTGGCTTCTGCATTGAATGCCACAGTCTTTTCTCTATGCTCTCCTCTTGAATTCTTTTCCTCCTCCTTCCTCACCATAAGTTGCATTTCATAGGATAGCAACTTTCCAAACAAGGTGAGAGGAGAGATCTCTGCCAATTTAGCCACTTCTCTTATGGCACAGATCTTTGTGTCCCAATCCTTTGTTAAGGATCTCAAGAATTTGTCATTCAGTTCATAAGTACTGAAGACTCTTCCATAGGACATAAGCTCATTCACAATTCTATAGAATTTCTTGTAGCACTCAGTTATGCTATCAGATTTTCCTTGTCTAAAACTTTCATACTCCTGATTGAGCATAGATTTCCTGTCCTGCCTTACTTCTTCAGATCCCTCCATGTAGACAATCAATGTGTCCCACATCTCTTTGGAGGTCTTGCAGTGAATCAGATTCTGAAATGTTGAATCATCTATGGCACTAACAATAATGTTCTGAGCTCTTTTATCCATGGTTGCCAAGATGATTTCAACCTTGGTCATTTCTGAATAACTCTTTGGAGTTTGGATATTTGCATCAAGAACTGATACCTTCATTGGAATGAAGGGGCCTTCCTGTACTGTGATGTAAATCCTTGGGTCAGATGCCTCCATAAACAATCTGACTCTTTCTTTCCAAATTCAAAAAATTTCTTTCTTGCATATGGGTAATTTCATAGACCCTAGCTCCTTATGATTCTCACCAGAACCCATCTTTTTGAATCTTGATTCTGCCTTTCAGATCTACCTCAGACTGTTAAGTCCTTTTTGAGTAACCTCCCTCTGATACCACTTGATAGTTTTACTCTCAAGACAACCTAAACACCTAGAGGGGGGGGGGAATAGGTTCTAATTGCTTGTTTATACTTCTAGGCAGAATTCAATAGCAGAAATAAAACATTCAGCACAGCAATCACAGAAATTGAAACATCACAGATTGCACAATGTTTTATAGTGGTTCCCCAAGGTTTGGGTACATCCACTTTCCCCCTTCACCTATCTAGCAGTATGCTAGATTCGGCCAAACTTCCACTATTCCCAGATCCACAGATCCTACAGCTCAGAACCTGGATAGGTTCCTACAACTCAGGCTCAACAGCCCTACCTCAAGCCTTGCCTCAAGGCCTACCACTCAGAGAAGAACATTCTCCTACACTCAGGCAAATAGCCCTACCACTCAGAGATCACCTCTCCTACACTCAGCCTTTATAACACAGGCTTACAACTCAGATCTGTGTAAACAGATCCTACAGAAATTTAGAAAAGATATTTTAATGTCTTGCCTTTGTTGAGAGAGAAGAGGACAAGGCACTTCTTGATCAGCTGATGAAATCAACTGAATCTGATCTTTCTTCAAAGCTTCTTGAATCTGAACTTAGCTGAGTTGATTTCCAAACAGCTTCTTGAGAAACCACTGATGGCTTCCTTCTTCTTCTTCAAGATGACTGGATCCCTCTCTATCCAACACCTTTTCTGATACTTCAGACTTCTTCTTCTTAGATCTTCTGATGAAGATCTTCTTTAGAGCTTAGCACTTTCTTGAATTGAAACTTCAATAGAATCGTAATCCTTTTTTTTTCCTTCTTAGATCTTCTACCCTCCTATTTCCTTCTAAATATGTCTATTTATAAGCTTTCTTCATGGTAACCAGCTGATCCGGTTTCTAACTGTTTTCTAACAGGTCTGACAGCTTCAGTTAAACGGTGGCAACCCACAGCTGTCAAGTCTTCAAACAGTTCCTGTACCTTAGCCTTGGACAGCAAAATGTCGAGACAGTCTGTCAGAAAGTGTCGAGACCAATCTGTTTATCTGTGTCGACACAAGTGACTTTGGTGTCGACACAGTCTTTGATGATGTCGACTAAGTTGCCTTTAAGTCGACACAGCTACTTCAGAAAATAACTTGGTCTTGGCTCTGCAATGTGTCGACAAAAGTCCTGTGTGTCAACACAGTTGTTGTAGATTCAGAACTCAGTATGTGTCGACTCAGCCTTCAGGTGTCGACACAGCAATCTTCAATTCTGCCAAAATGTGTCGACTCAGTCTTCTGGTGTCGACACAAGCACAGTCGACTTCTGCCAATATGTGTCGACTCAATCTCAAGGTGTCGACACATCCTCCCAGTGTCGACACAGTTGAGGTCGACTATCTTCTTCTGTGAGTCGACTATCTTTCTCTGGTCGACTATCTTTCACTGATCGACTATCTTTCTCTGGTCGACTATCTTTCACTAGTCGACTATCTTTCACTAGTCGACTATCTTTCACTGGTCGACTAACTTTCTCTGGGTGTCGACTATCTTTCACTGTGTCGACACTGCTTCTCAGTGCTGAGGTCGACAATCTTCTTTATGTGTCGACACTGCTTCCCAGTGTCGACATAAATGTGATCGACTATCTTTCTCTGTGTCGACACTGATATTCTGAAGTGTCGACACAAATATTCTGAAGTGTCGACACAAATATTCTGAAGTGTCGACACATGGACTTAGAATATTTTTCTGCATTCTTTAATACTTCTTCACCTGCACATGTCAACTCAAAACAACATCAAATACACCTTGATGTATATCATTGAGCTAAGTTGGGCTTCTTCAAATCAGGTACACATTTTCCAATGTATCCAACAAAAGCGTAACAAAAATTTATTACTACTCAAAAATGGAATCACGGTGAATCATCCAGTCATGCGTAGGAAGAAAGTAGGTAGTCTACTAAGGTGAGCTTTGCCAAAGACTAGGGCTCAGGATCACATCCAAAGGAATCCACCAATGTCGGGGACCATATGCTTGCCCGGATCTCCTCTCCTTGACAAAACGGTGGAGTTTCGCCCTAAAAATGCAGAGGGACGTGGCTTCAATGAAGCTGTATAATGGCAGAAAAATTTGCGACTTAAATAGTAAATGTCAGAAACTTTGCCACGCACGGTCTGGCGCATGACCGTGCGTGAACAGTGCGATATTCACGCGCAGAAAATGGCTTGCGGGAGAGATGCTTTGACCCTTGTGTTTCCTATCGCATAGGCGCTTCCGCCCGTGCGTGAAGAAAATCGCACGGGTAACGAGAGAGCGCTAGAAATCAAGAGAAACAGGGGAACCATGCGTCTTACTCGCACACGGGCACGTTTTCCCATGCGTGAAGGAAACACACGGTTTACCCCAGAATGTAGGATTATAGATAAAATGTGCAGACCGTGTGATTCCTTCTCCCACGGTTTGGACTAAACCGTGCGGGAATGAAACACACAGGTAGAAAAAAACCTAAAAATGCTGTGTAAAATGCACGAATAAGCTGAAACCGTTCGAGAACCAATTGGCACGACCGTGCATTTTACACAGGGTCAGGAAATGGAATCTGAGACGTCCCGACCACCTGCACATCAATAATATCAACTGAGGCAAAACCCCCCAGAAGTCCCAAATAAATAAAAAGATCAAACAACAAGTGCGAGGACTCACAGAACTTACCCTCAACACAAGAGTGCGCAAACGCACGCCACGATGGGCCAAAACAAAGAACTTAGCGTGAAAAGCTGAATGAAAGAAATAACAACGATAACATACTAAAAGTGAAGTGCAAATGCGTGAAAACTAGCCCAGATGAGTCCGAAAAACCCTATAAATATCGGACTCATCACACCACCAGACTTAAACCTTTGCTCTTCCCGAGCAAACCATCACTAAGCAGAGTTAAAGAAAGCTAGTTGGCTAAGCAATTGCACAAATAAAGTACCATGCTGTCATGTACAAAAAGCAATAGTAGAAAACTCATCTATACATGCATAACAATTTATAATTTCTGCAAACGTAAAGGAGATATTACTAATACTCCTAAAGGGAATCACAGTGAATCATTCAATTACACATAGAACGAAAGAAGACGGACAATGAGGTGAGAATTACCAAAGATCAGGTCTTATGAGAATCTCCAAAGGAATCCACCAATGTCGATGACCATAAGCTTGTCAGTTCACACACTCTCCACAACACTAGTATTACTCAAGCGCGAATTCGTAGGACTTGGAGTATAATGGAGGCTTAGGCGAAGGCGGGGTAAACAAAGATAAACACGATGGATAAACACACCCAAAAAGAGATCGTCTGAAAACACTCACTGCTACACACAACGACAAACACAGACAACGCACCACTAGACTCAGACTTTTTTTACGGTGCGTGCACGCCCAAAACAATCACAAAACAACAACAATATATATATATATATATATATAATTTTTTTTCATTTATTCCATATTGGGAAATTTCACTTTATTTACTTTTTTTTCTTTTTTAAATAGCCAAAACAAAATACGACAGCACGACAACACCGGAAGCTACACAAACACCCACAAAACTGCCACACATAATAGATACCAACTATAATAAAATAAAACAGTCAGGCGACCACATTTGGGTGTGCGAGTAGGAGAGACTATTTGGCTTTGGTAGCGAGGCATATGGGTGCCAAGGGATGGGACAGGCTCAATGGGGATAGAAGCGGATAGACATCGGGAATGGTACAAGGCTCAAACTAGAACAAAGTGACGACCTACATCACGTGCGCACTTGACTAACCAATACCCATGCTTCAAGAATATCTTGGGGCAAGTTCTTAGCCATCGAGAAAGATAATCCTTCCTCCCGACTCGAGCAATACGAGGCTATTGAACTTCTACACACAATCCTACACCACCGTTTGATTCATAACTGGATTCATAACTAGAGTACCGTAAAGAAAATCTACGCTAATAGAAAAATAGAAACTATAAGCATAAAAAGAATTTTAATCTACACAGACTCTAAGTGAGCATGTGTGCAAGCCTAGGACACTCTTGGAGTCAACATTTTACTCAATCACACAATCCTAAGTCAACACAACATTCTTTAATCTATTCACAAGTGATAAACAAGCTCGGTGCGTGCAAGTGCTTAAGTACAAGTTCTCAAGTAGGTGTTGTGGAGCGCGATGCAAATGAAAATGATATTACAATAAAAGCTTCTAGTATGCGAGCGGAATGTGCACGTGAGCAGATAACAACTCGAATCTCTCCCCCACCAGACTTAAATTAAAAAACCTATCAAAGATTTGCAATAAAAACAAATAAATAAAAGTTGAGGGAGAGGTTATCCCATGCTCAACAAATGAGCATACCAGAAGATTGGAGTTAAAGCACAGAGCCAAACCTGCAAAAAATATAACTCCACCGCCGCCCAAGGGGAAATCACCCTACAAAATAGCTCCAACAAACTTGTATATACAAGGCAAAAACAAATTTAAACTAAGTTATACAATAGGTAAAACAAATCTTAAAACAGTAAAAATAACAAACTGCACCTTCTCCTAGATAAGTACTGGGTTTATTGTCCCCCAGCACGACTTATTTGACTAACGAAGAGTTCTAGCTAATGGGCCTATGAAATAAAAAGTGCACAGGTAACTGGCCTAATATCCATTGTGGTAGCAAGTACCGGTACGGAGAAAGAGCAGTTACCCCTCTACCTACATAATAATACCTGAAAAACTCAGGTAGAGGTAGCAGGAAAAAATAAGAAGAGAAGAACTAGTCCTCGCTCACCTTATCACAAAATAAATCCTTTCCTAGCAAGGCATCGTCCACCATAGGTGTGTAGGAAGCGATGGCAGCGGCATGGGCACCAGGCTCCATCGTCATCCCATCGTACCCATGGGGACTCAACCTGCACAAGCTCAGATAGAGAAGGGGGATCAAGGAATAAAGAAGATGAAGAACAAAAATAATCAGAATATGGGAGAGCGATTCCGGTTTCACTCTCAGCGAGATCTAAGCATAGATCATCATCGGTGTCATATGAGTCATATCGTGGAGAATCCGAGAACTCGACGTCCGCAGTTGTAAGGGAGATCATCTCATCTAATAAGGAGGGGAAAACCGCTGCATCAGGCAAAGAATACACCTCGTCCCACCGGGGTGCATAGAAGTCTTCTGAAGATCTACATTCTCCATCAGAGATAGTAGAATCCTCATCCAACTTCGGCGCAACCTCGGGCACCGAATCATCCACAAATACGACATCATCACCCGGCTCACTAAAAAATGGAGTAGCAAACTCTTGCAAAAACTGCGTAGGGGCAAAACTGCTCTCTAAATCAAGCACTGAATTAGCAGGCCCCAACGCAACAATCTCCACAGATGCCACCCCGTCGACGACCGGAACAATCTCATCGTCTCATAAAGGATCATCCAAGAGTTCTCGATCCACTCCTTGCGGTCTAACATCCGAGTGAGAGAGCTCACTCAAAGGAAGCTTGTAAAAAGGGGCTGAGGAACCCATGAAGGATATATATGCGGCAAGAGATTCTTCTGTAATCATGATGGGTAGAAAACGAGCTAGGTGAGCCAAATCAGTGTATGGGCCAGGCAATACCCTAATAGGCCCATCCACAGTAGTCTCCTGCTAACAGGGGACTGCTGCGGCTGCGCCCACAGAGAGAGAGAGCTCGCACAAGCGAGGGTGAAAGAGAAGGATAGATACTACTCTAGAGGGGGGGGGGGTGAATAGAGTAATCAAAAATTGCACTTAGCAAAGTTGTCTTTCTACTCAACTCCCTTGGAGTTAAATGCGGAATGAAAGTTATAGATATTTTAAGATTAAACCTTAGAGCCTAACACAAGTGTTGTGCACAAACTAAAGCTAACTGTAATTATAGTTTAGCTTTGGATCCTATCCAGCAACTAGCAAACCTAGTTAATATCTAATCATAGCCACAATGCAAGTAATTAAACAAGGCAATCCAGACGACACAAGGAATCTATAGTGGTTCCCCAAACAACTTTGGTACGTCCACTCTTCTACCAACAAGGTAGGAATCCACTCAGGTTTTTGATCAGGTGCCCTGCCACCAACAAGATCTGCTTCAGGTAGATCAAGAGACCCTTTACACTTTTGATCAGGTGTCTAAAAACCAAACACAGGTTTTTGATCAGGTGCCCTGCCACCAAGGGATACTTTTGAAGGGAGTAATAACCCTGTACAGGAGGGGGAAAGGGGTTAAGGTGTCTTCTCTATTTTACAATAGATTAGAGAAGCACAATAACTTGCACTGAGCTAGAAAGCTCTAAGAGAATCATGGCTCCCCCTGGCTCAAAGAATGTCCAGGTGAAGTCTTGCTTCAGTTCAGAAAATCTTCAGTAAGTACTGAAGGAAAAAGAGCTACAAGAAGATATAAAATAAGAAATAAAAATCTTCTAGCAGCTATCTTCTTCTTCTTCTTCTTCAAAAGATCTCTGAGTCAGAACTTCCTGGAACAGGAGAACTCAGGTTGAAGAAGAGCAGAAGAGCTAACACTTCTCAGTTAGAGTGAAGATTGCTGAGAGCAGTTAAACTTATTCTTGTTGTAAGCTTGCTGAAAGAATATGATCTGAGAACTAGTTGATCTCTTTTCTCTGTGGACTAGTTGATTTCTTCTTCAAAGAAGTCTTTATATATCAGCAGCAGCAACAGATCTAATTGAGTTTGAATCTTGTCTTTTTCTGAACTCTGCAAGCTGGGCTGCAAAAAGCATAAAGCAAAAACAAACTACAGCAGACAGATATCCTATAAAAGGATAAAGCTTTCTAAGAAGCTGCAAATACTTCTGATGAAATAATATAAGAGAAAGTCACATCAGAAAGAACTCTTTACGGACAAGGAAGACTTTTTGAGTCTAACGGCTATAAAGGACAGCCTGGCAGATAAAGCAGATTGCATATCTCAGCTATAAGACAAACAACTTTGTCAGAAAAGATTAGCTCATGCATATAGAATAGAACTGATATTGCATGGAAATAATGTCACAAAATATTCAGATAATCTATTATAAAATATGCCAAAATAGATATGAAATTAGTCACATCATAGAAGACGACAAACTACATAAGAGCATACAGCAAAATGTCGAACGACCCTCGGAGATCGTCGAACGGCGCACGGAGATCGTCGACCTATCAGACAGATAGTCGAACGATCCAGATAGTCGAACTATCAAAGAAGATAGTCGAACTACCTCGGCAGATAGTCGACCTATCAGAACAGATAGTCGAGCTATCAGATAGTCGATCTATCCGGACAGATAGTCGAACTACCAAACAAAAACAGATAGTCGACCTATCCAGCAGATAGTCGACCTATCAGAGAAAACAGATAGTCGACCTATCAACAGATAGTCGACCTATCAAACAAAACAGATAGTCGATCTATCAACAGATAGTCGAACTATCAGATAGTTGAACTATCCAAGCAGATAGTCGAACTATCGAAGCAACACAGATAGTCGACCTATCAACAGATAGTCGAACTATCAAAACGACACAGATAGTCGACCTATCAACAGATAGTCGAGCTATCAGATAGTTGAACTATCAGGACAGATAGTCGAACTATCAAAGCAAACAGATAGTCGACCTATCAACAGATAGTCGAACTACCAAGACAAACAGATAGTCGATCTATCAACAGATAGTTGAACTATCAACGCAAACAGAACGTCGACCAACTGATAGACGATCGTCGATCAGCCGATAGACGATAATCGAGCGACGTTTGACTATAGTCGAACGAAAAACTACTTAACCAAATATTCATCTGGAAAAGCAATTCTACACAACTAGAGAGTCTAACCTATCAACTAACCTTTGACCATAGATAAATCATGGGTCAAGAGACAGAAAGAGAGGACTGAACTCAAATCAAATTCTAGGGTACCAACAGAGGGAATTCCTTCACCATATGGCCCACACTTTGACATATCAAGCATCTCAAATAATGCTCGACACTCTGAACAGCCATGGAATCGATGTATCAGCGCAAAGTGTCAATAAAATGGCACTCAGCAATATAATACAACACGAATAAAAAATAATTACCGAAAGAGCGCTACACAACTTGAATTAAAATAACACGAAACTGCTATCTAAATCAAAAATTAGAGAAAGGCAAAAAGGAATAAGCAAAATAAAAATTCTAAAAACTAAAGAAAGTAAGAAAAATGATATGAACAAATAGAAAAGGGCTTCAATCTACTATCTCTCTCTCTCTAAAAACTCACACGACTGTGTTCCCCGGCAACAGTACCAAAAACTTGATGCATTGGACGGAAAGTGTACCGGTCGCACAAGTAATATAAAATGGGTGAATTTACCCAAGTATCGATCTCTCAAGGAATACAGTAAGGTGGAGTAAATTTCGACGAGGACTCAAGATTTAAGTTTTTAAGTCAGCGTTAATGATGGGGGTTTTGATATTGCAAAAACAGAAAATAAAATACTAACAGCTACTCCTATGCAATGCTGTTATGCATCGCTTTATCAGGCGGGATGGAAGACTACACGGGCCGCTATGCACCGAATTGCTAGGCAGATGGACAAGTTGGTAAGCGTAAGAACAAGAATTTGAGGGTCGTAAGCACCTCTTTGCTACGCATGCTTCTAGGCAATTGCTAGAACAGTAAGAACAGATGGATGATGGGCGGATGGATATAAAGGCGCACCCCAAGCAATATAACAAAAATATATAATCACATAGACATGATTACATACAGACATTTATGAAAATAAGCACAACTTCATCATATAAAAAGAGATCAACTATACTATCTACCACAAGAGAAAAAAGTGTGCTAAATTGACTTTATCCGAAGTCTCGGCAAGGGTTCACGGTCGGATTCGTCGGGTTGTCAATCCGCATCAAAGATCGGTCCTCAACTGGTTCCGGGGTAGAGGAGGCTGTCACTCACTCCCAATGAACCCGTCTTCTTCGTGTCACGAGCCGGTGGAAGATTGCGAAACTTATCCTAGCTTGATGGAGAAAGCTAGGTTGAATCTCCTCTTGAAGATTGAGGATGAAGGAGGAGGCCGAAAGGAAACTTCGCCTCGAATAGGGCATTGAAAGCTTGCCCAGAGCCTCTCCAATGGTGAGGAGGAAGAAGGGCGGCAGAACCCTCAGAGTTGGACGAAAATGGCGGGTGGAAAAGGTAATGTCCCGATCTGGAGAAAAATCTGCGCTTAAATAGAAAAAGATCAAAAAATGGTCACGCACGGTCCAACGCATGACCGTGCGCTAACCGTGCGTTATTAACTTTTAGATTTGGATTGCGGAAGAAGATGCGTTGATCCGTGCATTTTGCTCACGCACAGGAGATTCCTCCCGTGCGTGAAGGAAATCAAACGGGTAAACATAGAGCGCGGAAAATAGGGGAAAATAGTGGAACCGTGCATTTTACTCGCGCACGAGCGTTGCCGCCCGTGCATGAACAAATCACACGATTAACCACAGAATGGTGCCAAAACAAAAGGTACAGGACAACCGTGCGTTTTCTTCTCGCACGGTTTGGCCGAAACCGTGCGTTAACCTTGTATTTCAAATCTTCGAGCTCATCTCGACGAAATGTGTCGAGATCCTCTCGACAAAGTAAAAAACACGATTACAAAGAAACCATGCGCTAAGGAAACGCACGACCGTGCGTTTTCCACAAATCAGAATTCTTGCCTTGGGGAAAACGCACCACCTGCACATCAAAAACCAAAACTGGAGCACAAGCTCCCAGCACTAATACACAATATTAAATGAACAAAAAGAACCATGGGTAGTACCATGTGCTTACCCCCAACAAAAGAATGCGCAATTGCACACCCACGGTCCTATTAGTACACTTCCTATGGAAATAACGAATAGAAGAAATATGAACGATATAAAACTAAACGTGAAGTGCAAACACGTGAAAACTAGCCCAGTTGAGTCCGAAAAACACTATAAATATCGGACTCATCACCGGGCGGCATTGTGTGGCGTTGAGTGTAGAACACGGACTATGACACGGGCGTATCACAGGGGCATGTTTGGCACACGGCTAAGGACACGGGCGTGTGCCTTAGCCGTGTCCATCTAGGGGGGGGGGGTTGGTCCTGTATCGATTGAGGGACACGCCCCTCAACACGGGCGTGTATCTTGTGATACATGTGTTTTAGGTGATTGATATGGGCGTGTCTTAGCCTGTGTCGTGGTCTGGATTGAGTCGGTTCCCTAGAAGCTTAGGTAACACGGCCTGTGACACAGGCGTGTCACAGGTCGTGTCAGCCTCAAAATAGTTATTGGGGGCAGATCAAGGCCATTCTTTCCTTCTATTTGGATCCTGTGGTCCAAGCTTCTCCCTACAGTGATAAGACCATGGATTGATAAGTATTTCTCATGCTATTGCCATGGCCATTCTCTTTCTAAGAAGAGAGAAGGGAGAGCTTTGAGGAGGAGGAAGGAGAAGGGTTTTAACTACCGGAGGAGCGTCAATGGTTCGACTAGTGTCCGAGGCCAGCGATGTGGAGGCAAGGCTGTCGCGGTGATTTCCATCTGGCTAGTTTCTCCATAACTCCGAAGCGATCGTCAAGGGTAACGATCTCCTTCTTGGACAATTGAAGTCCTACTTTATGCATGTGCATGGGATCCTCCACGAAGTAGTGGGAAGCGTAAATGATTCCAGTGGTTGATTCTGCATTTAGATTCGGAAGTGTGTAGTACAGAATACAAATGTTGTGTGAAGCCCATCTGGATGGGTAGTCTAGATTGGTGATGCTGCTAAATATAGAAGACTCCATTTATATAACGAATAGCTTGCGGAGAGTGTGAGGATTCTTATGATTTGTGGTAAGGAAGCTTTACATAGCTCCTTTGGTTGTATGCTCGGCACGAGCTAGATGATAGATGGGAAAGCGGCACTATGTGCCTATGTTACGAGATGGATTGCGGATACCTTTGAGTGGATGGGCGCGAGAGGTCTTCAATGGGGGTTTGGAGGTTGATGCCCATGGCCAACAAGTTAATAACCTCTGAGTGGGATTGACGTGATGAACCACCCAACAAGTTTAGTGTAGGATCGTTGTGAGAAGTCGATTTGTAGCACTGCAAATGGGGGCTTCGGGCATTCCCAGCATGATGCACTACGGGCGTAGGTCGATGTATAGTGCTCACAGTTTCCGTGAGGTGAACGCCTTTGAGTGGGGTTGGTGCGTGAGGTATTGAATAGGGGTTTGGAGGCATATACCCGACCAGCAAGCTAAGCACCTCAAATAGGTGGTGGGACCTGGGGGTTTTCGGTACACCGTAAGTGTGCCCTGAGTGCACGTAGTGCCTGACACGAAGGCCAACATTTGTGATGATGTTGTGTTATATATCTATATATTACGATTGCACTGCATGCAGGGAAGGAACGACTGCCCTGAGTAAGGGGTAGGTTCGTTAAAATTTGTCTGTTGAATGCTGACCGTTGCTTTGTTTACCACCCTTGGGGTGGATGTCCATATGCAGGTGTTGCGGGCTGATTGGATTGAGCGGGATGAAGCCCTTACTGCTACTACTTGTTGGCCCTTGAATGTCGTGCGAATCTTTTGATTTCATGTGTGGCTGGCCTGCGTGCCGATGTATTAAATTATATTTTTTAATGAGAAACTTATAAGGCCTTGAGGCTGTGAGCGGGGTGTGCTTGTATACATTCCTGGTGTTGTATATAAATGTGATATTTATATAGTAGTGGACATTCATTGATTGAGTTCTTGCAAGTAATAATCTTCGGCTAGAATGCTCTGAGTTAGGATGCGTGTAGAAAGTATTTTGGTATTAACCTATGACCTCGCCGTCTGTTTGTGGCTTATAGTGTGGGGCTCCTGCCGGACCTTCTATTATAAGTTATTTAACGGGTAGAGTCATTAAATTTTGGTATCAGCTTGTTTCGGTGTTCCGCTTTCGAATTCATGGTCGAATTCTTTTATGGGGTGGCGAGCCCGTGTAAGTGTGAACCGTGTTAACATAAATGAACTCAAGAATGTCCACTAGGAATGTGAGAGTGTGTATTAGGCATGTTTGCCATCTTGGTTTGGAGGTTACTGATATCTTATTCACGTATAGGTGACAAGAAGTGGAGCTGTGCAGTTTGAACCTCAGTGTTCGGATGAGAATGCGGCACCAGCTAAGGTTCCCACACCTCCCCCCTCAGCGGAAACCATATGCTTAGTTGCGGAGGCGGTATTTGCAATGTTTCAAGCACAACCTATTGGGCAGGCAAGGCCTGTAGTGGAGCCAGTACAAGTTGGTGCGAGCCAAGAGCGGGTTGAAGCTCGGATTGTTGAGAAAGCAGCTGACGAGCAACAAAAGAGGTTTATGTATTTTCATCCACCTACGTTTGTCGGGGCACATTCCCTAATGTAGGTTGAGGATTGGCTCTCAAGAGTGAAGAGGATCCTGATAGCTATCAGCATTGATAAGGGGAAGAAAGTTACGTTAGCTACTTTTCTAATGGAATGAGAGGCAAGGCTTTGGTGGGATGATGATGATTTTCTAGAAGTTAAATTACAACCAAAGTAGAATATCGAATAGGCAAGCGTACCTATCGAAATGCAGTATAGGAAGTGTCATATTGCGATTCGGGGCCTGTTGAGTACTTGTACTCACAAGGCAAGAGCTATTATTTTATCAAACGGAAAAGTTGGTTTGATTATACTAGATAATAAAACTAAAGCTGAGGCTAAAGAGAAATTCAAATATGAGGAAGCTAGCACTTGATCTAGAATCCCCTTGGACTAAAATAAATCTTCTTGGAAAATAATGAAATGCGAGTTCTTAATTATACTCACTCGACCGTGGAGGTTCCTAAAGTATAGAAGTGTCTCTCTCGAACTCATGCTTCTAACTAACCTTAGGTTGATCGATTAAGACCTATCGGCCAGTCGAAACCCCTAAGCTTGCTTTATGCGGTGAACCCCACTATTGGATTTGACTCCAATCCGGAAGATTTATGTCGTCCTCTCTCGAGGAGTGCATTCAACTCCTTTTATCTTTGAGTGATCTCCTCGTATCCGCAACCTCTCGGTCATTTAGGATACGGATCTTAGATCGAAGATCATATCCGCATAATATGAATTCGATGAAATAAAAATCAAAGATAAATCATAGCGAGAACAATTAAGAACAAGACATTTAATAAGAAGGAGAAAGATCTATTTTATTCTAAGGTTCATCATGATCAAGTGCTAAAAGAAGATTAGCTACTCATCATGATTGGGGAAATACAAAATAAAGTAGGAAAAGACATGCTTGAAATGGAAATAACTAAAATTAAAGTTACAACAAATGTAAATCTAACTTAGAAATGAGAAAATACAGCAAAAGAAACAGAAAATTACAAGACTCCAACTCCCAAAATTCGACTCCTGAGCATCTGAAGCTGTCTGGAATTTATAGAAAAAATTTCTGTTTGGTCACACCCTAGGTCACGCCCGTGACCTAGGGCATGTCAGGCTCGGAACCGTCATCTTAAAACCCCGGGAACGTTGGAGGAGAAACTGCCAAAATTGGTTAACTAACGGGTCACGCCCGTGACCTAGGGCGTGTCACGCCTGTTTCTGGAAATGGCGGGAAGCTGAAAACGGCGGGAGTAAAAGTGGTCTTCAAGAAGGTATCACGCCCCCTAGTCACGCCCGTGACTAGGGGCGTGTCAAGCAGGAACGGTCTCTGGCGGCAACGGCTGGAACTGAGGAATAATTGGCTGGAAACGCCCGGGACACGCCCTGGGTCACGCCCGTGACCCAGGCGTGTCATTTTAATCCGACGTGGCAGCGGTCAACGGTCTCTTTCTTGCTGTCACGCCCCATGTAAATGGTACACGGGCGTGTCTTATTTTGACACGGGCGTGACATAGTCGGTCGACGAACGTTGGGCGCGGGTCGACGAGATTCAGCAGCAGTCTTGGTTATCACGTGTCACGCCCCTGTGTCACGCCCAGGTAGGGCGTGTCACAGGGCGTGTCTAGGCAGAAAACAGGAAAATTCTTCTTTTTGCTCCAAATAACCTGTAAATCAGCCCTACAAAATTGAAAATGATTTTATTAGAACAAATAGATATAAATTATAGAAACAAGTTAAAATAAATTTAATATTATAAAATTCATATAAAATATCTAACTATTAATATATATAAATAAATAAAAAGATAGAAATAATGAGAGTTATCAAATACCCCCATACTTATCCGTTTGCTAGTCCCGAGCAAACAACTTTCTATAGGGAGTAGAAAAATTCTAAATGCTAGAAAAGAAAATTGAACCTAAGGAGTAAAATGTGAAGTCTTATGCCTATGTTTGTAGATATTTTTTGTAGAAAGACTTACTCAGCATATAAATTAGGTTTTTATTTTTCTTAAAATGCGTTTTCACTATTATTTTTACTTTTAAGATGAAAATCCGGTAAATCTTAAAATTATCTTTAGGGAGAGTGTAGCGTGCGTACTAAGATAACATTGCACAAACAAAGATTAAGATACCCTCCAAAGAAATCCATCAATGTCGATGGCCATAGGCTTGCCCTTTCACACTCTCGCCACGACACTAGTCTAACTTATAAACATAAATCAATAGGGCTTAATTAGGTTGAAATGTAGGCTTAGGTTTTTGGTGAGGGTGATCAAAGATAAACACGATGGCTAGTCACACCAAAACCTAGAGAAGCTTGTACATAAAGATTTGCTATGGCTCTTAAGAACGTAGCCAAATTCCTATTTCTTTTGTTTCTTTTCTTATTTTTTTAACTCTCTCATCATATTGAATTTTTTTCTACCTCTTCATTTCGTTAATGATAATTTTTTTCTCTTTATTTTGAAGAGTAGAGAAAAATAAATCAACTTTTTTTTATAAGAAAAGAGCCACCAAAAATGAAAAGGCTCCTAATCACTCACAAAATATTTCTACATTTGTTCTTTCAAGCTCGGGTTTAGGTGTGTAATTAGGATGCTTTTTAGGCTTTGGTAAAGTTCTTGGTGGAGCTAAAACAAAGGAATAGGGAAATAGGCTCAAAATGGCTTAACAAAGATAAAAATTTTAGGTACGGGTACAAAAGCTCAAACTGGCCAAAAGAAGTGCCTAAATCATTTTTATGCTAATGAGTTTAACTTATGCAAAGTCTTGAGAATAGTTAGAGGGCAAGTTCTAGACATCGAAAAAGAATACCTCTCTCTTGGTCCGCGAAATATCTCTCTAGCAAACTTCTACTTACTCACCTAAATTATTTTAGAGTTTTACCGGTTTTCAAAATTAAAGTAAAATAAGTTGTTTCGACGCATTTAGAAAAATGAAAATCTAATTATATGTTGAATATTTAGATCTACTAAAAATTCTACTTACACGTGCACTTAACTAGAAACACAGCATGGCCAATACTTCTACTCCAAAATTCAAAATTCATTTAAAACATCAAAATTCTCTAAACACTATAAAAAAAGTTGAATTACTAGGAATTTTGCATGTGAATAAATATAGAAATAAAGACTTCTCTAATTTAATATTTTATTTTCTATTTTTTTCAAATTTTTTTTTAAAATTTTGGAAAAACAAAATTTTAAGACGAAATAAAATTTTTTGAGTTTTAAATATGTTTAAAAAAAAAATTTTTTTTTTGGTTTTTGTTTTAAAAATTTTTTGTAAAATTTTTATATGTTTTGCTTGAGAAATATCCCTCCCCCATACTGAAGCAATACATTGTCCCCAATGTAAAAATAAAGAAGAAAAAAGAAGAGAGGAGACTTCCCTGAAAATTTAAGCCAGCATCAAAAGAGACCTGTACAAGATGATGAAAGAAAAACATAATATTTTATAGATTTTTTTTTTTGGATTTTTTTTTCATCATAATAATAAAAACAGATACAGAAGAATAAAAATACAGATACAAAGAAGTGACCCTTAACAGATCCAAAGAAATGAAAAGGCAGCTACAACTGGTCAGAAACGTCCTCGTGCTCCTGATAGAAAGTCCGCATGTTCGCGAACTCGCGAGTAATATACGATATGGAGGAAGTATGGTTTCGCTCGAGCACGGTGAAGCGCGCATCAAAAGAAGCGAAGCGACCGTCAAAATGGGTTTGCATCTAGTCTATGCGAGTATGGAGCAACCCAAATTGTCGGTCCCAATAATTTGGAGGATCGGGCGCTGGAGCAGAGTGCAGCGGTGGTGGCGGAATCGGCGGGGAAGGATGAGTACCGCTGGGACCGCACCATGATCAAGATCAAGATCATCGCCACCAACTAACGGGGGAATAGCCTCAAACTCGCCGTCGCGTCGACGAGCTAAACCAAGAGCTTGAAGGGTCGGGAACTGAAGAGGCTGCGGCGTTTGCATGCAAGTGAGCCGCGGAAGAGCAGCCCACACGCCGGTCTGCTTGGCGAGGAAAGTGATGAAATTCCCGCCGTGCACCGCTCCCAATCTCACATTTTCGGCCTGGTGCTGAAAGAAAATGGCGAGCATGTAACCAAGGTTGAGTGGGACCCGGTAAAACATACTATACAAGTATAGTAAGTCTGCCCGAGTCACCACGCCGTGGCTATCGCCGCGCCCAGAAATGGTAAAAGAGAGAAGGTTGTGTAGAATGCGCAAAGCGGGGGAGATGAGGTGGCTACCCTTAGATTTCTTTGGAGTGTAGGGGGCGACGTCATTACTAATTTCCGACCAAAAAGAGGGGAGACTGAAGTCGGGAGGGAAATCAGTTTTTAGGTCGGGGTAGGCGGGGGAAGTGGAAAAGCCCTCCGAGCAAAAGCCCATGGCGACATTGAGTTGGCGGATGGTGTGCTGGTGCATCATCCCGCCCAGGCGAAAGACGATGAAATCATCTTGCGCTGCCCAACGGAACTCAAATGAGGCCTAGAACTCAATGGTGAGCTCGAGGAAAGCAGGCTCAGAAATGGAGAAAAGGGGAGCCCACCCTTGGGTAGAGATGAGCTCCCGAACTAGCTCTACTGCTCCGAATTGGGCGAGGATGGCCCAATCCAAGATCCGGAACACGCCAAAGGGTTTGGCGCTCAGTCTCTCGCTTCGATCTTGCTGGGTGGCATTCTCGAATAGGAGCATGGCCTCAGCCGAGGCTAGATCGGCGGGGTGCTCGGAGGAAGATGCAGAGGAGCAAGCGTGGTGGCGAGGCATGGTGAGAAATGTGGAGGAAATTTCGGCCAAGGGGAGGAGAGAAGAGAGGGGTTGAAGGGTGGAGGTGTGAAGAGAAGAGGGGAGAAAAAGTCCTATTTATAGAGTTTTCGGGTCAGTCACGCCCCCAGTCACGCCCGTGATAGGGGGCGTGACAAGCCCGGGTCAAAGCAGAAAGGAATCCGAGGCGGACTGCCTCGGATTCGAAGGTCACGCCTCAGAGTCACGCCCGTGACTCTGAGTAACACGCCCGTGACGTCGGGCGTGTAGGGGAATCCGAAGAGCATCCGATGCGAAGGCATCAGATTCTTCAGTCACGCCCCGGAGTCACGCCCGTGACTCCGGGCGTGTCAGTCAAATCTGACTCTTTAAGAAGGAATCCGAGGCGTGACTGGTCAACGCCTCGGATACCCGCGACACGGGCTCGACACGCCCGTGACAACAAATGTCACGCCCGTGTCATATCCGAATGACGGGCGGGAAAACCGAGGGAGGAGGAACCTCCCGCAGTCTTGGCAAAACACGCCCGGGACACGCCCGTGACCAATGGGTCACGGGCGTGACAAACGCGTGTACGAGAAAAAAAATTCATTATTTTTTTTAATAAATATATTTTTTTTTTCTGTTTTTTTTATAACATCATTATGTTAAAGAGCCTAATAAAAATAAATTAAAATTTACCGACTTGTAGAAATACGAAGATTCGACCTTCGTCTCGACCCGATCGTCATGCAGCGATGTCCTTCAAGCCTGTAAAAATAAACTTAAAAAGAAAATTAGAAAATAATAATAAAAAAGAAAAGATAACCGTGGGGTGCCTCCCACGAGCGCTTTGTTTATGGTCGGTGAGCTCGACCATAGTGGCGCGCGCTTATTATGGGTTTGACAACATTATGTTGTCTAATTTTTCGTTAATATTATCACCGGCAAAAAATAATTTTAGCCGGTGCCCATTCACTTTAAAGTTGCCTTTTTCCGGGTGTGAAATAAGAACCGTCCCGTAAGGCCAAACCTCCTTTACGACAAAGGGGCCGGACCAACGGGACTTAAGTTTACCCGGAAATAAGCGTAAGCGCGAGTTATATAAAAGAACTTGGTCTCCCGGTTTAAAGTCCTTTGGGTGCTTAATTTTCTTATCATGATAAAATTTGGTGCGCTCCTTATAGAGTTTATTACTCTCATAAGCGAGGGAGCGCCACTCATCGAGCTCGTTAAGTTGGAATTTACGGAGCTCGGAGGACAAATTTTCATCAAGATTTAAAAATTTAAGTGCCCAAAAGGACACGATGTTCAAGTTCAACCGGTAAGTGGCATGCTTTCCCATAGACCAATCGATACGGCGTACAACCGATAGCGGTCTTGTATGCGGTCCGATAAGCCCATAGAGCATCATCAAGCTTGACCGACCAATCTTTCCTATTAGTAGAAACGTTTTTTCTAAAATTCGTTTAATTTCTCGGTTAACTACTTCTACCTGGCCACTAGTTTGAGGGTGATAGGGGGTGGCTAACCTATGTGTAACGCCGTATTTAGATAATACTTTAGCAAATTGTGCGTTACAAAAGTGGGTGCCCCTATCACTAACTATTGTCCGCGGTGCTCCAAATCGTGAAAATAGTTGTTTAAGAAATCGGGTCACGACTCGGGCGTCATTGGTGGGGAGAGCTTGCGCTTCTGCCCACCGTGACACGTAGTCAACCGCTACCAGAATATATTTATTTCCAAAAGAAGTTGGTAGCGGGCCGACAAAGTCGATTCCCCATAAATCAAAAACTTCAATTTCTAAAAATAAATTTAAGGGCATTTCATCTCAGCGGGAAATATTACCTGAGCGTTGACATTGTTCACAATGACTTACATGTGCGTGAGCATCCTTGAAGATGCTCGGCCAATAGAAGCCTGCTTTAAGTACTTTCCGAGCCGTCCGATTAGCTTTATAATGCCCACCGGCGGGTCCCTCGTGACAATGTTTTAAAATTTCTGCGCCCTCTTCGTGAGAAACACACCTCCGCACTACTTGGTCCGCACAAACTCGGAAGAGAAATGGATCCTCCCAAAAATAATTTTTCAAATCTGAAAAGAATTTCTTCTTTTCTTGATAAGAAAAACCATTTGGGAGGAATCTTGCAACAAGAAAGTTTGCAAAATCGGCGAACCAAGGAGTGGGGAGAGTGATTACCTTATGCATAGCGAGGAGGCGCTCTTCAGGAAATGTATCATCGATGTCCTCCTCTTTGAGCTCCTCTGAATTGGGGTTCTCCAACCGAGAAAGATGATCCGCCGCTAGATTTTCCGCTCCTCTTTTATCCCGAATCTCCAAGTCAAATTCTTGGAGAAGCAATACCCACCTAATCAATCGAGGCTTTGCATCTGTTTTGGTTAGTAAATAACGCAAAGCCGAATGATCGGTAAAAACAATAACTTTGGATAAAGTAAGGTAAGAACGAAATTTATCAAAGGCAAAAATTACGGCAAGAAGTTCTTTTTCGGTGGTTGTATAATTTTCTTGTGCGGTGGTTAGTGTTTTGCTCGCATAATATATCAGATGAAAATTTTTATTGATGCGTTGTCCTAAGACCGCACCAACGGCAAAACTACTAGCATCGCACATAATTTCAAAAGGAAGTTCCCAATTGGGGGCTATCACGATTGGTGCGTTTATCAATTTTTCTTTTATAAGTGAAAAAGCGCGCAAACAATCTTCATCAAAAATAAAAGGCGCGTCTTTTTCTAATAAGTGGGTAAAGGGCTTAGTGATTTTAGAAAAATCTTTAATAAACCGGCGATAGAAACCGGCGTGCCCCAAAAAACTACGAACGGCCTTAACATTTGAGGGTGGAGGTAATTTTTCTATAATTTCAATTTTTGCTTTATCTACCTCTATACCCTTGCTAGAAATTTTATGGCCTAAGACCAAACCTTCCCGCACCATAAAATGGCACTTTTCCCAGTTCAAGACTAGGTTCGTGTCCTCACATCTTTGGAGTACACGGGAAAGATTTGCTAAACATAAATCAAAAGAGTCTCCAAAGACGGAGAAATCGTCCATGAAGACCTCCATGATATCCTCCACTAGTTCATCAAAGATCGCTAGCATACACCTTTGGAAGGTTGTCGGCGCATTGCATAAACCAAAGGGCATCCTTCGATAGGCGAAGGTGCCAAACAGACAAGTGAAGGTTGTTTTCTCTTGGTCTTCGGGCACGATTGGGATTTGGAAATATCCCGAGAGACCGTCAAGAAAACAATAAAACGAGTGCAAAGGAAAATGATCCTTTCGGGTTGCATCATTTAATTTACGATAGTCGATGCAAACCCGCCATCCGGTAACGGTTCGAGTAGGAATTAATTCATTTTTATCATTAGGAACTACCGTTAAGCCTCCTTTCTTAGGCACCACTTGGACCGGACTCACCCAAGAGCTATCCGAAATCGGATAGATGATGCCTGCATCTAATAATTTAATCACCTTGGCCTTGACTACCTCCTTCATGTTAGGATTTAGCCGGCGTTGAGGTTGAATTGTTTTGTGAGCTTTTTCTTCCAATAAAATTTTATGGGTGCAAAAGGAGGGATTAATTCCTCTCAAATCCGTGATCTTCCACGCAATTGTGCGGAGATGACGTTTTAAAATATTAGATAATTTAAATTTTTCATCATCGGTCAAGTAGGCCGACACAATTACAGGAAGTTTAAAATCCTCCGCTAAAAATAAATATTCTAAATGATCAGGCAATTGTTTTAGTTCAGGTGAGGGAGGTTCATCATAAGATGTTTTCAAACGATCACTACTAATTTCCAAAATTTCAAAAGTAGGTGTGCGAGTGATCGAATCCTTATCACTATTTTGATAAGTAATTAAATCTAAATTTTCAAAATATGCGTTATGATCAATAGACGATAAAGAATGTTCAGAAAAAGGAATGAAGTCTTCTTCGGGAGAAGCCTCTAAATAGTAACATGAGTCGTCATTGGAGAGCGAATTTTTCATAGACGTGTCAATAGTAAAGGTAACTTCTTCATCTCCGACTCTAAGGAGAAGTTTACCGTTACTAACGTCTATAACTGCGCGTGAGGTGGCAAGAAATGGACGACCGAGAATGAGTGGTACCTCGGTGTCCTCTTCGATGTCAGAGATGACAAAATCTACCGGAAAGATAAATTTGTCAACTTTGACGAGCACATCCTCAATAATACCCATCGGATATCTTATAGACCGATCCGCCAATTGAATGCTCATTCTTGTGGGTTTAGGTTCTCCTAAACCCAATTTCTTAACTAAAGAATAAGGCATTAAATTTATAGAGGCACCTAAATCGGCTAACGCACGTTTTACCAATAAATCGCCAAATGAACAAGGTATAGAGAAACTACCCGGATCAGGTAATTTCTTAGGCAATTTATTAAGTAAAACCGCCGAGCACTCCGTGTTCAATTGAACCGTGCAGATATCCTCAAGTTTCTTTTTATTTGATAAAAGATCCTTGAGGTACTTAGCATATTTCGGCGTTTGTGCTATCACTTCGCATAACGGTAAATTTATTTGGATTTGTTTAAACATATCTAAAAATATACCGTGATGCTCATCTATCCGGTCTTTATGCATTCTAGACGGATAGGGAAGAGGTGGTTAATAAGGTTTTGGTTTAATATAACTAGAAGGCTTAATCGGAGGAGAAGATGAAGAAATCATTACCTCTGTATCAACCGGAATTGGAGAAGTTTCAACTGGAATTGTAGAAGTGGTTACCTCCTTCCCGCTCCGTAAAGTGATGGCTTTGGCTTGCTCCCTTGGGTTGGGCTCTGTATTGCCCGGTAGCGCTCCTTATTGTCGATCGGAGAGCATCTTTGCAATTTGCCCAATTTGAGTCTCCAAACTACGAAGAGATCCGGTGAGATTCCGGATATTGGCATCATTTGTACTCGTATATTTGGCGAACAACTCCTCAAGATTGGGAGCTTTTGGAGCTTGTGGTGGAAAATATCCTGGTGGGATTGTGTTTGGTGGGCGAGCCGCGTTCCCTGGATTACTCCAAGAGAAGTTGGGGTGATTCCTTATACCCGGGTGATAGGTATTACCAAAATTAGTATTACCCGATTAAAGGGTGGCCAATTCGGATTTCCCATATAATCCACATGCTCGGCCAACGTAGTGGGAGAGGGGGAAGAAGTAAGATCCCAGGTAGGTATAGAAGAGGGAGCAACCATCTCTTCTAATCTTTTGTTTAGCATCTCAACATGGAGAGATAGATTGGAGACCGTATCAATTTCATACATCCCGGCCGGTTTAGGTGATTTAGAACATGTTGTACTCCATTGATAGGTATTCAAAGCCATACCTTCTATAAGCTCTTGGGCGGCCGCCTGTGTTTTGTTATTAAGCGTTCCACCGGCGGCGGCATCGATATGTTGCCTAGTTTGAGAATTTAGGCCGTTATAGAAGGTTTGTATTTGTAACCAATCCGGAATTACATGATGAGGACATCGACGAAGCAATTCCTTGAAACTCTCCCAAGTATCATACAACGTTTTCGAATCAAGTTGGGAGAAATAAGTAATATCATTGTGCAATTTAGCCATTTTAGCCGGCGGAAAGTATTTCGTAAGAAATCTTTCCGTCATTTCAGCCCATGTTGTGATTGATCCTCTTGGTAGAGAACTCAACCATTGCTTGGCTTTAGTGTGCAATGTGAATGGAAATAACCTTAGCCTGATGGCATCATTGGATACACCATTAATTTTAAAAGTATCGCATATTTCTAAGAAATTAGAAATATGCGCGTTTGGATCTTCATCTTGAAGCCCATCAAATTGTACATATTGTTGTACCATTTGGATGATGCTTGGCTTCAACTAAAAATTATTGGGGGCAATAGCGGGGCGAACAATACTAGATTGAGCCTCGTCCAAGGTTGGACGGGCATAATAGGACATAGTTCGTTGTTCGACCGCATTTGGCTCACCCATATTGGAAGAAGAAGAAGAAGGAGATCTAGGAGAATGAGAGGAAGAACTAAATGAAGAAGGAGAAGTAGAAGACGGTGATGGAGAGAGAATTAAAGAAGGATTAGGAGTGTCTCCTAAGGATTCCGTATCTTGAAAATTCGGAACTCGAAATTGTAAGCGGTGCCGAAGGGTTCGCTCGATTTCCGGATCCAAATCAAAAAGAGGTGACGGATTCCCTCGGGTCATACACAAGAACAAAACAAAAGATAAAAGTTTTAAGGTTTAAAAATTTATAAAATAGAATTTCCCGGACTTCCTAAGGGCTACCCAGTGACGGGTTTGCAAGGTACTAGGCGGTATTGTGGGATGAAAACCCGGCACGGCCCTTTCGCAAGAAATTTTAAATAAAAAAATTTAAAGATAAAACTTTTGAAAGAAAAAGTTCGCTTTTTTTTTAAATAAAAGAAAAAGAAAATGATAAAACTAATAGATCCTTGCTTTCAAAATATCAACAAAGAAAAGTCCCCGGCAACGGAGCCAAAAATTTGACGATGATTTTCTAGAAGTTAAATTACAACCAAACTAGAATCTCGAATAGGCAAGCGTACCTATCGAAATGCAGTATAGGAAGTGTCGTATTGCGATTCGGGGCCAGTTGAGTACTTGTACTCACAAGGAAGAGCTATTATTTTATCAAACGGAAAAGTTGGTTTGATTATACTAGATAATAAAACTAAAGCTGAAGCTAAAGAGAAATTCAAATATGAGGAAGCTAGCACTTGATCTAGAATCCCCTTGGACTAAAATAAATCTTCTTGGAAAATAATGAAATGCGAGTTCTTAATTATACTCACTCGACCGTGGAGGTTCCTAAAGTATAGAAGCGTCTCTCTCGAGCTCATGCTTCTAACTAACCATAGGTTGATCGATTAAGACCTCTCGGCCAGTCGAAACCCCTAAGCTTGCTTTATGCGGTGAACCCCACTATTGGATTTGACTCCAATCCGGAAGATTTACGTCGTCCTCTCCCGAGGAGTGCATTCAACTCCTTTTATCTTTGAGTGATCTCCTCGTATCCGCAACCTCTCGTTCATTTAGGATACGGATCTTAGATCGAAAATCATATCCGCGTAATATGAATTCGATGAAATAAAAATCTAAGATAAATCGTAGCGAGAACAATTAAGAACAAGACATTTAATAAGAAGGAGAAAGATCTATTTTATTCTAAGGTTCATCATGATCAAGTGCTAAAAGAAGATTAGCTACTCATCATGATTGGGGAAATACAAAATAAAGTAGGAAAAGACATGATTGAAATGGAAATAACTAAAATTAAAGTTACAACAAAGGTAAATCTAACTTAGAAATGAGAAAATACAGCAAAAGAAACAGAAAATTACAAGACTCCAACTCCCAAAATTCGACTCCTAAGCATCTGAAGCTGTCTGGAATTTATAGAAAAAAATTTCTGTTTGGTCACGCCCTAGGTCACGCCCATGACCTAGGGCGTGTCAGGCTCGGAACCGTCATCTTAAAACCCCGGGAACGTTGGAGGAGAAACCGCCAAAATTGGTTAACTGATAGGTCACGCCCCTAGGTCACGCCCGTGACCTAGGGCGTGTCACGGCTGTTTCTGGAAATGGTGGGAAGCTGAAAATGGCGGGAGTAAAAGTGGTCTTCAAGAAGGTGTCACGCCCCCTAGTCATGCCCGTGACTAGGGGTGTGTCAAGCAGGAACGGTCTCTGGTGGCAACGGCTGGAACGGAGGAATAATTGGCTGGAAATGCCCGGGACACGCCCTGGGTCACGCCCGTGACCCAGGCGTGTCATTTTAATCCGACGTGGCAGCGGTCAACGATCTCTTTCTTGTTGTCACGCCCCATGTAAATGGTACACGGGCGTGTCATATTTTGACACAGGCGTGACCTAGTCGGTCGACGAGATTCAGCAGCAGTCTTGGTTATCACATGTCACGCCCATGTATCACGCCCAGGTAGGGCGTGTCATAGGGCGTGTCTAGGCAGAAAAAAGGAAAATTCTTCTTTTTGCTCCAAATAACCGGTAAATCAGCCCTGCAAAATTGAAAATGATTTTATTAGAACAAATAGATATAAATTATAGAAACAAGTTAAAATAAACTTAATATTATAAAATTAATATAAAATATCTAACTATTAATATAGATAAATAAATAAAAAGATAGAAATAATTAGAGTTATCATGGGATGAAATCGAGATGACCTAGTTGGCAGGCAGAGGCCTGGGAGAGATTTCGATGGAGGAATTCTCAAGATTGTTTTGGGCAAAGTATTTTCCAGTATCGCGGCGAATTGCAATGGAGAATGAATTTCAATGTCTGGTGCAGGGTGAGAAGACTGTTGATTATTACCTGCATGAGTTCACCAGGCTGGGCATTATGCGGGGTCTAGGTTTGCGGAAGAAGAGCAGAATACGAATAGGTTCTATGAGGGACATTGAGATGAGCTGAGGTTGGCGCTCCCGAGTTCAGTGAACCAAGGCTTCCAAGCATTTGTAGATACAGCCTGTGCGCAAGAAAAGTACTTGAAATGGGTGCAGGATAAGAAGAACTTGGCGGTGGAAAAGTCGGAGTTCAATGTTTCATAGTCCAAACAATCAGAGTTTATTAAATAGGACAAGAAGAGGTTCAGGCCAACTGAACCAACTTCTTCGGATGTTGCTATGTGAGCAACGTATGGGCAAGGACGTGTGGATAAACGTATATGTTATAATTTTTTACAGCAGGGTCATATAGCCCGATATTGTTGGATAGGCCCGGTAAAGTGTGAGAATAAGACCGGTGCATCCTATGAGGAAAAGGGCAAGGCAATGGCGGAATCCTCTGCATCCCGAGTGCAACTGCTAGTATAAACTCTCGAAGTGCAGGAGCCGCAAAGCTCAAATCATGAAGTCCAACAGCCTCACGTGTATAATGTGGAATTACAAGAGGCTGTCAAGAAAATTATGAAGGAAGCGACTGAGCAGAAATAGAGAAAGAGTGTACTTACTTTTATTGTGTTTGTTGTGTGTAAAAGACATGGTGTGTAATTGCAATAAAGGAATGGTTGTGTTTTTGTATATGTTACGCTAAATTTAAGGACGAAATTTCTATGAGGAGGGAAGGGTTGTAACACCGCAAATCCCAATTTGGAGTTCAGGCTGGGTGACACGGCCTGGGATACGGGCGTGTGCCAGGATGTGTCCAGCTTTGGTTACTCGAGTGGGTCTCGAGTAAGACTCGAGTGGGCGTCGAGTATTTCTCGAGTGAGGCACACTGCCTGGGACACGGGCATGTCCTAGGGAGTGTCCTTCACTGTGTGTGTTGTGAGGTCTGGACACAGCACAATCGTCGGTCATAGAGAGGCGACACGGCCAGGGACACGGGCGCGTCCCAGGACATGTCCTGCTCGGGTTGGTAACCGGGCAGCGTTGAGTGGCGTTGAGTGTAGAACATGGCCTGTGACACAGGCATGTCACAAGGGCGTGTTTGGCACACGGCTAAGGACACGGGCATGTGCCTTAGCCGTGTCCTTCTCAGGGGAGTTGGTCTTGTGTCGATTGAGGGACACACCCCTCAACACGGGCGTGTACCTTGTGACATGGGCGTGTTAGGTGATTGACACGTACGTTTCTTAGCCCGTGTCCTGGTCTGGATTGAGTCAGTTACCTAGCCGCTTAGGGAACACGGCCTATGACATGGGAATGTCACAGGCCGTGTAAGCCCAAATATAGTTATTGGGGGCAGATCAAGGCCATTCATTTCCTTCTATTTTGATCCTGTGGTCCAAGCTTCTCCCTACAGTGATAAGACCATGGATTGAGAAGTATTTCTCATGCTATTGCCTTGGCCATTCTCTTCCTAAGAAGAGAGAAGGGAGAGATTGGAGGAGGAAGAAGGAGAAGGGTTTCGGCTGTCGGAGGAGCATCAACGGTCCAACTCGAGATCCGAGGCCAGCGTTGTGGAGGAAAGGTCGTCGCATTGATTTCTATCCGGCTAGTTTCTCTATGGCTCCGAAGCGATCGTCATGGGTAACGATCTCCTTCTTGGACAAGTGAATTCCTACTTTATGCATGTACATGGGATCATCCACCAAGAGGTGGAAAGCGTAAGCGATTCCTATGGTTGAGTCTGTATTTAGATCTGGAAGTGTGTATTACGGAATATGCATGCTGTGTGAAGCCTATCTGTACGAGTAGTCTAGATTGACGATGCTACGAACCGGAGAAGACTCCGTGTATTTAACGAATAGCTTGCATAGAGTGTGAGGATGCTTGTTAATTGTGGTAAGGAAGCTTTGCATAGCTCCTTTGGTAGTATGCTCGGCACGAGCTAGATGATAGATGGGAAAGCGGCACTATGTGCCTGTGTTATGAGATGGACTGCATATACCTCTAAGTGGATGGGTGCAAGAGGTCTTCAATGGGGGTTTGGAGGCTGATGCCCATGGACAACAAGTTAAGAACCTCTGAGTGGGATGGGTGAGATCAACCACCCAACAAGTTCAGTGTAGCATCATTGTGAGAAGTCGATTGGTAGCACTGCAAATGGGGGCTTCAGGAATTCCCGGCGTGTTTCACTACAAGCGTAGGTCGATGTATAGTGCTCACAGTTACCGTGAGGTGAACGCCTTTGAGTGGGGTGGGTGCGTGAGGTCTTCAACAGGGGTTTGGAGGCTTATACCCGACCAACAAGCTAAGTACCTCGAATCAGTGGTGGGACCTGGAGATTTTTGGTACACCGTAGGTGTGCCCTGAGTGCATGGAGCGCCTGGAACAAAGGCCGGCATTTGTGATGATGTTGTGTTATATATCTATATATTGTGAGTGCACTACATGTAGGGATGGAAACACTGGCCCGGGTATGGGTTAGGGTCATTATAATTGGTCAGCTGAATGCTGACCATTGCTTTGTTTATTACCCTTGGGGTGGACGTCCATATGCAGGTGTTGCAGGCTGATTGGATTGAGCGGGCTGAAGCCCTTGCTGCTGCTACTTGTAGGCCCTTGAAGGCCGTGCGAAGCTTTGGATTTCATATGTGGCTGTCTTGCATGCTGATGTATGAAATCATATTTTGTAAAGAGAAACTTTTAGGGCCTTTAGGTTGTGAGCGGGGTGTGCTTGTATACATTAATGGTGCTGTATATAAATGTGATATTTATATAGTAGTGTACATTCATTGATTGAGTTCTTGCAATTAATAATCTTCCGCTAGAATGCTCTGAGTTAGAATGCGCGTTGAAAGTATTTTGGTATTAAACTATGACCTCGTCGTCTGTTTGTGGCATATAGTGTGGGGCCTCGATAGGACCTTCTATTATATGTTATTTAACGGGTGGAGTCGATACACGCTTATTCCACACTTCATTATGATTTCCCTTCGGATTTCATCCTTCTTACCTTTTTGTTGGGAATCAGCAACGACATCGTCATCCACACTCCCAAAAATAAAAAGATAGCCACCTCATTTCCCCCGCCATATGTATTCTCCCGAACCTCCTCACATTTACCTTCACCAGTCGCGGCGACAGCCATGGTGTGGTGAGTTGGGCTGATTTAAAATAATTATATAGTTTGTTTTAACGGTTCCCACATAATCTAGGCCACGCGCTTGCGATTTTCTTTCGTCATCTGGCCAAAAATGTGAGTTTAGTAGCAGTCCCTTACAGAAATTTCATCACTCAACTCACCAAATAGGTAGGGATTTGGGATACTCTTTCACGGCTGCACTGCATTCAGACGACGCTTGTCCTTCAGTTCAAGACACTCAAAGCGCTCGGCCTTGTGCGACGATGTGATGGCGATTTCAAGGCTATCTCTCCAGCAGTTGGGGGAGGAGACTTTGATATTGATCTCGGGGTAGGTCCCAGTGGCACTGCACACTCTCTACATATTACACCACTAATGCTGCAGTCTTCCCCAGTGTCCGGTCCGTCGACTTATTGGGATCGTCAATTTGGGTCCATTCACACATCGCTAGACAAGATGTAGACTTATTTTGACGAGCGTTTTACGCATTTTGATGGTCGATTTACCGCGCTGGAGAAGAGACATTATTCTTCCATAGCGCATATTATGCGTGAGTTTACGGACCTGCGGATATACTATCAGCAGCAGGGGCATAATAGCGATGAGGATTAGGTCTTCCTTTTGCATCGATTTTGTAGTGGAGTGTTGTATCTTTATCTATTTTTTTTATTTTTATCAGCAGTTTATTATACTTTTTTTAAATAAAAATTATTAAAAAAAATCTTGTGTTTTGCTTTTGTATTTTCTTTCAGGTCAAACTTGGTGCAGAATTGGACTCTTCATGGAAGTTTGATCTTCCTCTATCTTTTATTTTCACACATTGGGGAAATTTTTTCATTTAAGTACGGGTGGAAAGTTCTCACTAGTTTAACCTCTTTTTTTTAGTAAAACATAAAAAAATTTCTTTTTATAAAGTCTTTAAAAAGAAAAAAAAATCAAAAATAATAAAAAATTTAGTAAATCGAAACTTAATTTTTTAGAAAAGGCCGTGTTGGGCTTTCATCCCACAAAACTGCCTAGTACCTTGTGAACTCGTCATTAGGTTGTCCTAGGGAAGTCTAAAAAATAACAAAAAAATTAGGTTTAATTTTTAATTAGAAAAATCACTATTTCTATATTTATTCTCGTGCAAAATTCCTAGTAATTTAACTTTTACATAGTGTTTAGAGAATTTTTATGCTTTAATTGAATTTTGAATTTTCGAGTAGAACTATTGGCCATGTTGTGTTCCTAGTCAAGTGCACATGTTAGTTGAATTTTATGTAGAACTAAATATTCAGCATACAATTAGATTTTTATTTTTCTAAATGCGTGGAAATAGTTTACTCTACTTTCATTTTGAAATCGGTAAAATTCAAAAATAATTTAGGTGATTACGTAGAAGTATGCAAGAGAAATATTTCGGGAATCAAGAGAAAAGGTATTCTTTCTCGATTTCTAGAACTTGCCCTCTAGCGATTCTCAAGACTTACATAAGTTAAGCTCATTAGCATGAATCAGATATAGGCACTTCTTTTGGCAAGTTTGAGCCTTTTCACCAACTCCTAACATTTTTATCTTTGATAAAACCACTTTGAGCCTATAAACCTACCTTTTGTATCAACTCCACTAAATATTTCACCAAGGCCTAAAAAGCATCCTAATCACACACCTAAGTCCGAGCTCAATAATGGTTATATATATAAAAAACTTTTCGAGTGATTTGGAGACATATTATTTTGGTGACTATTTTTATTGAAAAAAAGAGTGTTGATTTGTTTCTCCTTCCTTTTGAAAATATAAGAAAAATCTTAAAAAGGGGAAGAATGAGAAATAATTATTAAAAAGATTGTTGATGAGAAATTGAAAAGAAAAAAAGAAGAAAAAAAAGAGGTTTGTCAATTGGCAATATTCTTAAAGCCATGAGTATTTACATTGTGTGGGCTCTCTTTATGTTTGGGTGTGACTAGCCAACATTTTTAGCTTTGATTATCCATACCAAAAACCTAAGTCTACGTTTCAACTTAGTTGAGTCCTATTGATTTGCGCTTATGAGTTAGACTAGTGTTGTGGCGAGACTGTGAAAGGACAAGCCTATGGTCAACGACATTGATGGATTTCTTTGGAGAGTGTTTTGATCTTAGATTTATGTAATGTCAATCTTAGTACACATGCTACCTTCTCCCTAAATATAATTTTAGAATTTACTGGATTTTCAATTTAAAAGTAGAAATAATAAGTGGAAACCCTTTTTTGAAAAATGAAAGATAATTGGTATGATGAGTAGGTTTTTCTACTAAAATAGCAACGCGCATACGCATAAGACTTCACATTTTACTCCTTAGGTTCAATTTTCGTTTCCAACCTTGAAATTTTTCTACTCCCCATGGAAAGTTTTTTTCCCGTGACTAATAAACGAGTAAGTATGGGGGTATTTGATAACTCTAATTATATCCTTATTTTATGTAGTTTTTATTTAATAATAAATCATTCTATATTTATATTTTATTAAATAAGTTTCTAATTACTTCCAAACGGTTGTATTTACACACAAGACCATTTTTGAAGATAAACTTAGCATTAGACCTTTCCAAAGTCTCTATGGCATAGCACTTCTTGCTTTCATAAAGATCCAACACCTGCCAAATTTTGTCTGCAAGGTGATATTGCACCTCGGTCCAGTTTAAGCATGTATTTGTTCTTACTCTCTTATAAACACACAAGATTTATAGGGCCTCCAAGTCATGAATTAGATGCTCATCATGTATCTGAATATAATTTACCTATGTAAGAGCATTATGACTTAACGCATCAGCGACAATATTTCCCTTCCAAGGAGTGTAATGAATCTCGAAGATGTAGTCCCCAAGGAACTCAATCCACCAGCTCTATCACATATTCAAGTCTTTCTGATTTAATAAGTATTTCAAGATCTCATGTTCTGTAAGGATATTAATCTTCATAACATTCAAGTAATGGTGCCAAAACTTAAGAGTGAATATCGCGACAACCAATTCCAAGTCATGAATAAGATAATTCCCCTCATGGACCTTTAGCTAGCGAGAGCCATATACTATAACCTTTCTAAACTGAAGAAGAACACAGCCAAAGCCACTCCTTGAGGCATCACTATATATCTCATAGCCTACTACACCACATGGAAAACACAAGATTGGCATTTTGGTCATGAGACTCTTCAACTCTTCAAAGGCTCATTTGCAATCTGATATCCAAATGAACTTATAAAACCTTTCTCGTCAAAGTTTTTAGAGGTATAGCTATCCTTGAGAAGTTCTCTAAAAAGGACTTATAGTAGCTGGCAATTCCAAAGAAACTCCTGACTTCTGTCATAGTAGTCAAAAAAGGCCACTCTCGTATTGTATCAATCTTCACTGGATCCATAACAATTCCCTCTCTACTAACCATATGGCCAAAGAATGCTACCAATGTCAACAAAAACTCAAGCTTGGAGAACTTATCATAAAGCTGACTACTCCTCAAGGTATCGAAAATAACACACAAGTGATCTGCATGTTCCTCTTCTTACTGAGAGTATACTTATATATCATCAATAAAGACTATCACAAGCCGGTCCAAGTTTTCTCTAAAGGTTCTGTTCATCAGATCCATGAATACTTTTGGCACATTTGTTCGCCCAAATGGCATCACGGTGAACTCATAACACTTATATCCCATATTAAATACTATGTTTGAAATATCACTTTTATTAATTGTAACGCCCCCGATTTTTTTTCGACGATTTTATTTAAATTGGAAACATCATACTTATGATGTCATGGCATTACCTTTAACGTCAAGATGACGGCGTAATGCCATAAAGGCATTTTCGCGTCCTTGCAGTCAAGTCGGCCGAATTCTTGTCGTAATGGGAAAATTTTGCGTTTGGAATTTAAGTTGAGTAATTTTTGACTTACTCGTCAAGTTTCATCGCGATCCGAGCGATATTTGGGCCTCGGCGTTCTTCCAAAGTTTTGTGGAATTTATGTTCATTGTAAACTTTGAAAACTTATATCTCGAGAATGGCTCGTCTGATTTTGGTTTTGACTTCTCCGTCGTGTTCGTAGCGTTTGTGTTCGCCTACAGCGTGAGTTTCGTTCAATTCGGCGCGCATTTGGGACTCTGTTTCGAACTCGCGTTTCCTGATTCTATATATATAAATACGATCATTTTATTGTGAAAAGTACTATTCATCCGTATAGTTTGATCAAAGGGTATGTTTGCAAAGAAATCGTCTCTGTTTTCCTTATACTCGAGTGATTTTCTCTAGTACTCGAGTAGCTTATTTCTCCTACTCGAGTAATCTTTAATCTACTCGAGTATATCCATAATGTTACTCGTGTAATTCTTTTATCTACTCGAGTATATCCATAATGTGACTCGAGTAATTCTTTCTTCTACTCAAGTATCTTTCTGTTACTCGAGTATATCAATAATGTGACTCGAGTAATTCTTTCTTCTACTCGAGTATCTTTCTGTTACTCGAGTATATCAATTCTGTGACTCAAGTAATTTTTTCTTCTACTCGAGTATCTTTCTGTTACTCGAGTATATCAATTATGTTACTCGAGTAATTCTTTCTTCTACTCGAGTATCTTTCTGTTACTCGAGTATATCAATTCTGTTACTCGAGTAATTCTTTCTTCTACTCGAGTATCTTTCTGTTACTAGAGTATATCAATTCTGTTACTCGAGTAATTCTTTCTTCTACTCGAGTATCTTTTTGTTACTCGAGTATATCAATTCTGTTACTCGAGTAATTCTTTCTTCTACTCGAGTATCTTTCTGTTACTCGAGTATAACAATTCTGTTACTCGAGTAATTCTTTCTTCTACTCGAGTATCTTTCTATTACTCGAGTATATCAATCCTGTTTCTCGAGTAAATCTCTCTTCTACTCGAGTAATCTTTTCTGCTACTCGAGTATATATCTACCTGAGTAGTCGTTTCTACCTCTCGAGTACCCGTAAGCTTGTTCTCGTGTAGTCCGTTGCAGTCTGCATTCGGGCGCATTTTGGAGGGTCAAAACGGTGTCCTATGGAAAAACGGCTAACATGAAATTTGTTTGTATCGGCGATATCTACAACTTTCATGTTGGGCACTTTTCGATTCGAAGCCATACTAGATCTTTAATTTTGTTTTCCGCGAACTGCTCGTATTATACCGTTCTCTTTTATTTAGACAAAATATTTTAAAAGTACTTATATATATATACTCTTATACTTAGGTTATTAGAAAAGAATAAACACTTCTTCTTCTCCGATTTCTTTCTCCCGAACCAGAGCGGCGTGAGAGAGAGAGAGTCTTTTTCGTGAATCTTTCGGTGGCCGCCGACGGAGCTCCGGTGCTCGAAATCTTCAACCGAGCATAGATCTGGAAAGCTCTCGACGAGAGCTACGCCATCGTTGTAAAACTTCTCCCGTTTCTTGAGTTTTCTCGTTTGGGTTTTTCGGCTCTAACCTCCATTTCAGCCCTTTTTGTCCATATTTCAACTTCCCTTATCTTCTTTCGCCCCGATCTGCGACGTGGAGTGATTCGGAGAACTTTTCCGGTAAAACCAAGGCAAGTGGTGGTTTCCCCTAATTTCTCCTTCTCCGATTTGAGGGTAACGGTTCTGTTTTTATGTTCTTTAAAATTTCTTCACTTTGTTTTCCAAGTTATTGCTACGATTAACCTTTTTGGATGATCTCTCGAGATTGTAAGGTGTTGTCTTGATGAACTTGATTTTGTCATGATATATTTAATCGCTCTTGATGTGTCTTATTAATGCCTTTAAATGCATTACCTATCGTTATTGATCGTATTAGGGTTTGTCTAGGATTGTAAATCGTTCGTAGGGGTTGATCAACCATGTCTTGAAACTAGAAGTGTCAAGTAGAATCTGATGAGCCAAATCTCGAGATATATTTTTGTGTTGTGGTTTCTTTGGGTTTCTAAAATTTGCGGGAGTTAGTGGATAAAACCACCTCCGCATGGTCTGACTCCTTTATGGTACCTTGTGGAAGCCTACCGGGTTTTTGGGCATCTGCGGTGTATGGTGGAGAGTATGAGACTCCCTCGCAGTTAAGCGGATAAATTATTCGTGAGGGGTATGTCCAGTTGAGGGACCACCTCGCCGGTATTTTGAGGTAGGGTCGACCACAGGTGCTTAGTAAAGCTAATTAAAATTCTTCTTTATGTTTTTACTTTTGTTGTTCTCTTTTTGCCTTGAGAAATCTGGCGTATTTGCGGGAGTACGTGACGATTCACGTAGGTATTTCTTTATTTTCCTGTTTGGCACCTTACTTCAGTACTGTTGGTCTTGGGTTGGTACCCCGTCTGACCTTTGTTTTATTTTGTTGATTTTTCTGCCACCATTTGTACCCTCTTGCTGAGGTGTTCTGTTTTTGGAATGCCTCAGGTTCGGAGCATTAGCAGGTAGCGGAGCCGGTTTTGGAGCCTTAGCAGTAGCAGTTTGGCTGTAGTTTTCCCCCTCGCCGTAGCGAGGTAGTTTGTTGTTTTAGTTTTCTTTGCCCAGTTTCAGACATATTCTTACTGTGGGTTCGTGTTAGGTTGTTGATGCCCACAGGTTTGTTGACCTTTTTTTTGGACACTTGCTAGCTGTTGTGGTTTCCTTATGTTTGGTTTACATTACTTACTCTCTGGGATGATTTATTGCTAGGATTGCATGTTAGATATTTTAACCTACAAAACCCTAAAATTAGTAAAGCATACTTGTCATCTCTTTCAAAACTAAGCCACTACTTTCTATTTAGCGTAAAGACTTTTCTATACATATTATAAATCTAGGGTTTGCATTGTATGAGTTGTTCCTCGGGGACATTCATAATCATGCAGGATATTAGAGTCAATTTAAATAAATATTTTCCGTAAGCGTATAATTTATATTTTAAATCATGAACTAGATGATTCACTAAGCCGAGGGATATGACTACCATCATAACTTAATCTGGATTTTTATTCATAACCATTTATATTTTCTTCTAAAATTGTAGAGTTTGGAGTCTTGCCTGAACGTCTGCAGTTATCCCTTGCACGGCGTGGCATCACGACGCGTATTTTTCCCTTGCTCTGATATAATTAAATTGTTGGGAAAAATGCGGGTTGTGACAGTTGGTATCAGAGGGAGGTTGCTTGAAAATTGGTCGGGCAACCTTCCCTTATTAGTATTAGTTGCTTAGTGTCATATCATACACACACCGATGTGTCATCAATATGTCTTGGCTGAAGCATGAACACTACACTCATAAGCATGATTAGAAGTATACGGGGCGTATTATGTAGTATGGGATGCATAATATGTGTTTGTATATGGATCCACCATAGGTGGCAACATGTGAGGGTTATGTAGTGTGGGATGCATAACCTCACCACATGAATGCCCATTAGCTCGTTTTCTTTTCGTTGCATGCAATATTATGTAGTATGGGATGCATAACATTGCATGTGTACGCCGCTCATAACATGCATTAAGGCCTTTTATAGAATTCATAGCACCACATGCATAGCATAACATAACATAAGCACAACATGCCAAGCTAATGATTTACTTGATGACATATGTACACACATGATTTTGAATAAGAGTAAAGAATTTATGCATTCATATTATAGGCACATGAGTCAATATGATGATAGGATATCATCCTGAGTAGGACATATCATCATCATGTAGTCCCAGAGCAAGTGACAGCTTTAGCAAGTGTCTTTTAATTAGGTTGATCGTTTGCCTTTTTAGAAATGCCTCCAAAGCGTATTGCGACGAGATCGACTCACCAGTCGGAGGGTGAGTCGTCAGGTGCGCAGAGTGATGCGTTGATTGAGAGTTTGCGCCAGAGCAACGAGGCTCTATCAAGGCAAGTAGTTGCGATGCAAACGTAAATTCAGTCATTGTTGTCTACCTCTCTAGCGCGACAACCTTCAGTGCAAGAGCCTGCCTTGGGTCAAGTTGTGCCCGATACCCCTGTTCCTCAGGTGGCCCCGGTGGCAATACCACCAGAAATGAATTTCATATCGCATTTCCAGCGATTGGGACCTCCCACCTACGATGGGAGTGCTGACTTTATGATTTTGGATGATTGGATCATCTCAATCGAGGAGATGTTTTCGTATTCCGGGATTCTAGAAGCCCAGAAGGTTATGATCGTAGCCTATCAGTTAAAAGGCCTAGCAAAAAGTTGTTGGATTCGTGAAAAGGAGAGTCTAAAGGAAGGCTGTACCTGGGACTCTTTCAAGAAGATGTTGCTGAAGAAGTTTCTGCCCTCGGTCGAGCAGGACCGTCTCATGAATAACTTCCTGCATTTGAAGCAGAGACAGCTCACGGTGAGCGAATATTAGATTGAGTTTAGCAAGTTGAGTAGATTTGCTCCCGATTTGGTAGCTTCAGAGGAGGGAAGAGTGAAACATTTCCTGGGAGGGCTAAGAAGTGATGTCCAGACATGGGCATGCGCTTTTGGAGCTGACAGTTATGCTGTGGCAGTGGAAGCGTCACTAAAAGTTGAAGCGATTGAAAATGCCAAGAACCGCGGTGCTGCGGCGAGGAATGAGAAAAGGAAGGGTGTTGAGGATGGTAGCTCCAGGGCATCTGGCCCTTCTTCGAAGAAGAAAGGTAAGGAAGTGTGTAGTTTTTGTGGTCGTCCTGGCCACCCTTACGAAAGATGTTTCAAGAGAATAGCCACCCTGAAGCAGCAGCAAGAGCACGCCATCCAAGGTGCACCCAAGGGAGAGCTCGTGTGCTCGTTCTGTGCAAGGAAGGGTCATGATGCGAGTCGGTGCTGGATGAAAGAAAGGACCTGCTTCCAGTGCGGGCAGAAGGGACACCAGAAATCTTTGTGCCTCCAGGCTCAAACCCCACTGCAGCCTGCCCCGCTTCGAGCTCTGCCGCCACCACCAACCCTAGATAAAGGAAAAGGAAAGCTGAATGTGATGACTAGCGAGGAAGCTCAAAACTCTACGAAAGTTATTTCAGGTTAGCCCCAGTCTATTTTATCGTTATTATTTATCGTTGTTGCCCTAGTTATCGTTCGTTTAGTTATGTATGTTACGGTTTTAAGGGAGTTTAAGGTGCGGAATAGGTGGGCGCGCGTTCTGTTCGATTCGGGTGCCACTCATTCCTTTGTGGCCATGAGGTTTGTTGATAAACATCGCCTGGATGTTGATCAATTGAGAGGCTCCTTCAACGTCAAGCTTCCCTCCGGTAATTCGGTGATATCCAATCAAGGAGTTCTGAGATGCCCTATTCATCTTGGCAATTTTCTGGCCCTTGCGGATCTGATAATTTTAGACCTGGCTGATTTTGATGTGATTTTGGGCATGGACTGGCTGTCCAAGTATGATGCAGTCATCTAGTGTAAGGCAAAAAGACTGGACTTCAGGATGGACAATGGCCAACCTATGAGCATCTATGGATTTCAGGACAGAGTTTCCCCTATCATTTCTGCGGTACGTGCTATAAAGTCTGGTTGCGAGGCATTTGTAGTTTCCATTGCTGCTCTGGAAATAACTTTTGTTACACCACGTCTCGAGGATGTCTCGGTGGTGCGAGAGTTTCCAGATGTCTTTCCTGATAGTCTTCCAGGACTTCCTCCTGAGAGGGAGATTGAGTTCGTATTGACCTCGATCTAGGCACTCGTCCCATCACCAAAGCACCGAACCGTATGGCTTCGCATGAGTTGGATGAGTTGCGTACTCAGCTCGATGAGTTGCTGAGGTGTGGTTTTATTAGACCAAGTTCTTCTCCGTGGGGTGCTCCGGTTTTGTTCGTAAGGAAGAAGGACAGATCGATAAGGCTTTGCATCGATTATAGGGAATTAAATAAGGTGACCGTTAAGAATAGATATCCCCTGCCAAGGATCGATGATTTGTTCGATCAGTTGCGTGGTAGCTCGGTATTTTCAAAAATCGATCTTCGCTCAGGCTACCACCAGTTGAGGATTCGCGAGGAAGATATTCCCCGAACTGCATTCCGTTCATGGCATGGACATTATGAGTTTTTGGTGATGTCTTTCGGTTTAACCAATGCACCCTCTACTTTCATGGATTTGAAGAATATGGTGTTTAAGGATTTCTTGGACCGATTCGTTATTGTGTTCATAGATGACGTCCTAGTGTATTCCCGCAATGTTGAGGATCACACTCAGCATTTGCATTTGGTTTTGTCGACCCTGAGGGAGCATAAACTATAAGCGAAGTTGAGCAAATGTGAGTTCTGGCTACCTCAGGTTTCATTTCTGGGTCATGTTGTAGGCAAGGACGGTATTTCTGTAGACCCGACCAAGATTTCTGCCGTGATGGAATGGGAAAGACCTTCTACACCTAAGGATATTAGGAGCTTCTTAGGCCTCGCTGGCTACTATAGAAGATTTGTGGAAGGATTTTCGGTGTTGTCTGCTCCTTTAACTAGACTTACTCAGAAGAATACTGCGTTCATTTGGAGTGATAAGTGTGAAGAGGCTTTCCAAGAGTTGAAGAAGAGACTGTGTACTGCCCCAATTTTAACCTTACCTACTAAAGGAGTCGAGTATGCTGTGTACGTCGATGCGTCACACATTGGACTTGGTTGTGTTTTAATGCAAGATGGTAAGGTGATCGCGTATGGATCGAGGCAACTAAAGATTCACGAGAGAAACTATCCTACGCATGATTTGGAGTTTGCTGCCGTAATTTATGCGCTGAAGCTGTGGCGACACTTATTATATGGCGCGATGTGCAAGATCTATACGGACCATAAGAGTTTGAAGTACGTCTTCACTCAGAAGGAACTAAATCTGCGCCAACGTCGGTGGTTAGAATATGTGGCGGATTATGAAGTAGAAATTCTTTATCATCCAGGAAAGGCAAATGTATTAGCCACTGCTTTGAGTAGGAAGACCGCTAAAATTTTTAATCTCTCGGTACAGTCCTTAGTAGAAGAATTCTTGTTGATGAATATTGAGGTTGGGAGTCATACTACACCTGCTAGTTTGGAAGCAGAAGAACCTTCTTGGATTACCCTTACTCGAGCACACCAGATGGATGATCCTAATCTATCGCATCTCCGAAATAGAACTGAAAAAGGAGAGTTACCTGATTTCTCGTTGGACGAGTTAGGTACCTTGAAATATCAGAGTAGATTTTGTATTCCTGCCATTGGTGACATTCGGGCTAAGATTTGTAAAGAAGCCCATGGTTCTAGTGTTTCTTACCATCCTGGTTCCACCAAGATGTATAAAGATCTAAAACAAATTGTTTGGTGGTCAGGAATGAAGAACGATATAGCAAAGTTTGTATCGGAATGTTATACGTGTCAGCGTGTCAAGGCTGATCATAGAAGGCCTGGTGGTAAATTGACACCGCTTGATATTCCAAGTTGGAAATGGGAGAGTATTTCAATGGTTTTTATCACCGGTCTACCAAAATCTCCCCGTGGGCATGACTCAGTTTGGGTGATAGTCGACAGATTGACAAAGTGTGCCCACTTTGTTCCGTTTAAGATTGGGTATTTGATGAAGAAGATAGCTGAGCTATATCTGGAAGAGGTCATCAGATTACATGGAGTGCCTATTAGCATTGTATCAGATCGGGAATCCAGATTTACGTCTCGCTTTTGGAAGAGCATGCAAGAGGGGTTGGGTACCGACTTGAGGTATTCTACCGCCTATCACCCGCAGACGAATGGGCAAACAGAAAGAGTAAATAAGATCGTGGAGGACATGATTAGATGTTATATTTTGGATCATGGTGGTGCTTGGGATGAGCGTCTCAGACTCATGGAGTTTGCTTACAATAATAGTTATCAAGAGAGCTTGCAGAAGGCCCCATTTGAGGCCTTGTATGGGAGGCGTTGTAGGACTCCCTTATTTTGGGCGGAGGTTGGTGAGAGACAATTGCTAGGTCCGGAAGCCCTTGAGGAGATGAATTGTGCGGTGACTCATATTCGCGAGAAGCTTCGTGTAGCACAAGAGCGTTATGAGAAATATGCTAATCGAAGAAGGGTCGATTTGGAGTTTGTCGTTGGGGACTTGGTTTTTCTGAAAGTTTCTCCGATGCCAGGGGTAAAAAGATTTGGAAGGAACCACAAGTTAGACCCCTTGTATGTGGGACCTTTTCAGATTCTGGAGCGCATCGGAGTGTCAGCTTATCGTCTGGATTTACCTGCTACCTTCCTTGGTGTCCACGATGTGTTCCATGTGAGCCAGTTGCGGAAGTGTGTTCGTAGTGATCGTCAAATTCTTGACTCGGTGCCCCAAATTCAGCCCAATCTGTCGTATATGGATGAGCCTGTCTGCGTCAAGAGCGTGTCTTGCGAAGAAAGACCATCCCCATGGTTAAGATTCTTTGGATAAATAAAGACGTTCAGAGCGCGACGTGGGAATTGGAATCAGCAATGAGAGAATCTCATCCGCACCTCTTCTCCTAGTTTCGGGTACGTCGATATGTTTTTAGTTACGTTGGATTTTATCAGTTTGAGTTGGTTTTGGAGTTGTGTTAATTTTCGGGACGAAACTTCTTTTTAGGGGGAGTGACTGTAACGCCCCCGATTTTTTTTCGACGATTTTATTTAAATGGGAAACATCATATTTATGACGTCATGGCGTTACCTTTAACGTCAAGATGATGGCGTAATGCCATAAAGGCATTTTCGCGTCCTTGCGGTCAAGTCGGACGAATTCTTGTTGTAATGGGAAAATTTTGCGTTTGGAATTTAAGTTGAGTAATTTTTGACTTACTCGTCAAGTTTCGTCGCGATCCGAGCGATATTTGGGCCTCGGCGTTCTTCCAAAGTTTTGTGGAATTTATGTTCATCGTAAACTAAAAAAACTTATATCTCGAGAATGGCTCGTCTGATTTTGGTTTTGACTTCTCCGTCGTGTTCGTAGCGTCTGTGTTCGCCTACAGCGTGAGTTTCGTTCAATTCGGCGCACATTTGGGCCTCCGTTTCGAACTCGCGTTTCCTGATTCTATATGTATAAATACGATCATTTTATTATGAAAAGTACTATTCATCCGTACAGTTTGATCAAAGGGTATGTTTGCAAAGAAATCGTCTCTGTTTTCCTTATACTGGAGTGATTTTCTCTAGTGCTCGAGTAGCTTATTTCTCCTTCTCGAGTAATCTTTAATCTACTCGAGTATATCCAAAATGTTACTCGAGTAATTCTTTTATCTACTCGAGTATATCCATAATGTGACTCGAGTAATTCTTTCTTCTACTCGAGTATCTTTCTATTACTCGAGTATATCAATAATGTGACTCGAGTAATTCTTTCTTCTACTCGAGTATCTTTCTGTTACTCGAGTATATCAATTCTGTTACTCGAGTAATTTTTTCTTCTACTCGAGTATCTTTCTGTTACTCGAGTATATCAATTCTGTTCCTCGAGTAATTCTTTCTTCTACTCGAGTATCTTTCTGTTACTCGAGTATATCAATTCTGTTACTAGAGTAATTCTTTCTTCTACTGGAGTATCTTTCTATTACTTGAGTATATCAATTCTGTTACTCGAGTAATTCTTTCTCCTACTCGAGTATCTTTCTGTTACTCGAGTATATCAATTCTGTTACTCGAGTAATTCTTTCTTCTACTCGAGTATTTTTCTGTTACTCGAGTATATCAATTCTGTTACTCGAGTAATTCTTTCTTCTACTCGAGTATCTTTTTGTTACTCGAGTATATCAATCCTGTTTCTCGAGTAAATCTCTCTTCTACTCGAGTAATCTTTTCTGCTACTCGAGTATATATCTACCCGAGTAGTCGTTTCTACCTCTCGAGTACCCGTAAGCTTGTTCTCGTGTAGTCCGTTGTAGTCTGTGTTCGGGCGCATTTTGGAGGGTCAAAACAGTGCTGTATGGAAAAACGGCTAACATGAAATTTGTTTGTATCGGCGAGATCTACAACTTTCATGTTGGGCACTTTTCGATTCGAAGCCATACTAGACCTTTAATTTTGTTTTCCGCGAACACCTCGTATTATACCGTTCTCTTTTATTTAGACAAAATATTTTATAAGTACTTATATATATATATACTCTTATACTTAGGTTATTAGAAAAGAATAAACACTTCTTCTTCTCCGATTTCTTTCTCCCGAACCAGAGCGGCGTGAGCGAGAGAGGGTCTTTTTTCGTGAATGTTCTGGTGGCCGCCGACGGAGCTCCGGTGCTCTAAATCTTCAACCGAGTGTAGATCTGGAAAGCTCTCGACGAGAGCTATGCCATCGTGGTAAAACTTCTCCTGTTTCATGAGTTTTCTCGTTAGGGTTTTTCGGCTCTAACCTCCATTTCAGCCCTTTTTGTCCAGATTTCAACTTCCTTTATCTTCTTTCGCCCCGATCTGCGACGTGGAGTGATTCGGAGAACTTTTCCGGTAAAACCAAGGCAAGTGGTGGTTTCCTCTAATTTCTCCTTCTCCGATTTGATGGTAACGGTTCAGTTTTTATGTTCTTTAAAATTTCTTCACTTTGTTTTCCAAGTTATTGCTACGATTAACCTTTTTGGATGATCACTCGAGATTGTAAGGTGTTGTCTTGATGAACTTGATCTTGTCATGATATATTTAATCACTCTTAATGTGTCTTATTAATACCTTTAAATGCATTACCTATCGTTATTGATCGTATTAGGGTTTGTCTAGGATTGTAAATCGTTCATAGGGGTTGATCAACCATGTCTTGAAACTAGAAGTGTCAAGTAGAATTTGTTGACCAAATCTCGAGATATATTTTTGTGTTGTGGTTTCTTTGGGTTTCTAAAATTTGCGGGAGTTAGTGGATAAAACCACCTCCGCATGATCTGACTCCTTTATGGTACCTTATGGAAGCCTACCGGGTTTTTGGGCATCTCCGGTGTATGGTGGAGAGTATGAGACTCCCTCGCAGTTAAGCAGATAAATTATTCGTGAGGGGTGTGTCCAGTTGAGGGACCACCTCGCCCGTGTTTTGAGGTAGGGTCGACCACAGGTGCTTAGTAAAGCTAATTAAAATTCTTCTTTATGTTTTTACTTTTTTTATTCTCTTTTTGCCTTGAGAAATCTGGCGTATTGCGGGAGTACATGACGATTCACGTACGTATTTCTTTCTTTTCCTGTTTGGCACCTTACTTCAGTACTGTTAGTCTTGGGTTGGTACCCCGTCTGACCTTTGTTTTATTTTGTTGATTTTTCTGCCACCATTTGTACCCTCTTGCTGAGGTGTTCTGTTTTTGGAATGCCTCAGGTTCGGAGCATTAGCAGGTAGCGGAGCCGGTTTTGGAGCCTTAGCAGCAGCAGCTTGGCTGTAGTTTTCCCCCTCGCCGTAGCGAGGTAGTTTGTTGTTTTAGTTTTCTTTGCCCAGTTTCAGACATATTCTTACTGTGGGTTCGTGTCAGGTTGTTGACGCCCACAGGTTTGTTGACCTTTTTTTTTGGATGCTTGCTAGCTGTTGTGGTTTCCTTATGTTTGGTTTACATTACTTGCTCTCTGGAATGATTTATTGCTAGGATTGCATGTTAGATATTTTTAACCTACAAAACCCTACAATTAGTAAAGCATACTTGTCATCTCTTTCAAAACGAAGCCACTAATTTCTATTTAGCGTAAAGACTTTTCTATACTTATTATAAATCTAGGGTTTGTATTGTATGAGTTGTTCCTTGGGGACATTCATACTTATGTAGGATATTAGAGTCAATTTAAATAAGTATTTTCCGCAAGCGTATAATTTATATTTTAAATCGTGAACTAGATGATTCACTAAGCCGAGGGATACGGCTACCATCATAACTTAATCTGGATTTTTATTCATAACCATTTATTTTTTCTTCTAAAATTGTATAGTTTGGAGTCTTGCCTGAACGTCTGCAGTTATCCCCTGCACGGCGTGGCATCACGACGCGTATTTTTCCCCTTGCTCTGATATAATTAAATTGTTGGGAAAAATGCAGGTTGTGACATTAATCCTCAATTGGTAATAACCGGACTTCAAATCCAGATTTGAGTACATACTTGATCCAACTACCTGATCGAACAAATCATCGATTCTTGGAATCAGATACTTGTTCTTCTCCGTCATCTTGTACATTTCACGGTAGTCTATATACAAAAGCAATCTTCTGTCCTTCTTCTTCACAAAAAGGACTGGTGCACTCCAAGGTGATCAACTCAGACGTATATAGCCTTGCTCCAGTAACTCCTACAAGTGAACCTTCAATTCCACCATCACTTTTGGCGTTATATTGTATAACAAGTGTGACACAAGTTTTTCATCTTGCACCAACTCAATAGTGAATTCGATCTCTCGCAGAGATGGAACTCTAGGGAGATCTTTGATAAAGACGACTACATACTCTGATACTATAGGAACATCACTCAAACTGGGATTGGGCTCTGAAGCCTCCAACTTCATGAATAATAACTTCGCGCCTTTCTAAACTTCCATGACCTCTTGGAGAGCATACATAAATATCTTACTCAATCCTTGCATACCAGTAAACTTAATCTCGCGTTTGGTGTCTAACCGTAGTGTGATTTCCTTTGAGTTGCAAAAAAAAGCTAAATAAAAGTAAAATTTTATTGCTCCAAAAAGATAAACAATACAAATGTGGGCCCCCTTATTTTTAGAAAATTGGGGAGATGAGAGAATACAACAAGAGATGTGAGACGATATACAAGTCGAGCCGGATGGGTAGTTTGGCAAAGTCAAACCGCCAGACTATACAGTCCTTAGGAAGTCTCTGAACACCAGTTGCGGCAAACCTCTAGACCGCAGCTGTGGTAAAACCCCCAGACCGCTATTATGTCTAATCATCAGACCCCAACTGCGACTAACCTCCTAACCGATGTTGTGCCTAACCACCAGACCATTGCTAAGTCTAAACACCAAACTACTTCTACGGCTAACCACCAGACCGCTATTGTGGCTAACCACTAGGCTGGTGATGTGGATAACCTCCTCACCGCTACTACGGCTAACAACCACACTACTGTTGTGGCTAACCCCCTGACCATTATTGTGGCTAACCACCATAACGCAGGAGCGGGTTCCCACCAAACTGCTACTACGGATAACCACCAGGCCACTGTTGCAGACTCTTACCAAACTGTCAGGATAGCTATTAGAAAGGCTGCTTGTCCAAACAACCAGACTGGTATGAATAAAATTCTGACTGTCTGGTCTCCACAGGTATCAACACTCCCCCTCAAGCTGGAGAATATATGTTAACCATGCCCATCTTGCTATAAACTTTTGAGAAGGGAATAACTTGCTTGGTGAAGAAATTAGTAAGCTCTTTATCAGAGTTAATAGTCGGAGTACATATTTGATTCTTATATATCTCTTCTCTAATAAAATGGCAATCCACTTCGAAATGCTTCAATCTCTCATGAAATACTGAATTTATCAAAATGTATATAGCTGCTTTATTGTACTGAAAGAAAGGTAGAGGATGATCATAAACCTCTCCCAGATCAAGCAAGAGTGTCTATAACCACTTCATCTCGCAAGCAGTAAGAGTCATGCTTCTATTTTTAGCTTCTGCACTTGACCTGGCAACTACAGCTTGTTTCTTGCTCTTCCAACTGACTAGATTACCTCTAATGAAGGTACAGAAATAAGACATAGACTTCATATCTTCCTTATCATTTACGTAGCTAGCATCAGAATAAGCCTCAATCTTCAAATGTCTACTTTTATAAAACAAGAGACGATTTCCTGCTCCACCTTTTACATACTCTAGGATCATTAGAGCTGGCTGCAGATGACATTCTCTAGGGGCTTGAATAAACTGGCTCACTCTCCCAACTACAAAACAAATATCTGGTCTTTTTTACTTTCAAATAAATGAGTTTACCTACAAGACGTATGTATCTGATGAAATCTTAAATAATAGGAGAATTCTCACTCAAGCATTTGTCATCTCTAACAGCCATAGGAGATTGAGCCTGTTTAGTCCGAATAAAACTTGTCTCTTTCAAGAGATCTAAGACATACTTCCACTGTGAAAGAACAATAGAATCGGGTTTTCGAGATATCTCAATCCCCAGAGAGTATTTAGGAGACCCCATATCTTTGGTAACAAAATGCTAAAGCAGATGCTTATTTTCCATGTCAATACCCTTTCTATCATCCCATGTAAGAAAAATGTCATCCACATAGACTACAAAAACAACAAGGCCAACTGAGGTTTTGTGAATGAACAAAGTGTGATCTACAATGCTCCGAACAAATCCAATAATAGAAATAACTTCGTTGAATTAGTCTAAAAAGGCCATGGAGCTTTGCTTAAGATCATAGATAGCCTTCCTCAATTTACACACTTGAGACTCCCCCTGAGCAACATACCCAGGAGGTTTTTTCAAATAGACTATCTAATCCAAATCACCATAAAGAAAAGCATTCTTTACATCCAACTGAGATATCTCCCAAGCCCTGTTGACTGTCAAAGAGAAAAGAACACAGATTGTAGTAATCCGAGCAATAGGAGAGAATGTGTCAATGAAATCCACATCATAGGTCTGCATAAACCCTTTGGCAATAAGCTGAGCTTTGTAACGATCAATAGTGCAGTCATGGTTAAATTTGATGACAAAGACCCAGCGACAGCCAACCACATTTGCTCTTAGAGTGGTAGAAACAAGTGTCCAAGTACTCCGTTTAGTAAGAGTACGTTTTCATCTCTTCATCTGTAGCAGCATTCCAATGAGGAATAACAAGAGCATCTTGATAGGAGGCTAGAAGATCATTTGCCGATAGAGCAAGATTAAAGCTCTTAGGCGGAGGAGATGGTCGTAAATAAGAGACCACATACTAAAGAGGATGTTGAGTTCATGATCGAACACCTTTCCGAAGAGCAATCAGAAGATCAAGGTCTGTCATGTCTACTGTACCGGTTCCATCAGAAGGAGAAACTACTGGCCCAGGAGCTGTTGGCAGCGGCTTAATAGAAGAATCAGAGATAGTAGGAGAATCATAAATAGAATGGGAAGAAACAAGTGCAGGCTCTGGAAAAGAAACAGAATCATTATAAGAAGGAAGAATGGAGAAAGGAGAAAAGAACGGAGCATCCTCAAAGAAAGTAACATCTGCAGAAATAAACTATCTCCGTAGAGCAGGATCATAACACCTATATCCTTTCTATGTTGGACAATAACCAAGAAAGATGCACTTAACATAACGAAGTGAGAGTTTGTCACGACCAATAGGAGCGTGGACAAACACTGTGCATCCAAACAAATGATGAGTTAAAGGAAACAAAGTCACAACAGGATACAAGACAAAAAATGGGGTCTTTCCATTGAGAATCTGAAATGGAACTCGATTAATGAGGAAACAAGAGAGAAGAACAACATGACCCCAATAAGCCCGAGGAACATGCATATGACTGAGAATGCTACACGCTACATCCAGAAGATGGTCATTCTTATGTTCCGCAACACCATTCTGTTGAGAAGTGTAAGGACAAGTAGTTTGATGGACAATATCATGATGCAAACAAAATGAAGTGAACTAATGACTAAGATACTCCTTAGCAATATCAGCGTGAAAAATTTTAATAGGTGTATCAAATTATGCATGAATCTCATTATAAAACACAGTAAAAATTGAAATAATTTCAGAGCATTCTTGTAATAATACAACCACGTACATCCAGAGAAAATATCAATAAAGCTAACAAAACACAAGATACCCCTACCAACAGTCTGTAGGGGAGCAGAACCCCAAACATGTGAATGAACGCTATCAAAAGGACTAGAAGAACTGCGTCCATGCTTAGCGAAAAAAGTAGATCGGTGATGTTTGCCAAATTGACAAGACTCATAATTAAGAGAAGAATCCACCGGACGAAAATCATGCAGAAGCTGATAAAGAATTCGGGAAGGAGGATGCCCAAGCCAAAGATGCCATTGAAGTAAAGAAGAGGAGGAGAAAAAGTTGAAGCAGTATTAAGGTAAAACAAGCTGCTGCTTTCCATCCCAAAAGCAATATTCTCCTTGGAATGAAGAATCTAAAAAGCACAAGTAGATGTAGTAAAAATTGCTTCACAATTCAACTGTTTGCAAAGAGCAGTGAGAGAAAGAAGGTTGCACAGAAAATTTAGGACACAAAGAGTGTCCAAAAGTTGAATAGAATAAGTAATATGCACAGTGCCAGACACACAAAATAGATAAGGAGAACCATCCGCAATAAGAATCGGAGGTAACTAGTTACTCTTGTCAAGATAAGACAAAAGGAAAGAATTCCCCGTCATATGATTAGTTGCACTAGAATCAATGTGCCACCTACCAGTAGTATCCAATTGAGCGACACTAGAAGTATTAGGAGAATAAGTAGACTTCTTGGGGAAATCAGCCAAAGAAGGACGAAGGTGATGATGTTTGGCCCAACAATGATCAACCAAGTGAACAGCTTTACCACAATGAGAACAAAGATACTAAGAGTAACCACGACCACCAATACGGTAACCCCGGCCACAAGAGGTGTCATGATGATCTGGATGAGCAACAATATTCGGAGATGGAGATGGAAGCAAAGTACGTTGAAGAAGAGTAGTAGTAGCGGAAATGTGAGCAGCAGTAGCATCAAGAGTCAAAGTATCTGCCTCTCCAGGAATTTGTTCTCGAATCATATCATAAGAGTCAGGTAGGCAAAGTAAGTAGCAAACAAAAAGAAGCGTCTGAAAGCGTTTTTGTTGCTCAGCGAGATCGGCAAAAAAAGGTCTATGTTGAAGAAGTTCAACACCAAGAGTTTGAACCTCCTGATAGAAAGCTGCAGGAGTCATGACGGGTCGAGCAAAAAGATTCGCATATAAAGTATAAATCCGTGATGTTTGTGCTCCCTTAGAGTACAAAGTATCAAAATGATTCCAGGCTGCCTTGACTGTCAGATCATGTCGAATTACAACAAGGCACTCATCAAACAAATTGTTTGCCAACCAAGTACGCACCAAGGCATCAGTAGCATCCCAATCATCAAAAGAAGCAGAGCTAGAAGGAAGGGGTTCATCAGTCAAATAATGATGCTTATACTGAGAGCACAATAAAAAAAGGATACACTCCAGTCTGGGTAATTCAGACCTGTAAGCTTTAAAGCAGTACCCAAATTACCAGAAGTAGAACTAGAAGTAGAGGAAAGAGAGAGAGAGAGGAGCAGACAAAGTGGAAAAGGAAGGATATGGAGTGTCCATAGAAAATAACAGCAAACCACACGGTATAACAGAACAAACCGCATAAAGAAGAGTGCAAGGAAGAGGAAGAGATCACCGAGTAGAGAAAACAACCCATGCGATAAGAGAGAACAAACCATGCAAGTAGAGAACGCAACCTTTGTGCGCATAATTGCCCGCAAGAGCATAAGAGAGGAAAGAAGAACACGCAAATAACAGCAAAGTCGCGTGAACTAAATAGAAAACAAAGATAGAATAATTTGCAGGAGAAGAGACTTGCAAGGGAGGGCAAGGTGGGAAGAAGACCAAAAGCGGTTAGAAAAACCAACCGCGAGCAAATTGGAGAAAAGGATCGGTTTACAGTTATACCAAGTAAAAAAGGCAAATTAAAGGCAAATTTTATTGCTCCAAAAAGATAAACAATACAAAGATATGCTCCATTATTTACAAAAAATGGGGGAGATGAGAGAATACAACAAAAATATGGGAATAAATACAAGCCGAGCATACTGGGCGGATTGACACAGTCAAACTGCCAAACTATACAATCCATGGGAAGCCTCTGAACACATGATGTGATAAACCTCCAAACCTCAGCTGCGGTAAACCCCCATGCCCCTGTTGCGATTATTCATCAGATTGTTGCTGCGACTAACCTCCTGAGCGCTACTACAGCTAACCATTAGACTGTTGCTGCTAACCACTAAACCATTGTTGCTTCTAACCACGAGACAAATACAATGTCTAACAACAAGATACCTGTTGCGGCTAACCTCCTAATTGTTGTATCGGCTTGCCACCATACAACGGTTGGGGCTAACCTCCTGACCTCTACTGCGCCTAACCACCAGACTGCAGGAGAGGGTTCCCACCAAACCGCTGGTGCGGATAGCCACCAGGCTGCTGCTGTGGACTCTTACCAAACTGCTAGGACTTCTATCAGATAGGCCGCTGGTCTAAACCGCCAGACTACAGAAGCGACAGTCCGCTGCGACTAAAATTCTGACCGTCTGGTCTCCACAGGTTTTAATAGTTTCAATCAATGCATGCATGCTACTCCTAAAGCAAGTCTATGCCAAAGATCATATAAAACTCTGATATTGGTAGCTTTGATACTTCCAATCCAAACTCATGACATCCTATCTGCACCTTTATACAACAAACTCTATCTGCATGTATCAAGCACCCATTAGGCAGCAACACATCTAATCTATCTTTTGATAAGAAAGAAGGTAATCTGACATGTAATGTGAATTCCTCATATATAAAGGAATGATAAGCTCCTCTATCAAACTATACTCTCACCGAATAGTTTAGACTTAAAAATATCCTAACACAAACAAGTTAAACAAACAATGCACAAGTTATCAAGTATATAAAGCAATAAAATTTGTACATTAAATTATACCTTACACCACATCGCTTTGTTTGAAGGCCTCCTACTAGCCAAGATTATTAACTTGATGCTGAGCTGGAGTATAATGGGATGCAATTGAGGCCACTGCCTTCCTTTTTTATTCATATGATGCACCTGTATTTTTCTCCATCTTTCGAGGACCACTGCAACACTCTCAAGTAATTTGTCTCGGCTAGCCACAAGTATAGGAAATAATTGTGTCTCGCCAACTTGTAGCTCCAAAAATAATAGAAGAAGCCAACTCTGAAAACCTAGCTGACTATGAGACCGGTTACACATGGAAGCAGTAAACAAGCACTTTGGCCTTCGAGGGCCAGCACAACATCAGGTCTTCAACACAATATTTCCCTCTTGGATAGCTAGCACCTGCATATGTACATTCTATAAAGACGTGGAAAATAAATCAACAATCTGATTTAGCTGACCATAATTATAGTGACCCCATCCTATTCGTTAGGCATCGGTACTCCTTCCCTACAAGGAAGCAGTATAATATTATATATAATTGCATAATCTGTACCAACATTGACATGCACTGCCACAAGCTTCATGCACTCAGGGAACATTTACGGTGTATTGAATTTCATGTCCCCCTCGATCCTAAGTATTAAACATCCAAATGGTCATTGAGATTTTACCATTAAGGCCACCTTGCCTTACAGACTCTTCCAAGTTCAGAAGGTGGACCGAGGAGCGACCTCTTCATATACCAACATTGGATGGGTTTAGATCAACTTTACTCATACCCAAATCATCTATATCACACTATCACGACACAGGTATGGCTTCACCTTGTCCATTTAACTTTATAACCAACATTATCCATTACAATCTAAGCTAAGTGTAGCAGGCCCCCGAGTTCTGATGCTAAGCACCCAATCCCGAGGACCTAGGCTTCGCATTCATCACAATAACTCACTGGGAGTTATTGCCAACGATACTACTACCTCTAGGTGATATTGCCAGAATCATAAGTCCATCATAATCTCAAGCACATCATGCCCGCAACATACAAATTCTTACAAGTTATGACCAGGAGTGATATCACCAATGGTAGCACCATTGCTGGGCAATGGTAACAAAACCCTTATTTCTGATGCAATCTCGGGTAGTTCCTTGAGAGCATCTCCAGTACTTACTGCAACAACCTGCACCACAATACACTACACCATATCTTGCATATGGTAGCGCTTAGTTTGTAGCGGTTAAGTAAACACTACCAAAAGAAATATATGGTACCGTTTAGAACCGTACATATAGATAGATAACCATTACTATAACCAATCATACCTATAGTATCAGTTATTTTGTCGCGGTTACAAAAACACTACCAATTGCAATTTATGGTCGCGTTTACAACTGCTACTATATATTATAAACGCTATCACACCCTAATTTTTCCCCAAAATTTTCTCACACACTTTCATCATTTAGATTTCCTAATCTATATTATAAAAAGATATACATAATCGTAGAAGCTTTTAAGTGATGTCAGGCAAGATGTAGTTGAAACTTGGTTTTTCTCATGATACATTGCGTTACTTTTTTGATTATGCGATTAGTAACAGCTAGCAGGTAAAATGAATAAATATGAAATATTATTTTCTAAAATTTGAATAAATGAATGATTTTTTTGTTGATAAAATCTTCTTAAAAATTTATATAAAATTTTAAATGAGTATAATAAATAAATAATATGTCATTTTGACTGAGTATGAAACATGTATGCAGAGTCTAATATACCAAGTTGGTGACTTTTTAGTATTCTTATCTGTATATCTATACTATATTAAAAAGAAATATAGTATATCATGACAACAATAATTAGGCTTTTATGCCTAGGCAAATAAGACACACATGGCAAGACAATTGTTCATACTCTTCCTCCGACAGAAAAAATTGTCATTCACGATCTCACAGAAAAATCACAGCCCTTGCGCGGTTCATAAAAGCCAAAAACAAACCCACGGATTTCGAACCCTACTTTCCTCATTCACGATCTCGCCGCAAGGGCTCTCCTTGATCTAAAATCCCTGCTGCTTCTTCCTCCCGCTACAACCATCATTTACTATCTCACAAAAAAAACATCGGTATCCAGTCATCGCTCCCCCCATTCCTTGCCTCTCACCATTTCGACGCCGGCAAACCACTCAAATCAAGGAATTACAAAATCAATCGTCGCTTATGCACTCTCTCCAGCACACCCTACAGAAAAAACAAGATCACGAAAGCTCTCCCGGCTCTCTGTTTGGGCTCACCGGCTACAGGATGTTGTCGACAATCAGAAAAGGTTTTCCCCTACATTTCCTCTACATTTTCAACATTTGCTGCATTTTAATTTTCACCGCCTACAGGATGCTTTCAACATTTGTTGCATTTTCATTTTCAATATGAATCATGCGCCTTCATAAAATCTTTTTGGTTTGTACTACTTCAATCAATGTATTTAGAACTTTGGATATGCAGGAACCGACCAAATGTGTGCTTCAATTTGAATCTTTGTTGGAATGCTTTATAATTTTCCTCTCAGTTTCCTCTACTCTCTTGCGCCTCAGTTGTCAGAAATTACAACATCCCTCATGTCTCTTGATCGTGATTGTTACTGTTCATCAAAATGCTGGTGAGTTCGCACTTTTAGAATTGGTATATATTTCCCACTTCTTGAGAATTCAACAGATTAATTTAGAATGTCTTTAGAATTCAAGAGATTAATGTTTTGAGAACTCAAAAGTTTAATGTCATGGATTAATGTCTTTTGAATTCAACAGACAAACACCCATGATATGCCCAAAAGGTGTTTGTAAAAATGTTCAAATGCTTTGCAGATTAATGTGATTCTGATTCTCCGCGCAGCTAGAGTTCTAAAAGATATAACTCTGTATAATAAAAAAAATGTTGCTAGGTAAATGAAGTAATTCAAAAGCCATGTTTGCAAACTCTATACATTTTATCTGATATAGATTATCTTAAACACATGAATGTAGTCTGCATGAGATCTCTTCACGAATACATTTACTTATTTCCATATGTTAATGCATTTCTTGTTAGATGCCTAATCAAAGGTGCCAATACTCTTGGACTCATTTTTGTATGGTATTTATCTCTTATAAAAATGCTGCAAATTTTTTTTTCTTTTTCCAAGGAGGGACATTAGTCATGCTATTATATTTTACTCGTTTATCCCCAGTCATTCCTTTTTTTCCTTTTCTTTTAGTTTTTTCTTTTATTATTAGGTAATTTTGAAGTAGAACAAGGGAAATAGTCAAAGTTAATGGTTCTCATTTGACTGAAGCACATTGATGATCTAAACAATTACTGTATGAAGGCTTATAGTTCATTTTTCTTGCCTCCTGTTTGGAGGAAATACTTATAATGTTTACAATAATAACTTCCTTCGCCTTGGTAAAGTAACTCTCCAAAATTTAATCAAAACATGTCTTCTATAGTATTATGCTGCAGACAGATTAGGTTTTAGTCTTTTAGTAAAGAAAAGCATAGGAACTTGGTTGCAATGTAGATTTCTCATTTTTTATTGTATATTTGAAATTTTAAAATTTTGTTCTGCATTATTGAACGAGTATTCTATCTGATTTCCTCATGGCAAGATGCGGCAAATGCTCATATGTTTGACAATATTTTTAATAAACTTGTTTGCAGAATGCGGCGCACGAGTCCATTCAGGAATCACTAAGCTTGATAGGAATGAAATCATGTAAGTTGTTTCTCATTTTGTGGCATTGCTTAGACTTGCTAGAAGTGCCAAAACATATACAGTTAAATTGCCACTAGCTGGTGCGCAGAGCATAAAATGACTTTTATACAACCTGATTAATTTCCCCACAGTTGCCAGTACCACAGTTCATCCTTAATATTTCACAAGTCCTAGTATTTCTCTATTTCTACTTTTTAACCTTACTACCATTCTTAAACTACTTTCAAATTCTGGAATTTTCAAATTCATATTGATAATAAAGGCACCATTAAACTTGCAATCTTTTTAGTTTCTTTGCAAGTTGTCATGCTGGTAAATCACTTTATCATTTCTGGAAGTTCTCTTCCAAATTACAGACTAGCTGAAATAGTCAAAATTTTCAGTAATGTAATATATCGTCTATGTCATTAGCATCATATTCCACAAAATAGTTGAAAAAAGTACGTTGTTTTTGTAACGTCCCAATTCGCGCTAGGCCCCCTCGGACGAGTTCTGAGTCAATAGACTTGACTCGGGCTCGGGGCGCACTAGCAAAAGGCGTCAAGTGTCTTGAACGGAGTGATGGGTTGAGTGATATCCAATGAATTCGTCGAGAATGCCCGGATATACCCACCGATCGTCGAGAATGATGACCGATCATCGAGTATCGCTGACTGATACTCAATGCACTCAACACCAGGATTTTTGATAAAATGGTTAAGGAAAAGTCGTCGGGAATCATTGTTGATACCCGAGGAATTCGTCGAGATTACCCGTCCATACTCACCGATCGTCGAGAATGATGACCGATCGTCGAGTATCGTTGACTGATACTCAACGCACTCAACGCCAGGATTTCTGATAAAATGGTTAAGGGAAAGTCGTCGGGAATCATTGTTGATACCCGACGAATTCGTCGAGAATACCCGACCATACTCACCGATCGTCGAGAATGATGACCGATCATCGAGTATCGTTGATTGATACTCAACGCACTCAACGCCAGGATTTCTGATAAAATGGTTAAGGGAAAGTCATCGGGAATCATTGTTGATACCCGACGAATTCGTCGAGAATACCCGGCCATACTCACCGATCGTCGAGAATGATGACCGATCGTCGAGTATCGTTGACTGATACTTAACGCACTCAATGCCAGGATTTCCGATGAAATGGTAAAGGGAAATTCGTCGGGAATCATTGTTGATACCCGACGAATTCGTCGAGAATACCCATTTATACTCGCCGATCGTCGAGAATGGAAGTTGATTCCCGCCGAATTTGACTTGTGCGTTTTTCCGCCCAGGCAGATTCGCTGGCTTGTACAGGCTGACTGAACCGGAGTACGGGATTCGTGTTGGATGATCCCTTGGACCGGTCATTTCAAATAAGACCTAATTTTGGGCGGTCCAATCAGAGGTTGACACATGGCGAAGTGACATAACCCTAATGAGCTAATAAAAATAAGAAGAAAACTAAACCCTAGCGGTCACTTCGATCATTGCCGAGCCGCTGTCCGCGCAAAACCATCGGGAGAGAAGCCGATTGTCGGAGTCGGAGCTCTAAAGGAGGAGAGGCTGGATGGAGCAAGCCAAACTTTGTAAGAAAAGAAACGCCATCGCCGTCAAGGAGGAACTGATGCCGCGGAGGAGAATGACTAGATCCATGGCTGGAAATGATGGTACCGCTGGAAATGATGTGAGCTTCCTCCCCTCTCCCTTAGTGCTAGATCTGTAGTAAATATTCTTGGAGAGATATCGACTCCATAGAGTCTGCATGGTGAGGAGGAGATTTCTTAGGGAAAATCCATGCCTAGGTCATTTTCTAGGCTTAGTCTCCTCCAACCTCTTCATTCTTCAAAGTGAAGATGAGAGAGTGATTCGTGGAGAAGTATGGCTTTGTGAGGGTGAATAAGGGTGGACGTAATTTCTTGAGAAGTTTTTGGGAGATCTATGTAAGGAGGAAGATGAACGGATGCCGTTCATCTCACCTTAAGATGCATGCAGAAATCTGATTTCTGCACGCAGCAATCTTCGTGGCCAATTTTGGGGGTGTTCTGGCCATATCTGGGCTTTCGACTAAACACAAAAGTTGTAGCACTTGAAATTATCTTTCCAATGAGTGGTTATAAGCACTCGCCGGATTTCTGTAGCCACAGGAATCCTTGATCGAAGTTGCTGCCCGGATTAATACTGCACCAAAATTCTAGGCTGTGTAATGTGGAATTAGATTTGGTGGAATTTAATGTTGCAAACCAACTCGAGGTTTGGGTGAACTCTTTTTACATGATCATCATTGTGATATGATAAGTTGATGTTATAAATCTTAATCCGTATAACGAGTTGTGGACAAGCTTAATTTAAGGAAAAAGCCTGATATAAATTGGTAGATGTATATTGATGTCCATTATCTATATCATCTTGAATCCATTTGGAAGGACATATAAATGATTAAACTATGGCCACGATGTATGCTGAATTGATAGAAGGGAATTTGAAAGTGAAGGGATAGATACTACTCTAGAGGGGGGGTGAATAGAGTAATCAAATTTTGCACAATACAAAACTTAACTGTCTACCCAACTCCCTTGGAGTGAAGTGCGGAATGAAGAGATTATAGATATTGGTTTAACCTTAAAGCCTAACACAAGTGTTGTGTACAAACACAAGCTAACTGTAATTACAGTTAAGCTTGGAAAAACCTAAACAGCAACTAGCAGCCTAGTTATATCTATTCACAGCCACAGTACAGGAAAAATAATAAACAAGCCAGACGACACAAGGAATTTTATAGTGGTTCCCCAAACAACTTGGGTACGTCCACTCTTCTACCCAAACGGTAGGAATCCACTACAGGTTTTTGATCAGGTGCCCTGCCACCAACAGGATCTTCTTCAGGTAGATCCAGAGACCCTTTAGACTTTTGATCAGGTGTCTAAAAACCAAGCACAGGTTTTTGATCAGGTGCCCTGCCACCAAGGGATACTTTTGAAGGGAGTAATAACCCTGTACAGGAGGGGGAAGAAGGTTAAGATGTCTTCTCTATTTTGCAATAGATTAGAGAAGCACAAAAGCTTGCACTGAGCTAGAATGCTCTAAAGAATCAAGGCTCCCCCTGGCTCAAAGATGTCCAGGTGAAGTCTTGCTTCAGTGCAGAGAAAACTCTTCAGAAAGTTCTGAAGGAAAGAGCTACAGGAAGAAAGTAAACAATAAAAAGAAACAGTCTTCAAGCAGCAATCTTCTTCTTCTTCTTCTTCAAAGAAACTCTGAGTTGAACTTCCTGAAAGCAGGAGAACTCAGGTGAAGAAGAGATGAAGATCTTAACACTTCTCAGTTAGATGGAGTTTGCTGAGAGCAGGAAGCTTGAGCTTGATGAAGGCTTGAGTGCTTTTGAATATGTGTGTAACACTCTCTTCTATTAACTCCTGTTAACTAGCTTGAATCCTTCAGCAAAGGGTTCTTTATATAATCATCAGCAAGCAACGGCTATCTTCCATTTGAATTAATTTGTCTTCTTCTGAGCCTTGAGACCTGGGCTGTAAATATCAAGAAGACAGAAATATCTCTGCAGCAAAACATTCTATAAAAAGGAATAAACCTCTTTCTAAGAAGCTGCAGGCTTAAATCAAATAAACAGATAGACTAAATAAAGTCACATCAGAAACAATCTCTTTATAGCAAAAGAAGACTTTTCAGTCCAACGGCTATAAAGGGCTGTCAGCAGATAAAGTAAATTAAAATGACAGCTAATAAGACAAACAACTTTATCTTAAAAGATTTAAACTCAGGCAATAAGAATAGAGCAAATAATGCCTGGAAACTTTATCATACAGCTTAAAATACTGTGCCAGAAAATGTATTAAATAATTAAATATAATAAATAAATACAAAATACAAAGGCAGACAGAAAACGTCGAACGACCTTCGAAGATCGTCGAACGACGCCAGGAGATCGTCGAACTATCGGGCAGATAGTCGAACGATCCAGATAGTCGAGCTATCAAATAGATAGTCGAGCTACCGCAGCAGATAGTCGAACTATCAGGACAGATAGTCGAACTATCAGATAGTCGATCTATCTAGGACAGATAGTCGAGCTATCAAGCGCACAGAGATAGTCGAACTATCAAGCAGATAGTCGACCTACCTCAGAAAACAGATAGTCGAACTATCAAAAGATAGTCGAACTATCAAAACAAACTAGATAGTCGAACTATCAACAGATAGTCGAACTACTAGCGCAGAACAGATAGTCGACCTATCAACAGATAGTCGAACTATCAGCGCAGAACAGATAGTCGAACTATCAACAGATAGTCGAACTATCAGCGCAGACAAAGCGTCGACCAACTGATAGACGATCGTCGATCAGCCGATAGACGATAGTCGAACGGCGTTCGACTATAGTCGAACGAAAAACCTACTTAACCAAATTCTCAATTTGGAAAAGCGAGGACTCTACAGCTAGACTCCTAACCATTGACCATAGATATTTCTTGGGTCAAGGGCACAAAGAAGAGGACTGAACTCAAATCAAACTAGGGTACCAATAATCTCCCCCTATTTGAGTTAAGTCTCTCAAAAACTAAAACAGCTAGCAATAGAATACTAAAATTAAATTCAGCAAATAGTTAACAATAAACTGACAGATTATCAATCAGATAAATAAATAATCAAAAATATCACAGCAGTTTAATCAAACTATTAAGAATCTTTAGGGTCAGGTAAAGGATCAGAAGAACTAGAGACAAAAGAAATTTTTCTGAGCGGGTCATCAGATTCCTTCTTTGACATCTTCAGATCCTGAGCCCCAATGATCTTTAGTTCTGTAGCTCTGGGGACAACAGCTTCAGGATGTTTTTCCATGTACTTTGCTGGATCAAATATCTCACGATTGACTTGGAATTTTTCAAATTCTTTCTTTCTATATGCTGACATCGTAGTAAAGCCAGTTGTATCTTTGCCTTCGGCTCTTGCTTTTCTTATTTGGGCTGCTCCTACAAGCTCTTGAAAGCGAGCCATCCTAAAATTAGGATCGAGCTCAGGATTTTCATATACGGGCTCTGGAGAAGCAGCATCAGCTATTTTATCTAGATAAGACATTAGAATAAACTTAGCAAAAGCGACTTGCTAGAAGGTTTTAAAACACTGTAAACTATTTACCTTTCGAAACACTTTTCTCAGATTGAACTGGAGAAGGAGGTGGGGAAAAAGTTGGTCTTTGGGCCACAACCTCCTTCACTGGTCTTTGAGAACCATAGGATGATCTGCCTTGAGAACTTTGATGACCTTGTCTTGGTTGGGGCTGAGCAGACGCAGATTTTCCATAGGCGGCAGATTGATTAGCAGGTAGATTCCCAGAGGCTCCTGCACCAGGAGGTGGAGGAGGACCTTTGGGAGTCCATCTGGAGACTGGACTGTCATACCTCTTTGTTCTCTTCCTTTCTTTTTGCTGATTTTTCGAAAAACTCATCCAATGCTGAAAATCTTTTGATTTGGGGTCAATGCCCTTCAGAATATAGTAGGGAATGTCATTATCCTTGTTTGGAGGTGGAGGAGGAGCAGCTTTTCTTTTCTTAGCAGCAGATTTCTTTTTCTTTGACTTTTCAGAAACATCTGAATCATCATCATCATCAGAATGGGATGATGGAGGGTTCTCATAGGGATCATAGGCTTCTGAGACAGCCTTTTCTTTAAGCTTTGAAACAGATTTCTCCCTTTCTTCTTCCAGGGCATCCATAGCCAGAAGGGAGTCTAAATCTAAACCAGGAGAGTCATCCCAGATGGATGACTTCTCAAATTGCAAATCTACTGATTCTTTCTCTTGTAAAGATTTTACTCTTAAGTCCCAAGCAGCCCTTGCTTGAATTTCTTCCAAACTTAAAACAGGAGAATCAACTTTGATTTCCTCTTGATTTTCATCCTCTTTATCATCTAAAAACACATCCAATTCTGGATCTAATTGAGTATCAGAATCACTTGGAGCAGCCTCAGAAACAACTGCTATTTTCTGGGCAGTTAAATCTTCTTTAATAGTATCTGTAGAATCAAGAACACAGATCTGCTAAATAAGCTTGAATCATCCCTTCAAGGAATTCACCAGCAAGCAAATAAATTGACTCATCAATAAACCGGATTAGGGAATTACCTTCATATTTAACCATCTCCCAGCAGTCATTCAGATATTTAGTTATGATTCCTTCCAGGAATCTGGCAATCATAGGAGAGGTTAGATCTTCTAAGCATACTTTCACTGCAATTTCTGATAGCAGGATTCCATCTGATATTTCCTTCTCAGTCAAGACTGGAGCTAAAACTTTCTTAGCAGGAGCAATCTCTTCCTCAGTTGGAACAATTTCTTCCTCAGCTGGAGCAACCACTTCCTCAGCTGGAGTTACCACTTTCTCAGCTGGAACAATCTCTTCCTCAGCAGGAGCTGTCTCTTCCTGAACAGACATAACAACATCTGGAACTTCTTCTGGCTCAACTTGAGCAGATTCTGGCTGGGCAGACAAGACAACATCTGGATCTATTTCTATTTCAGCTGGAGTAGAGGCAGGAAGATCTGAGACATCTTCATTGAACATCTACCCCTGCCTGATTTCAGTAGCCACTGAAACCAGGCCCCTAGAGGAAGATGGCTCAGCAGATTTAGAAATGGATTGGATGGAGGCAGTTAGACGGTCAATGGAGGCAGCAAGGGGAGCGATTGCCTCGTCAATCATGGTTTTGATTGACGGGGTAATCAGCTCCACGATGCGGATGATAATCTCTAGAGAGATATCAAAAGAAGATGGATGAGAGGTGGATGGATCAGCAGCAGATATGGTAGATGTGCTGGGATGGAGGGTGGTGTGAATAGGGGATCGAACTGGAGATACAGCAGGAGAGGGAGCAGGGGATGGGGAATGAACTGGGGAATTAACGGGAGATGCATGAGGAGTAAGAATTCTCTCTGATCCTAACAAATCGAAGCTAGGAGCAGATATCCTAGCCAGATATGCAGGTAGAGGAGAGGCTGGAGGAGACAGAGGAACAACCACGGTTGTTTCAGGTGCAGCAGAAGAAGAGGGTCGTACCTCAGCAGAAGTTGATGGTACTTCAACTGAGGTAGACGGCAAAACAGAGGAGGAGGAAGGGATAGCTGAGCCAGCTTCAATAGGTTGAGGAGCGACTGATGCAGTCCTAGTGTCCTCAGATTGTGCTGGAGCAGATTTCACGAACGTCCTCTTCCACTTTGAGAACAGATGGGGATCCATCTTCTTGCTGGCATTGATGGTAGTTGCGGCAGAACTCAGCAGCTGGGGGAATTTCTCCTTAAGAAAAATTCCAATAACCCTTCCCAGGGTGACTTCCTTCTTTCTTGTCTTCTTCCTGATTAAATCAAACAGAACAGCAGCCCAATCGATCCTCTTTCGATTAACAATTGCACACATAAGTGCGAATTGCTGTCTTGTTATGTTATCATGGGCAGAGTGCTTCCCAAGGAGCACTTTTCCGACAACCTCAGCGAGGAACTTGATCTTGAAAGGGAAATTTACCTTGAGCAACTTGGAGGGAATGCCTTCAGCATGTCCCAGCTCGACGAGCATCCTTCCGAACTCCTGAGCGTCTTGCTCATAATCTTCATCACCAATAACCAAACCAAAAACATCAGAAAGAACGGCCGGAGTCAGGATAACTTCTACTCCGCCGATGGTACCGATCATCGATTCGTCTGTGGAAGACGACGTGAACGCCCATTCTTTAATCTCTGGAATGTTGATCTTGATCCTTTCAGACATCAGCTTCTCTAGACCTTGATCTCTGCAGAGCTGGAGAACTTCCACTATCCCGGCATCGCAACTGCTGAAAGCTTCGAAATCCACACTGAATCCGGCGTCAAACTTTACTACGGCTAGAACAGCTGGAGAAATCGCCATGGATTCGCCGGAGAAAACACGAGAAAGCAGGAGAGGGAACGAGAAAGACGAAGCGCCAGAAAATCGCAAGCGGGAAAGCAGAATGCGAAAGGGCACGCTCCGTCGACGATAAAGCACACGATCTTTTAACCTAGGTCGACTATCGGCTTTATATTGGACCGGAAATAGTCGATCTATTAAAAAGATCTTGAACCGATAGTCGAACGGCCGTTCGACGATCGGCTCAGAAGCAGAATAGTCGAACCATAGTTCGGCTAATTCTGGCTTCACAAGCACCAAGCTGTCGTCGAGTAGAGATCGACGATAAGCTCAGCCTGTTCGACGATGGTCGAACGTCGATCGACGATCTTTAAACAGATAAGCTATCATTAACCAGAGGTCGACGATAGGCTCAATCCGTTCGACGATCTTCGATCATCGTTCGACGATCTTCAAGCAGACCTCAACATAGGCAGATATCGTCACACTTAGTCTCGTCCATTTATCATGCCTAGTTGGACTAAAAAGAACAGATGCTTCTGTTCATCTAAATGCTTGGTGAATATATCACCTCTCTGAAACTCAGTGGATATGAACTCAAGACAGATCTTGTTCTTTTCCACACAATCTCTCAGGAAATGGTGCCTAATCTCAATGTGCTTGGTTCTAGAGTGGTGCACTGGATTTTGTGCAATAGAAATAGCACTGGTACTATCACACATGATCTTGGTGTTCTTGTGTGAGTAACCATAATCCACAAGCTGGTTTTGAATCCACAGGATCTGTGAACAACAACTAGCAGCAGCTATATATTCAGCATCTGCAGTTGAAGTTGAGACAGAAGCCTGCTTCTTACAGAACCAAGAGACCAATCTCTCTCCCAGGAACTGGCAAGTTCCTGAGGTGCTCTTCCTGTCAACTCTGCAACCAGCATAGTCAGAATCAGAATATCCAATTAATTCAAACTCTGACTCAGCTGGGTACCTAAAGTCCTAGATTTGGACATCCTTTCAGGTATCTCAGGATTCTCTTTAGAAGAATTAGATGAGATTCCTTGGGGTTGACCTGGAATCTAGCACAAAGGCATGTAGCAAACATTATATCTGGCCTACTTGCAGTTAGATATAATAGGGAACCAACAATGGCCCTATAATTCTTTTGATCAACTGGCTTGCCGTGATCATCAGAATCAATAACTACATTAGTAGCCATGGGTGTAGGCATTGCTGAAGCATCAGCCATCCCAAATTTCTTTACCAATTCCTTGGCATATTTGGATTGGGAGATGAAGATACCATCAGCATCTTGCTTAACTTGGAGACCAAGGAAGTAAGACAGCACACCCATGCTACTCATCTCAAACTTAGAGTGCATCAAGTTGGAAAACTTTTTGCAAAGTTTGGGATCTGTGGAGCCAAAGATAATATCATCTACATACACCTGAACTAACAGGATTGTGTCCTTGTGATGCTTGACGAAAAGGGTTCTATCAACTACTCCCCTAGTGAAGTTGTGCTCTAATAGGAAACTAGCTAGAGTCTCATACCAGGCCCTAGGAGCTTGCTTTAGTCCATAAAGAGCTTTCTGCAACTTAAAAACATGAGAGGGCTGAGTTGAAGAAACAAACCCTGGTGGTTGTTCAACAAACACCTCTTCCTTAAGCTCACCGTTCAGGAATGCACTTTTGACATCCATTTGGAACACCTTAAACTTCATGTAGGCTGCATAGGCCAAGAAGATCCTTATTGCTTCTAGCCTTGCAACAGGAGCAAAGGTTTGGTCATAGTCTATACCTTCCTCCTGTCTGTAGCCCTGAGCTACAAGCCTAGCTTTATTCCTTACTATTATTCCATTTGCATCTAACTTGTTTCTATACACCCACTTGGTGCCTATGATCAGTTGGCCTTTAGGTCTTGGAACCAAAGTCCAAACTTTACATCTCTCAAACTGATTGAGCTCCTCTTGCATTGCAATGATCCAGTGGGGATCTAGCTCTGCATCTTTAAAGGTGAGGGGCTCAACCTGTGAGAGGAAACAAGCATGCATCACATCCTGTCTTAATTGATGTCTTGTTTGCACACCAGCTAATATGTCTCCAATCACTTGAGATGTGGGATGATCTCTAAGTGTGACAATATCAGCAGGTGGGATGTGATCTTCAGCAACAGTTGGGATTAATTCCTCAGGAGGAGTTTGATCTACTGTTGGTGGTACAGCAACAGCTTCAACATCTTCAGCAATGTCTTCATCACTGTCTGATTCAGTGATCTGAAGAGTTGAAAGTTGAAGGATTTCTTTAGGGGCATCATGTACCTGCAAAGAACTGGAGGAAGGAGAATTTTCTTTCTCCTTGTAAAACATCTGAGACTCATCAAAAGTCACATGCACAGATTCCTCTATCTTACAGGTTGATTTGTTATAAACCCTATAAGCTTTGCTTACTTGGGAATATCCAAGCATGATTCCCATTGAAGCTTTTGCTTCAAACTTTCTAATGTATTCTTTATTATTGTTATGAATATAAACAGTACAGCCAAAAATTCTAAAGTAATTTATTTTTGGTTTCTTTCCTTTAAGCAACTCATAAGGAGTTTTACACTTAAGTTTGTGTATCAAACTTCTATTCAAGACATAGTTAGCTGTACTAACAGCTTCTGCCCAATAGGATAGAGGCATGTTAGCATCTGCCAACAATGTACTAGCAGCTTCAATTAGTGTTCTATTCTTCCTTTCAACTACCCCATTTTGTTGGGGAGTTCTAGGAGCTGAGAAGCTATGTTTGATACCTTCTCTCTCACAGAATTCTTGCATGAGAAGAGAGTCAAACTCAGTACCATGATCACTTCTGATCAAGGCCACATGAGTAGAGTACTCAGTCTGCACACAAAGTAGAAAGTCTGTAAGGGCTTTGAAGTTATCAGACTTAGTTCTCAAAAAGAAAACCCAACTGAACCTAGAGAAGTCATCTACAATTACTAATGTGTAATACTTCCCTCCTAAACTCTGTACATTTATTGGGCCAAAAAGGTCCAAGTGTAATAAATACAGGATTCTAGGAGAATCACTTTTATTAACAGATTTAAATGAATTCTTGGTTTGCTTGCCTAGCTGACAAGCCTTGCATAGGCTCTCCTTCTTGTAGGGGCAAGAAGGTAAACCTCTAACAAGGTTGTGCTTAGATAACCTAGATATGTTCTTGAGGTTTACATGACTAAGCCTTTTATGCCATAAAGAATTATTATTAAGGGTTAATTCATTAAACAGGCAGATTTCAGAATGAGATGAATTAAAATCTACTAAATATATATTGCCTATTCTATTACCTATTAAAACAACATTATTATTTAAAGTAATACTGCAAGAGGAGTTAGAAAAAGAAACCTGGTAGCCAACATCACATAGCTGGCTAACTGAAATCAGGTTGTGCTTCAGTCCACTGACATAAGCAACTCTCTTGAATGTAACGGCTCCAATTGTGATCTTGCCATATCCTTCTGTCTGACCACAGCTGGAGTCTCCAAAGATAACCTTTGGGCCGAGCTTTGCTTTGTACTTTGACATAAGCTCTTTGTTTCCTGTCATATGCTTGGAGCATCCACTATCCAAATACCACTTATTTTGAGTGATTGGATAGGCCTTCACCTGCAAAATAACTATTTAGACAGAGTGGACCCAGGTAACCTTGGGTCCCTTGTTTTTCACATAAGAAAAACTGGAGATATAAGAAAATGCAGGCTGAGGGTGATAACCTAGTGGGTGAGATCTCCTAGGTGGGATTCTCCATGCAGATGATGGGTCAACAAACCTAGGGTTTCTATTTTCATTTAGGTTTCTATGGAATGGATTATGATTTTGAAAATCATGTTGAAATCGTCGATCGACGTTCGACGATAGGCGCTCAGATCGTCGAGCTTCGTTCGACCATGGAGCATCCGATCGTCGAGCTGCGTTCGACGCTTTTTGCATTTCTTTGAAAAACTTCTTTCTCTTTTCTCTCTTAGCCTTATTTAATGTTTTATTTACAAGGTTTACTTGCTCAGTGTTCTTCTTTCCACTAGCTGAAATGAAGTTCACTGGAGTTGAAAGATTATTTTTAAGCAAGACTGGGGGTTCACTGGGAGAAGCTCCTAAGCCTAATTTATCATTACCTGACCTAGTGTTGGTCATGCTGGTAATTTCTAATAGCTTAAGGCTTCTACCATTAAGTGACTCTTCTAGTCTCTTAGACTTAGCTAATTCCATTTTAAGAAATTTGATTTCTTCACTACAAGTAGTGAGTTCTTCCTTAACCTAACATTTTCAGAGGCTATTGATTCAGAGTCAGCTAGCCTATTTCTAAGTTCTTTTATCTCTTTTTCTGAACTAATTAAATCTAAACATAGAGATTTAAAATCTAACTTAAACTCTTCTGAAGTAAAATCATAAGATGAAAGTACCTCATCTTCAGTAGGCATTTCTTCATCTGAGTCAGAACTCTCTGCAGCAGAGTGGTTGCTGCAGGCATCTATTGCCATGAGGCAAACTTCTTTTGCCTTCTTTTCTTCTTCATCCTCACTAGAGCTTGAGGATGAGGATTCTTCATCAGAATCACTCCAGGTTTCAGCAATGAAACCTCTCTCCTTCTTCTTGTTTTTGTAGGAGGATGGCTTGGAGTGCTTCCTGTGTTGTTCTTTATCTTTTCTCTTTTCTTTGTTTTTCTCCTCTGGACACTCTGGCAAGATGTGTCCAGGCTTCCTGCACCCATAACAAATAATTTCTTTAGTTGGAGTACGATCATACCTTGGCTTTTCTTCATACTTTGAAGATTTTCTTCTGAACTCTTTTCTCCCCATTTTGAGAAATCTCTTGGCAAACAATGCCATGAGCTCCTCATTTGATTGGCTGCCTTCTGAGGCTTCAGCAGCTTTAAGAGCTAGAGATTGCTCTTTTCTTGTTGGAGTGGGAGTCTTGGCTTCTGCTTCAGCTTCCCTTGTCTTCAGCACTTGCTCAAAAGATTTGAGCTTGCCGAGAAGGGCTTCAGTTGATATCTCATTGGTGCTTCTGGCTTCCTTGATTGGCCAGATCCTCAAATCCCATGTACTAGGAAAGCACATAAGGATCTTATCATTGACCTCTGTCAATGAGATATCCTTGTCAAGGGTCCTCAGCTCATTGATGATTGAGCTGAGCCTGGTGTACATTGCTTCAACTGATTCAGCATCAGTCTTCTTGAAGTTCTCATACTGTGAGATAAGGTTGGACCTCCTGTCCTTCCTTTCATCAGCTGAACCAGCTACAATCTGGTTCAGTGTGTCCCACATGGCCTTAGCTGAGGAGCAGTCGGCCACCTTCTGGAACACCTCATCAGACATAGTCTGAGCCAGTATGTTCATTGCTTTGGCATCAGCAATTTTGGCCTTCTTGTACTCATCATTATAATCTGGAGGAGGCACTGCACTCATATCAGATGATGAGGCAGTGGCAGCAGCAGGTGCTCTTGGGGGACCTGACAAAATAGAAGCAAAAATACTCTCATCAATAGAGTTCATATAAAGTTTGATCCTTGCCTTCCAGATGCCAAACTTTGCTAAGTTGCATGCTGGAGGTCTGGTGCTAGAATAATCCTTAGACTGGGCCATGATAGTGAATATCTATAAGCTCTTGGTATCTATCAGGATCTTGTGACTTAGGTGTTAGCCTATACAGTCAGTCAACCTCCCTCTGATACCAATTGAAAGTGAAGGGATAGATACTACTCTAGAGGGGGGGTGAATAGAGTAATCAAATTTTGCACAATACAAAACTTAACTGTCTACCCAACTGCCTTGGAGTGAAGTGCGGAATGAAGAGATTATAGATATTGGTTTAACCTTAAAGCCTAACACAAGTGTTGTGTACAAACACAAGCTAACTGTAATTACAGTTAAGCTTGGAAAAACCTAAACAGCAACTAGCAGCCTAGTTATATCTATTCACAGCCACAGTACAGGAAAAATAATAAACAAGCCAGACGACACAAGGAATTTTATAGTGGTTCCCCAAACAACTTGGGTACGTCCACTCTTCTACCCAAACGGTAGGAATACACTACAGGTTTTTGATCAGGTGCCCTGCCACCAACAGGATCTTCTTCAGGTAGATCCAGAGACCCTTTAGACTTTTGATCAGGTGTCTAAAAACCAAGCACAGGTTTTTGATCAGGTGCCCTGCCACCAAGGGATACTTTTGAAGGGATTAATAACCCTGTACAGGAGGGGGAAGAAGGTTAAGATGTCTTCTCTATTTTGCAATAGATTAGAGAAGCACAAAAGCTTGCACTGAGCTAGAATGCTCTAAAGAATCAAGGCTCCCCCTGGCTCAAAGATGTCCAGGTGAAGTCTTGCTTCAGTGCAGAGAAAACTCTTCAGAAAGTTCCGAAGGAAAGAGCTACAGGAAGAAAGTAAACAATAAAAAGAAACAGTCTTCAAGCAGCAATCTTCTTCTTCTTCTTCTTCAAAGAAACTCTGAGTTGAACTTCCTGAAAGTAGGAGAACTCAGGTGAAGAAGAGATGAAGATCTTAACACTTCTCAGTTAGATGGAGTTTGCTGAGAGCAGGAAGCTTGAGCTTGATGAAGGCTTGAGTGCTTTTGAATATGTGTGTAACACTCTCTTCTATTAACTCCTGTTAACTAGCTTGAATCCTTCAGCAAAGGGTTCTTTATATAATCATCAGCAAGCAACGGCTCTCTTCCATTTGAATTAATTTGTCTTCTTCTGAGCCTTGAGACCTGGGCTGTAAATATCAAGAAGACAGAAATATCTCTGCAGCAAAACATTCTATAAAAAGGAATAAACCTCTTTCTAAGAAGCTGCAGGCTTAAATCAAATAAACAGATAGACTAAATAAAGTCACATCAGAAACAATCTCTTTATAGCAAAAGAAGACTTTTCAGTCCAACGGCTATAAAGGGCTGTCAGCAGATAAAGTAAATTAAAATGACAGCTAATAAGACAAACAACTTTATCTTAAAAGATTTAAACTCAGGCAATAAGAATAGAGCAAATAATGCCTGGAAACTTTCATACAGCTTAAAATACTGTGCCAGAAAATGTATTAAATAATTAAATATAATAAATAAATACAAAATACAAAGGCAGACAGAAAACGTCGAACGACCTTCGAAGATCGTCGAACGACGCCAGGAGATCGTCGAACTATCGGGCAGATAGTCGAACGATCCAGATAGTCGAGCTATCAAATAGATAGTCGAGCTACCGCAGCAGATAGTCGAACTATCAGGACAGATAGTCGAACTATCAGATAGTCGATCTATCTAGGACAGATAGTCGAGCTATCAAGCGCACAGAGATAGTCGAACTATCAAGCAGATAGTCGACCTACCTCAGAAAACAGATAGTCGAACTATCAAAAGATAGTCGAACTATCAAAACAAACTAGATAGTCGAACTATCAACAGATAGTCGAACTACCAGCGCAGAACAGATAGTCGACCTATCAACAGATAGTCGAACTATCAGCGCAGAACAGATAGTCGAACTATCAACAGATAGTCGAACTATCAGCGCAGACAAAGCGTCGACCAACTGATAGACGATCGTCGATCAGCCGATAGACGATAGTCGAACGGCGTTCGACTATAGTCGAACGAAAAACCTACTTAACCAAATTCTCAATTTGGAAAAGCGAGGAGTCTACAGCTAGACTCCTAACCATTGACCATAGATATTTCTTGGGTCAAGGGCACAAAGAAGAGGACTGAACTCAAATCAAACTAGGGTACCAACAGAATTAGTAATCCAATGCTTAGAGTTTCGTCTCCCTACGGGTAGCATTGTGGAAGTTAACAAGTGCGGTGTTGACCGTCACTAGTTGGAATGAGGTTGAGATGAGTAAAGTAGGACGGTTGGGCTTGGTCCTCGGTGTTCACGTCCCGAGGCTCCTTCCGTATTTGATGGATGGTTGGGCTTGGTCCTCGGTGTTCACGTCCCGAGGATCCTTCCATGCCACGATATTTTGGAATTGCAAGTGGTGTGATTCGACACGCGGTGTCGTAATCCCGGGTTAGGGATACTGTGGCATGTCTACGGGCTCGCCAATCGTAAGACCGATGGGAGTTGACATTTAGACCTTGGGAGGTTGGGCTTGGTCCTCGGTGTTCACGTCCCGAGGATCCTTCCGTGCCAAGTGAACGGTTGGGCATGGACCTCGTGCTCATTTCCGGGGCTCCTTCCGTTTTATACCTTAGGTCAGTTCAGGGCTAGGATCTTGCAGCATATTTACCCAAGAGAACCCGCTGAGTCGTAGTGCGCATTTGGGCTCCGCTGTTGTGTTATTAGCATTGAGGCGTATAGAGGCCTAGGCCAGGTAGTTTGGAGACCAGCCTAGTAGTGGAGATGTCCGCTCTACTGTCACTGTTTGGCCACGACGGTTAATGCCTAAGATGTTAGCTACCTGCTCGAATAGTGGGAACTATAAGTCTGTGTCGACATAACGATTGCATGTGCTTGATCATGGGTGTGTCAATGCATTGCATACATAACATTGCACTTCATTACATACACAAGACCCTCATCATATAAGTTTGTTATGGCACTCCTATATGATGAGTTACTTACTGCTGAACGACCCTCAACTTATATGCTTTTATGAGCATCCATATAAGTTGAGTTACTTACTGTTATAACATTATACTCTCTTGCTGCTGTGGATGGTAGAATTGTAGATTAAGAGGTTGCTCATTTATACACTAATTCTATTTCTACTTATGACATATATACTTACTTCACCTGCTTGTACTACTGTTATATATATATATATATTGTACCTGTTCCTTTCTCCGACCGGTGCCGAGGAGTCGCCGGGGGAGTGGATTTGAAGTCACTTAGTCTTTATGACTAACGGTTGCTACGTCTTCCTTTTTAGGAGGAAACCCCGCAGGTGGAGTAGCAGGTCATGCAGCTAGACAGCCAGGCCAGGACGACAGGGCCTGAGGGGACGGTACCATCGCTACCGTCGGTTACAGATGTGAGTGAGAGAGATTTTATTATAGCCCCTCGGGGCAATCCTATTTACGTACTCTGATTATATAAAAGCTTGATTGGCTTCTCTTTTGCTGTACTTATGGACTTATGCTTATTGTGGATTGACTTCTTTATATTATTATGGTTGGGTTGGCATTTATATATTGGTATTGGTTGTAGCCGGCAGAATAGGCGTCTTGTGGTACAGACTATCCCGAGTGTTAGTGTTACCGCCAGGTAGCTGTTCTGGGCATAAGACTCCTCTCGTGCCGTATTTTGTGTTCCGGGAGGGGGGGTCTTACAAATGGTATCAGCTTGCTACGATCCTCCAAGGAGAAAGTCACTTAACAATGGTGCCACCCCCGTTTGATTAGTCAGTTTGGGGACAACCTGACTTAGCGGAAGCAGTGGTGTGCCCATATGTAATTCACACTAAGTTGTCCATCTTTTGCCTTAGATTAACCAACCTAACCTTAGGTTTGTACCCAAGGTGTAGATCCTAGTATATGCTGAGCCAGTGAGGGGTACCCCCGCCCCGTCCGTACCTACACAATTCCAACAATCAGAGCTGGGGCAGACGCTCACAGCAATTTTGGATGCCTTTAGATCCCAATCTCAGCAGGCACCAGCACAATAATAGGGTCCGGGATCTAGTTCGTTAAGCATTTTCCGAGCTCTCTCCCCTCCCGCTTATATTGGGACAGAGTCGGCGGTGCGTACGGAAGAGTGGCTCGACACTGTACAAGAATTGTTGGCAGGAATAAGATGCCCAAACAACATGGCGGTGACTCTTGTGGTGACACTCTTAGAGCTGCACGCCAAAAGGTGGTGGAAGTCCCTCATGGGCTCCACTTTTCATGGAAGAGTGTACACGGACATTAGTTGGAGCGAATTCTCTGAAGCCTTCTTAGAGAATTTCATCCCCTCGGCCGCTCGGGATGGTCTTGAAGAGAGATTTTTGCAACTAAAGCAAGGGTCCAAGTCGGTGACAAAGTACCAATGGGAGTTTCAGCACTTGGCTAGATTCGCTGACTCTTATGAGTTGGATGATAGAGGGTACGCCAAACGATTCTACAAAGGCTTGCGAGATCCCGTAAGGCAATCCCTTTTGATTATAGCGGACTCTAGTCTGGCGGAGATTATCGATATGGCGAAGAGATTGGAAACGGACCACTTAGGAAGTGGTAAGAGGCCAGTGGAGGGCGTGATGGAAGCCGGCCCCAGCAACAGAAGGAGATTTGACAATAGAAGAGGAAGAGGATATCGGAGAGGTGGCGGGCGTTTCCCCCAAAATTTTAGAGAGGAGCGCCCGGTTCCGCAACCGCCAACATTACCTCCACCTCAACAATTTCAGCAACACGGCAGAAGGAAGGAACGGGTGTGCTTTGAATGCAACCAACCGGGCCACATTCAATGCTACTATCCGAACCTGTTTAGAGAAGCGCCTTTTGTTTCCCTCTAGCAGCCCCTCGGGAGCGAGGGTATGTGCGTGGTCGAGGACGTGGACCACGAGGAAGAAACCCTGGACCCGCTCGGGATCAGATGTATGCCTTAGATATGACTCAAGAGCAGAATCCTCAGGAGATTATTGCAGGTACGATTTGAATTAGCCATTTTGCTTCCATTAATATCCTCTAAAGGCTTAAGATATACTAGATGTCTAGCTTGAGTATTATTAATGACACTTAGGCACCGTGACGGTCGGCGGGAAACTGGCTTATACGTTATTTGACACCGGTGCCTCACATTCTTTCATGTCTGAAGACTTCATCAAGGATATACATGGAGTGAAATATTTCACTGGTATTTCTCGAAGAGTATGCCTCCCAGACGGATCTGAGATGACGTCAACCGCGAAGTGTGAGTTGGAGATAACCATTGGGGGAAAGACCTTTGATACCCCCACCATAATTTTGAGAATACCATAATTCGACCTCATTCTAGGCATGACGTGGATGGATTGGCACCATGCAAGAATTGACTGTGCGGAGAAGCAAATCTATTTGAGACATGGAGACACTGATGTAATCTTCCAAGGTATAAATTTCGCACCACGATTATTGTTATCCTAAATCCAGACCTTGAAAGCTCATATAAGAGGGGATGAAGTCTACATGATATGTTTCAACCTGAAGGAGGTGAGGGTAGATGTGAAGGATGTGCAGGTAACACGTGATTTCCCTGAGGTATTTCCTGAGAAATTACCAGGGTTACCCTCCGCATAGAGTAGTGGATTTTCTGATTAAGCTTGTATTAGGTGCTAAGCCTGTTTCCAGGACCCCTTATTGAATGGCCCCAAAAGAACTCGCAGAGTTTAGAGTTCAACTGCAGGATTTGGTTGAATCAGGGTTTGTTCGCCCCAATTCATCACCTTGGGGAGCCCCTATTCTATTCGTTAAGAAGAAAGATGGAACCTTGTGTTTATGTATAGACTATCGGGAGCTCAACCGACTTATGGTACGGAACACCTATCTGTTACCTCGGATCGATGAGTTGTTCGATCAACTGGTGGGAGCGCATTGGTTCTCCAAACTGGATTTGCGCTCGGGGTATTATCAATTGAGAATACAAGAGGATGATATCCAGAAAACGGCTTTCATCTCAAGGTACGGCTTATATGAGTTTACGGTGATGCCGTTTGGGCTCACAAATGCCCCATCATCTTTCATGAGCTTGATGAATAAAGTGTTTGAGCCCTATCTAGATGTCTTCGTCATTGTGTTCATTGACGACATCTTAGTCTACTCGAAGATGGAGGAAGAACATGCCGAGCATCTGGCCTTAGTTCTGGAAAAGTTAAAAGAGCACGCCCTGTTCGCCAAGTTCAGTAAGTGTGAATTCTCGCTTAGGGAAGTGGCTTTCTTGGGTCATGTAATCAGTGGGGCTGGACTAGCATTGGATCCGGCAAAGGTGCGTGCCGTGATGGAGTGGTCGCCCTTGAAGTTGGCGGTCGATGTGAGGAGTTTTCTTGGACTTGCCGGATACTACCGCAAGTTCGTAAAAGGATTCTCCAAGATTGCTCTCCCGCTTACTTCTTTGACAAAGAAAAGTTTTCCATTTGAGTGGACACCCCAATGTGAAGCGGCATTCCAGGAATTGAAGGATAGACTAAACTCCACCCCCATCCTTGTCCTGCCGTCTGGGAAGGAAGGATTTCAAGTTTATACGGACGCGTCTTATCAGGGGTTGGGAGCGGTGTTGATGCAGCATGGGCACGCGATTGCTTATGCTTCAAGACAATTGAAGAAGCATGAAATAAATTACCCGGTACATGATTTGGAGCGACGAGCAGTTGTGTTTGCCTTGAAGGTACGGAGGCATTATCTATATGGCGTCCACTGTGAAATCTTCACGGATCCTAAAAACTTGAAGTACGTTTATACCCAGAAGGAGTTGAACCTAAGACAACGGCGGTGGTTAGAGTTTCTATGCAATTATGAGTTCACCTTGAACTACCACCCCGGAAAAAGCAAACTTTGTAGTCGATGCATTGAGAAGGAAAGTACTGGCTCGAGCCCAGAGTCTCGGTTGATGAACATGGAGTTGGCGCGGATGATTGAGGAGATGGATATTACATTAATATTTAAGGCTCCTTCGGCAGAATATATAGAGTACTTATCTAGCATGAGCATAATTTGTAATATCCGGGACCGGATCTGAGTGGAGCAAGGATTGGATGCTGCTCTGGTCCCGGCACTCAAGTTGATCAAAGACGGGGCTACCGACGAGTACACCCTAAAGGACAGCCTCGTTTACTTTTGCGGCCTGCTCTACATTCCCAAAGGCGGTAAAATCCGGGAGGATATCTTGAGAGAGGCACATTACTCTCAATATTTAGTGCACCCAGGAATTTCAAAGATGTACGCCAACTTACGGAAGACGATGTGTTGGCCAGGAATGAAGAAGGATGTCTGATACTTTGTCACACATTGTGAAGCCTGCCAAAGAGTGAAGGCGGAGTACAGGAGCCCCAGTGGCCTGTTGCAGTCGTTGCTAGTCCCCGAGTGAAAGTTCGTGGATATTTCCATGGACTTTGTACATGGGCTACCTCGCTCCCGCTCAGGAAATGATTCAGTATGGGTGATCGTTGATCGCCTCACGAAAGTTGCCCGGTTCATTCCTATGAAGAAGGAGGCTCATGTGAATGTCTTAGTATGCCTTTTTGTGGAGTAGTTTGTATGATATCACGACGTACCTAAGACGATAGTTTCAAACCATGATGGTCGCTTTACCTCCAAGGAGTGGAAGGCGGTACATGTGTATTTGGACTCGCGCCTTACCTTCAGCACCGCATTTCATCCTCAGACGGACGGGCAGTCTGAGCGGACCATCCGAACACTTGAGGATCTGTTGAGGTTGTGTGTGATAGATAGGGGAGAGCCGTGGGAAAGACTCTTGCCATTAGTGGAATTCTCCTACAACAACAGCCATAAAGGTAGCATTGGCATGGCGCCCAATGAAGCCCTATATGGAAGTAGGTGTAAGACCCCCTTGTCTTGGGTACAAGATGAAGACCCGAAGACCTTGGGTGTTGAATATATAGATTACACGGATGCAGTGGTTAGGTTGATACGGGATCGAATGTTAGAGGCTCAAAGTCGGCAAGCAAAGTATTATAACGCAAGGCACCGTATGGTGGAGTTTCAAGTGGGTGATAAAGTGTTCCTGAAGATCCGGCCGATGCATGGAGTGTCACGGGTGCGGGGAGTGAAGAAGCTCAGCCCACGGTATGTTGGGCCCTATGTCATATAGGAAAGGATTGGCCCTTTGGCCTATCGGCTAGAGCTACCGCCCGAGCTAGAGAATCTCCACGATGTATTCCATGTATCGTCGCTTCGGAAGGCGTCGTTACGGACTGAACAATACATCCCCACAACTGACGGTACTGTGGCGTCTGACAGATCTGTGCGACTAGAGCCGGTGCGAATCATTGATAAAGAGATAAGAGTCTTGCGCCACAAAAGTGTTCCCTTGGTAAAAGTGCTATGGTCTAATCATTGGAAGGAGGAATTCACCTGGGAGCCAATGGATTTGATGCAAGGACGCTACCCGGAGTTGTTTGCTTCAGGTAGTTTCATTTAAAAGCATATGTTATTTTTGTATGCTTTACTCCCCATAGCCTCAGCCTGATTTCGGGGATGAAATATTTTATTTTGTTTATAGGATTTGTAACGTCCAATTTTGCGCTAGGCCCCCTCGCACGAGTTCTGAGTCAAGAGACATGACTCGGGCTCGGGGCGCACTGGCAAAAGGCGTCAAGTGTCTTGAACAAAGTGATGGGTTGAGTGATATCCGATGAATTCGTCGAGAATGGCCGGATATACCCACCGATCATCGAGAATGATGACCGATCGTCGAGTATCGCTGACTAATACTCAACGCACTCAACGCCAGGATTTTTGATAAAATGGTTAAGGGAAAGTCGTCGGGAATCATTGTTGATACCCGACGAATTCGTCGAGAATACCGGGCCATACTCACCGATCGTCGAGAATGATGACCGATCATCGAGTATCGTTGACTGATACTCAACGCACTCAACGCCAGGATTTCTGATAAAATGGTTAAGGGAAAGTCATCGGGAATCATTGTTGATACCCGACGAATTCGTCGAGAATACCCGGCCATACTCACCGATCGTCGAGAATGATGACCGATCGTCGAGTATCATTGACTGATACTCAACGCACTCAACGCTAGGATTTCTTATAAAATGGTTAAGGGAAAGTCATCGGGAATCATTGTTGATACCCGACGAATTTGTCTAGAATACCCGGCAATACTCACCAATCGTCGAGAATGATGACCGATCGTCGAGTATCATTGACTGATACTCAACGAAATCAACGCCAGGATTTCCGATGAAATGGTCAAGGGAAATTCGTCCGGAATCATTGTTGATACCCGACGAATTCTTCGAGAATACCTGTCTATACTCGTCGATCGTCGAGAATGGAAGTTGATTCCCGCCGAATTTGACTTGTGCGTTTTTCCGCCCAGGCAGATTCGCTGGCTGGTTCAGGCGGACTGAACCGGACTTCGGGATTCGTGTTGGATGATCCCTTGGACCGGTCATTTCAAATAAGACCTAATTTTTGGCGGTCCAATCAGAGGTTGACACATGGCGAAGGGACATAACCCTAATGAGCTAATATAAATAAGAAGAAAACTAAACCCTAGCGGTCACTTCAATCATTGTCGAGCCGCTATCCGCGCAAAACCATCGGGAGAGAAGCCGATCGTCGGAGTCGGAGCTCGTGAGGAGGATAGGCTTGCTGGAGCAAGCCAAACTTTGGAATAGGAGAAACGCCATCGCCGTCAAGGAGGAACTGATGTCGCGGAGGAGGATGACTAGATCCATGGCCGGAAATGATGGTACCGCTGGAAATGATGTGAGCTTCCTCCCCTCTCCCTTAGTGATAGATCTGTAGTTAATATTCTAGGAGAGATATCGACTCCATTGAGTCTTGATGGTGAGGAGGAGATTTCTTAGGGAAAAGCCATGCCTAGGTCGTTTTCTAGGCTTAGTCTCCTCCAACCTCTTCATTCTTCAAAGTGAAGATGAGAGAGTGATTCGTGGAGAAGTATGGCTTTGTGATGGTGAATAAGGGTGGACGTAATTTCTGGAGAAGTTTTTAGGAGATCGATGTAAGGAGGAAGATGAACGGATGTCAGTCATCTCACCTTAAGATGCGTGCAGAAATCTGATTTCTGCACACAGCGATCTTAATGGCCAATTTCGGGGGTATTTTGGCAAGACCTGGGCTTTCGACTAAACACGAAAGTTGTAGCCCTTGAAATTATCTTTCCAACAAGTGGTAACACGCACTCGCCGGATTTCTGTAGCCACAGGAATCCTTGGTCGAAGTTGCTGCCCGGATTAATGCTGCACCTAAATTCTGGGCTGTGTAATGTGGAATTCGATTTGGTGGAATTTAATGTTGCGAACAACTCGAGATTTGGGTGAACTCTTTTTACATGATCATCATTGTGATATGATAAGTTGATTTTATAAATCTGAATCCGTATAATGAGTTGTGGACAAGCTTAATTTAAGGAAAAAGCCTGATATAAATTGGTAGATGTATATTGATGTCCATTATCTATATCATTTTAAATCCATTTAGAAGGGCATATAAATGATTTAACTATGGCCACGATGTATGCTGAATTGATATAAGGGAATTAGTAATCCAATGCTTGGAGTGTCGTCTCCCTACGGGTAGCATTGTGGAAGTTAACAAGTGTGGTGTTGACTTTCACCAGTTGGAATGAGGTTGAGATGAGTAAAGTGGGACGATTGGGCATGGTCCTCGGTGTTCACGCCCCGAGGCTCCTTCCGTATTTGATGGATGGTTTGGCTTGGTCCTCAGTGTTCACGTCCCGAGTCTCCTTCCATGCCACGATATTGTGGAATTGCATGTGGTGTGAGTCGACATGCGGTGTCGTAATCCCGGGTAAGGTATAGTGTGGCAGGTCTACAGGCTCGCCAATCGTCACACCGATGGGAGTTGACAGTTAGACTTTGGGCAGTTGAGCTTGGTACTCTGTGTTCACGTCCCGAGGCTCCTTCCGTTCCAAGTGAACGGTTGGGCTTGGTTTTCGTGTTCATTTCCGGGACTCCTTCCGTGTCATACATTAGGCCAGTTCAGGGCTAGGATCTAGGTGCACATTTACCCTAGAGAACCCGCTGAGCCATAGTGCGCATGTGGGTTCCACTGTTGTGCTCTTAGCATTGAGGCGTACAGAGGCCTAGGCTAGGTAGTGTGGAGACCAGCCTAGTAGTGGAGATGCCCGCTCTACTGTCACCGTTTGGCCACGACAGTTGATGCCTGATAGGTTAGCTACCTGCTCGAATAGTAGGAACTATAAGTCTGTGTCGACATAGCGATTGCATGTGCTTATCACGGGTGTGTCATTGCATTGCATACATAGCATTGCACTTCATTACATACACAAGACCCTAATCGTATAAGTTTGTATGGGCACTCCTCTACGATGAGTTACTTATTGCTTAATGACCCTCAACTTATATGCTTGTATTGGCATGCATCCATATAAGTTGAGTTACTTACTGTTATAACATTATACTCTCTTGCAGCTGTGGATTGTAGAATTGTAGATTAAGAGGTTGCTCATTTATACATTAATTCTATTGCTACTTATTACATGTATACTTACTTCACCTGCTTGTACTACTGTTTTATATATATTTTACCTGTTCCTTTCTCCAACCGGTGCTGAGGAGTCGCCGGGGGAGTGGATGTGAAGCCACTTAGTCTTTATGACTAACGGTTGCTACATCTTCCTTTTTAGGAGGAAACCCCGCAGGTGGAGCAGCAGGTCATGCAACTAGACTGCCAGGCCAGGATGACAGGGCCTGAGGGGACGGTACCATCGCTACCGTCGGTTATAGATGTGAGTGAGAGAGATTTTATTGTAGCCCCTCGGGGCAATCCTATTTACGTACTCTGATTATGTAGAAGCTTGTTTAGCTTTTATTTTGCAGTACTTATAGACTTATGCTTACTGAGGATTGACTTCTTTATATTATTATTATTGGGTTGGCATTTATATGTTGGTATTGGTTATAGCCAGCAGAATAGGCGTCTTGTGGTACAGACTAGCCCGAGTGTTAGTGTTACCGCAAGGAGGCTGTTCTGGGCATAAGACCCCTCTCGTGCCATGTTTTATGTTCCGGGAGGGGGGTCTTACAGTTTTTCAGGACTAAATTAGTTCATTAGATCTTAATTAGTCTGGAATTAATTTGGGAGCAGCCAGTACCTTTGGCATGCATTATTGGTATTGTTGTTTGCAACCAGTACCTTTTGTATATACACTGCACGCTGAATAAGAATCCGTCATGGACAAAAACTTTGTAGTGTCACACTGGTTTTTTAGAGCCGCAGCTGAGGTATGAAACTCTTGTGCTTTGTGGTATTGATTGTTGTATTTTTCGGCGGTAAGACGGTAAGTTTGTAATTGAAAATCCTTATTATGGTGCAGGGAGTGCGCTGAGCTTATTATGGGATTTCATTCTTCTACCCAAGATAGAAAGTTGACTGTGATCTACCGGAAGTATTCAAAAGAAGAACTTGGAGGTGTCGTGCGCGTTGAGGTCTCGGACCACAAACTTTGTGGAAAAATTGACGGAGGAGCATGAAATTTCTTATTCTATTGATTCTGTTACTAATTTGAGTGCTCGAGATGTATGAGTTTAGGAGGAATATTTTAATTTTTTTGTCATCTAGTTGATGATAATACATAGCTAATTGCATTATTTTTCATTTGAAACTTTAACTCTTGGCTTCGGAATGACATTTGACTATTCGCGATGTAATTGAATTTTGGCTTGGGAATGACATTGATAATCACATTTGTAATCACATTTAAAATTTTAACTCTTTGCTATGAAATCTCGTTTGTAATTGAATTTTGGGTCAACTCTTGCCTTCAAATTGAATATTATTGAATTTTGGGTCCATTCTCGGACTGCTTGTATTTATCATCATAATCGTTGTCATTGAGAATAAAAATTGTTGCTCTATATGAGGATAACCGCTACCATAGAAAATCATAAATGTTGTCAAATACATGCATAAACGCTACCGTAGAATATCGTAACCGTTGTTGTAAAATGGAATAATCGCTACCATTAAAAACCATCACTGATATAATAGATGTACCTGTAGTATGGGTTGCAAGGACGCCACAATATATTGGGTAATCGCTACCATACCCTACGACCACGACAGCGGATCCAACACACATACAACCGCTACTGTAGCCTTACACTAGCGATTTTTTCAAATATAGTAGCAATTTTTGAGCGCCACAATATGCATGATATGGTGTAGTGATATCACGAAAATTACTCATTTTTCCACAGAGACTTCTCTAACATGCAAATCAAACATCAACTATCCAGACCAATATATCACAGGTGGGCTTCATATTGCATGCCTATGTTCGTACAATAATCTAGACTCTATATGCAATTTCTACTGGGGATAAACCGTATAAACCCATTGGAATTCTCTTCCTCCACCAATTGGTGGGAAGCACTATACAAATATGCCAAATAAAAGTACATAACATGTCCTAGTATTCAAAAGGAGAATCATTACACTTGAAGATCGTTTTAAATCCAATAAAAGTGGAGGCTCGGGTTGAGAGAAGGGGGGCTAAATCTGCCCCTTGGTGGCCGGGAAATGGCTGTAATCAACTCTTCTCCCCTAGAGAAGTTGATTGCAGCCATAATGGATGGTTGTTGGCCTCCTTTGGCCGATTCCCACACCAATTCCTCTTCCCCCCATTTTCTCTCTCCTCCATTAACATGGAGAAGAAGCTTTCTCTCTCCTAGTCACCCATGTTGACCATGCTGACCATTCCAGCCAATTGGCAGCCCATTCACTCACATATTTTTATGGAATGATGTTAGACCAAATGGGAGGAGGGCTTGGGCTTGGGTTAGCCTACATGAGCTAGGTTTGACTTGGCTTAGGTTAGGGTTGACTTGGGTCTATGTGGCCCTTGGGTTGACCCCCAAGGGGTCCTTAGTGACCCATTGACTTCCCTGGAGGTCTAGGAAAGGTTGGGTAGGGTAGACTTGGCCCATTGGAGGTCACCTTCCCCTTGGTTAGGGCACTTTGACTAATCTGGGTCTAGAGTTTACTTGAGTCAACTTAACAACTAGGTTTTACTCCAATGTGTCCTTGGTGACCCATTGACCTCACTTTATGGTTAGGAAGGCATGGTGGGGTCCCTTAAGCACATTAGAGGCCAATTGCCCTTAGTTAGGGCACCTTGTCCAATTTTTGGCCTGTGGTGGTCCTAGGTCAAATTGGTCACTTTGGATTGATTTGCATGCACCCTTAGGGCTCTAGTGGATCCTCTAATAGGTTTGTGGTGTTGTGGTGGGGTCATGGAGTCATGTTGAAGCCCTAAAGTAAAACCTTAGATCTGGTGATGAGGTTGTGTCATAGGCAGACAAAGGTGAATCTCACCTTGGCCTTTGATTACTTGGCCCCTTTTTAGCTCCCTAGGGCTTTGTCATGACTTGGTCAAGACCAAAACCATTCTTAGGTGTCTAGTTGAAAATTGGATGTTACAAATCCCAATAAACAAAACAAAGATTTCATCCCCAAAATCGAGGTTAAGCCTACGGGGACACGTATCGAAGAGAAAGAAACTTGTAACATCCCATGAAAAGTGATAGATCACATCACGACGCCACGTTTGCTAAGTGTGGTTTAAAGGTGAAAACTCACATCTATGACTAATTCGCCCAATTGACAACGTTTAGACCCTAATAAACAAAAGATTAGCCCTTATTCTTGAAATTCCAGTCCTACTAGTTTAAAATAGGAATGAAATTTGAACGTCCTGAGAGGTTGTGGGGTATACCTGACTGAATAACTCTGGATACTTTTGTCGCATCAGGTCCTGGGGTTCCCAGGTATGCTCCTCCTGGCCGTGTTTCCTCCACAAAACATTGACTAACGGAACCTTCTTGCGACGCAGGACCCGTACTCCTCTATCGTCGATTCGAACCGGCTCCAAGTGAACAGACCAGACTGAAGCTACCGGCCCATCAGTGGTAAAGATCTGCTGCTCCGGGCATAGTAGAGCCCTCCTCAGCGAAGAAATGTGGAAGATGTCGTGTAGAGCTGCCAGCTCCGGTGGCAATTCCAGCCTGTAGGCTAGGGGCCCGATCCGCTCCAGGATCCGGTAAGGGCCCATATACCTAGGGCTGAGCTTCTTCTACCGACCACGCACCCGTGAAACTCCATGAATGGGCCGGATATTCAAAAACACTCGGTCCCCTACCTTAAACCCCACCTCACGATGTCGGGCGTCATAGTACTTAGCCTGTCTGCTCTGCGCCTCTAACATCCTATCTCTGATCAGTCTCACCTGAGCCTCGGTGTCTTCAACAAAATCTGATCCCAACACCTTCGGATCCTCGTCCTGAACCCATGAAAGCGGAGTCCTGCATTTCCTTCCATTCAAGGCTTCATAAGGCGCCATCCTGATGCTGGACTGGTAGTTGTTATTATAGGAGAACTCGACCAACGGCAACATCTTCTCTCACGGCTCCCCTCGGTCCAGTATACACAGTCGTAGTAGATCCTCCAAAGTCCTGTTGGTGCGCTCTGTCTGCCCGTCAGTCTGAGGGTGGAAGGTTGTACTGAAGATCAATCGCGTTCTTAAGTAAGCCTGCACGGATCTCCACTCCGTGGAAGTGAACCGACCATCCGAATCCGACACGATCGTCTTGGGCACCCCGTGGTATCGAACAAACTGCTCCACAAATCTCCGCACTAGTACTCCCACAGAGTCATCCTTCCTGATCAGAATGAATCTGGCCACCTTCGTCAACCGATCGACGATGACCCAAATCGAATCGTTTCCCGTTCGTGATCGAGGGAGTCCATGAATAAAATCCATCGCGATGTCCTCAAATTTCCACTCCGGCACCGGGAGTGGCTGTAGCAATCCAGCAGGGTTCCTGCACTCCGCCTTCACCAACTGGCATGCCTCGAAGTGAGTCACAAAGTACGTAATGTACTTCCTCATTCCAGGCCAAAACATCATCTTCTTCAGATCTGCCATCATATTGGTGATCCTCGGGTGTATAGAATATCTGCTACAATGCGCCTCCACCATGATGTCATCCTGAATCCGGCCTCCTGCGGGTATATATACTCTGCCTCTGAAATGTTGCAATCCATCTCTCAGGTAATAGTCTCCTGTCGAACCCTCCTCCAAGGCTCAGAATATCGGCTCTGCCCATGCATCTGTCCTCTATCTGTCCCAGATACGGTCCCGAATATCATCTATGGCCACCATCGATGCCAGATACTCCCTATACAGCTCTGGATCATCCTCGGACACTAGAGATATCTGCATATCTCTGAAGGACCGGACTAGCTCCATGGATATAACCTGGGGCCCGACTTCGGAGGTGGCAGCTCTCTGACTAAATGCGTCGGCCACCACGTTTGCCTTCCCTGGATGGTAGTGCATCTCATACGGATAGTCTGCTAAGAACTCCACCGAGAGCCTCTACCTTATATTCAGCTCCTTCTGCGTGTCCACGTATTTCAGGTTCTTGTGGTCGGAGTAGATGCCGCAGTGGACTCCATAAAGTTAATGGCGCCAGACCATCAGAGCAAAAACGACCGCTCCAATCTCATGGTCGTGCACCGGGTAGTTCTGCTCATTCTTCTTCAACTAGCGAGATGCATATGCAATCACATGGCCCTTCTGCATCAATAAAACTCCCATACCCTGGTAGGAAGCGTCGGTGTAGACCTGAAAACCTTCTCTCCCCGAGGGGAGAGTAAGTATGGGGGCCGAGGTGAGTCGATCCTTCAACTCCAAAAAACCGCCTGGCACTGCGGGGTCCAAACAAAAGGTGCCTCTTTCTTCGTCAAATATGTGAGGGGGAGGGAAATTTGAGAGAATCCCTCTACGAACTTCCGATAATAACCGGCAAGTCCTAGAAAGCTTCGTACATCAGTGGCTGACTTCAACTGCGGCCAATCTCGAACCGCCTGAATCTTTGCCGGATCCACTGCCAACCCGGCTCCGCTGATAATATGGCCTAGAAAGCCCACCTCCTTCAACCAGAACTTACATTTGCTGAACTTTGCATATAAGTGATTCTCCCGCAGCCTCTATAGGTTCAGTGCTAGATGGAGAGCGTGCACCTCTCTCGTTCTCGAGTAGATGAGGATATCATCGATAAACACAATGACAAACATATCTAGGTACTCTTTGAAAACATGGTTCATGAGGGTCATGAATGCCGAAGGTGCATTCGTGAGCCCGAAGGGCATCACTGTAAACTCAAACAATCCATATCTTCTAGTAAAAGTAGTCTTCTGAATATCCTCCTCTCGAATCCGAAGCTGGTAGTAGCCCGACCTCAAATCCAATTTTGAAAAGATGTGCGCCCCTTCCAACTGGTCGAACAGATCGTCTATCCGTGGGAGCGGATAGGTATTCCAGACGGTCAGCCTATTTAGTGCTCGATAATAGATGCACAGGCGAAGTGTCCCATCCTTCTTTTTCACGAACAGGACCGGGGCTCCCCATGGTAAGGAACTCGGTCTAACAAATCCTGCCTCCACCAACTCCTGCAACTGAGTCTGAAACTCTGCCAACTCCTTCGGGGCCATCCAATAAGGGGCCCTAGATGCCGGCTTGGCCCCCGGCAAAAGCTGTATCTGAAATTCCTGCTCTCGGTGCGGAGGTAGTCCTGGTATTTTCTCTAGAAAGATGTCAGCGAAATCTCGCACTACCGAGATGTCTGTCACAGACTCCTTGACTTCCTTCATCTCAAATAGAACCTGATAAACCTCCTCTCCCTGCAGATTGGCCTTAACGGCCTGTACCGAAGATAAGATTATACGAGAGATATGTCTTATACCTTCGATGATAATGAAAGAGTCCCCGTGTCTCACAGTGATCCTCTTCGCTTGGCAATCAATCTGGGCATGGTTCCAGTGCAGCCATACCATGCCCAGTATCAGGTCGTAGTCTGTCAGCTTCAAAATCTTCGCTGGAGCCTCGAATGCCTTTCCACCAATTTCTGCCTCCATATTGCAGAGGTCCATGGTAACGAGCTCAGATCCATACGGTAGTCGCACCCTCATCTTCGAGCCGAATCGCTCCACGCCTTCCAGTACTTCTACAAACATCTCTGACACAAAGGAGTGAGTAGCTCTAGTATCGAACAGCGTGCGGGCAGGCTTTCCACTGATGAAGACTATACCTGGGGTGAATAAATGTCTTAGGTTTCTATAATGAGTTTTCTTTCCTTGCTAATCTATCTAGTGCGGTTCTAGGTTTTAACAACTGAAAGGGAAATTCTATGAAAATAAAGAAGCATTGCAGCATACCTGCTATGACCTGCTCCGGATTCCAAGGCTGCGCAAGGTCCAAAGCATATACCTGCTCCCTTCCCTGTCTACGATCTCCCTCCTAGTATCCACGACCGCGGCCGCGTCCTCGGCCTCCGTAATGCTGAGATGGTGGGCCACCCTGTGGTGCTGGAGGTGGTTCCCCCCTCATCGGGCAGTTCCTCCGGATATGCCCAATCTGATGACATAGGAAGCACTCTGGTGGGGGATACGCCATTCCCCCGGGTCTCGGCATCTCCTGCATCTAAAGAGGTTGAGGGGCCAATATCACCTGCTCCCTCGGCTCCTACCTCACTTCCTGACGAGGCTGGTCCTCTGTCCTTCTCCCCTCTGGTATAGCACCTCATCGCAGGTCATTTCTGACTGTCCGTCCCTGATCCGCTGCTGGCCGCTTCCGGCCCTGAGTGGTGTGCCAATCGGCCTCAATCCTCTTTGCCATCTCCAAAATCCGGGAGATAGGCCCGTCGGATACAAACAACAAATCCTCCCTCAAGTCCTCCCGCAGGCCCTTATAGAGCCTCTTGATGTACCCTGCTTCATCTAGCTGGTAAGAATCTTCATATCGAGCCAGATGGACAAACTCCCGATGGTACTCCACCACCGTCCGAGTGCCCTGCTTCAGCTGTAAGACCCGCTCCTCCAACTCATCCCTGGCCAACTGCGGAACGAAATGCTCTAGAAGCGCGGCCCTGAACTCTTCCCAGGTAACCTCCGCAACCTCCCTATCGGCAAATGTCGTGTCCAACAGCGTCTTCCACCACCTCTTGGCATGTGACTCAAGGCAAGAGAAAACCAGAGCCACCCTCTCCTCCCTGGGACACCGTATCCCGGTCAGTATCTCGTACATAATATCCAGCCACTCTTTCGTCTGAACTGCCGACTCTGTCCCCAAGTAGGACGGGGGAGAAAGTCCTCGGAAGATGCTCAGCCAGTTGGCCCCCAGATTTGGCTGCGGGACAGGAACCTGCTGGGCCCTGAAAGCCTCTAGGATGGCAGTCAGAGTTTGTCCCATGTCTGACTGAAGGAAAGGAGTGGGGACCGGTGGAGGTTGTGCAACATCCTGAGCCTATTTAACTCCACCTTGTGGCGTAGGCTGTGCTGGAGGCTGTGTAACAAAAACCCATACTGAGAAAATGTTCAATCTTTAATAAAAGTGGACAATTTATATGTGATCCCCATATGGGCACACTATTGCTTCCGCTGCTTAGTTTATCCCCAAACTAAACTTGAGCGGGGGTGACCCAGGGTTAGTGGACTTCTACCTTTTTCAGATCGATGTTTTCCCTCTGATGCCACTTGTAAGACCCCCTTTTTTTCTTTTTAAACCACCGGGGTCTTAGGCCAAGGATCGCCGCTTTGCGGAGACACCTTCACGTCCTGAAGGGTCATCACCACAAGGTGCCGATTCTGCCGGCGAAATTGATCATAGAAAAGGTAGCACAGTAAATGAAATTGAAGGAAGTCCACTGATAAATCACATATATAGTTATAAAATCTCCACGAAGGGAGAGTCCACAAAAATAATATAAAAGGTACTGAAAGTAAGGGCTTTGGCCCGATTCATCATGATCCTCACAACAGATCATTCATGCGAAAGCAAACTATATCATCTAATATAAGTCAGGACTCACAGTCCCAGCTGACTGAACTCCTTAGCTAGACTGTCCCATCTCCAAGCGAGCCGACCTCCGGGGCTGCTGCTCCGTGTTGGGCTCCACGATCCCCTTAATGATGTGGTCCGAAAACCGTTAGTCTATAATACTAAGTCCTATCATCCCCCACTCCTTCCCCCCATGTCTCTTAGGCACCGAGCGGATAGGATGAGAGGGAAGGACATGAAGGTGGAGAATAAATCAAAGCAGGTGGCGGCGGACCTATACTAGCAGTTTATAATATAAATAGCAGTAAGGTAAAGTATGAAATATAACCTTGACTTATGAGCGGAAACGCATAAGCCAAGGGATCTTCTGCAAAGCTCCCATCGTATAAAGTGTCCCATACCACTTATACGTTGGGGTGTCAGTTATCAAACAACATCATATATTTATATTGAATTTAACCTTAATTTATAAACTTGCCCACACAAGCTTATAGACCAAGGGGTCGTTTTGCAAGTCCTAATGTATAAGCGTCCCATTCCACTTATACTTTAGGTGTCAGAGGTTAAATGAATCGATTATGCTATGACATGCAAGTGGGTATGATGGAACATGCATGTGCAACTCACACACCCGACTCTGTGCACACAGACCTTTAGTTCCCGCTTTCGGAGCCATTACCTCCCAGGATACCTCCGTAGTGGCAGACGGAAGCGGTGGGTTGGGCCTCGCCTACCTCTAAACCAGTAAAGCACTACCGGTCAGACCTATCGTATGCCTCAATGCTTGGTGCACTAAGCGGATGCCTGCATACTCTTGCTGGCTGGCGCACCGGACTTTTGTTGGAGAAGTGCTAACCACACTTGCCGAGTTAGCGTATTGGCGTCGGTGCATCAACCCTCCAATACCGAAGACCCACCACCTTAATTTTCTTTCCTTTATGCACATGAAAGTTAAACCGTAATCAAATAAAAACTGAGCCGAAGCTCCCCGGACCAAAATGTCCGTCTCTTAGCCAATCGAGCCGAAGCTCCCAACAATCTACCCGTGCAAACAATGTTTGTGAAATGTGAAATCCTAATTACTATGTTATTCTTTTCAGTTTGTTATTACAGTTTACGTTAACCAAGGACTTCCCTCGGTATTCCATGTGAAGGGCTCTCAAAGGGCACTAGGAACTATGATGGTAGCTAAAGCCCATCGTTCCCTTTCGCAAGGCACTTATTATTATTGGTTGAATCCCTTACCCATTACCTTCTCGTGTTACGATATACTAACCTAGTGTGATTTTTACTCTTCCTTTCCTCGGGAAGACGATCTTTCGTCGAACCCGAATACCCCTAGAATCTAACCAAACCACTTCTCACTACTCTTCCTATCCCTCTATTGTGAAATAATCCACACCAGTCCACCAAGCCAAAATGACAAACTCCAACAACTATCCCGGATCATGTCCTACTACTACTTAACAATTTGCTACATGCAGACCAACCTAGGCTATATGTGGAACCGAATAGGGGATAATCTAAACAATCGTCCAAGTGCCCTAAGTTATTTACTGGAGGCTTATCATGAGACAAATAGACTAAATCCATAAAATTATAATTTTCCTAAATATTCTGATATTTTAATTAATTTTCTTAAGGGTTCCAAGAGCTACCATTTGGTCATGAAGTGCACTTTTCAAGTAAGTATAAAACTTCATAAAATCACGATAAAGTCTAAAGAGCAAATCAACAGTAAATCCAAGATATGTGAATTTTTTAAATGGTTTAGGCCCCAAAATCACAATTTAGAATATAATGTTATTAATACCTATTCTAAGAATAAAAGGTCAGAAATATTGTTCCAAAAATTATAGCAAAAATCCAGTAAGATCATCATGGCCTAAAAACAGTCTAGAAGGATTCTCAAAATTTTCCAGTGAACAGTAACTCCTAATTTAATTTTACATTATTAATTCAATGCTCTTGGGTTATTGAAGCAAGTACTATAAATAATTTCCTAAAAATTATGAGAAAATTCCAGGACTTACATATTGATATAAAACACCCATTGACCAGATTTCATAATTTTCATAATAATACTAAGCTCCACATCTATTTTTGATCAAAATTCCTAGTTCATAACTTTATGTATGAAGTACCCAAAATAATTAGATAAAACTCTCAAGAAAAATACAGAAGGTGTAACATGCTATAAGATGCCCGAATCCAAGATTTCATAACATTCTAGTTAACAAAAATTCAAGAATCATCATAATAAATATCTAGGGCACAACTAGGGTTGTGAATAAAGTACTGTATAAATAAACCCAAAAATCTCAACAAAATTATATTATGGTCATTTAGACCGGAGCATCACCATGCCCAAATTTTTATTTGATGAGAAGTTCATTTAACAGCATAATAATTCAAAATAAGGTTGGTTCCCTAAACTAGGGTAAGAGTTTTGAGGGGGTTCAAGGCTTTCAAATTCAATGAAACTTCATCCATAGGACCATATACACTCTGTGATCTTCCCCACAAAAATTCAGGTCATTCCAAAGTCATTTGACCCAATGACCATCAAACCCTAAAAATCCCATAAAAGGGTCTACCCTAGAGTCCTAGGGATACCCTGCCCCAAACCACTCCAAATTCCATTGGAGGGTGTGTCATACCATAAAAAGTCAGTGACCAAAGTTTCAGCCTCTGTTGAGGTGGTTTGACCACTCAAAACCCCAATGGGGTGTTTTGACCTAATTACCCCTATGAGGGTCAACCTAGGGTTAAATAAAAACCTAATCAAAACATCTCCAAATGAGATGAAATTTTTACCAGAGACTTAGCATGCCCTTTAAGACTACCCACCCAAATATGGGGGGATTCTGAGGTGTTTATGACACCTATTTAATTTATACATGGTTTATTAAATTTTTCTAAAAACTATCAAAAAATATTCTCCAAAAATATCCATTTTTGGACAGGCCCTAAATATAGCTAGGGTAGACTCCCTTCCCAAATTTTAGCTCATTTGGAAAAGGAATGAGAGGTGGGCACCTATTTGAATTTCAGGATAGCCCTAGGTATAGGTCCCACCAAAATGGATGCCCTGGCCCAACCAGTGGTCCAAACTTGTCCGAATCAAATTTGGATTACAGTAGACCCTTAGGGCTACACATTTTATGTTGATTACTTTTCCATTAGATGAGCCTAAGTATTTTTAAAAATTAAAACCAAATACTGCATATAATGTGATAGAATTGTATTAAATCAAATAAAATAAAATTTAAATCATTCTGCACAAATCTTAAAGCCTCCATATGGACGGCATCAGGTTATCCCCTTCCTCCAGCCGACGTCCCAGATTGCCCCATCCTGGAGCGGCTTGCGGGCTTATTCCCCGGCCACCCGGCCACTTCCCCGGCCGAACACCGCCACCACCACCTTCGGGGAGGTGGGGCTACCCCCAACCGGCGGCACGGCCGCCGGAGACACCTATCCCGGCGATTCTACTAAGCCAATTATTTTGCCGAAACCATGAAAATGAAAAGTTGGATCGGGCTTAATTGTGCCTGAACCTCAAACCTAAACATTCCTAGGATCTATCCATGAAGCAAGGTGTGGAGGAGGACCTTTCCGGCGGCCTGAATACGGGTGGAATGACGGGATGCCATGGTCGACAGCAGCGGCGCTCGGCTTCTGCAACAACACTATGCACTGGCTCGGCTCCTTCGGGTAAGTGGTGGGAAATCTTCCCCTTTACCCACTGATGGAGTTTAAATGCTGGATTGGGGAGGGGAGGGGCTGTAGCTTCAATGGCCATTAAATCAATTAAAAGTGGTGGCTCGGGTTGAGAGGAGGGGGGCTGAATTAATACTGTTTATTCTCGGGAAATCTTCCCTTTACCCACATCTTATCGAAACGAACAGATATCATGTTGACCGTTTTTCCATACGGTTCCGTTTTGACACTCAAAAATGCGCCCGAACGCAAACTATATTGGACTACTCGAGAGGAAAGAGGGCTCCTCGAGAAAGAGGGCAAAGTTCTCGAGAGAAACTTATAGTTCTCGAGAACAAAATAGTAGTACTTAAGAGAATTAAGTATTTCTCGAGAATAAGACCATAATTCTCGAGAATAAATAGTAGTTCTCGAGTAGAACAAGGGTTCTCGGGTAGAAATCAGTAATGCAGCTTATTTACGAGAAGTTTTGGGAAAATCAAAAATAGGAGTCTAATATGGTTTCAAATCAAAGAGTTGTCAACATGAAAGCTGTAGATATCGTCGAGGCGAACAAATTTCATTTTTACCATTTTTTGATACGACGCCGATTTTACCCTCAAAATGGCGCCCGAACGCTGGCCAAAACTGACCTCTCGAGTGCAGCATAGGACTTCTCGAGAACAACATAGGACTTCTCGAGAACTAGGACAGACTTCTCGAGAACTAGGATAGACTTCTCAAGAAATAGAGCAGAGCTTCTCGAAAACATTAAGTCATGACTTCTTGAGAACAACTTGGAGTTCTCGAGAACGAAAGGGGGGATCTCGAGTACAAGCAGGACAAATTGCAGAAGTTCCGATTTGACTAATATTATGGAATGAATCGCTGAATCTATGAATTAGCAACGTAGAAAACCTTAAAATCCGACATACCATTCTCAAGTTATTAAATCACGCGCCGAGACTCCAAAAATGCTTGGATTGAAACGAAACTTGACAAGCAAGTCCAATATTACTTAACTTAAATTTCAAAATGCAAAAATTTTCCCAATTACAACAAAAATTCGGCCGACTTGACCACACAGACACGAAAATGCCTTGATGGCATTGCGCCGTCAACTCGACGTTAAAAATAATGCCACAACGTTGTAAATATGACGTTGCCCTTTTAAATAAAATCATCGAAAAATCGGGGGCGTTACAGTCACTCCCCCTAAAAAGAAGTTTCGTCTCGAAACTTAACACAACTCTAAAACCAAATCAAAACGATAAAATCAAACATAACTGCAAACATAACGACATACCTGAAACTAAGAGAAGAGGTGTGAATGAGATTCTCTCATTGTTGGTTCCAATTCCCACATCGCGCTCTCGACGTCTTGATTTCTCCAAAGAATCTTGACCATAGGAATGGTCTTTCTTCGCAACACACGCTCTTGAGAATCCAGAATACGAATAGGTTCTTCCACATACTTAAGGTTGGGCTGAATCTGGGGCATCGAGCCGAGGACTTGACGATCATTATGAACACACTTCCGCAACTTGCTCACATGGAACACATCATGGACACAAGGGAAGGTCGCAGGAAAATCCAGCCTATAAGATGACACTCTGATGCATTCAAGAATCTTTAAAGGTCCCACGTATCGGGGGTCTAACTTGTGGTTCCTTCCAAACCTTTTAATGCTAGAAATCGGAGAAACCTTCACAAAACAAAGTCTTCAACGGTAAACTCCAGATCAACCCTTTGTTGATTGGCATACTTCTCATAGCTCTCTTGAGCTACACTGAGCTTTTCTCGAATATGAGTCACGACACAATTCATCTCCTCAAGTGCTTCTGGACCGATCAACGATCTCTCACCAACTTCAGCCCAAAACAACGGAGTTCTACAACGCCTCCCATATAAGGCCTCAAACGGGGCCATCTGCAGACTCTCTTGATAACAATTATTGTAAGCAAACTCAATTAACCTCAGACGCTCAGCCTACGCTCCACCGTGGTCCAAAATGTAACATCTAATCATGTACTCCACAATCTGATTTACTCTTTCTATTTGCCCATTCGTCTGCGGATGGTAGTTGGTGGAATACCTCAAGTCGGTACCCAACCCCTCTTGCAAGCTCTTCGAAAAGCGAGACGTAAATCTGGAGTCCCAATCTTACACAATGCTAACAGACACTCCATGTAACCTGATGACCTCTTCAATATATATCTCAGCTATCTTCTTCATCGAATACCCAATCTTAAACGGAACAAAGTGAGCACACTTTGTCAATCTGTCGACTATCACCCAAAAAGAGTCATGCCAACGAGGAGATTTTGGTAGACCGGTGATAAAATCCATTGAAATACTCCCCCATTTCCAACTTGGAATATCAAGCGGTGTCAATTTACCACCAGTCCTTCTATGATCAGCCTTGACATGCTGACACGTATAACATTCTGATACAAACTTTCCGATATCGCTCTTCATCCCTAACCACCAAACAATTTGCTTTAGATCCTTATACATCTTAGTGGAACCAGGGGGATAGGCTACACTGGAACCATGAGCTTCAGCACAGATCTTAGCTCGAATATCACCAAAGGCGGGGATGCAAAATCTACCCCGATACCTCAGGGTATCCATCTCATCCAAGGAGAAATCTGGTAGCTCTCCCTTCACAGTTCTATTTCGGAGGTTCAACAAATCAGGATCATCTATCTGGTGTGCTCGAGTAAGGGAAATCCAAGAAGGTTCTTTCGCTTCCAAACTAGCAGGCACATTACGACTCCCAATCTCAATATCCATCAGCAAGAATTCTTCTACCAAGGACTGTACCGATAGATTAAAAATTTTAGCGGTCTTTCTACTCAAAGCATTAGCTACTACATTAGCCTTTCTTGGATGATAAAGAATTTCCACTTCATAATCTGCCACATACTCTAACCACAGATGCTAGCGCAGATTTAGTTCCTTCTGAGTGAAGACGTACTTCAAACTCTTATGGTCCGTATAGATCTTGCACAGCGTGCCATACAATAAGTGTCGCCACAGCTTTAGTCCATAAATTACGGCAGCAAACTTAAAATCATGCGTAGGATAGTTTCTGTCGTGAATCTTTAGTTGCCTCGATCCATACGCGATCACCTTACCATCTTGCATTAAAACACAACGAAGTCCGATGTGTGATGCATTGACATACACAGCATACTCAACTCCTTCAGTAGGTAATGTATAAATTGGGGCAGTACACAGTCTCTCCTTCAACTCTTGGAAAGCCTCTTCACACTTATCACTCCAAATGAATGCAATATTCTTCTGAGTAAGTCTAGTTAGAGGAGCAGACAACGCCGAAAATCCTTCCATGAATCTTCTATAATATCCAGCCAGGCCTAAGAAGCTCCTAATCTCCTTAGGTGTAGAAGGTCTCTCCCATTCCATCATGGTAGAAATCTTTGTCGGGTCTACAGAAATACCGTTATTGCTTACCACATGACCCAAAAAGGACACCTGAGGTAGCCAGAACTCATATTTACTAAACTTCGCATATAGCTTATGCTCCCTCAGGGTCGACAAAACTAAACGCAAATGCTGAGTATGCTCCTCAATATTGCGGAATATACCAAGACATCATCTATGAACATAATAACGAATCGGTCCAAGAAATCCTTAAACACCATATTGATCAAATCCATGAAAGCAGAGGGTGCATTGGTTAAACCAAAAGACATCACCAAAAACTCATAATGTCCATGCCGCGAATGGAATGCAGTTCGGGGAATATCTTCCTCGTGAATCCTCAACTGGTGGTAGCCTGAGCGAAGATCGATTTTTGAAAATACCGAGCTACCACGTAACTGATCGAACAGATCATAAATCCTTGGCAGGGGATATTTATTCTTAACGATCACCTTATTAAATTCCCTATAATCGATGCAAAGCCTCATCAATCCATCCTTCTTCTTTATGAACAAAACCAGATTACCCCACGGAGAAGAACTTGGTCTAATAAAACCACACCTCAGCAACTCGTCGAGCTGAGTACGCAACTCATCCAACTCACGCGGAGCCTTACGATATGATGCATTAGCAATTGGGCGGGTACCTCGCTCGAGGTCTATCACAAACTCTATCTCCCTTTCAGGAAGAGGTCGTGGAAGGCTTTCAGGAAAGACATCTTGAAACACTCGCACCACCGAGACATCCTCAAGACGTGGTGTAACAAAAGCTATTTCTAGAGCAGAAATAGAAACTAAAAACGCCTCGTAACCAGACTCTATAGCACGACAAGCACGTACCTTAGAAATAACAGGGGGAACTCTGTCCTGAAATCGATAGACGCTATGGGTTGGCCATTATCCATCCTGAAGTCCAGTCTCTTTGCCTTGCACTAGATGACCGCATCATACTTGGACAGCCAGTCCATGCCCAAAATAACGTCAAAGTCTGCCAGATCCAACACCATCAGATCTGCTAAGGCTAGGAAATCACCTAGATATATAGGGCATCTCAGAACTCCTTGACTAGATACCACCGAATCATCAGAGGGAAGCTTAATGTAGAAGGAGTCTCCTAATGGATCCACATCCAGATGATGTTTATCTACAAACCTCCGGCCCACAAAGGAATGGGTGACACCCGAATCAAAAAGAACGCACGCCCACCTATTTCGCACCTTAAACTCCCCTAAAATCGTAGCATACATAACTAAACGAACGATAATTAGGGCAGCAACGATAAGTAGAAGGATGAAATAAACTGGGGCTAACCTGAAATAACTTTCGTAGAGGTTTGAGCTTTCTCGCTGGTCACTATGTTCAGCTTTCCTTTCCCTCTGTCTTGGTTTGGTTGCGGAGGCAGAGCTCAAAGCGGGGCAGGCTGAAGTAGGGACTGAGCCTGGGGACACAAAGACTTCAGATGCCCCTTCTGCCCGTACTGGAAGCAAGCCTTATCCTTTTTCCAGCAGCGAATCGCGTCATGCCCCTTCCTGTAACATAATGAGCACACCAAATCTCCCTTGGGTAAACCCTGGATAGCGTGCACAAGCTGCTACTTCAGGGTGGCAGTCCTCTTGAAACACCTTTCATAAGGGTGGCCAGGTCGACCATAGAAGCTACATATTTCTCAGCTTTTCTTCTTCGAAGAAGGGCCTGATACCCTAGTGCTTCCATCCTCAACGCCCTTCCTCTTCTCTTTCCTTGCCGCAGCACCTCGATTCTTTGCGTTTTTGATCGCATCCACTTTCAATGCAACTTCCACTGCTACAGCATAATTGTCAGCTCCATAAGCGCATGCCCACTGCTGGACATCGCTTCTTAGTCCCCCAAGAAACGTTTCACTCTTCCCTCCTCCGAAGCTACCAAATCGGGAGCAAATCTACTCAACTTGCTAAACTCAATCTCATACTCGCTCACCGTGAGCTGTCTCTGCTTCAAATGCAGGAAGTTATTCATCTGGCAGTCCTGCTCAACCGAGGGTAGAAACTTCTTCAGCAACATCTTCTTAAAAGATTCCCAAGAACAGCCTTTCTTCAGACTTTCTCTTTCCCGAATCCACCAGCTCATTGTCAGGCCTTTTAACCGATAGGCGACAATCATTACCTTCTGGGCTTCTAGAATTCCAGAATACAAAAACATCTCTTTGATGGAGATGATCCAATCATCTAAAATCATGAAGTAGGCACTCCCATCATAAGTAGGAGGTCTCAATCTCTGGAAATGTGAGATGAAATTCATCTCTGGTGGTAGCGTCACCGGGGGCACGAAAGGAGCAGGGGCATCAAGTATGGCTTGATCAATGACAGGATCTCGCACTAAGGGTTGTTGTGTGGGAGCGGCAAACAACAAGGTCTAAATTTTTGATTGCATCGCAACTACTTGCCTCGACAGAGCCTCATTGCTCTAATGCAGGCTCTGGATAATCGAATCACTTTGCGCACCTGATGAATCACCCTTTTACTGGGGAGTCTACCTCGTTGCCAGATGCTTTGGCGGCATTTCTAGAAAGCGAACAGACAACTCATCAAAATCCTAACTTACAACGAAGCCACACGACTAGTTCAGACAATACTAAAAAGACACTTGCTTAAGCTATCACTTGCTCTTGGATTATATAATGATGATATGTCGTACTCAGAATGATATCCTATCATCCTATTGACTCATGTGCATATGACATGAATGCATGGATTCTTTACTTTTATTTAAATTCATGTGAGTATATATGTCATCAGGTAAATCTTTAGCTTGGCATGTTGTGCTTATGTTATGTTATGTTATGTATGTAGTGTTATGCATCCTAAAAAAGCCTTAATGCATGTTATGAGCGGTGTACACATGAAATGTTATGCATCACATACTACATAACATTGCATTCAACGAAAAAAAAAAGTGCTAATGGGCATTCATGTTGTGAGGTTATGCATCTCATACTACATAACCCTCACATGTTTCCACCTATGGTGGATCCATATACAAACACATAATATGCATCGCATACTATATAATATGCCTTGTATACTTCTAATCATGCTTATGAGTGTAGTGTTCATGCTTCAGCCAAGACATACTGATGACACATCGGTGTGTGTATGATATGACACTAAACAACTAACACAAATAAGGGAAGGTTGTTCCACCAATTGTCAAGCAACCTCCCTCTGATACTAACAATCACAACCCGGATTTTCACCACAAATATTAACATATCAGAGTAAGCGAAAATGCGTGTCATGAAGCCATGTTAGCAGAGGAGAACTGCGGACACTCAGGCAGACACTTACTTAATCATGAAGAAAAATTGTTTTAAGTTATTTTTAAGGAAAAAAATTAGTTAAGTGCAATAGTTAGCCGTATCCCTCGGCTTAATTGCTCATTTAGTCCACGAATCAAAATATAATTATACGCTGCGGAAAAATGCTTATTTATATTTACTCTAACATCCTACATGAGTATAAACGTCCCCAAAGGACAACTCATGCTATGCAAGACTCTAAATTTATAATAGTAGTAAGGATAGCTTTTACGGTCGCTAAATATAACAAGTTAGAGTTTTTAAATTATGCAGTGCATGAAGTAATGGTAATAGATTTTATTCTTAAAAAATCATACCTAACATGCATTCCTAGCAATAATCCTCCCAGAGAGCAAGTAATCCACATCCACATATAGAGAAATAAGCAGCTATCAAGTATCAAACAAAAAAAACTATGGGCGCCAACAACTGACACGAACCAACTTATAGAAAAGTAAGTCTGAACCAGTAACTAAATAAACAACAATCTACCTCGTTGAGACGAGGTAACAACCACGGCCAACACTGCTGCCCAAAAACACCAAAACTAGCTCTGTCATCTGCTACTGCTCTGAACCTGGGGCATTCCAAAGACAGAACACTTCAGGAAGAAAGTATAAATGGTGGCAGAGAAGTAAGCAAAATAAAACAAAGGTCAAACAGGGTTCCAACCCAAGACCAACAGTACTGAAATAAGGCATCGAACGGGAAAAGAAAGAAATACTTACATGAATCGTCACGTACTCCAACAAATACACCAGATTTCCCAAGGCAAAAAGGGAACAAAAATAAGTAAAAACAAAAGGAAGAAATTTAACTACCTTTACTAAGCACCTGTAGTCGACTCTACCCCAAAAACACGGACGAGGTGGTCACTCAACTTAACACACCCCTCATGAATAATTTATCCGCTTAACTACGAAGGAGTTTCATAATCTCCACCATACACCGTAGAATCCCAAAAACCCGGTATACTTCCACAAGGTACATTAAAGGCGTCATACAATGCGGAGGTTGTTTTATCCACCAACTCCCGCAATTCTAGAAATCCAAAGAAACCACAACACATATATATCTCGAGATTTTGCTCGTCAGATTCTACTTGACACTTCTAGTTTCAAGACATGGTTGATCAACCCTAAGGAACGATTTACAATCCTAAATAACTCTAATCCGTTCAATAACGAAATCTAAGGCATTTAAAGCCATCATTAAGACACTTCAAGAACGATCAAACTTATCCGGACAAAAATCGAGTTCAACATGACACAATGTTACAACCTCATGTGATCATTGAGAAGGTTATTCATAACAATAAATTGGAATAATAAGTGTAGAAAATTTTAAGGAACATGAAAAACATATCCGTTACCATCAAATCGGACAAGGAGAAACGAGGGGAAACCTCCACTTGCCTTGGTTTTACCGGAAAAGTCCTCTGAATAACTTAACATTGTAGATCGGGGAAAAAGAACACCGGAGGAGTTGAAATCTAAACAAAAATGGCAAAAAAGGGGGTTAGGGCCAAAAAATCCTAACGAGAAAACTCAAGAAAAGGGGAAAAATTTACCACGATAGCGTAGCTTTTGGTGAGAGCTTTCCGGATCTATATTCGGATGAAAATTTCGAGCACCGGAGCACTGTCAGTGGCCACCGAAAGGTTCACGAAGTATTTTCACTCTCATGCTCACGCCGCTCTGGTTCGGGAGGAAAAAGAATCGGTGAAGATAATGTTTGGTTCTAAAACCTAAGTCCAAGAATATATATATATATATTTATGTTTGTATAAATTTTTTGTCAAAAACGGGTTATTACGAGCTATTTCACGGGAATCCAAAACATAGGTCTAGGATGGCTCCAAATCGAAAAGTTCCCAACAAAGATGTTGATCTCGTCGAAATGAACAAAATTCATGTTGACAATTTTTCCATACGGTGCCATTTTGACCCTCAAAAATGCGCCCGAACGCAGACTATACAGGACTACTCGAGAGGAAAGGGGGTACTCGAGAAAGAGTGCAAAGTTCTTGAGAGGAACTTATAGTTCTCGAGAATAAAATAGTAGGACAAGAGAGAATTAAGTATTTATCAAGAATAAGACCATAATTCTCGAGAATAAACAGTAGTTCTCGAGTAGAACAAGGGTTCTCGGGTAGAAATCAATAATGCAGCTTATTTACGAGCAGTTTTGGGAAAATCAAAAATAAGAGTCTAGGATGGCTTCAAATCAAAACGTAGTACACATGAAAGTTGTAGATATCGTCGAGGCGAACAAATTTTATGTTTACCATTTTTTGATACGACGCCGTTTTGATCCTCAAAATAGCGCACGAACGCAGGCTAAAACAGACCTCTCGAGTGTAGCATAGGACTTCTCGAGAACAACATAGGACTTCTCGAGAACTAGGATAGACTTCTCGAGAACTAGGATACAATTCTTGAGAACTAAAGTAGAGCTTCTCGAAAACATTAAGTCACGACTTCTTGAGAACAACTGGGAGTTCTCGATAACGAAAGGGGGGATCTCGAGTACAAGCAGGAGAAATTGCAGAAGTTCCGATTTGACTAATATTTCGAATGAATCGCTGACTCTACGAATTAGCAGCGTAAACAACCTTAGAATTAGACATACCATTCTCGAGATATTAAATCACGCGCCGAGACTCCAAAAATTCTCTGATTGCGACGAAACTTGACAAGCAAGTCCAAGATTACTTAAGTTAAATTTCAAAATGCAAAAAATTTCCCAAATACAACAAGAATTCGGCCGAATCGACTGCACAGACACGAAAATGCCTTAACGGCATTGCTCCGTCAACTCGACGTTAAAAGTAACGCCACGACATCATAAATATGACGTTTCCCTTTTAAATAAATTCATCGAAAAATTGGGGGCGTTACAAAAGGCCCTACAACTCAGGCTGGGAGGACAGCCCTACCTCAGATCCAATAAGGATCCTACCTCAGAGGGAATGACTCTCCTACCTCATGATGTTAAGCCCTACCTAAGATCAAAAGCATCCTACAGCTAAGGCACAAGTGCCCTACAACACAGTGAGAATGACTCACCTACCTCAGGTTGTTAAGCCCTACCTCAGATTCACAAATGAATCCTACAATTCAGGCAAAATACGTAATCTCAGATTCTCTATAGAATCCTACCACAGATCCAAACTGAATCCTACACTCAGACAGAAAAACTCTCCTATAGCTCAGGCAAATTTTCCCTACCTCAGGCCAATGACCCTACAGCTCAGATCCAAAAGGATCCTACAGAAAAATATTGGTTTAATTAATTTGACACAGAGAAATTTCTCTATGTCACCTCAGATTCTGATCTTGCTGAAGAAGAAGAAGAACAACTAAGTCTTGATTTCTTCAATCAGCTAGCTAAGCCCGCAGAAGAATGATGGCTTTTCTTTCTTTCTTTATCAGAAGTCTTTCTGATTTTGCTGTAGCAGATGAAGATGCAACAGCTCACTGAACTTTTGGTTCTTGCTGGAGTACTTCAAGCATTTTCTCAGCAGCAATGGAAAGAGAAATTAAGTCCAATCGCTTTTTTCTCTTGTTGAGTAAAACCCTAAAAGTTGTCTTCTTCCTTCTGAAGTTGTCCCTTTTATCTTCCACCGATTAACAGCTCTAGCAAGTAGTGGGGACCACCTATAATTGACTTCTATAACTTTCTTTAACCGAAGAAAACGTACAGTAGCTCTCTGGCGCTGGTTGTCATATTTTGTAGCTTTCTGAAGCTTTTCCGCAAGTAATTTCAACCATGTTGACTTTGTTGACTTTTGATGATGTCAGCACTTATGGACTTAGCAAAAAAACCATCTTAGTATATGCGTTGAGTGAGTAAGCTTCAATCTACGCAAAAACAGTTAGAAAATATTCCAATCATTAGGCATTGAGTGTGTAAGCTTCAAACAACGCAAAAATACTTAGAAAAAACTTTCTGCCTCTTGGAGTTGAGTGAGTAAGCTTCTCTCAATGCCATATCTATTAGAAATGATTCTTGTCACTTGGTATTAAGTGAGTAACATTCACTCAATGCATTTTGACTTAGCAGATTTCCATGCTTGTAAAGTGCTGAGAGCGTTGAGTGTGTCTTTATCACTCAACGCTTTTTGTCTTAGCCAAACTTTTTGTTACTAGGCGTTGAGTGAGCCTTCATCACTCAATGCATTTGTAATTAGCCAAATTTCTACGAATTCACAGTCCCTTACTGACTGAGGTACAATCAACACTTTTTATCACATTACACTTAGTGAGTAATCTTCACTAAACGCATGTGGACTTAGTCAAATAATTACACAGATTTTATGTGGCTTTGACTGACTGAGCAATACTCAATGATTTAAGTTGTATAGCATTTAGAGTGTAAGCTTCAATCAACGCCTATGGTCTTAGAAATATTTCAGCCTTTTTCAACTTAGGCTTAGACTTTCTTACCCTGTCTCACAGCTTTTTGTTGTATGACATTGAGTGAGTAAGCTACACTAAACTCCTGTGGACTTAGCCACATTTCTATCTAGCCAAAAGTTTGTCATAGACAACCAAGCTATACTCAATGCATTTTATTACCTGGCGTTGAGTGAATGGACTTTACTTAATGCATGTGGACTTAGCTGCTTTTAAGATCTTCACTGTGTCGAGATAGTCGACTTGCCTTGACACTACAGTCTGCTGAGTGTTGACATCTTTAAGTCTGCACTCAGTTCTTCATTGTGTCGAGATAGTTGTATTGTCTCGACACTACTGTCTGAATTGTCTCGACACTTCTATTTGAGTTATCTCGAAACTTCTCTTGAATAGTCTCGACACTTCTATCTTAGTTATCTCGACACTTCTCCTGAATTGTCTCGACACTTCTGTCTGAGTTGTCTCGACACTTATCCTTAATTTTCTCGACACTTCTTCTGAATTATCTCTAAATTTCTCCATTACTTAGAATACATGTCCTATCAAAGTTTCAAGGACTAACCTGCCTGTAGGAACTTAAGCACACATCAAATACAACTTTGTGTATGTCATTGATTTGATTGACTTCTTCATATCTCGGATATTGTGGGCAATAGACCCAATAATCTCCCCCTATTTGAAGAATTCAAAACCCTCAATCAAATGAGTCAATGACTTACACTAATTAATGCAGCAATAATATATCAATTTGGAAAACATATGACAAGAGAAAACATATACCATACTTTCTTGCCTGTCGGGCACACCTGCTCCTACTCCCCCTTAATTGCTGCTACCTGGACTTGAACATATCCTTCTCAAAGTTCGGATACCACTTGTATCTGTCTCCTCCTATCCTATGATCATATAATATTAGATTCATATCCTTATTCATAACCTTCTACTCCCCTATTAGAATTTAGTAAATAGCCAGGGAGGATCTGATCTTCTGCTCCCCCTTTTTGATTACAAAGAGGCATTAGTTGAACCCCTTAAGAGTGCTGGAGCAGTGCTGTACTTGATCCCCCTTAACTAAAGCATCATCTATCATGTTTCATGATAGACCCTATAATCTGCATCATCTGGATAGTACTATAACCAGCATGATACTACTCAAGATATACAATCTTGAAGGATCTTCAATTCTCTGAAGTACATGTCCACCTAAACAAAAATATAACTTGCACACCATGGGGAGAAACTGAAGCTATGCTAGGTTCAAGATACCCAATTCAAGCTTGAAGGTGTTGAACTTTTCTTCATCAAGTGGCTTAGTGAAGATGTCAGCCATTTGCTTGTCTGTTTATACAAACACAAGGTTGTTATCTTCACATTCCACATGCTCCCTAATGAAATGATATCTAATCTCAATATGCTTAGTTCTGCTGTGTGAGACAGGATTCCTAGCAATTGAGATGACACTAGTAGAATCACAAAATAATGGACTTCTACTTATCTGGAGGTTATAATCCTTGAGCTAATGCTGGATCCATAGCAATTGAGCACAACAGCTACCTGCTGAATATACTCTGACTCTGTAGTTGAGATTGGAACACTTATTTGCTTCTTGCTGCTCCAAGAAACTAGTCTTCCTCTTAAGAATTGATAGGTGCTAGAAGTGTTTTTCCTGTCCTCTTTACACCCTACAAAATCTGCATCTAAATAGCCAGTTAGTTAAAACTCCCTATTCCTAGGGTACCATAGGACACGATCTGGTGTGCCCTTAAGATACCTCAAGCTTCTCTTTGCAGTAGAGTAGTGAGATTCTTTAGGGCAAGCCTAATACCTTGCACAAACACATGCAGCATACATGATGTTTGGCCTACTTATAGTTAGATATAAAAGGGAGCCAATTATCCCTCTATACAAAGTTTCTTCAACAGGTTTCTCTGTCTCATCTTTGCCTATATGCATACTTTACCCTATGGGAGTTTTCATGGTGGAGGAATTCTCCATACAAAACTTCGTGATTAACTCCCTAGTGAACATAGACTGGGATATTGACAATCCATCATCAGTTGTCTAACTTGGAGACCCAAGAAGAACGTGAGTTCACCCATACTTCTCATCTCAAACTTCCCTTGCATATGTTTGGCAAACTTCCTGCAAAGGTTGTCATTAGTAGATCCAAAAATAATATCATCTGTATATATCTGGACTAGGAGGATCTTACCCTTAGATTCCATTAGGAATAAGTCTTATCTATCTTTCTCCTTGAGAATTTGTTCTCAATGAAGAAGCTAGACAAAGTCTCATACCACGCTCTAGGGGCCCGCTTTAGCCCATATAGAGCTTTCCTAAGTCAAAAAACTTAATCAGGTGAGTTAGGAATAGCAAAATATGGAGGCTGCTCAAAATAGACTTCCTCTTTTAAGTCACCATTTAGGAAGGCTGACTTCACATCCATCTGGGAGACCTTTAATCCCTTATGTGCAGCATATGCAAGGAATATTCTGATGGCCTCCAATCTTACAATAAGGGCAAAGGATTGATCAAAATCAATACCTTCCTCTTGCTTATACCCCTTAGCTCTAGCCTTACCTTATTCTTGATTATAATGCCATTTTAATCAAGCTTATTTCTGTAAATCCACTTGACTCTGAAAGTTATTACTTCAAGGTTAGTTAGTCACCTAGAGGGGGGGGGGGGGTGAAATGGTCTTTGAAATTACTTAAGTCTTTTTGCTATTTATAAATTTAGAGATATAGAGCTTGTCCTAATTACCTGCAATTTAAAAATAAGAGCAAGCAACACAAAACAACACACAAGTATTTATAGTGGTTCCCTTATTGGGTACATCCACTTTCCCTCCCACCTTTCTATCTTATGTTAAACAAGGCACAAACTCCTTAAAAATGTTCCTTAGAGCTTACACCTCAGGCCCTAAGCCTTATACTCAGGTTCTCTTCAGAACCCAACCCCAGAACAACAAGGGTTCCAACCTCAGAGCCCTGTAGTGCTCCTACAGTTCAGTGGTCCTCAAACCACCTACCTCAGCCTTATCTCTAAGGCCTAAAGATCAGGCACAAAGTGCCTTACAACTTCAGGCACAAGGCCCTACTATCAGAGTGTTGCATCACTCCTACTGCTCAGTACCCTTCCAAGTACCTATATCAGTGCCCTTCCAAGCACCTACAGCTCAGTGAAAACTTTTTCTCCTACCTCAGGACAAAGGCCCTACACTTAGTCTCCTCTAATACCTACACTCGGTGACATACTTATAGCCTATAGCTTAGTGACTCAACAGTCACCAACCTCAGCCTTAACACTAAGGCCTACTACACAGGATAGGAGGACAGCCCTACCCTCAGAGCCACTATTGGATCCAACCTCAATACCCCAGTAGGGCACCTACCTTAGTGACTAATTAGTCACCTATAGCTCAGGCACAAAGTGCCCTGCAACTCTGATTCAGGCAACCTGAATCCTACAGGCAATTAATAAATAAAATTGAAATACTGACTCAGAAAAATCTCTGAGTCTAACTTACTAGACTGAGCTGATATCAGTCCAGCCCACTTACTGTAGAAGGAATTAGTCTTCTTCTACAGCTACTAATTTCTCTGCTGTACTGAAGGCAATAACTACTATTGAAGGATTACATCCCTTCACACATCTATCTTCTCTTGCTAATAGATTGAATCAACCAACTTGTTCTTTAAGGAACAATCTTGCTAAACTGGAAGAAGGTTCAGCTATCTATGTCTTCTGCCTTTCACTGCTAGACTTTGCTTTCAATCTTGTCGAAGAAGTTGAAGTTCAGTCGCCTCTCTTTTGTTTTCTGCTTTCATTCTCGTTTTCGTTTTCATTAATGCCTTTTTATTTCTCCTTTTTATATCTATTGATTTGAATCAAAGGCACAATTTGAGAGTGGGCCCAGCCAAGGATTGGTGAGCGCCACCTCCCTTAGAAAATTATAAAGCAGCTTTCGGCACAACTACAGCTTTCCCGCAATGGATTCATGTAATTTGACTTTGATGATGTCAGTAGCCGTCATCACCATCTGGACATAGAAAATATTCCAGAAGTTCATTAAGCGTTGAGTGATGTTAAGTCACTCAACGCCATCTGTATTGGCTCTAGGCGCTTTTGGACCTGTGAATTTTCACTGGCTTTGTCTCAGCGGTTCTTTCTCTGCAGTCTCAGTGATTTCTTCTTAACAACTAAGACAAGCTTCTGTCTTAGGGCTTTCTTCTCAGCAATCTCAACGCTTTCTTCTTCTAAGTTGTGACAGTCTTCTATCTCAGTTGTTTCTTCTCATTGGTCTCAGCTGTCTCAATGGTTTTTCCTTAGTCAATTTTTCTGACTTTAGATCGACGAATGTTAAGCTCCATTCCACGATCGGTGGGCTGAGCTCGACGAATTCTGAACTTCAAGCTTCTGAATTTAGCTCAATGAGTGGTGAGCTGAGCTCGACGATCTGTGTGCTGAGTTCGACGAATTATGTGCTGAGCTCGACGAACTTCGAGCTGAGCTCGATGAATTTTGAACCTCAAGCTTCTGAGTCGTAGATCAAGGAATGGTGAGCTGAGCTTGATGATTTGTGAGCTGAGCTCGACGAATTGTAAGCTGAGCTCGACGAAATTTGAGACCCACACTTTGAACTTTGCTTGACAAAATTTGAATTCTCCAATATATTCTTCTTGTTGACCTGTCCAATCATGGACTACCTGCATGCATGAACTCAAGCACAAATCAAATACATTATATGTGTATGTCATTGAACAGTTTGACTTCTTACAAATCTGGGAAATTGGGATCAATGAACCAAACAATCTTCTCATATTTGAAGAAGTAAAAACTTAGCTTGATCAATAAAACAAGTCATTTACATACCAGTATATTTATAAAAAAAACTTGTGTAAGATCATGAGAGTTTGAAAATGTTACCACATTACTCCAGCCAAGGAGAATTTTACTTACTCCTCCTGGCATGCTGCTCTCCTAGGTGAGCCATCCTTACAATTCTCGTACTGAAACAACTTCAGCACCACCTGGCTCTCCTGCGTGAGCCATCCTTACTACTCGAGTGCTGAAATAACTTCAGCACCACCTGGCTTTGAGCCTCCTGTACCTTGGCTTGGTCAGGTCTTGATCAAGTCTATGCTTCATTCCCCATAACTCCTCTCCCCCTTTTTTACTACTACAATAGTGAGATTTTTTTGTGGAGTTTTTCTCCCCCAATCTGTCTAGTGTTGCTCCTCCTTCTTTGACTTAATTCCATTTCAGCTGTTGGGCTTGCTCCTCCTCAACTATTACACACTAGCTTCATTATATTGGGGAGGGACTTGTGCTACCTGCAAAATAGATAGTACATAATATGGTAAAGGAGTGAATTGAAGCTACACAAGATTCAACATACCCAATTCAAATTTGAAGGTGTTGAACTTCGTTTAATCTAGCGGCTTAGTGAAGATATCAGTAACTTGCTTGTCTGTGGAGAAAAACACAAGGCTGATGTCTTGCCTTTCCACAAGTTCTCTAATGAAATAATACCTAATTTCTATATGCTTAGGCATGCTATGGGAGACACGATTCCTAGCTATAGAAATTACACTAGTAGAATCACAAAAGAGTGGAGTTCTACTTATCTGAATATTGTAGTCCTGAAGTTAATGTTGGATCCACAGCGACTGAGCACAGCAGCTCCCAGCTGAAATATACTCTGACTCAGCCGTGGAGATTGCAACACTTATTTGCCTCTTGCTGCTCCAAGAGATAGGCCTTCCACCAAGAAATTGATAGGAGCCAGATGTTCTCTTCTTGTCCTCCTTGTAGCCTGCAAAATCTGCATCTGAATAGTCTGTTAGCTCAAACTCCCCATTCTTGGAGTACCATAGGCCAAGATTTGGGGTGCCCTTAAGATATCTTAAGATTCTTTTCACAACTATATAGTGAGACTCTTTAGGGAAGTCCTGATACCTAGCATAAACTCATGATGCATACATAATGTCAGGCCTACTTGTAGTGAGGTAGAGAAGGGAGCCAACTATACCTCTGTACAAAGTTGGATTAATAGGTTTCCCTAGATCATCTTTGCCTATAGGCATACTTGAGCTCATGAGAGTTCTTATGGTGGAAGCATTCTCCATATCATACTTTTTGATTAACACCCTGGTGAACTTTGAATGGGATATGGATAGACCATCATCAGTCTATCATACTTGAAGTCCCAAGAAGATCTTCAGTTCACCCATACTATTCATCTCAAACTTCCCCTGCATAAGTTTTGCAAACTTCATGCAGAGTTTGTCATCAGTAAAGCCAAATATTATGTCATCAACATAAATCTTGATGAGGATGATCTTGCCCTTAGATTACCTTAGGAATAGGGTCTTGTCTATCTTCCCCCTTGAGAATTTGTTCTCAATGCGGAAGGTAGAAAATATCTCATACCATGCTCTAGGGGCTTGCTTGATCCCATATAGAGCTTTCCTAAGTCTATACACAGCAGTAGGAGAGTTAGAATCTACAAAACCTTGAGGATGCTCTACATAGATCTCTTCTTTCAAGCCTCCATTTAGGAAGGCTGACTTCACATCCATCTGGAAGACTTAGAATCCCTGGAAGGCTGCAAATGCAAGGAACAGTCTGATGGCTTCCAACCTTGCAACTGGGGTAAAAGTCGGATCATAATCAATCCCCTCTTCCTATATGTACCACTTTGACACCATTCTAGCCTTATTCTTTATTATAATGCCATTTACATTAAGTTTATTTCTGAAAATATACTTTACTCCAAAGACATTATGTCCATCTGGTCTGTAACTAGCTTCCAGACCTTCCATATTTTGAACTGGTTAAGTTCTTCTTGCATTGCACCAATCCAGAATTGGTCTTGATTTTCCTCTTAAAAATTCTTGGGCTCTTCTTGTGACAGGAAGTTGGATTAAAGAGCCGTATTGAAACTCCTACTTTTGGTCTGTACACCTTGGCTAGCCTCACCTATTATCTGATCTAGAGGATGATCTCTCAGATATCGGACTGCTGGGGTAGCCTGACTGCTTCTTGCTGAGCACCATTTTCTTCAGCCGGTAGTTCTTCATCTCAAGCTTGACTGCCCTGTGCTTCCTCTGGACACCATCCCTCTCCATATTCTTCTTGCACAGCAGGGTCTTTATTTTTGATGAGAGCTTTTCCATCATAATTTTGTTACCTGTAGAACTCGAGAAAGAGCTTGACAGCTCACTATCAGTCATGCTTGACTCATCAAACACTACATGGAATGATTTTTCTATAACTTGATTAGTCAAGTTATAGACTCTATATGCCTTACTACTATTGATGTACCCAACAAAGATACCCTCATGGGATTTGGCAGCAAACTTAGTCACTTTTGACTTGTCATTGCTCAAGATGAAACACTTGCTACCAAAGATCTTGAAATATGATATGTTTGGTTTTCTACCCTTCAAGATCTCATAGGGAGTCTTCTTGCAGCCTTTGGTGATAGAAGCCCTATCGAGAACATGGCATGCAGTGTTAACTGCCTCAACCCAACAATATTCAGGGAGAGAAGTGTCACTCAATAATGTTTTACTATCTTCTATGAGAGTCCTGTTTTTCCTCTCAGCTAACCCATTTTGCTGGGGTGTTCTTGGAGAGGAGAATTCTTGATGAATCCCTTACTCTTCTAAGAAAGTAGTCATGGTAGCAGACTGAAATTCATTTCTATGGTCACTTCATATTTTGACCACAGAGCTTACGAGTTCATTCTGGATCTTCCTGACAAAATTCATGAAGACTTCAAGGGTTTCATCCTTTCTTCTAAGGAAGAACACCCAAATAAAACTGGAATAGTCATCAACCACCACAAGGGTGTATATCTTCCTACCTAGACTCTGGACAAGCATAGGATAAAACAAGTCCATATGAATGGGATACAAGCATCTCATTGAGTCCTTGGTCCCAATGTTCTTAAAGGAGGTCTTAGTCTGTTTACCCTTTTGGCAAGCAACACAGATACCCTCCTTGGAGCATTTTACTTTGGGACCATTCCTAACTAGCTCATCACTAAAGAGCTTACTAATGGTCTTTTAATTCAAATGAACCAGTATCTTGTGCCATTGGACATAATATGAGACTTTGTCATTTGCAACTAGGAATATATGGGAACTACTAACTAAGCAAGAAAAGTTTAAGCAAAAAACATTCCCACTCCTAGTGTCTATTAAGATGACACTTTGGTCACTTAACCTCTTGATGTGGCACTTATCTTTGTGGAAGGAAATGTCATAACCAAGGTCACATAGTTGGCTTATGCTTATGAGGTTGTGTTGCAACCCCTCTACATAAGCTACCTTTTTGACGTTGATTAAGCCATTTGAGATCTTACCACAACTTCTGGTTATTCCCTTGTCAGAGTCTCCAAAGATGACCTTTGGTCTATTCTTCAATGGAGTGAACTCTTTTAGCAGTTCCTTTGTTCCAGTCATGTGCCTGGATCATCCACTGTCCAAGTACCATTTAGGGGAATTGGTACTTGAACTCACCTGAAAAGCATAATTTATCTCACCAAAGGACCCTATTTTCTATTGGGTCCTAGGTTCACATTAGTCTGAAAATAAGCTTGTCTTCCTGCAGTATTCCTGACAGGTTGGCTACCCCTGGACACTAAAGTATTATGCCAACAATCTACAGCATAACGGCCCACTTTGCTACAACACCACCACTCATGGACATTATATCACATTTTTTTGTTTAAGGCCAGCATTTGCCTGGACTGCTCCTTAAACAGTGGGAAGATGTGCTGTTGTATGTCTCTGTTTTCTTCTAGCAGCAATTTGACTGAAGTTATGTCTTTCAGCTAACTGTTTTTGTCTTTTTGAGAGCCACCAGCTGCAAGTCTTTTTTCAGCTAATATGCATCTGATTGCTTCTGAAACTGTCATTTCAGCAATGTCAGAAGACTAACCTTGAGTCGTTACTTTTGCTGAATGACTCAGATTTCCTACAACAGCAATATCCTTGAGTTTTTGGGATGGGGCACCAAAAACAAATGGTCCAGGATGGGCCATTTGAATTTCCTCATGGGCAGCCTTAAAGGCATTCACATGGCTGTATCTTCCACCTTGGCAATGGGCACATTTGTTCATACCAGTGGATCTGCCATTCTCCTAGTGACCATAACAGCTTTCATGGTGATACCTGTTAGAATGCAACAAGACTTTCTGAAAAGATATTGGAGCCAATGAGGCTAGAGGCACAACAAGTGCCTTCCCCTTTCCTTTTTGATTTGGAGTTCTAGCAGGTCCCTTAAATCCTAACCCTTTCTTACATTTTTGGGTAAAGACGGTGTCAATTAAGGGAAGCACAGTGCTTCGCTAAGAAAACTTGGCCACCATAAATTTCTCATTTAGGAGATCATCTTTAAGTTTATGGATAAGTTTCTCATTTGAAACTCTTACCACAGACTACATATCAATGATCCCCTTGAGCTTGGCTGATTGTGCAGCCATATCTTTGAGATCCTTTTCTTGGCCCTCACACTTGCTCCTAAGACTGAGAAGCTTTTTTGCCCATCTCTTGTCAAGGAGCTTGCACTTCCTGAATTCTTCAAGAAGTTCCTCCATACTTGTCAATTATAGAATTGACATCATCCTCAGACTCTGAATCCCATTCATCTCATGATGATTGAGCTTCAGAATCTGAGCTAGCCTCATGAACTTAAATAAAAGGAAGAGATTTAGAATTTACCTGAGCTTGTCCAGGCTTATCCTGGCTGCTCTCCTCATCTTTCATTGCATTAATCCATGGCATTGAACATCTTCTTCTTCATCATCATCCACCTCTGAGTCACTTTCTGAATATGACAGAGGGGTCGTGATTCCTATCCTAGCAGCAAGATATTTTTCAGGATCTTCTTCAGCAACAACCATTAGCCCAATGTAGGCTTCTTCTTCTTCATTGTCTGACCCAGAGGAGGAGTCAGACTAGGTCTTTTCCTTCTTGGCCACAAGGGACTTCTCTTTCTTCTTCCCCTTATGGTGCTTATTCTCTCCTTCCTCTTTCCTTTTCTTATAGTTTACACTAGACCCCATAAATATATCTTATAACTAACCTTGGAGGTATACTATGATTGTTAGATCCTTTTTTAAGTAACTTCCCTCTGATAACACTTGAAAGGTTAGCTAGTCACCTAGGGGGGGTGAATATGTCTTTGAAATTACTTAAGTCTTTTTGCTGTTTATAAATTTAATGATCTAGAGCTTGTCCTAATTACCTGCAATATAAAAATAAGAGCAAGCAACACAGTACATCACATAAGTATTTATAGAGGTTCTCAAATTGGGTACATCCACTTTCTCGCTTACCTTTCTAACTTATGTTTGACAAGGCGAAAACACCTCCAAAATGCTCCTCAAAGCTTACACCTTAGGCATTAAGCCTTATACTCAGGTTCTCTTCAGAACCCTACCTCAAAACCATAAGAGTTCCAACCTCAAAGCCCTGCAGTACTTTTATAGATCAGTGGTCCTCAAACCACCTACCTCAGCCTTGTCTCTAAGGCCTACAGCTCAGGAACAAAGTGCCTGACAACTTCATGCACAAGGCCCTACTCTCAGAGTGTTGCAACACTCCTATAGCTCAGTACCCTTCCAGGTACCTACCTTAGTGCCCTTCCAGGCACCTACAGCTCAGTAACAAATTTGTCACCTACCTCATGCCAAAGGCCCTACACTCAGTCTCCTCCAAGACCTACACTCCGTGACACACTTGTCACCTACAGCTCAGTGACTAAACAGTCATCTACGTCAGCCTTAACACCAAGGCCTACTACTCAGGCTGGGAGGAAAACCCTAAACTCATATCCACACTTGGATCTTACCTCAGTACCCCAGAAGGGCACCTACCTCAGCAACTAATTAGTCACCTACAGCTCAGGAACAAAGTGCCCTACAAATCAGATTCAGTCAACCTGAATCCTACAGGAAATTAATCAATAAAATTGAAATACTGACTCAGAGAAAAATCTTTGAGTCTAACTTGCTAGACTGAGCAGATATTAGTCCAGCCCACTTACTATAGAAGGAATTAGTCTTCTTCTATAGATATCAATCTCTCTATTGTACTGAAGGCAGCAATTGATATTGAAGGCTTACATCCCTTCACACAGCTATCTTCTCTTACTTATAGATTGAATCAGCAAACTTGTTGTTCAAGGAACAATCTTGGGGAACTGGAAGAATCTTCAGCTATCTTTACCTTCTGACTTTCACTACTGGACTTTGCTTCAAGCTTGTTGAAGAAGATGAAATCCAGCCGCCCCTCTTTAATTTTCTGCTTTCGTTCTCGTTTTAATTTTCGTTAATGCCTTTTTCTTTCTCCTTTTTATATCTGTTTATTTGAATCAACAACAAAATTTGAGAGTGGGCCCAGCCAAGGATTGGTGAGTGCCACCTCAGTCAAAAAAGGATAAAGCAGCTTTCAGTGCTACTGCAGCTTTCCCGCAATGACTTCCTGTAATTTGACTTTGATGACGTCAGTAATCGTCATCATCATCTGGACTTAGAAAAGATTCCAGAAGTTCATTAAGCATTGAGTGATGTTAAGTCACTCAACGCCATCTGTCTTGGCTCTCAGTGCTTCTGGACTTGTGAATTTTCACTGGCTTTGTCTCAACGGTTCTTTATCAGTAGTCTCAGCAGTTTCTTCTTAATATCTGAGACAAGCTTCTATCTCAGCGCTTTCTTCTGAGCGGTCTCAACGCTTTCTTTTTCTCAGCTATGATAGTCTTCAGTCTTAGTAGTTTCTTCTTAGCGGTCTCAGCTACCTCAGCGGTTTTGACTTAGTAAAAATTTTCTGACTTTAGGTCGGCGAATGTTGAGCTGCGTTCGACGATCGGTGGGCTGAGCTCGACGAATTCTGAACCTCAAGCTTATGAATTTAGCTCAATGAGTGGTGAGCTGAGCTCGACGATCTGTGTGCTGAGCTCGATGAACTGTTTGCTTAGCTCGACGAACTGCGAGCTGAGTTCGACGAATTTTGAACCTCAAGCTTCTGAGTTTTAGCTCAAGGAATGGTGAACTGAGCTCGACGATCTGTGAGTTGAGCTTGACGAACTGCGAGATGAGCTCGACAAAATCTGAGACCCACACTTTGAACTGAGCATGAAAAAATTTTAATTCTCCAACATATTCTTCTTATTGACCTGTCACATCATGGACTACCTACACGCATGAACTCAAGCAAACATCAAATTCATTATATATATATATCATTGACCTGTTTGAATTCTTACAAATCTGGGACATTGGTATCAATGGACCTAATAGACACCATTGATATTATGTCCTTGTGGTCTGGGAACCAGCTACCACCTCAGCCAGAAAAGGACAAATTAGATTTCGGAGCAACTGCAGCTTTCCCGCAAAGGCTTCATGTAATTTGACTTTGATGACGTCAGAAAACATCATCACCATCTAGACTTAGAAAAGATTCCAGAACTTCATTAAGCATTGAGTGATGTTATGTCACTCAACGCCATCTGTCTTGGCTCTCAGTGCTTCTGGACTTGTGAATTTTCACTGGGTTTGTCTCAGCAGTTCTTTCTATGCAATCTTAGTGGTTTCTTCTTAACAACTGAGACAAGCTTCTATCTTAGCGCTTTCTTCTCAGCAGTCTCAACGCTTTCTTCTTCTTAGCTATAACAGTCTTCTATCTCAGTGGTTTCTTCTCAGTGGTCTCAGTTGTCTAAACGGTTTTGCCTTAGTCATTTTGTCTGACTTTAGTTTGACGAATGTTGAGCGGCGTTTGTCAATCGGTGGGCTGAGCTCGACGAATTATGAACCTCAAGCTTCTGAATTTAGCTCAATGAGTGGTGAGCTGAGCTTGACGATCTGTGTCCCTAGATCAACGAACTGTGTGCTGCTCGAAGAACTGCGAGCTGAGCTTGATGAATTTTGAACATCAAGCTTCTGAGTTTTAGCTCAAGGAATGGTGAGCTGAGCTCGATGATCTGTGAGCTGAGCACGACGATCTGCGAGCTGATCTCGATGAAATCTGAGACCCACACTTTGAACTGAGCTTGACAAAATTTGAATTCTCCAGCATATTCTTCTTGTTGACCTATCCAATCATGGACTACATGCATGCATGAACTCAAGCACACATCAAATACATTATATGTGTATGTCATTGACCAGTTTGAATTTTTATAGATCTGGGACATTGGGATCATTGGACCCAACAAAATCCAATGACATTATGTCCTTGTGTTCTGGGAACAAGCTTCCAGACATTACATCTCTTAAACTGGTTCAGTTCTTCTTGCATAACAACAATCCAGAACGGATCTATTTTTGCCTCTTCAAATTTCTTTGCCTCAACTTGTGGCAGGAAGCTTGAATAGAGTGTTGTATTGATACTTCTGCTTCTAGTCACTACACCTTGGCTGATATCACAAATGATTTCATTTCATGGATGATCCCTTAGATGCCTGATTGCTGGAGGCAATCTAGCTTCAGCTTCAGCTACAGGTGCAGCTTCTTGCTAATCTTCATCCACCTCATTTGTGTCTGGCAATTCTTCTACTGGAATGTCCATTTTATCTTGGAAAAATGGAGGTGCTTCATTGATGGTCAGCTTATCCATCATCTATTTTGTACCTATAGTACTAGAAGAGGAGCTTGACAGCTCTCTATTAATCATAGTAGACTCATCAAAGACTACATGAACAGATTCTTCTACAACTTGGCTTTTCAAGTTGTAAATCATATAGGATTTGCTATGATTATTGTACCCAACAAAATCTTATCAAAGGACTTGGAAGCAAACTTAGTCACATAGGACTTCCCATTGTGAAGCACATTGCACTTACTACCAATGATTCTTAGATAACCCAGATTTGATTTTCTTCTTTTCAAGATCTCATAGGGAGTCTTCTTTTCGCTCTTAGTGATAGAGGCCCTCCTGAGGACATGACATGTAGTATTCACTACCTCAGCCCAAAAATATTCTGGGAGAGATGTATCAGTTAACAATGTTCTTTTAGCCTCTATGAGAGTCCTATTCTTCCTCTCAACAATCCCATTTTGCTGGGAAGTTCTTGGAGAAGAAATTTTTGATGAATCCCTTGCCCTTCACGAAATATTTTCATGCTTTCAAACTGTAATTCAGTTCCATGGTCACTTCTAGTTTGGACCATTAAACTATTCAACTCATTCTGAATTTGCTTGACAAACTTTATGAAGATATTAAGGGTTTCATTTTTTTTCTTGAGAAAGAACACCCAAGAAAACCTAGAATATTCATCAACCACAACAAGGGTGTACACTTTTCTACCAAGACTATGAACTGGCATAGGACAAAACAAGTCCATATGCAAGAGGTACAAACACCTCACAGAGCTTTGGTCCAAATGCCCTTGAAGGAGGCTTTAGTCTGCTTGCCCTTTTGGCATGCTTAGCAAATGCTCTCCTTGGTGCACTTCACATTAGGACCATTACTTTCTAGATCTTGACTAAAGAGCTTGTTAATAGTCTTGTAATTCAAATTAGGTAGCCTCTTGTGCTATTGGACACAATATGAGACTTTCTTATTTGCCACTTGAAACAGAAGAGAGTCTATATCTAGATAAAGAAAGTTTAAGCAATAAACATTTCCACTCCTAGTGCCTATAAAGATGACTTCTTGGTCACTTTACCTATTAATCAGGCACTCATCCTTGTGGAAGACAATACCATATCCAAGAATAAAGAGTTGGCTTATACTTATGAGGTTGTGTTGCAACCCTTCAACATAAGCTACTTTTATGATGGTGACTATGCCATTGGTAATCTTACCATAGCCTCTAGTTACCACTCTATTTGAACCACCAAAGATGACTTTAGGTCCATCTTTTATTGGAGAATACTCCTTCAAGTTGCTCCTTGTCCCAGTCATGTTCCTGGAACAACCACTATCCAAGTACCATATAGGGGTTTGGCCACTTGGACTAACCTGCATCACATAATTTACTTTACCTTAGGACTCTAATTTCTAATGGGTCCTAGGTGCATGTTAGTCTTATAAGGAACTTGTCCACCAACAACATTTCTTACAGGTTGAATAACAGCTGCTCTTGACACCCTTGGATTATGCTAGCAGTCTACAGCAAAGTGGCCCTCTTTGCCACAACACCAACATTCATAAATGTTGTATCTTCTTTTCTGTGCAGGCCTAGCAGTTTGGTTAACTGCAAGATAAACAGTAGGAAGAGGAGCAACATCCTTCTTTAGATCCCTTTCAGTAAGGATCTGATTAAAGGTAAGTCTTCTAGCTGTCTTGTGTTGCCTACTCTGAGAGCCAGCAGCTACAAGTTTCTTTTCATAAAGCATGCTTATGATAGCATCATACACAGCCAAAGTAGGATTGTTAGAGGAGTGACACTTGGTCAGATTCTTTGCTGAATGGTTCTGACCCTTTTCTGTAGTAATATTCTTGAAAGTTGGGGCTGAAGCACCAAAGACAAATTGTCCATGAAGGGTCATTTGAATATCTTCATGAGCAAACTTAAAGGCACTCACTTTGTTGTACCTTCTGTAACACCCCAATTCCAAATTTGGAGTTCAGGCTGGGTGACACAGCCTGGGACACGGGCGTGTCCCAAGGCGTGTCCAGCTCTGTGTACTCGAGTGGGTCTCGATTAGGACTCGAGTGGGACACGAGTTTGTCTCAAGTCAGGCACACGGCCTGGGACACGGGTGTGTCCCAGGGCATGTCCTTTACTGTGTTGTCGCGAGTTCTCGACGAAGTGTAGTCGATAATCTTCGAGAGGCGACACGGCCAGTGACACGGGCGTCTCCCAGGGAGTGTCCTGCTCGGGTTAGTAGCCAGGCTGTGTCGGGTGAGGAACACAGCCTAGATCCCAGGCGTGTTCTGGATGATACGGGCATGTCAAAGTTGTCACGGGCGTGTTGGGCACCCGTGTCCCTTTCGGGATTGTTGGTCCTGTGTCGACTGAGGGACACGCCCCTCAGCATGGGCGTGTAAAGGTTGACTCGGGCATGTCAGGATCTTGATACGGGCGTGTCTAAGCACGTGTCCTGGTCTGGATTGAGTCGGTTGTGTGCCGCTTAAGGTACACGGCCTGTGACATGGGCGTGTCACAAGCCGTTTCAGCCAGGGAAGATGCTTTTCAGAGGGAATCGTGGCCGTTCATTTCCTTCAAATTAGATATTGTGGTTCAAGCTCCTTCCTGCTGTTATAAGGCTAAGTATTGAGAAGTATTTCTCATTCTATTATTGGTCATGCTCTTTCTAAAGAGAAGAGAGAGAGGAGAGCAAGGAAGGAAGAAGGAGAAGGATTTTGTCCGCCGGTGGAGCTTCAACGATCTGAATCGAGAGCCGAGTTCAGCGTTATAGAGGCAAAGCTGTCGTGGTCATTACAATCAAGCTAGATTTCCATGGCTCCAAAGCGATCGTCAAGGGTAACGATCACCTTCTTGGACAAGTGAAGTCCTCCTTTATGCATGTGCATGGAATCCTCCACGAAGAGGTGGAAAGACTAAGCGATTCCAGCAGGTTGATAGTTGATATCCCCGGTTTAGTATGCATGTAGATCAAGAAATAAGTAGTACGGAATAGGCATGTTGTGTGAAGCCCATCTGGTCCGTTAGTCTGGATTGGTGATGTTTATATTGCGAATCGGAGAAGACTCAGGGTATGTAATGAGTATGAAAGAGATAGGTTATTCTCTAGGGGGGGGGTTAATAGAGTATTAAAACTTTTTGGCAGTTTTTACTTTTATATCATAGTTAAAATATAAGTGATACCAATAATACATAAATAAAAGAAAATAGACAAGCTATTCTAATTATCACAGTAATCAACAAGAGAAAGAAGAAAGTGAGCAACCACTCGACACAATAAATTTATAGTGGTTCCAAAAATTTGGGTACATCCACTCTTCTACCCCCCTGGTAGGAATCACTCTCAGGTTTTTGATCAGGTGACTACCACCAAATAATATCTATTTCCAGGGATAAATTGCAACCCTTCTGGCTTTTGATTCAGTGCCTGAAAACCACTGAAGTCTTTTGATAAGGAGACCTCATAACCAAGAATTACTTTTGAAGGGAGTAAGAACCCTGTATACAGTGGGGGAAAGTAAAAGTTGAGTTGTCTTCTCTATTCTCAAACAAATGAGAGAAGACTTGAGAGTGATCCTGATGATGTCAAGGCTTGTCCTGTGATCTTGAATGGTTTAGGAATCCAAAGCCTTGCTCAGGGTGTAGGTCTCGATTTCCGGAAATCTTAGAATGATTGTGAAGAATGTCTCTTCTTGCTTCCTAGTAGAACACTTGTGGGAAGAACTGAAAAACTGTTCTTCTTTTTCTATCTTGTGTTCTTTGTGTGAATGTCTATATTTTCTGTATTTTTCTGTATTGATTCACTGTGTATCATTCCTTTTTAATAATCAAATCTGAATTCGAACTGGCACACCTTGATTGATTACCGAAATTATGGGAAATTGTGCAACGACTATAAGTGAATTAAATTCATTTCCCTAACTGCCCCATGAATAGCTGTATAATAACTCTGTGAATACCAGTAATTAATGATTGCCAAGGGACGGGTATATTCAGAGAATATATGCATCAACTACTCAGAGTTATATAAGAAATAAAATATTCAGTCAATAAAGCAAAACAATTGTTGCAAAGAATAATGGTTGATCTGGCAGTTATCGTTGATCTGTTCTTGTGATCGTCGAACTCAAACATCCTCTATCGTTGAGCCGAGCCTTGTGATCATTGAACTAAAATTCTTCTTTCCAAACTGGGCTTCAAGATAATCGAACTGAGATGGCTGATCGTCGATCTCAATCCTGAAAGTAGATCAGTGATCGTCGAACTAAGTTCAGCAATCGTCGATCTCAGCATTAAGAGACTAACTCTGAGATCTTCGAACGCAGAACGAAGATCGTCGAGCTCTTTTCAATTAGTCAATTTATGCCTAGTTCAGTCTCGGCTGTCTTCTAAGTCTCTGATGTCTTGATCTTGTCTTATCGAGATGTTGACCTAACTGACACCTAAGACACTAGACTAGACCCTGGCTATACAATATGGGTCTGATACAGCCTAGATTAGTGAACCTATCCCAAATCCAAACTAGGGGTCCAACAATCTCCCTCTATTTGGGTGAGGTCACTAAACAAAATAAAAAGGAATACAACAGCAAATCTAAGCAAACATATCTGTCATGAATATAAAAAGAATTCAACAGATATTTACAGAAAGAGATATAAACAAAAAAAATGAAAGAGTTCTAAGACATGTCAGAAGCTGGCTTAGAAAAATCAATTTTTCTTTTAGGATCTGATGTTTGCTGTCTTGACATCTTTAAGTCAGCTTCACCAAGAATCTTTAGAGATGCTGCTCTGGGAACAACTGCCTCAGGGTGAACCTGCATGTAAGCATTAGCATAAAAAATATTCTTATTTACAACAAATTTTTCAAGCTCTTTCTCCCTGTATTTAGACATTATTGACAATTTAGAAGGGTCAGCTCCTTCTTCTGTAGCTTTATTCATCTAGGAGAGAGAAATCCCTTCATGAAACCTAGCCATCCTGAAATTTGGATCTAGCTCAGGTTCATACTGTGATGTATCTTCTTATGAATCAATAGAAATCTTCTGATGCTTCCTATGCTAAATTGATTGTTCTTGAAACTTTGTTTCTGTTGCTAATTTCTAGAACTGACTGTCATGAAGGTTAGGAGGAGGTCTGACTTCACTTAACATTCCAAGAATTCTAAATTTCCTGCTGAAATCTGAACTGTCTTCTTTGTCAGCCTGATCATACTGTCTACCTCTCCCTCTTGAATAACCCCTAGAGTAAGTCCTGGATGGTCTACTATGAGATTGAGGGGTATAAGATCTCTACTGCTGGGAGGATGTAGCAGTCCTAGAAGAAACATTGCCCATAGCACCTGCAGTAGGAGGAGGAGGAGGTGGTGGATCCTTCCTGAAAAACTTTGACAGGGGAGGAACCAGTCTTTCTCCTTTTCTTTTGAGCCTTCAACTCATTCTTAGAAAATTTCATCCAGTGAGGAGTTGTTGGAGTGAGAGAAATGTTATGCCTAATAAAATAAGGGATGTCATCTTGAGGATTAGACTTTGGTACTGCCTTCACTGGAGCTTTCCTCTTCTTGGACATTTTCTTCTTTTTTACTGTCATCTGAATCTAAATCTTAATCCTCAGCTTGATCATCATCAGAAAATCCTTGGGGATTATCATACAAAGCATCAATCTCTATAACTACTTCTTTTGGAAATGAAACTGACAGTTCTTCAGCTATATCAGTAGCTATAATATCATCCAAGTCTTGGACTGGAGAAGTAGAACAGACATAGCTTGGAGGAGAGAAAGCCTTGGGCTCTGAAATCTCAACCTCAGCCATGCTCATAGGATCGGCCTTTGGAGCTATAGAAAGCTCAGGAACTAGAGCTGAAAACTCTGAAGAAACTGTTGCAAAGTATCTGTGCTCACTAGAGTAGTACAATACAAAATATCGGTATAATACTGAGGTGTAACAAATGAAAGAATTGAGCTATAAAGAAGATCAAAAGGATCTAGGAAAGCAGACAATTCCCCTGAAGGATGGATAGTATGTCCAACAAAAAGAACCTCTACTTCCAAAGGGTCAAAAGGATCATCTATCAAAAATGTCTCAAGCTCTGCATCTATCAAAACTGTATCTACAACTGACAAAACTGTAGGTGCCTCTGCTACTGCAACTGTTGGAGGAGGGGGAACTTCTTCACTAGACATCTCCCCCTGCCTGGTAGCAGTAATGTTTGTTGTCAGGCCCCTAGTTGAAGAAGGGCCAGAGATAGAGGCAACAATGGAATTTATAGAAGCTAGGAGAGGTGCAATGGCATCCTCTACAATACTTTTGATTGCAGGGGTCAGAAGAGCAATGATAGCAGATGGGTCAGAAGATGTGGAATGTAGAGAAGAAGTGGAATGTCCATATACTGTATAGATAATGTAAGTGGTATGGGGAATGGATGATTCAGGGATATCCATGGGTTCTGGATAGGGGAAGGTTCATGAGATGGTGAATGAGATAGAGAAGGAGAAGTAGATGGAGTTGGTGAAGGAATGTTAATATAAAAGGTGGATGAGGTTTGGATAAAAATAGTAGTGGAAGGGATCTCCTCTAGATAAGTTAGTGATGGATATACTGGAGGAGGAGATGGAGGAGGGCTTGGAGGTGGAGTTGGTTGAAGGTGCAGTTGAGAAGGTGGTCTAGCTGGATATGGAGGTGGAGGAGGAGGAATATCTGATTCATCTTCCCTAGGGTGAGGAGTGACTGAAACAGTCCTTGTGTCCTCAAATGCCCCGTGGGAGGAGGGAGCCCTGGAGGGCCTGGAGATGGTCCTCTCCCACTTTACAAAAATAACTGGGGTCAGCCTCTTGGAAGCATTAATAAAGACTGTTGGGGATGTCAATAGTTCAGGGAATTTTTCAGTGAGAAAAATCCCTAGAAGTCTCCAAGAGAGACCTCGCTCTTATTCGTTTTCTTCTTTATCAACTAAAACAAAATTGCAGCCCAATTCACTGCCTTCTAATTTACCAGGGCACTCATCAAAAGAAACTGATGCATGGAAATGTTATCATGAGCAGTGTGCTTCCCAAGCAACACTTTTCCCACAAATATCTGCCAAGAACTTGTATTGAGGCGACAAGTTCTTCTTCAGAAGCTTGCTAGGGTTTGCATCAACATGACCCATTCTTGCATCATGGCAGCAAACTCTTCCTTATCCATTTCAATATTATCTTCACCATTAACAAAACCAAAGATCTCAGTAAGAACGACAGGTGTTCGACTTACCACCTGTTCAGAAATGGTTCCAACCAACGACTGTCCATCTGGGGAGGATGATGTACAAGCCCATTCCTTAATTTCTATCACTAGCAACTTCATCCTCATCGTCATCAACTTCTGTAACCTTGTCTCATCAAACAACTTCAACACATCCTGAAAGATCTGGTCACAGTGCTTGAATGATTAAAAATCAATGTCGAAGCAAAAATCGAACTTCATGCTTGACAGAATCGCCGCTGAGATTGCCATTTGAGAGTTCCTGCAAAGAAAACAATGATCAAGTGCAGAAGGGAAATGGAAAGCACAGGACTATTTCCGTTTAAACCCTAAATTATAAGATTTAAGAAAACGAAGAGACGGATTTATTCGGGCGAATAAACTAATAAAAAATGACTTCAAATCCGTGGTTTGCAAAATATTTTAATATAAAATGAGTTCGATAACCGCAGATTGAATATAAAGAATAAATCGTCGATCTCAGATCGATGATGAATTCTCTGAACCAAAAATCATCGATCTTTGTTCGACGACAATTGTTTCACTAAGAAGTGATCGTCGATCTCGGGTAGTCGATCAACTTCATGAGACGCTAGCAGATCGTCGATCTCGGACAGAAAGTCAAATAATCTCATCTCCATTAATCATACCTAGCTGATTCATAAAGAATAGGTGTTTCTTTTCATCCAAGGGTTTGGTGAAAATATCTGCCCTTTGCAAATCAGTAGGGATGAAAATGAGATTAATTTTATTTTTGTACACACACTCCCTAATGAAATGATGCCTTACATCTATATGCGTTGTCCTAGAATGATGGACTGGATTATGTGCTATAAGAATAGCACTAGTACTATCATAAAATATAGTTGAATTATTTAAGTTGTATCCATAATCTAGGAGTTGATTTTGTATCCATAACATCTGGGAACAAAAACTACCAGCTGCTATATATTCAGCTTCAGCTATTGATGTAGACACAGATGTCTGCTTTTTACAAAACCAAGAGACAAGCCTAGCACCCAGGAACTGGCATGTTCAAGAGGTTCTCTTCCGGTCTACTCTACATCCAGTAAAGTCAGCATCTGAGTATCCAGTCAACTTTTATTCTGACTCAGTAGGATACCAGAGTCCTAGATTTAGGCAACCCTTTATATATCTCAAAATATTTTTTAAAAAAACTAGCTGAGATTCTTTAGGGTTCACTTGGAACCTAGCACAAAGACATGTAACAACATTATATCATGCCTACTTGTTGTGAGATATAAAAGGGACCCAAACAATGGCCATATACAATTTCTAATCAACTGATTTCTCATGCTCATCAGAATCAATCACAATATTTGTAGCCATGGGTGTTTTCTTAGCTGAGGCTTCAGCCATCCCAAACCTTTTGATCAACTCTTTAGCATACTTAGATTGGAATAGGAAAATTCCATCAGGTGCCTGCTTCACTTGGAGACCAAGGAAGTAGGAGAGCTCACCCATACTACTCATCTCAAACTTAGAATGCATAAGGTTGGAAAACCTCTTGCATAGTTTGGGATATGTATAGCCAAATATTATGTCATCTACGTATATTTGTACTAGCAATATTTTATCATGATGAAGCTTGAAAAACAAAGTCCTATCTACCAAGCCTCTAGAAAACTTATGCTCTACAAGAAGCTAGCTAGGGTCTCATACCAAGATCTTGGAGCTTGCTTGAGGCCATAGAGAGCTTTATGCAATCTATAAACAAAAGAGGGTTGATGTGGTGAAATAAAACTTGGTGGTTGTTCAACATACACCTCTTCTTTAAGTTCTCCATTTAGAAAGGCACTTTTAGCATCCATCTGATAGACTTTGAATTTTTAAGTTGCAGCATAGGCCAAGAAAATTCTGATTGCCTCTAACATTCCCACTGGTGCAAAGGTTTGATCATAATCAATGCCTTCTTCCTGCCTATAACCTTGAGCAACAAGCCTAGCCTTGTTCCTTATAATTCTCCTTGTGCATCCAACTTATTTTTGAACACCCATTTTGTTCCAATGACAGGGTAATTCTTTGGTCTTGGGACCAATTCCCAAACTCTACATCTCTCAAATTAGTTGACTCCTCTGGTATTGCAAGGATCCAGTGGGGATCTTGCTCAGCATCTTCAATGGAATAAGGTTTAACTTGAGAAATGAAACAGGCATGCATCAGATCCTGGGGGAGTTGATGCCTAGTCTGCACACCTGCTGATATGTCTCCAATCACTAAAGATACAAGATTATCTCTAAGTGTGACTAAATCAGCAGGAGGAGTTGGTTGTTCAACAGCTTCAGGGACTGATTCCTCTTATGGAATCAAGACTGCTATTAGAACTTCTTCTATTTGAACATTATCCGCTTCATCACTACTATAAGTAACTCATGGAGAAGGATGTCTGACAGCCTCAGGAGTGAGGGTCACATTCTCCAACTTCTCACACAAGGTGGGTACCTGCAAAGTCTGACTGGTAGAAGCATTCTTCTCCTTATAAAACATGTTAGCTTCATCAAAAGATACATGTACAGACTCTTCAATTTTCAAAGTTGATTTATTATAAACCATATAAGACATGCTTGGGAATATCCTAGAAAAATTCCCATTTCAGACTTGGCTTCAAACTTTCTAGTGTATTTTTTTTGTTAATATGTATGTAACAGACACAACCAAATACTTTAAAATATTCTATATTAGGTTTCTTCCCTTTGAGTAGCTCATAGGGGGTCTTAGCCTTAAGCTAGTGTATTAAGCTTCTATTCCGAGCATAGTTAGTTGTGCTCACTGCCTCTACCTAAAAGGAAAGGGGCAATTATGCATCAACAAGTAATGTACCTGCAGCTTCAATCAGGGTTCTATTTTTTCCTTTCAGCTACCCCATTTTGTTGAGGAGTTCTTGGAGCAGAAAAACATTGCCTGATACCTTCCTTCTCACAGAACTCTTGCATAAGAATAGACTCAAACTAAGTACCATGATCACTTCTGATCAATACAACTTGAGTAGAGAAGTCAATCTGTATGCACTTGAGAAAATCTGTAAGAACCTTGAAGTTATCTGACTTGTTATTCAAGAAGAACACCCAAGTGAACCTGGAGAACTCATCTACAATAACAAAGGTGTAAGACTTCCCTCTTAGGCTTTGTACAGTAATGGGTCCAAAGAGATCCATGTGAAGTAAATACAAAATCCTAGGTGAGTCACTCTTATTAATGGATTTGAAACTAGTTTTAGTTTGCTTGCCTAGTTGACAAGCCCTACGCAGGCTTTCCTTCTTATAAGGGTACGAAGGCAATCCTCTTACAAGGTTGTCCTTAGATAGCCTAGCAATGTATTTTAAATTTACATGTCCTAACCTCCTATGCCATAATTCGTTCTGATTACTAGATTGGTTAAATAAAAAAATTTCATTTATGTCTGAGTTAAAGTTAACAATATAAATGTTACCTACTCTAGAACCGGTTAAGACAACTATGTTGCCAGCTGAAGAAAAAATGCAAGAGGACTGATTGAATGATATCTGAAATCCTTCATCACAAAGTTGACTGATAGAGATCAAGTTATCTCTCAATCCACTTACATATACTACCTTCCTGAATGTGACAGCTCTTATTTTGATTTATCCATAGCCTTCAGCCTGGCAACAGTTGGAGTCACCAAAAATAACTTTAGGTCCTAGCTTTGACTTGTAGCTGGATAAGTTGTCCTTTCATCCTGTCATGTGCTATTAGCACCCACTGTCCAGATACAATTGCTAGTAATATGATGGACAACTCTTTACCTGCAATAATTAAGAGATTAGTTGTTCTCGACCCAGGTTACCTTGGGTCCTTTATTTTCTTGATAAAAAAAAACTTGAAATAACAGAACTAGCTGGCTGAGATTGATATCCTAGAGGATGATATATCCTAGGTGGAATTTCCCAATGTGTGAAAGGATTAACTGTTTCCCTTTTCTTATTATAGTTTTTGTTAAAGTTAACATTTTTGTCAGGATTAGAAGTTTTATTACTTCTTATTGGGTTCGACGATTAAAAGAGAGATCGTCGATCTGAGTTCGACAACATGGGTTGGGATCGTCGATCTCTGCTCAGAGAGGGATAGTATTCATTCTCTATGACCCATGTTCGTCGATCTCAGCTCGATGATCCATAAATAAATCGTCGATCGCAGTAAGACAATTGATTATAGTAAATATTTTTGTTCATAGATCATCGATCTTGGTTGAACGATCTGTTCACATTTCGTAGATCTGAGTTTGATGAAAACTGCTTAACATTGTTTTTGTTTTGTTTTTGTCTGTTTCTATTTTTCTGTTTGTTAGGTTTGTTTCTATTTGTAGTTATGGGTTTTTAATAGATTAGTTCATTATCCTTTTCAGAGATGAAATTTACAGGAGTCCTTAGAATATTTTTCTAAACCAGTGGGGGTTGGCTTGATGAAGCACCCAAGTACAGCTTGTTAGTGAGTTTTGCATTAACAGTGCTTGTAATGTCCATCAGCTTGAGGCTTCTACCATTAAGGGATTCTTCAAGTTTCCTTGCCTCACCTAGTTATGTTTTTTATTTGATTATTTTTTCATTAGCAAGTGTAATATCATCTTTTAGTTGATTGTTCTCTGCAACTAGATTACTTTGATTATTTAATTGCTCTCTAAGTTGTTTGATTTCTTTTTCTGAACAAATTAAATTTGTACACATAATTTTAAATTCAAGTAAGAAATCTTATGAATTGAAATCAAAAGATGAGAGTACCTGGTCCACTTCAGAGAGTGGTTCTTCATCATCTGATGAGTCTTCTTCTGAATGAATGTTGGAAGCATCAATTGCCATTAGGCAAACTTCCTTTGTCTTTGCTTCCTCTTAATCTTCATCACTAGAGCTAGAGGATGAGGAATCCTATTCTGTATCACTCCAAGTTTCTTCTACAAAGCCTTTCTGTTTCCTCTTATGTTTGCTTGAGGAAGGCTTGTTATACTTCTGTTTTCTGGAGTCCTTATCTTTTCTTTTCTCCTTCTTATGATTCTCTGGGCACTCAGAGATGTAGTGTCCAGGTTTCCAACAACCAAAACAAATAACCTCTTTAGTTGGTATTTTGTCATACATGGGCTTATCTTCTTGTCTGGATGACTTCTTATTGAAGTCTCTTTTGCCCATCTTGTAAAATCTCTTTGCTAAGAGACTCAAAAATTCTTCATTAGCAGCAGGAGCTGCTATTTCTTCTATAGCCTTGAATGCAATATTTTGATCTTTTCTGACTATAGTAGAAGCCTTCTACTCTGCCTCCCTAGTCTTTGTCAGGTGCTCAAAGGATTTGAGCTTCCTTATAAGAGTTTCTTTGGAGATTTTGGTAATGCTTTTGGCATCCTTGATTGACCAGATCCTTGTGTCCCATGAGCTGGGAAGACACATCAAGATCTTGTCATTGATCTCAGTCAATGAGATTTCCTTGTCCAATTTCTTCAGTTCACTGATGATGGCACTCAGTCTCCCATACATTTCTTCCACTGACTCACTGTCATCTTTTCTGAAATTCTCATATTTGGAGATGAGAAGGGATCTTTTATCCTTTCTTTCTTCTACTGAGCCTTCTACCATCTGGTTCAAGTAGTCCCAGATGTCCTTTGCTGATGTACAATCAGCAACCTTTTGAAATATGTCATCTGACATGGTCTGGGCTAGTATGCTCATGGCCTTGGCATCAGCAACATTTGCTTTCTTTTGCGCATTAGTCCAATATGGTGGTGGAATTGCATGAGTGTTAGTAGTTGAAGAAGTGGATGCAGTTGGTTGAGGTGGACCTGTCAAAATGGAGTTAAAAATGTCTTCATCAATTGAGTTCATGTATAATCTGATTCTTGCCTTCTAGATACTGAACTTATTTAAGTTATAGACTAGAAGTCTTGTGCTTGCATAGTCCTTGTTCTGTGCCATATGATAAAAGAATAACTAAGGAAAAGTAAATCTGAATAAGCAAGGATATTGGATCAAGTGTTAGCTTATTCCACCAAAGAAACCTGAACCTGCCTTTGATACTAATTGAAAGAGATAGGTTATTCAGATCTACTCGAGAGGGGGGGGGGGTGAATAGAGTATTAAAACTTTTTGGAAGTTTTTACTTTTATATCAGAGTTAAAATATAAGTGATGCCAATAATAAATAAATAAAAGAAAATAGACAAGCTATTCTAATTATTGCAGCAATCAGCAAGAGCAAGAAGAAAGTGAGCAACCAGTCGACACAAGAAATTTATAATGGTTCCCCAAATCTGGGTACATCCACTCTTCTACCACCCTGGTAGAAATCACTCTCAAGTTTTTGATCAGGTGACTGCCACCAAATAATATCTATTTCTAGGGCGATTGCAACCCTTCTGGCTTTTGATCAGGTGCCTAAAACCACTGAAATCTTTTGATCAGGAGACCTCATAACCAAGAATTACTTTTGAAGGGAGTAAGAACCCTGTATACAGTGGGGGAAAGTAAAAGTTGAGTTGTCTTCTCTGTTCTCAAACAAATGAGAGAAGACATGAGAGTGATCCTGAAGATGCCAAGGCTTGTCCTCTGATCTTGAATGGTTCAGGAATCCAAAACCTTGCTCAGGGTGTAGGTCTTGATTTCCAGAAAGCTTAGACGTATTGTGAAAAATGTCTCTTCTTGCTTCCTGGAAGAACACTTGTGTGAAGAATTGAAAAACTATTATTCTTTTTCTGTCTTGTGTTCTCTGTGTGAATGTCTGTATGTTTCTGTATTTTTCTGTATTTTTCTGTTTCTTGATTCACTGTGTATCATTCCTTTTGAATAATCCAATCTGAATTCAAATTGGCACACCATGATTGACTGCCAAAATTATGGGAACTTGTGCAACGGCTATAAGGGAATTAAATTCATTTCCCTAACTGTCCCATGAATAGCTGTATAATAACTCTGTGAATACCAATAATTAATGCTTTCCAAGGAATGGCTATATTCATAGAATATATGCATCAATTACTCAGAGTTATATAAGCAATAAAATATTCAATCAATAAAGGAAAACAATAACTGCAATGAATAATGGTTGATCTAGCAGTTATCATCGATCTGGTCCTGTGATCGTCGAACTCAAACATCCTCTATCGTTTAGCCGAGCCCTGTGATCATTGAACTTAAATTCTGCTTTCCAAACTAGGCTTCAAGATCGTCGAACTGAGATGGTTGATCGTCGATCTCAATCCTGAAAGTAGATCAGAGATCGTCAAATTAAGTTCAGCAATCATAGATCTCAGCATAAAGAGATTAACTATGAGATCGTCGAACGCAGAACGAAGATCGTCGAGCCCTTTTCACTTAGTCAATTTCTTCCTAGTTCAGTCTCTGTTGTCTTCTAAGTCTCTGATGTCTTGATATTGTCTTTCATAGATGTTGACCTAACTGACACCAAAGACACTAGACTAGACCCTCGTTATACAATGTGGGTCTGATATAGCCTATATTAGTGAACCTAGCCCAAATCCAAACTAGGGGTCCAACAAAGTAGATTACGGTTTGTGTAATGTGAGCTTCTTGTATTGTATACACTGTATGGGTTGTATGTGATGTGGTCATGAGAACCATTCTTTGGGATTGTGGAGCCTTTGTGGCATTGGAATTGTACGCTCTGCGTAAGATGTGGGCTAAACCGGAAAGTAGCACGCTAATGGGTGGCTGCGAGCCTTCCCGGCTTATTACACTACGGTGGTGGGTCTATCTGTGCAAATGGTGGGCTGCACGCCTTCCCGACTTGTTACACTATGGTGGTGGGTCGATCTGTGCAAATGGGGGTCTTCGGGCCTTTCCGGCTTGTTGATCTATGCAAATGGGGGGCTACGGGCCTTCCCGTCTTGTTGGTAGCAATGCAAATGGGGGGCTGCGGGCCTTCCCGGCTTGTTACTAGAGTGCTCAATTATTTCCGTGAGATGAACACCTCTGAGTCGGATGGGTGAGGATGTCTCCAACATGCGTGTTGTAGTAGACTAGTGCCCGACCATCAAGTTAATAACCATTAATCGGTGGTGGGACCCAGGAATGATTCGGTACACCGTAAGCGTGTCGTAAGTGCACAGAGCGTCTGGAATTTAGGCCGGCATTTGTGATATTATTGTGCGTGAGTGCACTTGTTATGATATATATTATGATTGCATTGCATGCAGGGAAGGAACCACTTCCCCGGGTAAGGGGTATGGTCATTATAATTGGTATGATGAATGTTGATCGTTGTTTTGTTTATCACACTTGGGGTGGACATCCATATGCAGGTTATGTGGGCTGAACTGGATTGAGCGGGTTGAAGCCCTTACTTCTGCTGCTTGTAGGCCTTAGAAGGCCGTACGAATAATTTGATTTCATGTGTGGCCGGCCTGCGTGCCGATGTATGAAACCACCTATTGTAAAGAGAAACTTGTAAGACATTAAGGCCGTGAGCATTTATATTTATTTATACAATCCTTGTGTAATATATAAATGTGTTATTTATATATTTAGTGGACATTCATTGGATGAGTTCTAGTAAGTTATAAACTTCCGCTAGAATGCTCTGAGTTAAGATGCGAGTAGTAAGTATTTTGATATTCATAAGTGATTCCGTCGTTTTTCTATTAAATATGTTGTGGGGCCCCGGCCGAACCCTCTATTATATTCTATGTGACGGATGGAGGCGTTACACCTTCCACCCTGGTTGTGAACATCTTTGTTCATACTAGTGGATCTGTCATTCATCTAGTGACCAAAGATGCTTTCTTGGTAATAACTATTTGAAGGCAACTGGACATTCCTAAAAGAAATGGGAGGCTTGAAAGCATGAGGCTGAGCAGGAGTTGGAGCTTTTCCCTTCCCTTTGGAAGGAGTAACTCTTGTGCTTTCCTGGAATCCCAACCCCTTCTTACCCTTCTGAGAGGAGAAGAAGTTTATCAAGGGTAACACAATACATGGCTTAGAATAGCTAGCATCTATTCTTTTCTCCCTCCCTAGCCTCTCTTCAAGATCCCTGATGAGACTATTCATGTATTTGATTGAGCCTATTTGGTTGTCATTTAAGCCCTAAGTTGACTAAGTTCCTTGTCCTTCTGATCCAGCAAAAATGTTGTTTAGGTCAGTTGGGAAAAAGCCAGATGTAGCGAGGCGATCTCCACAGCTTACTTCTTAAACAACTTCTTGCACTTCTTGAAGGCATTCAGAAGTTATCCATACCTGTTAATAAATTTATTTACATCACCTTCTGATTAGGAATTATCTCCACCACTGGGTGAAGAGGTTTCTTTACAAGGACTAGTCTAATATCCAGACTCAGAAGATGAGCTTGCTGGAGATTTTACCTTCCTTTGACCATGTTAATCATGGTTGGTTTCCTCATCAATCATTGCCATCAGCCCACAACAGCTGTAGGCATCTTCTTCATCTTCATAATCCACCTCTAAATCATTATTTGGATGTGATAGAGGGGCCCTGATGCATACCCTGGCAGCAGGATAGTATTCATATGCTGCTTCAGCTACTTGATCAGCAACAGTAGCAACTAGCCCAATATATGCTTCTTCTTCTTCAGACTCAGATGAGGATGAGTCTGTCCAGCTCCTCTCTTTCTTGGCAACAAAGTACTTCTCCTTCTTGCCTTTTTTTGGTGTTGTTTCTTCTCAGCAGCTTTCTTCCTCTTCATTGGGAAGTCAACTATCACATGCCCAGGTTTGTTGTAATAGTTGCAAAAAACTTAAGAAGAATTTTGTTTACTGGATTTAGAATCATACCTGTCAGCCTTGGAATGATTCCTCATGTGATGAGAAGAGGTGAAAGGTCTTTTATTCCAATGCTTCTTCTACATCAGCTTCTGAAAGTTTCTCGAGAAGGCAACAAAGTCCTCATCTGACATATTGTAATTTGATGAATCTAACTATGAGCTACCTGAATCAGCTTGTCTTCTTAGAAGAGAGGGAATCCTCTCCTTACACTTCCTGATGCTATATGCCATGAACTCCATGGACATCTCCTTGGCTTGGGATCTACTGGTGGCCTCTTCCACTTTTCTGGCAGCTAGTTGCATCTCATAAGGGAGCAACTTTCCAAACAAGGTTTGGTGAGGAGTCTCAGCAAGCTTGGCCACTTCTATTATGGCATAAATCTTAGTATCTCAGTCTCTAGTGAGAGACTTGAGGAACTTGTCATTTATTTCATAATTACTGAAGAACCTCCCATAGGTCCTCAGTTTAATAATGATCCTGAGAAATCTTTCATAGCAAGTTGTTATGTTCTCTTTTTGGGATTTTCTGAAAGCCTCATACTCCTGGTTGAGCATGACTTTCTATCATATCTTACCTCTTCAGTACCCTTCATGTAGACCACTAGGGTTTCCCACATCTCTTTGGAGGTCTGGTAGTGGACCAAGTTTTGAAAGGTAGAATCACCAATACCACTGACTATGATGTTCTGGGCTCTCTTGTCCAATGCAGCCAACATGACCTCATCCTTGGTCATTTCTGAATAAGTCTTTGGAGTTTGGACATTTGCATCTAGAACTAAGACTTTCATAGGGATGAAGGGTCCCTCTTTCACAATCACAAAGATTCTAGGGTCAGAGGCTTCCATGAACAGCCTTACCATCTCTTCAAGATTCCAAAATACTCCTTCCTGTAGATGGGGAGTTTCATGGAACCAAGCTCCTTATGGTTCTCTCTAGAACCCATAACCTCAGATCTGTAGTTACCCTTGGAGATCACTCAGATTGTTAAATCCTTTTTGAGCAACCTCCCTTTGATACCACTTGAAAGTATTTGATTTCAAGGTAGCTTGCAACTAGAGGGGGGAAAATAGGTTTACTTAAATCTTGTGACGATCTTTTTGTTTCTTCCTTTAGTACTTATTGTGTTGGAAGTAATTTGCTTTAAAAAACATGCACAAATAAAACAACACAGAAAAGCACATACCGAAATATATAGTGGTTCCCCAAGTTATGGGTACATCCACTCTCCTCTTACATTTCTAACTTTTAGTTAGTCAAGGAACTTCTCATAAAATTAGCTTAAAGATCTTACACCTCAGATCCCTTAGGATCTCTCAGTCTCCTCCAAGACTTACAACTCAGGCACAAGTGCCCTATAACTCTGTGATCAGCAGATCACCTACCTCAGGACAAAGGCCCTACAACTCAGGCTAGGAGGACATCCCTACCTCAGGTCCACTAAGGATCCTTCCTAAGAGAAAATGACTCTCCTACCTCAAATTCACCAATGAATCTTACAATTCATCCCACATCCCTACTCTCAGATTCTCTATAGAATTCTACCTCAGATTCAAACTGGATCCTACACTGAGAGAGCAAAACTCTCCTACAGCTCAGGCAAATTTTTCCTACCTCAGGCCAATGGCCCAATAGCTCAGATCCAAAAGGATCCTATAGAAAAATATTGGTTTAATTAATTTGACACAGAGAAAATTCTCTATGTCAACAACTAGGTTTGAGTTATCTCAGCTCTATCTTACTTCATAGCAGTAGGAAAAGATTCTGCCTCTGCTAGAAGAAACTCAGAATGTAAATTCTGATCTTGCTGAAGAATAAGAAGAAGAATAGCTAGGTCTTGAGTTCTTCAATCAGCTAGCTGAGCTCGCAGAAGAATGATGGCACTTCTTTATTTCTTTATCAGAATTCTTTCTGATTTTTCTATAGCAGATGAAGATGCAACAGCTCACTGAACTTTTGGTTCATACTGGAAGACTTCAAGCTATTTCTCGGCAGCAATGGCGAGAGATATGAAGTCCACCCGCTTTTTTCTCTTATGGAGTAAAACACTTAAAATTTTCTTCTTCCTTCTGAAGTTGTCCCTTTTATATTCCACCGATTAATGGCTCGAGGAAGTTGTGAGGACCACCTACAGTTCACTTCTATAACTTTATTTAACAAAAGATGACGTATAGAAGCTCTTCGACGCAGGTTGTCGTATTCTGTAGCTTTCCGTACATTTCCCGCGAGTAATTTGAACCATGTTTACTTTGTTGACTTTTGCTGATGTCAGCATCTGTGGACTTAGCAAAATCAAACATCTTAGTATAAGCGATGTGTGAGTAAGCTTCACTCAACATCAAAACACTTAGAAAAATCTTTTTTCCTCTTGACGTTGAGTGAGTAAGCTTCACTCAACTCCATATATCTTAGAAATAATTCTAGTCACTTGGCGCTGAGTGAGTAACCTTCACTCAACGCATTTTGACTTGGCTGATTTCCTTGCTTAGGAAGCGGTGAGAGCATTGAGTGTGTCTTCATCACTCAATGCTTTTTTCTTAGCAAAACATTCCATTACTAGGCATTGAGTGAGCCTTCATCACTCAATGCATTTGGACTTAGCCAAATTTCTGTGAAATCACAGTCTCTTACTGACTGAGGTTCAGTCAACGCTTTTTAATGGCGTTGAGTGAGTAAGCTTCACTCAACCCCTATGGACTTAGTCAAAAATTTACACAAATTGTCTATGGCTTTGACTGACTGAGCAATACTCACCGATTTATGATGTATGACGTTGAGTGAGTAAGCTTCACTAAACGCCTGTGAACTTAGCCATATTTAAGCATGTTTCAACTTAAGCTTGACTGTCTTAGCCTTTCTCACAACTTTTTGTTTTATGGCATTGAGTGAGTAAGCTACACTCAATGCTTGTGGACTTAGCCACATTTCTATCTAGCCAATAGTTTTGCATAGACAACCAAGCTATACTCAACTCATTTTCTTACCTGACGTTGAGTGAATGGACTTCACTCAACGCTTGTGGACTTAGCTGCCTTTCGGATCTTCACTGTGTTGAGACAGTTAAGTTGTCTCGACACTACAGTCTGTTGAGTGTCAACATCATTAAGTCTGCACTCAGTTCTTTATTGTGTCGAGACAGTTGTATTGTCTCGACAGTACTGTCTGAATTGTCTAAACACTTCTGTCTGAGTTTCCTAAACACTTCTCCTGAATTGTCTCGACACTTATGTCTGAGTTGTCTCGACACTTCTCCTAAATTATCTCGACACTTTTGTCCGAGTTGTCTCGACACTTCTCCTGAATTGTCTCGGCACTTCTCCTGAATTGTCTCGACATTTCTACATAACTTGGAATACCTGTCCTATCAATGTTTCAAGGACAAACCTGCCTGCATGAACTTAAGCACATATCCAATACAACTTTGTGTATGTCATTGATATGATTGACTTCTTAAATTCTAGGACATTGTGGGCAATGGACCCAACAGAGATTCTTAATAAATGAACCGAAGAGATGTTTGCTTCCTCTTCTACACCTACCTGGGAAGCTTCCAATATTATCGAACCTGTGGATTACATGGGTAATCCGAATCATCCACCTTTTAATTAGGGTAATAACTATGGTAATACTTATCACCCGGGTTTAAGGAATTACCCCAACTTCTCTTAGAGTAATCCGGGGAACGCGACACATCCACCAAACACAATTCCACCCAGATATCAACCACCAAAATCTTAAAAAACCTCCCACTCTCGAGGAGGCTTTAAACAAATATGCGGCTAATAATGACACCAATATCCGGAATATCACCGGATCTATTTGCAATTTGGAGAATCAAATAGGGCAAATCGCAAAAATTCTCTCCGATCATCAACAAGGAGCATTACCGGGGCAATACAGAGCCAAACCCAAAGGAGTAAGCAAAGGCTATCGTACTACTGAGCGGGAAGGAGGTAACTACTTCCTCAAATCTGGTTGAAATAGAGGTAACATTTTCTACATCTACTCATCCTCCTATGTTTTTCAATGAAAATAAAATTAAGGAATTTTAACAGCCTCTTCCCTATACATCTAAATTAAAGAAAGACCGAATGGATGAGCATTAGGGTAAATTTTTAGAACTAATTAAGCAAATTAATAAAAATTTATCTTCTTGCGAAGCAATAACGCAAATGGCCGAAGTATGCAAAGTACCTCAAGGATCTTTTATCTAATAAAAAGAAACTTGAGGATATTTCCATGGTTCAATTTCTCTATTAATTTTTTGAACTTGAGGATTTTGCTTAATAAACTGCCTAAGAAATTAACTAATCCGAGTAAATTCTCTATTCCATGTTTATTTGGCGATTAATTGGTAAAACATGTGTTCTTCAATCTTGGCGCCTCTATTAATTTGATGTATTATTCATTATTTAAAAAATTGGGATTAGGAGAGCCTAATCACACAAGAATGAGCATCTAATTGGCAGATCGGTCTATTAAATACCCTATGGGAATTATTGAGAATGTGCTTGTCAAACTTGAAAAATTTATCATCCCGGTAGATTTTGTCATCCTTGACATAAAAGAGGACACCGAGGTTCCACTTATTCCCGGTCTCCCTTTTCTTGCCACCTTGTATGTCATTATAGATGTTAGTAACGGTAAACTTCTCCTCAGAGTCGGAGATGAAAAAGTTACCTTTTACTATTAAATCATCTATGAAAAATACACTTTCTAATGATGACTAGTGTTTCTTTTTGGAGGCTTCTCTTGATGAAGACTCCGTTTAATTTTATGAAATTTTTTCATCACCTATTTTTCATGAAGAAAATTTTTAAAATTTAGATTTAATTTCTCATGAAAATAGTGATAATAATTCGGCCACACACGCACCTATTTTAGAAATTTGATAATTAGGTAGTGATCCATTGAAAACTTCTTATGAAGAACCTCCAAGTTTAGAATTGAAACCAATGCCAGATCAGTTAGAATACTTATTTCTAGCAGAGGGTTCAAAGCTTTCCATTATTATGTCGGCTTATTTAACGTATGAGGAAAAATTGAAATTATTAAATGTTTTAAAACTTCATCGCCGCACAATTGCGTGGAAAATAATGGATTTGAAAGGGATTAATCCTTCCTTTTGTATACACAAATTTTTATTAGAAGAAAATTCACATAAAACTATTCAACCACAATACTGCCTAAATCCTAATATGAAGGAGGTGGTTAAGGCAGAGGTGTTAAAATTATTAGACATGAGCATCATCTATCTGATTTCGGATAGAAGTTGGGTATGTCCGATCTAAGTGGTGCCTAAGAAAGGAGGATTAACATTAGTGTCAAATGATAAAAATGAATTAATCCCTACTAGATATATTACCTGATGGCGGTTTTGCATCAACTACCGCAAATTAAAAGATACGATGCAAAAGGATCATTTTCCTTTACTATTCATCAACCAAATCCTCTAACGGCTATCCGAGAAATCTTTTAATTTTTTTCTTGGCGCTCTCTTGACATTTTTCCCAATCCCAATTGTGTTCGAGGATCAAGGGAAAACAACCTTCACTTATCCATTTGGCACCTTCGCCTATCGGAGGATTCCATTTGGTTTAAGTAACGTGTCGACAACCATCTGAAGGTGTATGTGTTGGGTCCATTACACACAATGTCCTAGATTTGAAGAAGTCAATCATATCAATGACATACATAAAGTTGTATTTGATGTATGCTTAAGTTCATGCATGCAAGTTGTCCTTATAACATTGATATGACAGGTAATCGAAGTTTGTGACTGGTGGTCACAAGGCAAAAAGGTGGACAAAAAAAGCTAGCTGAAAAGGCAGGAATTTGCCTAACTCTACAGGCATTGAGTGAAGCAAGCTCACTCAACGCCAGATGTCAAGGATCTACTGACAAAGTTTTAAAAGCAGCCAAGTCCATAGGCATTTAGTGGAGCAAGCTTACTCAACTCCAGAGGTAAGGAAGGATGTTTGCTAGCAATAAATTTGACTAAGTCTATAGGCACTGAGTGAAGTCTACTCACTCAACGCCAAATGACTAAAAGCGCTGAGTACAGCCTGTACAGTCAAAGCCTAACAATTGGCAAGCTGAAAATGTAGCTAAGTCCACAGGCGTTGAGAGAAGTCTACTCACTCAACTCCATATAGCTAAAAGCTGTGAGACAGGCTACGCATAAGAAGAAACAGCAAGAAAGTGGCTAAGATCAAAGGCATTGAGTGAAGTCTACTCAATCAATTCCATACTCCATAAATTTTTGAGTATAGCTCAGACAGTCAATGCCACAGAAAATCTGTGTAGATATTTGACAAATTCCGCAGGCATTGAGTGAAGCTTACTCACTCAAAGCCTTGTAATAAAAAGCATTGACTGAACCTTAGACAGTCAGAGACTTTAATTTCACATAAATTTGGCTAAGTCCAAATGTGTTGAGTGAAGGCTACTCACTAAATGCTAGATAACCGAAGAATATCTTTTAAGTAGTTTGGCAATGAGTGAAGCTTACTCACTCAATGCCAAGTGACAAAATCTGTCTATGTAATATGGCGTTGAGTAATTATTGAAGAAGGAGACTGAGCGGTCTGGTAGTCTATGCTTGTCAGGTTGATGACCGCGCGGTCTAGCGGTCTCTCTCCAACGGTTTGATATCCAGACTGTTGTTGTTTGCTGTCTGTGCAGTCTAGCGGTCTCCTACCGCAGCTTGTTCTCTTCCTTCTGGTGTTGCCGAGCGGTTAACCGCTTTGTATAACCGCGTGGTCTGATCGGTCTGTTTATGTCTAGCAGCTCAGCTCTGTAAATTTTTTAGTCCCACATTGTTTATTTGTACTCTCTCCTCTCTCCTTCATTCTATAAAAGCGAGGCCATACTTTTGTAAATCGTATCTTTTTGGATAATAAAACTTTCAATTATACAAGTTCTGGCTTATTTTTAGTCACTGGTTAGCTACTTTTACATAGTATCAGAGGAAACGCTCGATTCCTCCTGATTTATTTGGCCCTTCTGTCTGAGCAGCTTCGTTCTCTATTCGCCCGGATACTTGTCTGTCTGCGCGACTTCTTTGCCTTGTCGCTGCCCTATTTGCGCAACTTCCTTCCCTTTTTTCTACGACCTGTTTTTGCGGCCTCTCTACTTCCCTTTCGATGAGTTCTCTTTTCGTCTGCTCGCACCCCGTGTGTTCGCACGACTTCTTCTCTATTCGCCAGGACTCTTTTCTGTTCATGCGATCTCCCCTTCTTTTCACGAACTTCCCAGTTTGCGCAACCTCTATCCCTGTCCTTTGGCCTGCCTCCTAGTCATGGCCCTCCTTGCCACTGGTGTGTTGACACCATGACCATTGCAGCTTCTTCTCTTTAGCCCGCTACTGTTTCCGTCTTTTCCACTACGGTTTCTTCTTCATGTCGCGGACTCCTTGTTCGCGCGCTTTCCCCCTTGTTCGTGCGGCTTCCCCCTTTTTGTATCCACGCGACCTCTCTTCTTCCAGCGCGTATTTCTGTATTTCTATATGGCAAATTCCGATATCTCCACCCCCATCATCTCTACCTCCACCACTCTTGTGGCTCCTCCTCCTCCTCCTACTCCTTAAGGAAACCTTGGCGCAATTTCTAAACTTGTTGGTTCCAACTATCCGGATTGGAGCGTTTCTTTCACCTTTATTCTTTGTTCTCAGAGCAAACATCATCACCTCACTAATGACCCGCCTCGTCCCGGGTCTTCTCAATTTGATGATTGGGATGCGAGTGATGCGCTTGTCCACACATGGCTGGCCAACAACCTATCTGATGAATGCCTTCCCATCACCTGCCATGATGAGACGGTCAAGGCTGCCTGGATTCACCACGCCACTCTCTACTCAAAGGGGGCCAAGACGTCCCATATTTATACTCTTTATATGGACCTCTTCGCACGCCCTTCCATGTCTCCTGCTGCGACTTATTATCTGGTTCAGGCTCTTGGCATAGAGATCCTCCAGAGTCGCCCCTTCTCCGCGGACTTGGCTGAGAAGAACGAGCACTTCCAGGAACTCCTGCTTGTTTGTTATCATATGCGACTTCCCGATTCATATAATATGATCCGCCAACAAATCTTGGGTGAGGGGGAATTTCAAACTTTGGATGCCACCGCAGCTCCCTTTGCCGATGTTACTTCGCTTCTCCAGCATCCTCTATTGTCCTCCCCTCCTCCATAGTACTCCTATGCGCACCAAGCTCAGCGGGGTGGCAATAGTAGTCGTAGCCAGTCAGGCGGGCGCGGTTCGTCCAGGTTCCTCTACTATCACTATTGTCGTAACAGCCATTCTATTGACCGCTTCTAGTAGAAACATCCTCATCTTTGCCCTCTGGTGATGCATCTTCGTCAACCTCTGCCTCCTCTCGGTCGTCTGCCTCTGTGGCCATGACTTCAGGTAGTGCCCACTTCGTTACCCAAGGTAAATGGCTGATTGACTCTAGTGCTTCAAATCACAGGACCGATAACCCTCAATACTTCTCTCTCCTAGAAACACATGATCAGTTGCCCCCGGTTCTTGTTGCGGATGGTTCCCCTTCCCCGGTTCATGGGACGGGCATGGTTCAAGTCACCCCGTTGCATTGCTTGGCGGATACCCTCTATGTCCCGAAGTTCCCATGCAATTTGTTATCCGTTACTACTTTATGCAAGCAATTAATGTGCTCTGTCTTATTCACTCCAACACCTTGTTCTTTTCAGGATTCGAGAACCCAACGGACGATTGCTACTGGGACTGAGAGCGGCGGCCTCTACTTTCTCGACAACATTTCCGCTCTGTCCGCCTTCTCCTCCTCCTCTACAGATCTGTTGCAATGGCATATTCGCCTTAGACATCCTCCTCTTAGGATTCTTCGCCAGCTTCTGCCCCACTTACCTCAGACCAGTCCTCCTCTCAATTGTGATGTGTGTCAGCTTGGCAAACATCACCGCTCCTCCTTCCTGCCAAAGTAAGGTTGTAGCTCTTCTCTCCCGTTTGATCTCATTCATTTTGATGTTTGGAGCCATGTTCCTACCCTCACTTTTGGTTTGGGTAGTTCTTACTTTGTAACGTTTATTGATGATTTTTCTAGATGTACCTGGGTGTATCTATTAAAAGACCTCTCTGAAATATTTTCTGTATGGCAATCCTTTTATTCTATGATTAAAACTCAGTTTGATGTTTCTATTAAAGTCTTTCACTCTGATAATGCTAAGGAATATCTTAGTCCTGAGTTTTCCTCTTTTTGTATGCAACATGGTCTTGTTCATCAGACCAGCTATGTTTACACCTCCCAGCAAAATGGGGTGGCGGAGCGTAAAAACAGTCACCTCCTCGATGTCGCTCGCACTCTTATGACGCAAATGCAGGTACCTCGCTCTTACTAGGGCTATGTTATTCTCCTCTCCTGCAATCTCATCAATCGCATTCCCTCTACGGTTCTCCACGACAAGACCCCCTTCTCCATCCTCTACCCGAGCAAGGAACCCTTTCCTCTCCCTCTCCGTATCTTTGGGTGCACGGCTTTTGTGCATGCTCTTTCCGCTACCCGTGACAAGATTTCCCCTCATTCCACCAAGTGTGTCTTTTTGGGTTACTCTACAACTCAAAGAGGCTATTGTTGCTTTGACCCCATTCTGCGCAAGCAGTTTGTCTCCGCATACGTGACCATCTTTGAGAATGCGTCCAACTTCTCTCCTACATCCCCTCTTCTCCCTGATGTCTCTAATTCTCCACAATCTCCCTCCATTCCTTCCACGCTTATCGACATCTCTCCTCCTACATCATCTCCTTCTTCATCTCCTCCTCTCTCCATTCTCTCCCCTCCCCCTTCTCCCTCTTCTCCGCAGCCATCTCTCTCTATTCCCAGGCCAACCTTCTCCGCTACGAACTCTCTGGTCACTGAGAAATGCATCGACTTGGATCTTCCCATTGCTCTTCGCAAAGGGGTGCAGGCGTGTACCCAACACCCGCTTGTGGACGTTGTTTCCTATAATCGTCTTACTCCTTCTCGCATGTCTTTTGCTTTTTCTATCTCGGCTACTGCCGCTCCCCGCACCTAACAGGAGGCTCTTGTTATTCCTCATTGGAATTCTTCCATGGATGAGGATATTCCCACTCTTACTGAAAGGAGTACATGGACCCTTATTCCTCCACCAATTGGTACTGATATGGTTGGCTTTCACTGGGTATTTGTTGTGAAGTTCCGCCTAGACGACACTGTGGATCGCTATAAAGCCCGGCTGGTGGCCAAAGGCTTTACTCAGACTTATGTGGTTGATTACTTCGATACCTACTCTCTTGTCGCTCGCCTCAGCACCATCCGGGTTATTCTCTCTGGCCGTAAACAGGGATTGGGCTATTTCCAAGCTTGATGTAAATAATGCTTTCCTCGATGGGCATCTTTATGAGGATGTCTACATGGAGAAACCTCTTTGGTATGTCTCTAAGGGGGAGATACGTGCATGCCGGTTGAAGAAGGCCATCTATGGCCTAAAATAGAGCCCTCGGGCATGGATCGATAAGTTTAGTGGCATTGTGGCTGCCATCAGCTTTGCAAGAAGTTCGGCCGATCACTCCTTGTTAATTTGTAAAACCGCCTTGGGAATGGTGGTTTTGGCAGTGTATGTGAATGATATTCTTCTTACTGGAGATGACAAGGCTGGGGTGGACTTGACAAAGAAATACTTCTGTCAACACCTGGTCACGAAGGATATGGGCTCCCTGATATACTTTTTGGGGATAGAAATTTCTCGGATGCCCGACTCGTTGGTTCTTTTCCAACGGAAGTATGCTCTTGATCTTCTACAAGAGGCTGGATTGACTGGTGCAAAACTGGCCCGGTGTCTCATGTCTACTGGAGAAGACAAATCATGGACAGATGACTCGCCTCTTTTGTCTGATGTCACGAGGTACAGATTTCTGGTGGGAAAACTCATTTATCTCACGGTGACTAGACCCGACATTTCCTATATTGTAGGCATGGTTAGTAAGTTAATGCAAGCTCCTAGGGAATGTTATATTCATTCTGCCTTGAGGATATTAGAGTATGTTAAAGCCGCACCAAGAAAAGGGCTACTTTTTCAGAAAAATGGTCATCTAAGGGTTGAAGCCTACTCAGATTCAATCTATGCATATTACAATGGCGACCGCAAATCTACATCTAGTTTTTACACATTTGTTGGAGAAAATCTTGTGCGCTGGGAGAGAAAGAAACAGTCTATTATCTCCAGATTAAGTGCAGAAGCCGAATATCATAGTATAGCGTCAACCACCTGTGAGCTAAAATTGTTGCGTGCTCTCATGCTTTACTTAGGAGAGGTCTATGACTATCCTCTTGCTATGTTTTGTGACAACAAGGCCGCCACATAAATATCCAGAAATTTAGTATTCCATGAGAGAACGAAACATATAGAAGTCGACTGCCATTTCATTCGGGAAGAGGTCTTGAAGAAACAGATTTGTACTCCGTTTGTCACCTCCGATAAAGAGTTGGCGGATATCTTCACCAAGCCGAATTCTACTTCCTTTTCCGACATTTATGACAAGCTGGGCATGATTGATATCTATGCTACAACTTGAGGTGGAGTGTTGAAGTAGGAGACCGAGTGGTCTGGCGATCTATGTTTGGCGGGTTAATGACCGTACAGTCTGGCAGCCTCTCTAAAGCGGTTTGATATCCAGACTGTTGTTGTTTGCTGTCCGAGCGGTCAAGCGATCACCTACAGCGGCTTGTTCTCTTCCTTCTGGTGTTGTGAGCGGTTAGCTCCTTTGTCGAACTGCACGGTCTGATAGGACTGTTTATGTCTAGCTGCTCATCTCTGTAAATTTTTTCGACCCACATTATTTATTTGTACTCTCTCCTCTCTCCTCCATTCAATAAAAGGGAGGTCATACCTTTGTAAATCATATCTTTTTGGATAATAAAACTTTCAATTATTTAAGTACTAGCTTGTTTTTAGTTGCCTGTTCGCTACTTTTACATTGTTGAAGAATCCCTCAATGCCTAATAATAGAAAGTTTTCAAGGCCAAAATCATTATGTGATGAAGACACACTAGACGCTCTCAATGTCAGAGAAGCAGGAATATTTTCTAAGACAAAAAGTGTTGAGTGGACTCAACGATCTCAATGCCCAGAGATAACAAGATTTTCTAAGTGTTTTGGCATTGAGTGAAGCTTACTCACTCAACGCCTAATGAAAAAAAAACTTTCTAAGTGTTTTGGCATTGAGTGAAGCTTACTTACTCAATGCCTAAAGACCAAAAATCTGTCTAAGTGTTTTGGCGTTGAGTGAAGCTTACTCACTCAATGCCTATACTAAAGATGTTTGATTTTGACTAAGTCCACAGATGGTGACGTTAGTAAAGTCAACAAGTAAACAAAATTAAAAATGTTGCAGGAATGCTTTTGTACACCTTTAATGGCGTCGGCGGCCAGCTGTTTGCCCTTTATGTAAAAAGAAGGCAGTAAATGGCAAAAATCACAGCCGCCAATTCTGGTGGGGCCCACTGCTCAAAGAGTCGTTGATTGGAAAATTATAAAAGGAAGAGATCAACCAAGAAGTAGAGTGCGACTAGGGTTTTTTGTTTACGCATAGCGACGGAACTTCTTCTTATTCCTCGCTATTGTTATCGAGCCTAAAGCAATAGTTCTACACAGTCGACCCGAAAGCAAAAGGAGATAGATGTTGCGATCTTCATCTGCACCAGCAAGTTAAGAAAGTTTTCTTTCTAAGGAAGAAGGAAGCTGCAGGTCCTACCTAGCTGTAGCTGATTTGAAGTCGATCAAAGATTGTTGGTGCCATCTTCATCTATACCAGCAAGGTCAAAGACATTTTCTCTGAGAAAAAAATAGTAGACAAGGGTCGACCCTTACTATAGGTACTTCACAAATCCAACCGATCATTTCTGAAAAACTTTTTCTTGATGTTGTGAAGAAGAAATCTTGAAGAAGCAGTGATCTTAAAGCATACTCAGAGGACTATTTCTTTAGAGTCAAAGTAGGGCTGAAATCTTTCATACCAGGAAAGTAAGAAGAGGCAGAGTTATCTAGTTTTTGCAGTCAAGAAGTTAGTGCTGGGTTTATCTCAGCTGAGGTTGTAGAATAGGGACAACCCCTACTGCAGTTTACTTCACAGATCCAGCAAAACATTTCCTGAAGATAAATTTCTAGAGTTATGTAAAAGAGAGAGCTGAGCTTCTATTTCAGTTCAGCAAGGTGCAGAGCAGCAGATCTACAAAGTTGCTTCCAGCTCAAGATTCTTGTTGTTGTGAAGAAGTTAGTGCTGAGGATATCTTAGATCAGGAAGAAGAAGAAGGCTTAGAGAAATTTCTCTGTTGCCATAGTCAAACCACACACACTCATACCCTGTAGGATCTTAACAGATTTGAGTTGTAGGCCTAATTATATAAAGACTAAGTGTAGGATTCAATTGTGAATCGAAGATGTAGGATCCAGTTTGGATCTGAGGTAGGTGATCATTTGATCACTGAGCTGTAGGGATTTTGAGTCCGAGGTAGGAGAGTCATTCTCTCTGAGTTATAAGGCACTTGTGCCTGAGCTGTAGGATCCTTTGGATCTGAGGTTGGGCCTTTGTGCCTGAGCTATAGTAGAGTCACTCTCTCTGAGGTAGGATCCTTTGTGGATCTGAGTTAGGGATGTCCTTTTAGCTTGAGTTGTAAGGCCTTTGGGCCTGAGGTAGGTGATCTTTGGATCAATGAGTTGTAGGGCCTTCTGCCAGAGCTATAGGACTTAGGGGAGACCGAGTGGTCGTGCGAGATCATGTTGTAAGCTCTTAGGAGCAGAGATTGGAGAAGTTCCTTGTCTAACTTGAAGTTAGAAAGGTGGGAGGGAAAGTGCACGTACCCATAATATGGGGAACCACTATATATTCTGTGTGTGCTCTTTGTGTTGTTTCATTGTTATAGGATGTATGTCTTGAAAGCATAAATTTACTAACTCTCAAAGAACATAAAGAAGGAAAATTAAAGATTATCATAAGAGATAAAGAAACCTATTCACCCCCCCTAGGTTATTTAGCTATCCTTGAAATCAAAGACTTTCAAGTGGTATCAGAGGGAGGTTTCTCAAAAAGGACTTAACTATCTGAGTAGATCACCAAGGATAGCTAAAAGGTTTACACTTATGGGTTCAGCTGTGACCATGAGGAGTAAACCTCTATGCAGTTTTAAGTCTGGAGCAAGGAGAACTTTATGACATGGAAAGAGAGGATCAGACAGATAATGGAAGCCTCTGATCATAGGGTTTTTGTAATAGTTCAAGAAGGTCCTTTCATTCCCAAGAAAGTCTCTGTCTTAGATGCAGAAGTCCAGAGTCCAAAGAGCTATTCTGAAATGACTAAAGATGAGATCATTCTGGCTACACTAAACAAGCATGAACAAAACATCATTATATGTGGCTTAGATGACTCCACCTTCCAGATCTTGGTCCACTACAAGACAGCCAAAGAAATGTGGGACACTTTGACTGTCTACAATTATGGCAAAGAGAAGGATGATAAGAAAGAAGAGGAAGACTTCATTGGAATTCTTTATGCTATTACAGATTAAGCTTAAGATTATCCTGATGTTGGAACAAGTATCAGGTCCCCTCTATCATACTCAGATAGTGATTTAGAGGTGGATTATGAAGATAAAGAAGATGCAAACTACTACTATGGGCTGATGGACATGTTAGATTGAGAATACTACCAGGATCAGCCTGGTCCAGATAAGGTACAATCACTGTCTAGTTCTTCTTATTTCTCAGGTAATGAGACCAGTCTAAATTCTGAAGCATCTTTATCCAGTGATGAAGATGACTCTGAGTCTGAGGTAAATGTCAATAAATTGATTTACAAGTATGGTGAAATTATGGAAGCTTGGAGAAGACGCAAGAAGTTGGCCAAAAGGCAGGCTGAGGAGATTGCTTCTCCTCAGCTAGCTGCTTCCCAATATGCTGAGACAACAACCTTGCTAGAACAGGAGGCAAGGGAAGTTGGCCAACTAAAGGCTATCTCAAATCTCAAGATTGATACCATAAGCCAAAAGGACAAGATCATTTTGGATCTTGAGGAGAAGCTCCTTCAGGAGAAAAGGATAGTGGCTAGTTTTTTTAAGCCAAGTACTGTGTTGCCTTTGATAGATTCCTTCTCCTCTCAAAACGGTAAGAAGGAGTTGACATTCAAGGGAATCACAAGAGTTGACCTTTCCAAAGGGAAAGGCAAAGCTCCTATAGTGCCACAGTTAACCTTTCACAAGGTAATCCTCCCTTCTAATTTGTATGACCAGGACTGCATGTATGGTCACTATAAGAATGGGAATTCTTCTTGTAAGAATACAAGTGTATCTTACAATGAAAGAAGAAAGGGTAGGGGAGTGAGTGCCTTTAAGTCTCCCTATGAAGAAATACAAATGGCCCATTCTGGACCATTTGTATTTGGTGCCTCAACCCCCACTAATAGGAACAAGGCAGTGGCCTTCACTCAAGACCTTCTAGGAAGGACTCAGACAAAAGGTAAGTCTATCAGTAGGCCAGATCTTGCTATATCTGATGCTAGTTGTAGCATGTACTCTACAAAGAGGACTGTTGTGATTAGCATTCAGAGCAAGCCAAGGAAATCGGCTGAAAGTCTCACATTCTATCATTCCCTTGCTAAGAGGAACTTGAAGAAGGATACTACACATCTTCCTTCTATTATATCTATAGTTAATCCAACAGTCAAACCTACTCAGAAGAGAAAGTATAATATCCATGAGTGTTGGTGTTGTGGCAAAGTGGGTCATTTTGCCCTAGATTGCTAGCACAATCCATGTGTGCCCCGACGTAATATTAGTCTTCCTATCAGAAAATATACACGAAGACAAGTAGTGATTCAGACTAACAAGAACCTAGGACCCAATATCTATTGGGGTTCTAAGGTAAGATAAATCTTTTTTGCAGGATAGTCCAAGTGCCCATACCCCCATGAAGTATTTGTATAGAGATTACCTATACCATCTCTCGTGTGATTCTTTCTAAATTATTGTGAGTTTTGGTGAAAACAGAAGTCTAGTATGGTCCTGATTTATATTGAAATATCGTGCTTGATCTAAATCTAAATTGCAAGCGTTATTTTATTAAGAATTTCTCGTATAAATTGGAGTGTTAAGCTTACCCTCGAATTAATTATTTTTGGGAACAGATTTTTAGACTTTATTTTAAAATCGCAATCTTAGTCAGGATTTTCTTTATTTGGAAATATGAATGTTTGCACATAATTGAACTTTGAATTGCTAATTGTCCATCGAAGCCATGGGCCTGCATCAAAGTGGTAGCAGTTATTAAGGGGGAGCAGGAGCAGGTGTGCCCTATAGACAAGAAAGTATGGTAATTATAACTTATCTTGTTATATGTTTTCCAAGTTAATATATTATTCCTGCATAAGTTAGTGTATGTCATTGACTCATTTGATTGATTGTTTTGAATTCATCAAATAGGGGGAGATTATTGAGCCAATTGCCCACAAGGTCCTAGATTTGAAGAAGTCAATCATATCAATGGCATACACAGTTTTATTTGATGTATGCTTAAGTTCATGCATGTAGGTTGTCCTTATAACATTGATAGGACGGGTAATCAAAGTTTTTGATAGGTGGTCACAAGGCAGAAAGGTTGACACAAAGAAGCTTGCTAGAAAGGCAGGAATTTGCCTAGGTCCACAAGCGTTGAGTGAAGCAAGCTCACTCAATGCCAGATGTCAAGGAGCAGTTGACAAAGTTTGAAAAGTAGACAAGTCCGCAGGCGTTGAGTGGAACAAGCTCACTCAATGCATGAGGTAAGGAAGTATGTTGTCTAGCATGAAATTCGGCTAAGTCCACAGGCATTGAGTGAAGACTACTCACTCAATGTCAAATGACTAAAAGCGTTGAGTACGGCCTGTACAGTCAAAGCCTAACAATTGGCAAGCTGAAAATATGGCTAAGTCTGTAGGCGTTGAGTGAAGTCTACTCACTCAACTCCATAGAGCTAAAAGTTGTGAGGCAGGCTAAGCATAAGAGGAAATAGCAAGAAAGTGGCTAAGTACATAGGAGTTGAGTGAAGTCTACTCACTCAACGCCATACTCCATAAATCATTGAGTATAGCTCAGAAAGTAAATGCCATGAAAAATCTGTGTAATTATTTGACTAAGTCCACAGGCATTCAGTGAAGCTTACTCACTCAATGCTATGTGATAAAAAGTGTTGACTGAACCTTAGTCAGTCAGAGACTGTGATTTCACAGAAATTTAGCTAATTCCAAATCCATTGAGTGAAGGCTACTCGCTCAATGCCAGATAACAAAAGAATATCTGTTAAGTAGTTTGGCGTTGAGTGATGCTTACTCACTCAATGCCAAGTGACAAAATCTGTCTAAGTAATATGGCATTGAGTCATGAAGGCTCACTCAACGGCTAGTAATAGAAAGTGTCCAAGGAAAAAAAGCATTGAGTGATGAAGACACACTCAACGCTCTTAATGCCAAAGAAGCAGGAATATTTTCTAAGGAAAAAAGCGTTGAGTTGAATCAACGCTCTCAATGCCTAGAGACAGAAAGATTTTCTAAGTGTTTTGGCATTGGGTGAAGCTTTCTCACTCAATGCCTAATGACAGAAAAACTTTCTAAATATTTTGGTGTTGAGTGAAGCTTACTCACTCAACGCCTAATGACAAACAATCTGTCTAAGTTTTTTGGCGTTGAGTGAAGCTTACTCACTAAATGCTTATACTAAAGATGTTTGATTTTGGCTAAGTCCACAGATGGTGATGTTAGTAATTTCAACAAGTCAACAAAATTCAAAATGTTACGGGAATGCTGCTGTACACCATTAATGGTTTCAGCGGCTAGCTGTTTGACCCTTTATGAAAAAATAAGGTGGTAAATGGAAAAATCACAGCCACCAATTTTGGTGGGGCCCACTACTCAAAGAGCCATTGATTGGCGAATTATTAAAGGAATAAATCGGCCAAGACTTAGAGAGCAATTAGGGTTTTCTGTTTACGCATAGCGGTGGAACTTCATCTTCTTCCTCGCCAATATTGCTGAGCCTGAAGTAATAGTTCTGCACAGTCGACACTAAAGCAAAATGAGATAGTTGTTGTGATCTTCATCTGCACCAGCAAGTTCAGAAAGTTTTCTTTATGAGGAAGAAGAAGGAAGAAATTGGTCCTACCTAGCTGCAACTGATCTAAAGCCGATTCAAGATTGTTAGGTCCATCTTCTTCTGTACCAGTAAGGTTAGAGACATTTTCTCTGAGAAAAAATAGTAGCCAAGGGCTGACCCTTGCTGCAGGTACTTCCTAGATCCAGCCGATCATTTCTGATGAACTCTTTTAGGATGCTGTGAAGAAGAAAGCTTTAAGAAGTAGTGATTTAAAAGTAGAATCAGAGGACTATTTCTCTGGAGTCAAAGTAGGGTTGAATACTCTCAGTCCGGGAAAGGAAGAAGAGACGTGGCTATCAAGTTTTTTAAGTCAAGAAGTTAGGGTTGAGTTTAACTCAGCTCAGGTTGTAGCATAGGGCCAACCCCTACTGCAGGTTATTTCACAGATCCAGCAGAACATTTCCTGAAGATAAATTTCTAGAGCTGTGTAGAAGAGAAAGCTGAGCTTATATTTCAGTTCAGCAAGGTGCAGAGCAGTAGATCTGCAAAGTTGCTTCCAGCTCAAGATTCTTTCTGTTGTGAAGAAGTTAGGGATGAGGATATCTAAGCACAGGAAGAAGAAGAAGGCTCAGAGAAATTTCTCTATTGACATAGTCAAACCACCCACACTCATACCCTGTAGGATCTTAAAAGATCTAAGTCGTAGGCCTAATTATGTAAAGACAGAGTGTAGGATTCAAGTGTGAATTTGAGCTGTAGGATCCAGTTTGGATCTGAGGTATGTGATCATTTGATCACTGAGATGTAGGGCTTTTGAGCTTGAGGTAGGAGAGTCATTCTCTTTGAGTTGTAGGGCACTTGTGCGTGAGATGTAGGAACCTTTGGATCTAGGGTAGGGCCTTTGTTCCTGAGCTGTAGGAGAGTCATTCTCTTTGAGGTAGGATCCATTATGGATCTAAGGTAGGGTTGTCCTCCCAACCCGAGTTGTAGGGCCTTTGGGCCTAGGGTAGGTAATCTTTGGATCACTTAATTGTAGGGCCTTGTCCGTAGGCTGTAGGTCTTGGAGGAGACCGAGTGGTCCTGCCAAATCATGTTGTAAGCTCTTAGGAGCAGAGATTGGAGAAATTCCTTGTCTAACTAGAAGTTAGAAAGGTGGGAGGGAATGTGGATGTACCCATAATCTGGGGAACTACTATATATTTTGTGTGTGCTCTTTGTGTTGTTTCTTTATTGAAAGTTGTATGTCTTGAAAGCATAAATCTACTAACTCTTGAAGAAAATAAAGAGGGAAAATTAAAGATAGTCACCAGAGACAAAGAAACATATTCACCCCCCCCCCCCCCCCCGCTTGGTGATTGATCTATCTTTGAAATCAAAGGCTTTGAATATGCTAATGATTTTTGACGAACTAGTGGAGGATACTCTGAAGGTTTGCAAGGATGATTTATCCAGTTTTGGAGATTCATTTGATTTATGTTTAATAAACCTCTCTCATGTTCTCCAAAGATGTGAGGACACAAATTTAGTTTTAAATTAGGAGAAGTCCCATTTTATAGTATGTGAGGGTTTAGTGTTAGCTAACAAAATTTCAAGGGCATAAAGGTAGAGAAAGCCAAAATAGAAACTATAGAAAAACTACCTCACCCTTCTAAAGTTAAGGTCGTTTGTAGCTTTCTTGGGCATGGCAATTTTTATCCCGGATTATTAAAGACTTTTTTAAAATTACCAATCCCCTCATTCACCTTCTAGAAAAAACTGAACAATTTATTTTTGATAAAGATTATTTGCGTGCTTTTTCTATTATTAAAGAAAATTTAATAAATGCTCCTATCATGATATCTCCCAATTGGGATCTTCCCTTTGAAATCATGTGTGATGCTAATAGTTTTGTTGATTGTGCGGCCTTAGGAAAACGCATCAATAAAAATTTTCATCCTGTATATTATGTGAGAAAAACACAAACCGCTGCACAGGAAAACTATACCACAACTGAGAAGGAATTTCTTGCCGTTAATTTTTTTTTTGATAAATTTCGTTGTTATCTCAATTTGCCCAAAATTATTATTTTTATCGATCATTCAGCTTTGCATTTTTTACTAACAAAAACAGATGCAAAGCCTAGATTTATTAGGTGGATTTTTCTTCTCCTAGAATTTGACTTGGAGATTCGTGACAAAAGGGGAGCAAAAAATCTAGCGGAAGATCAGCTTTCTCAGTTGGAGAATCCCAATTCTGAAGAGCTTATCAAGGTGGTTATTGATGATACTTTTCCCGAGGAGCGCCTCCTTGCTTTATATAATGTAATAACTCTCCTCACTCCTTGGTTCGCCAATTTCGCAAACTACCTTGCAACGAGATTTCTCCCAAGGGATTTTTCTTATCAAAAAATGAAGAATTTCTTTTCGAATTTGAAAAATTATTTTTGGGAGGATCCATTTCCTTTTCGAGTTTGTGCAGACCAAGTGGTGTGGAGGTTTCTCATGAGGAGGGAGCCCAAATATTAAAACATTGCTACGATGGACCCGATAGTGGGCACTACAAAGCCAATCGAATGGCATGGAAAGTACTTGAGGCATGCTTTTATTGTCCGATGATCTTCAAAGATGCTCACGATCATATAAGTCGTTGTGAACAATGCCAACACTCAGCTAATATTTCCAGCCTTGATGAAATTCCTTTAAATTCATTTTTAGAAATAAAGGTTTTTTATTTATGGCGGATCGACTTTGTTGGACTGTTTTCTACTTCCTCTAGAAATAAATATATTTTGGTAGCGGTCAACTATGTGCCAAGGTGGGCTGAAGCGCAAGCCCTTCCCACCAATGATGCCCGAGTCGTGACACAATTTCCTAAAAAACCCTTTTCACGATTTGGATCACCGCGGGCGATAGTCAGTGATAGGGCCACTCACTTTTGTAACAAGGAATTTTCTAAAGTATTATCTAAATACGGCATTACACATAGGTTGTCCACCCCCTATCACCGTCAAACAAGTGGCCAAGTAGAAGTAGTAAATTGTGAATTTAAATTAAGTTTATAAAAAATAGTTTATACTAATAAAAAGGATTGGTCGGTTAAGCTTGAAGATGCACTATAGGCTTATCGGACCGTGTACAAGAGTATTATCGGTTGTATGCCATATCGATTAGTCTATGGGAAAGAATGCCACTTATCAGTTGAGCTTGAGCACGTCGCCTTTTGGGCACTTAAATTTTTAAATCTTGATGAAAATTTGTCACCCGAGCTCCGCAAAATACAAATTTACGAGCTTGATGAGTTGCGCTCCTTCGCCTATGAAAGTAATAAATTTTATATGGAGCGCAAAAATGTTTAACATGATAGAAAAATTAAGCACCCGAAGGAGTTCAAACCGGGAGACCAAGTGCTCCTGTATAACTCACATTTATGTCTTTTCCAGGAAAACTTAAGTCCCGCTGGTCTAACCCCTTAATAATAAAAGTGGTGTTTCCCTACGCGATAGTTCTTATCTCGTATCCGGAAAAAAGGCGAGTTCAAAGTGAACGGGCATCGGTTGAAATTATTTTTCTCCGGCAATATTATTAATGAGCACCAAAATTATATTATCCTCCCTAACCGGTAACTTTGTGTACTATTTTAGTCGAGCTCAACGACCGTAAATAAAGCATTCTTGGGAGGCACCATATGGTTATCCTGTTTTTTAAATTTTATGGTATGTTTAATTTTTTTACAGGTTTGGACACTTTATGATGAATGACGATCATCCAGGCTCGAATGTCAAGACTCTTTAAAGTCGGTAATTTGTGTTTTATTTATTTTCTATTTTTTTAGTAAATCTATAAAAATCAAATAAAAAATATATTTAAAAAAAACCGAAAATAAATTAATAATAAAAAATCGGCAATTTAATTTTAACGCGCCCCTATACCTAGCGTGACCGAGAGGCGTGTTCTTCCAGGAATACAGAACCCAGCACTGGTTCCAAGGTGATGTTTTTCTATCTGTGTTCCATTAATGTCACGGGAGTGACATTCACTAGTCACGGGCATGAAATTGAAAAAACTTTTCTATCCTAAGAAAAATAATAATAAAGATTTAAAAATTCAGGGACGTAAGTCACGCCCATGACAAACTATGTCACGCCCATGACATTGGGAAGTCTTTTCCATGACGTAACCGTGAGTAAAATATAAAAATTTAAAAATATAAAACAACATATTTTGTTTACATGCCCCATGGTCACGGGCATGACCCTGGGCCGTGTCGTGCAAATCTGAAGCATTGACCTGGTCAATTTCTCGGATGCCCTTATTTTGCAGGTCATGCCCCGGAGTCACGGCCATGACTCTGGGTTGTGACTTGTAGAAAATTTATTTTCAGCCATTTCTCGAGAGGTCAGCGTTCCACACGCCCATGTAGGTTACGCACTGTTGGAACACCCTATTACTATTTGGGTCAGGATGACTATATTTCTATAGGGATTTTGTGTTGTGACCTCCTTATTGTTATAAAGGTCACATAGGTTAGTTAGAGTCAACTTCAGCTCGACGCAGAGTCGACTTCAGCTCGACGCAGAGTCGACCTCAGCTCGACGCTGAGTCGACCTCAGCTCGACGCTGAGTCGACCTCAGCTCGACGTTCCGTCAAGCCCAGTTCTGCTTTTTGAAACCACTCTCTGGCCGACGTGTGTCGTGCTCAGATCGACGTTTTATTGTGAGCTCGATGTTTTCCAGGCTCCCGTCAGTTTTGAATAGGAATTCAAATTCCTTCTGTCAAAACAATTAATGCTGAAGATTTATTGGCCGTTACAGCAAATCTAGTGCATGGCTCAAGGAATTTTCTAAGGAATGTTTGCCTGACACTTCCTTCTGAGACATGGACATTTAAGGAAAGCATTTAATGCTTGCTGCCAACGGCTATCAAAGACTCAGAAGAAGAACACAGAGATATATTTTCTATCAGTCAACAGAGAAACACCGTTCTTCTTCTTCTTGCTCTCTGTGATATTCATTCAAGCTTACACACAGGAACTCTGATTGCTTCAGACACAACCATCCAACCTGTTTGGATCATCTTTTGCTGGAGCAGATCAGATCATTAAAGACCTGTCACCCTTGTGCAAAGCTCTCCTTCCTGAACTACTTCTTGATCTCAGGGGGAGCTCTGACAACATCAACAAATCCACTTTGCTTCTCTCTACTTATTGATAGAGAAGACAACATCAGCTTTTTCTTTTTCTTTCTGTACAGGGTTTTAACTCCCTTCAAAAGTTACCTTTGGTTTTGCTGAAACCTGGTCAAAAATCAGCCCCTTTGGTTTGTGAGAACCTGGTCAAAAACTCTCTGGTGCTCAAGACACCTGATCAACTCATCTTGAAGTGGATTCCTATCTAGGGTGATATAAGAGTGGACTACCCAAGATTTTGGGGAACCACTATAGCTCCTTGTGTATTCTGGTTGCTTGTTTCTTTGTGTTTTGCTTTGTGCTGTGATTCTCTTCTTACTTTGATTAATTGCTATAGCACCATACACTAAGTAAATCTAAGCCTTCTCTCCATACAAGTTTTAATTTGCAAAACTATTTTAAATCACTCTATTCACCCCCCCCCCCCTCTAGAGTTAGGATTGATCTTATCCCTCACTTTCAATTGGTATCAGAGCCAGGTTGATCATTCATACAGGCTAACACCTGAATCAAAAGATCTCTGATAAGATCATTTCTCTCAAAAGGGCTATTTCTTTTAGTTTTACTTATCTTTAAAACTCATGGCACAAAACAAGGACTTTGCTAGCACCAGACCTCCTATGTGCAATCTCTCTAAGTTTACACTATGGAAGACAAGGATTAGACTTTACATGAATTCATTTGATGAGGACATCTTTAATTCTGTGTTGACAGATTGTCCAAGGCCTCCCACAGGAACAAGTACATCAGCTGTTCCTCCTCCTTCAGGAACTGATGCTGACATAAGAAAGTGGAAGGCAGCAGATGCTAAAGCCATGAACATCTTGGCTCAAACCATGTCAGATGACATTTTCCAGAAAGTAGCTGAATGCAATACTGCCAAAGAGATCTGGGAAAAACTTTCAGAAATTGTATCAGGTTCTGCAGATGAAAGAAAGGATAGGAGATCCTACCTCATCACCCAGTATGAGAACTTCAAAAAGGCAGAGTCTGAGTCAGTTGCTGACATGTACAAAAGACTAAGTCTAATCATCAGTGAGCTTAGATCACTAGATAAGGACATATCTCTCACTGAGATAAATGACAAGATACTGACTTGTTTCCCTAGTTCTTGGGACTCAAGAATCTGGTCAATTAAAGATGGAAGGAATGTCTGTGAGTTATCCACAGAAGATCTTCTAGGAAAGCTCAAGAGTTATGAGCAATTCATTAAGAAGAGAGAAGAAGAGCAGAAGATATCCACACCAACTGAAAAGGTTGAGAAAACCATTGCCTTCAAGGCACAGGAAGAACAACCTAAAGAAAAGGTGTTGGGAAATGAAGAGCTTATGAGCCTACTTGTCAAAAGGTTCAATAAGCTGAATAAAAAGAACTTCAGAAGATGGTCATCCAAAGACAAAGACAAGCCAAGGTATGACAGATCTACTAATAAAGATATTATCTGTTTTGGCTGCAGGAAACCAGGACACATTGTCCCCAACTGTCCAGAAAATCAAGATAAGGACAGAAGGGACAAGAAGGAAAGAAAAGATAAAAGGAAGGATAAGGAGTCAAGGAAGTACCATGACAAGCCTTCCTCCAGCAACAACAAGCACACCAGAAAAGGATTTGTGGTTGAATCCTGGAGTGACTCTGATGAGTCTGATTCATCATCCAGCTCTAGTGATGATGAGGATGATGCAGAAGAAAAAGGATTCTGCATGATGGCCATCAATGCATCTCAAAAGAATACTGCTGACCACCTATCTGATCAGGAACTTACTGAGGATCAGGTAATAGATTCATTTGATTTTAATTCTGATGAATTTAAATCTGAGTTCAAATCTATGTGCATTGACTTGATTGAATCTCAAAAGTTAATTGTAACTCTTAGAGAACAATTGATTGAATGCAAATCCATTAACTCAGATAATCTTAGACTCTTAGAAGAGTTGAAGCAGTGTGGGGAGGAGATAGCTTCACTGAAAGGTGAACTATCTAAGGCCAAACAATTTGAAGAAACCCTTAATGGGAGAAGTATCAAATTAATGGACATCACAAGTACAGTGAACTCAAGATTGAATGGTACACTTGGCTTGGGTGCTTCATCCAGCCAACCCATAGTGCTGACAACTCCAATCAAATTTACCAGTGACAAAGGTAAAGGAGTCTTGATAGTTGGCTAGGAAGAATGCTGACTTAACCCAGGAAACTGGACAAAAAGCGTCGAACGAAGCTCGACGGAGGTCGAACAGAGCTCGACGTAATCGCAAGAAAACGTCGAACTCAGGTCGACGCCTTCTACCTTCTGAACAAAGCAAGACTTCGCCGTCGAATGGAGCTCGACGCACTCACCAGAGTCCGTCGACCGAAGCTCGACGTGCGTCGAGCCAAGTTCAGAGCAAAAGTCAGTTCTCAGGGGTTAATTCAAGATTTAATTCCAGCTCCACATCTCATCACTTTAACCCTTATGCTGAATGGATAATACCTCCTAGGAGATATCATCCTGTAGGCTATAAGAGTCAACCTGATATGTCTTTTATTTCAGAGTTTAAAGGATATCAAGAAAGGCCCAAGGTAAACTGGGTCAAAAACAATTGATTTGTTGTATGTGCAGGTAAAGACCTATCCAATTGAGAACCAGCAGTGGTACTTGGACAGTGGGTGCTCAAAGCACATGACTGGCAACAAGGAGAACCTTGTGTCCTTCAAAGCCAAACATGGACCCAAAGTAATCTTTGGAGATTCAAACTTTGGACAAACAAAAGGCTATGGCCAAGTCAAAATAGGGTCAATTACATTCAAGAAAGTGGCCTATGTGGAAGGACTAAAGCACAACTTAATCAGCATCAGCCAGCTATGTGATGCTGGTTATCAGGTTTGGTTTACCAACTCAGCATGTAATATTGCATTAAATAACAACATTGTTTTAATTGGTAATATACAAGATAACATATATCTAGTTGATTTCAATTCATCTAAAGTAGATATTTGTTTATTTAACTCCCTTAGCAAATCTAATGAACTATGGCATAAAAGATTAGGACATGTGAACCTTAGAACCATTGCTAAGTTATCCAAAGACAACCTTGTTAGAGGACTACCTTCTGGTCCCTACAAGAAGGAAGGACTTTGCAAGGCTTGTCAATTAGGCAAGCAAACTAAAAATAGTTTCAAGTCACTTAATAAGAGTGATTCACCTAGAATTTTGTACTTATTGCACATGGACCTTTTTGGACCAATTAATGTACAAAGCCTAGGAGGGAAATCTTATGCTTTAGTAGTTGTAGATGACTTCTCAAGATTCACTTGGGTGTTCTTTCTGAGAAAGAAGTCTGATAACTTCAAGATTTTGACAGATTTTCTCAAAGGCATACAGATTGAGTTCAATACTCACATTGCCCTGATCAGAAGTGATCATGGGACAGAGTTTGATTCTCTTCTTATGCTAGAGTTTTGTCAGAAGGAAGGTATCAGGCACACTTTCTCAGCTCCGAGAACTCCTCAACAAAATGGGGTAGTTGAAAGGAAAAATAGAACCCTTATTAAATCTGCCACAACATTGTTGACAGATGCTCACCTTCCTCTAACCTTTTGGGCAGAGGCTGTGAACACCTCCAACTATGTTTTGAATAGAAGCCTGATACATAAACTGAAGGGTAAGACTCCCTATGAGTTACTCAAAGGGAAGAAACCTAAAGTAAATTATTTCAAAATTTTTGGTTGCACTTGCTTCATTCACAATAATGACAAGAAATACCTAGCTAAATTTGAAGCCAAAGCTGATGAAGGAGTATTTCTGGGATACTCCATGATTAGCAAGGCTTATAGGGTTTTTAACAAGTGCTCTAATAAAGTTGAAGAATCCATGCATGTTACATTTGATGAAACTAATATGTCTTATAAGGAGAAGGAGACTTCTACCATAAGCAATTTGCAGGAACATTCAATTTCAGAAAATCTGAAGCAGCTTACCATCAAAGACAAAGATTCATTACCTTCAACAATTCAACAAGACACTAAACTTAGTGACAATGAAGAGGAATATCAGGTTTTGGAAAGCTCAAATGGTCAACAAATTGAAGAACCAGTTGTTGTTCCACAAGAGGAAACAACAACACAGGTTGGTTCACCATCAACACCCCTTGTTGATTTTGTAACAACAAGAGATCACCCAATTTCACAAGTAATTGGAGATATCTCAGTAGGTGTGCAAACAAGGAATCAAGTTAATCACAATATTATGCACACTTGCTTTCTTTCTCAAATTGAGCCTCAAACAATACAAGATGCAGAGCAAGATCCAAACTGGATCATTGCAATGCAAGAGGAGTTGAATCAATTTGAAAGGAATAAAGTTTGGGAATTAGTACCAAGACCAAGGAACCAGCAAATTGTTGGAACCAAATGGGTATTCAGGAACAAGTTGGATGATCAAGGAATAATTGTGAGAAATAAGGCAAGACTTGTTGCACAAGGATATTGCCAAGAAGAAGGGATTGATTATGACCAAACCTTTGCACCAGTTGCAAGGTTGGAGGCCATAAGAATCTTTCTTGCATATGCAGCTCACAAGAGATTCAAGATATATCAGATGGATGTCAAGAGTGCATTTCTCAATGGAGACATCAAGGAAGAGGTTTATGTAAAGCAACCTCCAGGTTTTATCTCTCCAACCTCTCCTGATCATGTTTTTAAACTACATAAAGCTTTATATGGTCTCAAGCAAGCTCCTAGAGTATGGTATGAGACCTTAGCTTGTTTTTTATTGGAAAATGATTTTAAAAGGGGTAGAGTAGACCAAACTCTCTTTATTAGAACCCATAGGTCCCATATCCTACTATTACAAATTTATGTAGATGATATCATATTTGGGTCTACTGATTCAAACTTATGCAAAAAGTTCTCACAACTTATGCATTCAAAGTTTGAAATGAGTAGCATGGGTGAGCTTGCTTTCTTTCTAGGATTGCACGTTAAACAACATGTGGATGACATTTTTATTTCTCAAACCAAGTATGCAAGAGAACTGGTTAAGAAATTTGGAATGTCTGAAGCATCTTCTATGAAAACACCTATGCCTACAAATGTTGTTTTAGATGCTGATGAATCTGGAAAAACAGTTGATCAGACAAACTATAGAGCAATCATTGGCTCATTACTTTATCTAACAGCTAGTAGACCAGACATAATGTTTGCTACATGCATTTGTGCTAGATTCCAAGTAAGCCCTAGAGAGTCCCACCTCACATTAGTTAAGAGGATTCTTAGGTATGTAAAAAGTTGTCCTAATCTAGGTCTCTGGTATCCACATGACTCAGGATTTGATCTAACTGGATTCTCAGATTCTGATTATGCTGGATGTAGAGTAGACAGGAAAAGCACCAGTGGAACTTGTCAATTCCTTGGTGATAGACTTGTCTCCTGGTTTTGTAAGAAACAAACTTCTGTGTCCACATCAACTGCTGAAGCTGAATACATGGCTGCAGGCAGTTGTTGCTCACAGATTTTGTGGATTCAAAACTAGCTCCTAGACTATGGCTACAACTTAGAGATGTCTAAAATTTTTTGTGATAATACTAGTGCAATTTGCATTGCACAAAATCCAGTTCTCCATAGTAGGACTAAGCACATAGAGATCAGACATCACTTCTTAAGGGATAATGTAGAAAAGAAGAAAATTGCACTAGAATACATTTCCACTGAACTACAAAGAGGAGATATTTTCACCAAGCCCTTGGATGAAAAGAAGCACTTCTTCTTCCTCAATCAGTTGGGAATGCTAGATGGAGATAGTATAAATTAAAACTCCAAGATTTTGAAACCCATAATTAACAGGAATAGGAAAATTTTCATTTTAAAATTCCTCTGTCTGAGTGGTTTCTTTGAGCTCTGAACTAAGCTCGACGCTGCGTCGAACTAAGATCGACGGTCCGTCGCCCTCAAAAGCGTCGAACGTCGACCTCAACTTCTAGCGTTGAACTAAGTTCACAGCTCCCTGGCTTCTTGAGTTTTTCTCCCTTCGGTCGACGCCTTCGTTCAACGTCGACCTGAGCTCGACGTATAGCATCAGCCCAAGCGTCGAACGTCGACCTAAGCTACACGCTGTTGAGCCGTTCCAGTTCCCCTAGAGCCTTAGAGCGTCGATCTGAGCTCGACGTTCTTTCCTTTTCTGCGTCGAACCCAAGTATAAAATCATTCTTCTCCGTCGTTCGCAGTTGCGCTCTCATATTTTCTGCTCAAGCTTTCTCCCTCCAAATCCTTTACTCTTGATCTTGGAAGGTATCTATTTGCAGGATAATGGCAATTGCTGCAGGTGCATTGGCGGCAATGAAGTTTGATTCAGGTTTTGACATCGACATCGACTCCTTTGATGGATCATCGCAAAATTTTCTGGATATTCTGGAGCTATTAAAAGAGCAGCACCTGGTTAACTTCATGATAACCAGGATTCCTCTCCCAGAATCTGAAATCAAAGAGTGGATTTTTACTGCAGTGAATTCAGATAACATTACGATGACTGGAACAATTTCAGGGAATGAGGTAGCCATTTCTCCTCAAATCATTTCAGAGGTTTTCGGTTTTGCTTTTGGAGATGATGAGATAGAACTCTCTGTGGAAGAGTTTGCTGTGATGCTAGACAGAATGGGGCATAATTCTGGTAACCCCTCTAAACTTTTAAAAGTTAACCTAGCTATTGAGTTTAGGCTGTTAGCAGATATCATAGGCAAGGTAATTTGTGCAAAGAGGACTGCACATGATGCCATTACTAGGCATCAATTTTGTATTATGGCTGCAATTTTGGATAAGAAGCATCCCAATTGGGGTTTGATTGTTTTTGATATGATTAAGAAGAAAATGGATAAGAACTTTGTCCACTTTGGAAGGGTTCTTGGTTTGATTCTGAACCACTGTTGCCCTCAGTTGCTTGTGTCCTCAAAGAAGCACATCAATGCTTCTAAGAGGCTCACTTGTGCACTGATTGGCAAGTGGGACAGGAAGATTGTGAACTCCAGGGCAACTGCAGCAATGAGGACTTCTGCAGACACCAGGACTGTAGAGGTCACTCTTCCTCAGTCTACTGGCCCAGAAGCAGGGGTTTTGCCATCTTCCTCCATCATCCTCCCATCCTCCTTCATTCCAACAACAACAATCATCTCATCCACTCAACCCATTCCTTCATCCATTTCTACTATTGCATCCTCCATTCCACCACTCATCACTTTCCATCCCCTCCACTATTTTCCTCCCATGAGCTTGGACTCTTCATCTCATGAGGACATCCTTTCCCTTGACATTCATGATGAATCCTTCATGGATGCCTCTCCCTCCTCTCCTCATGACTTCCACCCTTCATCAACATTTTCAGAACTTCTCCTATCCTCCATCCATGAACCAGCTATCCCTCCCATGTCTGCACCACCAACAACATCTTCTACCTTCACCTTCTCTGCTGCTCCCTCTACCTCTACTCAAGTCCCACTTGAGCAAGTAGATCTTTTGCCTTCGGCCAATAAGCTTTTTGATATTTTGGCCCCTAGGCTCTCCTCTCTATTGGATGCCAAGCTGGCTCCTCTAGTCCTTTCCCTGAGCTCTCTCTCTGCCTCAGTCTCATCCCTCTCATCCTATCTGGCATGCCCTTCTTCTGGGGGCCTAAAGTCAGCTGCCACTGATTCTAGGCAGGGGGAGATGTCAGCAGAAGAAGAGCTGCAGCCTTCAGCAGTACATGTAGTACAGGTTTGTTCAGAGACAGTTTCAGCAGTAGAAGTTCAGATGACCTCTGAGGCTCCTCCTCAAGGTTCAGTTCAGATGATCAGCAGTGCCTTAGACTTTCAGTCCTTGGCATCTTCTGTCCAGAGCTTCTACCTTCCAGCACATCTTCACTTCAGAAACTACAGCCTCCTGCCTCCTCAAGAAGACCTGTCTAGGGCCATTGTCCCTTTTCAGAAGATCATTCCATCCTCCTTGGCTGTTGATGCCATGATCCTTGATGAAGCAGTGGTAGCTCTGGCTCCTGCTTGTGATGATGTTGTTGTTGAAGCAGTAGTAGCTGCTAAGACTGTTCCCTCAGAAACTTCAGGTGAATTGAATGAGACACCAGATGAAGTTGAGACCATTGTCTCCCAAGTTCTTCAGGAACTAGTCACCTCAGCCTCTATGGCTCCTGAAGCTATTTCCTTTCCTGCAGTGTTAGACTCCTCTTCTACACTGTCAGTAGACCTTCCTCTAGTTACTTCTTCAGCTTCTCCAGCCCCCATCAATTTTCCTATCTCAAAGAGAACTTACATAGATCCTTATGATGAATCTCAAAGCTCAGAGGATGAATTTGCAACTGATTCTGATGACTCCTCTGCAACCATTGCAAGGAAGAGGAAAGCAAGATCCAAAGCACTGAAAAGAGTTCCATCGGCTAGAGTCACAGATCATGACATCCCTTACCACATCAAGTACAACTGTGAAATCACTGAGCTCTGGATGCAATACTCTCTAAACCAAAGAAAGGCAATGAAGAAGAAAAGAAAGTTCAATGAAGGCCCCTCCAAGCCTGTCCATCAGCCTCCACCTCCACCTCCTCCAGATGCAGGTGCAAGTGCAAGCCTCTCTTCCAATCCTGCCCCATCATCTCTGCATGGCAAGACCTATCAGTCAAGAAGATCCCAAGGGTATAACCAGCAAAGAGGATACAATAGAGGCAGGCAGTCCAGAGGAAGATCAGGATCTCAACCTTACCAAAGGGGAGGACCCATTGATCCAACCTCGGGTCCCTATCCTTACAGACCCAGAGTTGACTTCACTCCAAGAACTCATCAAGAACACTCTGCCAACAGATATGAACCAGCAATTCCTTTTGAAGATCCTACTAAAACTCCAGCTTACTGGAAGGCCAGGATGACTGAGATGGCTGCTCTGAATGAGATTGACAGAGCTAGAGCAAAAGGTCTGGACACCTCTCACATCAGCACCATGTCAGATCAAAGGATAGAAGAATTGGAGAAATACAACTCAAAGAAATTCTTTGATTCTGATAAGTATATGCAGCTTCATCCTGCAGCTGTACCAGCTAGTGGAAAAGGTCAGAAATCCTTAGGTGCAGCTGAAGATTACAGATCCAAGAAGGATGCTACAAATCCTAACAGGGAAATTATCTTCAAGGCAAGTGATCAAGACAAAGCTCCAAAGGAAAAGTAATGTAAGGTGTTTTATCTCTTTTTCTCTGCTGGATACAAGATATTAAACATTATTGCTGCTATATAGTGTTATATATATGCTGGTTTATTCTGTCATATGTCTGGTTGTATTTTATTCAGTTTTGTCTTGCTTTACTTCTTTTTGAATCCCTAAATTCATGTAAATAGTAATCCTAATCCAAATAGGGGGAGATTGTTGGAACACCCTATTACTATTTGGGTCAGGATGACTATATTTCTATAGGGATTTTGTGTTGTGACCTCCTTGTTGGTATAAAGGTCACATAGGTTAGTTAGAGTCAACTTCAGCTCGACGCAGAGTCGACTTCAGCTCGACGCAGAGTCGACCTCAGCTCGACGCTGAGTCGACCTCAGCTCGACGTGGAGTCGACCTCAGCTCGACGTTCCGTCAAGCCCAGTTCTGCTTTCTGAAACCACTCTCTGGCCGACGTGTGTCGTGCTCAGATCGACGTTTTATTGTGAGCTCGACGTTTTCTAGGCTCCCGTCAGTTTTGAATAGGAATTCAAATTCCTTTTGTCAGAACAATTAATGCTGAAGATTTATTGGCCGTTACAGCAAATCTGGTGCATGGCTCAAGGAATTTTCTAAGGAATGTTTGCCTGACACTTCCTTCTGAGACATGGACATTTAAGGAAAGCATTTAATGCTTGCTGCCAACGGCTATCAAAGACTCAGAAGAAGAACACAGAGATATATTTTCTATCAGTCAACAGAGAAATACAGTTCTTCTTCTTCTTGCTCTCTGTGATATTCATTCAAGCTTACACACAGGAACTCTGATTGCTTCAGACACAACCATCCAACCTGTTTGGATCATCTTTTGCTGGAGCAGATCAGATCATTGAAGACCTGTCACCCTTGTGCAAAGCTCTCCTTCCTGAACTACTTCTTGATCTCAGGGGGAGCTCTGACAACATCAACAGATCCACTTTGCTTCTCTCTACTTATTGATAGAGAAGACAACATCAGCTTTTTCTTTTTCTTTCTGTACAGGGTTTTAACTCCCTTCAAAAGTTACCTTTGGTTTTGCTGAAACCTGGTCAAAAATCAGCCCCTTTGGTTTGTGAGAACCTGGTCAAAAACTCTCTGGTGCTCAAGACACCTGATCAACTCATCTTGAAGTGGATTCCTATCTAGGGTGATAGAAGAGTGGACTACCTAAGATTTTGGGGAACCACTATAGCTCCTTGTGTATTCTGGTTGCTTGTTTCTTTGTGTTTTGCTTTGTGCTGTGATTCTCTTCTTACTTTGATTAATTGCTATAGCACCATACACTAAGTAAATCTAAGCGTTCTCTCCATACAAGTTTTAATTTGCAAAACTATTTCGAATCACTCTATTCACCCCCCCTCTAGAGTTAGGATTGATCTTATCCCTCACTTTCACGCACCCCCCGAGTCATTGGCGTGACTGGGGGCGTTACCTCACATATTTTTCCAATTTAAGGCCCTTCCCCCCTTCTTCCCTCCACACCAAATCCACCCCTCCTCCTTTCCTTTTCTAACCCTAGATTCCTTTCTTTCCTTCAAAAATTCCTCGCCACTAACCTCGCTCTACTGATTCCTCATCTTAGAACCCACAGATCCCGCCATGGCGGAAGCTATGCTTATCTTTAAGAACTCAACCCAACAAGATCGGAGCGATCATTTACATTCCAAATGATAGTACGTTTAGTAGTCTAAACTATTAGGGTATTTTTAGGTTTTTAATACACGAATCATGTCTTGTAAGCTTATCTGTTGACCTCCTTTTGTATATATTATTGCCACTAATGTTTTCTTCTCTTTTTGGAGGTTTTCACAGCTTTCAGCTAATTTTGCTGTTACACGCCCCCTGTCACGCTCTACCCGGGAGTGTACTTGGGGCATGTTACCCGATCCCGAAGAAATTTTCTGCCATAAGCCAGATCCCAAGAAAAACACCTGATATGCCCCCCTGACACGCCACCCCTGGGCATGTCTCTAGGCGTGTCACCCCGATTACAAAGCCTACTACCACAATTAAAGATTTTTTGTTATTGCACGTTAAAAGTACTAACACGCCCCCCAACACGTACGTGTCGTCGGGCATGTACTGCTTTTTCGATGATTGACAGATTTCTGACCAATGATTGTGACGTGGCGTGCCTTATACCCCCCCTACACGGGCATGTCCTAGGGCGTGTTCACTATTGTACAGAAGAAATCATCATTTCTGCCAGAATTTAGTTCCTGAAGTCAACCCTGTACCTGACATGCCCCCCTTACACGCCCTCCCCGGCCGTGACCGGGGGGCGTGACTGACCCAGAAAAATATATATAAATTCAGGGCCCAACTTGTGTCCAGCAATAGTTTTTGTGTGTGAGGGGAGGTGCTGCCCTTTTATTTCTTAGAGTTTTTCATGTGTCCTTCTCTCTCTTTATCATTTTAAGCTTTTCTTAATTCTAGCTTAGTGTACCCTTTAATACTAGATCTTGTAATTTCTTTAGTAGCTTAATGTTAATGCTAGCTTAGTTTTAATTTCCATGCACTTGTAATCTATAATTTCAAAATTGTAATTCTCTTTTAGCATTAATATAAAGTACCCTTTTACTTTGTTTTCATAATGTTCTTCTACCCATCTCTCTTCCTCCACTTCTCCATGTTTAATTAATCCTCCTTGTACTCGATCTTGATGATCCAAGGTTCGAGTTGATTAATTTATGATGCTTTAAGTTTACTTTTTCTTTTTAGGGTTTAGGCTTTCGATTTACTCTTGAAAAATCATGTTTGGAGTTATATCATCGACATATAATTTCCATCTTTGTTTTCACTCTTAGCAAGATGATAGGCTCATAGTTTGAAGTGAACACCCAAGAGTAAAGAGAGTTGCATGCACTACTCAAGAGAGGTAGACATTTAATCTCCCGGATTGGAGTGAAATCGAATTGTGGGGTTCACCGCTTAAATCGAGCTTTCGGTCTCTGATTTGGATGAGAGTTAAGTCGGACCTTACAAAACTCAGTTGGGAATGACTACGAGAGAAGCGTATTCAAGATTTAGGAACCTCCACGGTCAAGGACCTTTAGCTTATTAAGTTAGGGTTTATTATCGCATTTTAATCAACTTTTGCGGAGGTGGTTCTCGATCAAGTGCTTTTCTATTTCATCATTTCAACCCCTCATTGTAATCCATTTTAGTAGTTCATTATTTAACTGCAAGTAGTTATATATTTAGCACAATATTTCTTTTCTTAATTGCAATTAGTTTTCTTTTAACAAACCCTAAAACAATACTTTGATAAGATAATAGTCTTCGGGTGAGTAAAATTAATCAACAGTTCCTAGATTTTAATACAACACTTGTGTCCCCTAGCTATAATTCGATAGGTATACTTGCCTAGATGGATTGCTAGTTTGGTTCTTATTCTCTTCACGATTAGTAGACAACAAATTGGTGGCGCCGTTGCCGGGGAGCAACTTTTGTTAATAATTCGAAATCACAAACCTGTTACTCTTATCATTTCTCTTTCTCTCCCTCTTTCTTAAAAATTAAAAATTCAAAAAAAAACATATTAACGCACTTAATAGAAACCCGCATCACAATTTTTATACACCACCTAACTCTCTCGAAAAAGACATTATGGCTTAAATACCACTATCTTGTCTAGTACCTTACAAACCAAATATCGGGTAGCCCTTTGTAAGTTTGGGAGTTAAAACATTAAAAAAATCTATTTCAAAAAATTTTAACTCATTTTTTTCTAGTTTTTCTTATTATCTCTTCCTTTACCTTCTCTTCTTCTAGTGCATTACTCGTGGAAATCCGTCGGTTATTTTGGACTTGTACCACGAAATTGAGCGTACTCTTCGGAGAAGATCGTGATTTCAAGGCCCTACTCTCCAAATATCGATTGAGGATTCAGAGTCATTTTCTAACTTAAGAATGGAAGAACCCAACGGAGAGGAAGCCCTGTATAGGCCTATATCCTATTATGCAAGGTCGAATCTAGAGGGTACAAAATTAAGCATAGTCTTTCCTGCTGTAGCTAATAATAACTTCGAACTAAAGCCTAGCGTAATTCAAATGGTGCAGCAGTATGTGCAATATGACGTACTTCATGATGAAGACCCGAATGCGCACATCGCTAGCTTTCTTGAGATTTGTGACACCTTTAAAATCAATGGTGTTACAAATGATGCTATTAGGCTAATACTCTTCCCCTTCTCCCTTAGAACCAAAGCTAAATAGTGGTTGATGACTCTTCCAAGAGGGAGCATCACCACTTGGGATCAACTATCCGAAATATTTCTGACGAAGTATTTTCCGCCAGTTAAAACTGCAAAACTTAGGACTGATATTTCTTCCTTTTGTCAAATTGATTATGAATCTCTCTATGAAACCTGGGAAAGATTTAAAGAACCCTTAAGACGATGACCCCATCATGCGCTTCCTGTATGGCTATAAGTGCAAATGTTTTAAATCGGGCTAAATCAAAATACAAAGCAAATGATAGACGCAGCTTCGGGTTGTACTTTAAACCACAAAACCCCGGAAGGCGCTCTTGAGCTTTTCGAGGACATGGACATGAACACATATCAGTGGAATGTGCCTATACCTCTCCCAAACACATATCAGTGGAATGTGCCTCCTCCCCTCAGGTATGATAATCTACAACTTCTTCCCCTGAATAAATAGATTATGTTAACAATATGGCTAGGAATGCTTTTAATAATTTTTCTGCTACAATTTTTCCTGTGTCGGACTTTGCTTTTCCGAATAGTTATAATCTCGCTTTACGAAACCACCCTAATTTCTCGTGGAGTAACCCTTCGAATGCGAAGCGCTAGCCACCACAAAATGATTTTTTTTCACCACCTACACCTCTTCAAAATTATCAAAAATCTCTAAGCTTGAAGGAAATGTTTTCAAAATATATGAATGTTTAAGACGCGACTATAAGAAGCCTAGCTGAAACCGTTAAAAGTATAGAAAATGAAGTAGGACAACTAGCTAAAATTATATCTGAGCGACCCGCCGGGTCTATTCCTGCCAATACCGAGCCAAACCCGAGAGAGAAAGAGAAAGTTATAACTCTTCAGAGTGGGAAGCAAGTTTCTGCTATGGTTAGCGAAGAGCCCGAGGCAAGCTCTGCCCCCGTTTTGAATATTCCACCATCTACTGAAAAAGAAGTTATCACTCCGCTCTCTGTTTCAGAAAAAGATCTCGCTCCACCACCCATTTTTAAAAATGATCCAACTCCACCATACCCTTCCGACCTTAACAAACAATGTCTTGATGATCAGTATACCCGTTTCTTAGAAATGTTTAAGCAAATCCACATAAATCTACCCTTCCATGAAGCGATTTCCCAGATGCTGAAGTACGCTAAGTACCTAAAGGACCTCCTAACTAATATGAAGAAGTTGGAGAACTTATTGCTTGTCACATTAAACACCGAGTGCTCTACTGTCTTTATATACAGTTTACCAAAGAAGATCAGTGATCCGGGCAGTTTTTCTATACCGTGCGTCTTTGGTGATCTATTTGTCAAGCATGCATTTACCGATTTAGGTGCAAGTATCAACCTAATGCCCATCTCGTTATTTAATAAGTTAGACATTGGTAGCCTTAACCCCATGCATATGAGTATCCATCTCGACGATAGATCTGTTAAGTACCCATTATGAATTATGGAGGATGTTTGTCATATTGGACATCGAAGAAGACGTCGAGGTTCCCCTAATCCTTAGCCAACCCTTTCTTTCCACCTCTCGAGCTATCATTGACGTAAGAAATGGCAAGCTCTTCCTACGAGTAGGCGATGATGAAGTTACCTTCTCTATTACCCCTTTGATGAAAAATACCCTAGAGAATGACGACTCCTGTTTCTTCTTAAATACCTTAAGTGATGAATCTTCCTACAACATTTCTGAAGATAAGTTTTCTGATTTTCGTTCTTCCTCAAATTTTCCTACTAAAACTCTGTAAGAAATCGCCATGGACATTAATTTACCCCCATCCAATTTTCCGTATAAGTTAAAAGTCTACGAAGATATTATTTTTGAAAAAGAAAGAACTTCCAAAACAACTTATGTAGAACCCCCTACCTTAGAATTAAAAGAACTTATTGAACATCTCAAGTATGCCTTCCTAGAAATAAATTCCAAACTGCTAGTGATAGTTTCGGTCTACCTAACTGAATTACAAACTGACAAACTCATTCTAGTTTTATGAAAACATCGTTGAGCCATCGCCTGACAAATATCTGATAACAAAGGAATAAGCCCATCTTTCTGCACTCACAAAATTTTAATGGAAGATAATTCGTGTAACTCCATCCAACCTCAGCGTCGTATAAATATGAACATGAAAGAAATCGTAAAAGGTGAGGTTATGAAACTCTTAGATATAGGAATTGTCTATCCTATTTCAGATAGTAAGTGGGTTAGCCCTGTTCAGGTAGTGCCGAAAAAGGGAGGGATAAATGTAGTTGTGAATGAAAATAATGATTTAATCCCTACACGGATGGTGACGGGGTGGTGCATGTGTATTGACTATCGTAAGTTAAATGACGCTACCCGCAAGGACCACTTTCCCTAGTCATTCATCGATCAAATCTTAGAGCGATTATCCAACCAATACTTTTATTGTTTTCTCGATGGCCTCTCGGGGTATTTTCAAATGTCTATCTCACCTGAGGACCAGGCGAAAAATACATTTACTTGCCCTTTTGGCACCTTCGCTTATCGAAGAATCTCATTTGGGTTGTGCAATGCGCAAGCTACATTCCAAAGATGTATGTTAGTCATATTTGACAAGTACGTAGAAAGTATTATGGAGGTATTTATTGATGATTTCTCCGTGTTTGGCGATGCCTTGATAGTTGCTTAGAAAACTTAGAAAAAGTCTTTAAAAGATGCGAAGAAACTAACCTCGCCCTAAATTGGGAAAAATGTCATTTTATGGTGAGGGACGGGTTAGTCTTAGGACAAAATATTTCGGCCCGAGCTATTAAAGTAGATATCGCTAAGATAGAAGTAATTGAAAAGCTGTCGCCACCTACTAATGTTAAAGCTATAAAAAGTTTCCTAGGTCATGCTGAAATTTACCGCCGTTTCATAAAAGAATTCTCCAAAATCACCAAACCCCTTACTCAACTCTTAGAAAAAGACACCCATTTATTTTTGATGACCTTTATTTACTTACTTTTGAAACAATTAAAGATAAATTAATTAATGCCCCAATTATGATAGCTCCAGTGTGGGACCTTCCCATTGAGATAATGTGCTATGCGTGTAGTTTCGCGGTGAGAGCCATATTAGGTCAACGAATATCTAAAAACCTCCACCCCATTTATTACACGAGTAAAACACTCACATCTGCACAATAAAAATGCACCATGATGGAGAAGGAGCTCCTAGCTGTTGTCTTTGCCTTCGATAACTTTTGCCCATATATTACGCTTTAAAATATTATAGTTTTCACGGACCACTCGGCCCTCAAGTACTTACTTGTTAAGACGGATGCCAAGCCACTCCTGATACGCTGGGTCTTACTCCTCCAAGAGTTTGACTTAGAAATCTGCGATAAGAGGGGGGCCGAGAATTTGGCCGTCAATCATCTATCTCGCTTAGATAATCCGTACATAGAAATTTAAATGAAATTTTTTTTAATGATTTCTTCCCAAATGAAAAACAATTTTATATTAACACTTCTCCTTACCCCTCATTTGCAAACATCGCCAACTATTTAGTGGCTCCTTTCCTCCAGAAGAAGTTCTCCTCTCAGCAAAAGAAGAAATTCTTTTCTGAGTTGAAGAACTATATTTGGGAGGACCCGCATCTTTTCCGAGTTTGTGCAGATCAGGTGATAAAGAGATGTGTTTCTTTTGAAAAAGGGCAAGATATTCTAAAACACTTACATGAAGGACCGACTGGTGGTCACTATCAAGCTGCTCGAACCGCTCACAAAGTGCTTTGCGCACGCTTTAACTTGCCTAGCCTCTTTATAGATGCACAAACTTTTGTGAGTATGTGTGATAGTTGCCAACGGTCGGGCAATATTTCCAATAAAAATGAAATGCCCCAAAATTATTTCCTCGAGTGCGAAGTTTTTGACCTCTGGGGAATTGATTTTGTCGTCCCCCTTCCTTCTAGCTTCAGGAACAAATACATCTTAGTTGTTGTAGACTATGTTCCACGATGGGCTGAGGCACAAGCTTTTCCTACTAATGACTCCCAAGTCATAATTACTTTCTTAAAAAAATTATTTTATCGATTCGGTACTCCATGATCCATCGTTCGTGATAAGGGTTTACATTTCTGTAACGAGCAGCATTTTGAAACTCTTATAAAATATTGCATTACGCATTAGCTTTCAACTGCCTACCACCCCCAAACTAACGGGCAAGTCGAAGAAGTGAACAGAGAGATAAAGCGTATTTTAGAAAAGACTATTTCCACTTCTAGAAAAGACTGGTCAACCAAATTAGACGATGCTCTATGGTCCTACTGAACAACATATAGAATCACTATGGATGTAAGCCGTATCGGTTGGTTTATGGAAAATCATGCCATTTACCCGTAGAATAAGAACACTGTGCTTTTTGGTCCTTAAGGTTTTTAAATTTCGATCCCCACTCTGTCGGTGATTTTCAAAAATTTCAACTTAATAAACTCGATGAGGGGCGCTCTTACGCATACGAAAATAATAAATTTTATATTGAGCGGACGAAATGTATTCACGACAAACACTTAAGGCACCCAAAAACCTTAAAACTGGGCACCAAGTTCTTTTATACAATTCACGTTTATGTTTATTTTCTGGTAAAATAAAGTCACGATGGTCTGGGCCGTTTTATGTTAAAGAGGTTTTTCCGTATGGCACTGTATTAATTTCATACCCTGATAATGGTGATTTCAAAGTGAATGGGCAATCACAATTTCTCTATACTACCTAACTCTCTCGAAAAGGGCAAAGTGGCTTAAATACCATTATCTTGTCTAGTACCTTGCGAACCCTTCATTTGGTAGCCCTTGGGAAGTTTGGGAGTTAAAACATAAGAAAATCTATTTCAAAAAAATTTAGCTACACGACCTAACTCTCTCGAAAAGGGCAAAGTGGCTTAAATACCACTATCTTGTCTAGTACCTTGCGAACCCTTCATTGGGTAGCCCTTGGACAGCGTCTTAAACTTTATTTTTCTAGTGACGATGATGTCAATCCGAACAATGTTAAGTTTCTTCTGCACGAACTTTAACTAACTTAAGACTATTTATTTTTGTTAAAAACTTTAATTATTATTTTGGACAATAATCTTTTGGATAATATTATTTTATTGCGTCGAGCTCAAATGACGTTTTAAAAAAAGGGCGCTCTTTGGAGGAAACCCAAGTTATTTTACTGTTTTCTTTATTTTACTCTTTTTGCCCCGGAAGGCTCCGACAAGTTGAAGCTTCTACGATCGTCTATTCCAATGCTACTAAATCCATCACAAAGTCCAAAGAAGACATTTCAAGAAGTTCCAAAGCGCAAGCATGGGGCGGCGACATCACTAAACATTCGCGACACATAAATCTGGGGAAGTACAAGTTTTTCTATTCTGCAATTTCATTGCTATTTTAATTTCTCTCTCTCTCTATCCCCTCCTTTCTCCATTAAGGCCAATATCCATTTTAAGCTTGGGGGAGTATTTCCTCCTTCCCTTTTCTTTATTTTGTTTCCTTTAAAAAATCAAAATAAAAAAATAAAAAAATTTTATATATCTTAAAAATCCAAAAAAAGAGAATATCTTAAAAATCCAAAAAAAATAGAGAATATTTCAAAATAAAAATATATATATACTATTTGTTTTTATTTAATAGTTTAAGCGAATTTAGGTATTTTAATAGTACCCCTTGCTTTTTTGTTTTGTTTTTCTCAAAATTCTCTATAACAACTTAGCTAATTATGATCTTCCTAATCGTTCTTTTTAATTATGTTTCACAAGTAAAATGTTGGTCATGCTGTGTTTCTAATTCATTGTAGCATAATAATGTGAAACTTTTTTCCAAAAACTAGCATTTTTATTATGGTTTTCGTTCTTTATTCCCTTTACTTTCTTAAAAATCGTTCATCCACTATTTTCCTTTTTATTTTTGGATAATTTTTGTAATGTCAAATTTTGATTAGTGTAGTAGATGTGAACAATCCAAGTCGATTATTATTTCTATTTTCAAGATAATTTCATTAGTGTACATTTATAATCTAGGATTTCCTTTTTGAAAATTTTCAAAGCTAATGCTTTAGAAAAATTTAGGAGCATGAAAATAATTTAGGCCATTTTTGTTTTCGTGTGAACCTTCTTGCCAACCTAAAATTTTTTATCCCTAGTTAGCTGCTTTTGAGCCTTTTTCCGATTTCAATTGATAGCTCCACTTATAATTTCATTTACACAAAATATAAAATTTTCCAACCTATCTAATCACACTAACCTTTTTAGTTTCATTAAAAAATTTCATGATATGATAGAGTTGTTTTGTGATATTTTTGGAAAACTTCTTGAAAATGTATGCTCAAAAGAAATGTTTACTTTTGTTTGGCCAATTTCAAAATGAAAGGAAAAAATTATTTATGGCCTTTGTTTTAAAAAAAAGGGAAAGAAAAGAAAATAGATAAGAAAAAGAAAGAAAAATATTTTATTTATGATGAAATTTTTGAAACTCTTTATTTTGGTTTAGTGTGATTTTAAAGCCTCCATGTTTATCTTTGAATTCCACTCCTAATCATAATCCTAAACCAAACGTTTTTGTTCTAATAAGCCCTTTTGATTCATGTTTTTGAATTTTATTTATTAGCTAAGTAAAGAAGAAAAATAAATTAGGAAAGTTTTGGATTTAAATTTAGATTTTTGTTATTTGATTGATATAGTTATAATGTGTCTCTCTGATCTAGTAGCAACTCAATGCGCTTTTTCATTTTATTGCTTTGCTTAAATTTATTTAAAGAATTTTGTTAAAATTTTGGATGATTTTTTTCGTTAGTAAAGTTTATAAATTGTTAAACCATGCCTAGGTAACTGTTTTAGGTTTACGTTTCACCTTCTCCCTATTTAGAATTTCACAAAGTTCTTGTGTAAGCATAATTAGAACTTGTTGATTAGTCACTTTTTATATCTTTGCTAGTTTTTATATCTTTGCTTGGGGACAAGCAAAGCTTAAGCTTGGGGGAATTTGATAGTACGTTTTGTAGTCTAAATTATTAGGGTATTTTCAGGTTTTTAATACATGAATCATGTCTTGTAAGCTTATGTGTTGACCTCCTTTTGTATATATTATTGCCACTATTGTTTTCTTGTCTTTTTGCAGGTTTTCATAGCTTTCAGCCAATTTGGTGTTACACACCCTCTGTCACGCCCTACTCGGGCGTGTACTTGGGGCGTGCAACCCGATCCCGAGGAAATTTGCAGCCATAAGACATATATCGAGAAAAACACCTGACACGCCCCCCCACCCCGCCTAGGTGTGTCCCTGGGCATGTCACCCCGATCTTAAAGCATGCTGTCGTAATTAAAGATTTTCAATTGTTTCTCGTCAATAATATTGATACGTCTCCCAACACGGGTGTATCGCTGGGCGTGTACCACTTTTTCGATGATTGGCGGATTTCTGACTAATGATTAAGACGTGACATGCCTTACACGCCCCCTCCCCTACACGGGTGTGTACTAGGGCGTGTCCACTATTGTACAGAACAAATCATCATTTTTGCCAGAATTCAGTTCCCGAAGTCCCGTACCTGACATGCCCCCCTTACACACCCTCCTCGGGCGTGACCGGGGGTAATGAATCACTAAGATGTAGTCCCCAAGGAACTCCATCCAATAGCTCTATCAAATATTCAAATCTTTCTTATTTAATAAGTATTTCAAGCTCTCATGGTCTGTAAAGATATCAAACTTCATGTCATTCAAGTAATTCCACCAAAACTTAAAAGTGAATATAGCGACTGCCAATTCCATGTCATGAACAAGATAATTCCCCTCATACACCTTCATCTAGCGAGAGCCATATATTATAACCTTTCTAACCTGAAGAAGAACACAGCCTAAGCCACTCCTTGAAGCATCACTATATATATCATAACTTACTACACCACATTGAAAACACAAGATTGGTGTTGTGGTCATGAGACTCTTAAACTCTTCCAAAGTTCATGTGTACTCCGGCATCCAAATGAACTTATGATTCTTTCTCGTCAAAGTTGTGAGCGGCATAGCTATCCTTGAGAAGTTCTCTATAAAGCGCCTATAGTAGACGGTAAATCCAAAGAAACTCATGACTTCCGTCATAGTAGTAAAAAAAGGCCACTACTGTATTACAACAATCTTCACCGACTCCACAACCATACCCTCTCCACTAACCACATGGAAAAAGAATGCTACCGAAGTCTGCCAAAACTCGCGCTTGGAGACTTGACATAGAGCTGACTACTCCTTAAGGTATCCAAAATAACATACAAACTATCTGCTTGTTCCTCTTCTGACTAAGAGTATACATATATATCATCTATAAATACTATCGCAAGTCGGTCCAAGTACTCTCGAAAGGTTCTATTCATCAGATCCATGAATAACAATGGTGCATTTGTTCGTCGAAATGGCGTCACGATGAACTCATAACACTTGTATCACATACTAAATTCTATGTTGGAAATATTACAGAAGCAAGCTTATGTCCTTCTTCTTCACAAAAAGGACTGGTGCACTACAAGGAGATGAACTCGAACGTATATAGCCTTGCTCTAGTAACTCATGTAATTGAACCATCAATTCAAAAATCACTTTTGGCGTTATATGGTATAACAAGTTTGACACAAGTTTTTCACCTTCCACCAACTCAATAGTTTCGATCTCTCGCAGAGATGGAACTCTAAGGAGATCTTTTGGAAACACGACCACATACTCCTATACTATAGGAACATCACTCAAACTGTGCTTAGGATCTGAAGCCTCTAATAATATAGAGAATAACTTCGCACCTTTCTAAACCTCCTTGACCACTTAGAGAGAAGACATCAATATCATACTCGATCTTCGCATACCAGCAAACTTAGTCTCATGTTCGATGTCTTATCGTATTATGTTTTCCTTCGAGTTGCAGTAAAAAAGCAAAATAAAAGGCAAATTTTATTGCTCAAAAAAGATAAACAATACAAAGGTAGGCCCCCTTATTTTTACAAAATGGGGGAGATGAGAGAAGACAACAAGAGATGTGAGATGATATACAAGCTGAGCGGGATGGGCAGTTTGATACAGTCAAACTGCCACACTATACAGTCACTAAGAAGTCTCTGAACACCAGTTGCGGCTAACCTCAAGATCTCAGTGGTGGTAAACCCCCATACTGCTGATGCGGCTAATAATATGACCGTTGTTGCAGCTAACCTCCTGACTGTTACTACGACTAACCACCAGATCGCTGCTACGGCTAACCACAAGACTGCTACTATGGCTATCCACCAGACCGCTACTGCGGCTAACCACCAGACCGCTACTGCAACTAACCTCCTGATAGTTGTTGCGGCTAACCACCACACCACTATTATAGCTAACCTCCTGACTGTTGTTGTGGCTAACCACCAAACCACAGGAGCGGGTTCCCACGAATCTGCTATTGCTGATAACCACCAGACTGTTACTACAGAATCTTACCAAACTGCTATGATAGCTAGCTGATAGGCCGTTAAAGTGAGGATAGATATAACTCTAGATGGGGGTGAATAGAGTATTCAAAAATTATGACAATCTACTCAACTCCCTTAGAGTTAGTTTGCGAAATGAGTTTATAGATATTTGAAACCCTAGAGCCTAACACAAAGTGTGGTGCACAAGAGAAAGCTAACTGTAATTACAGTTTCATCTTTAGTCCTAACACAGCAACTAGCAATCCTAGTTAGTTCTATTCACATCCACAGTGCAATAATTAAAGTAAGCAACACAGACAACACAAGAGGTTTATAGTGGTTCCCTATAAATTGGTACATCCAATCTTCTACCACCCTGGTAGGAATCCACTACAGGTTTTTGTTCAGGTGCCTAGCCACCAACTGATCTGGTTCTGGTAGATCAAGTAGACCCTTTGAGCTTTTGTTCAGGAGCTAAAAATCCAACACAAGTTTTTGCTCAGGTGCCCTGCCACCAAGGTTAACTTTTGAAGGGAGTAATAACCCTTTTACAGGAGGTTGAGAGAGAGTTAGAATGTCTTCTCTATTATTAAAACAATATAAGAGAAGCTAGTGGATTGCACAGAGCTAGAAAGCTCTAAGGAATCAAGGCTCCCCCTATCTAAGAGAATATCCAGGGAGAAGTCTTACTTAAGGGTGCAGGATCTCTTCTGAACTCTTGATATATAAAATCTGTTGTCTTGAAGTTCTTGAAGGAGCAGCTTGAAGAAGACTCTTGATTTGAAATGGATTTTCTTCTTCAACAGCTTTTCTATCTTCTTCTTCTTCTTCTTCTAGAGGCTATGAGTGTGAATGTTCCTGGAAGTAGGATGAACTCAGGGTTGAAGAAGAATGCTGAAGAGAGTAGATCTTCTCAGTTGAATGTGAAAGAAACTGAGAGTTGTTCTTCTTGTTTTGAATCTGTATATGAATATCTGTGTCAACCAGACTTGGTGTCTGTGAGTATATCTCTCTATCTATGTATATGTGTGTGATTTTTTTTTAAACTTCTTTCAAAAGAGATCTTTATATATTAGCCTCTATAACGGCTCCAATCTTTATTTTAACTTTGTCTTCTTCTGAGATCTGCAATCTGGGCTGCAAATAGCACAATACAAAAATATATCCTGCAGTCAGACATCCTATAAAGGGATAAAGCTTTCTGAGAAGCTGCATATCCAATCTGATAAAAGAATACTAGAGAAAGTCACATCAGACCAAACTCTTTACGGCCAGAGAAGACTTTTGTGTCTAATGGCTATAAAGGACAGCATGGAAGATAAAGCATAAATGTATTTCAACTAATAAGACTAAAGACTTTTGTCAGAAAGAACTTGACTTATGCATAAAGAATGGGGCAAAGGTTGCCTTGAAATGTCAGCATAAAATCAATGAAATAATCTTTAATAAAATATGCCAAATAAAATGGAAATAAATCACAGAAGAGAAGGAGTACAAAATTACTAACAGCAGACAAAAGATCGTCGAACGATCCACGGAGATCGTCGATCGAACCACAGAGATCGTCGAACAATCAGAACAGATAGTCGAACGAAACAGATAGTCGAACTATCAAAGCATATAGTCGAGCTATCAAAAAGATAGTCGAACCATCAAACAGATAGTCGAACTATCAACACAGAGCAGATAGTCGAACTATCAAATAGATAGTCGAACTATCACAACAGAACAGATAGTCGAACTATCAGAGCAGATAGTCGAACTATCACAACAGAATAGATAGTCGAACTATCAGAGCAGATAGTCGAACTATCACAACAGAATAGATAGTCGAACTATTAGAGAAGATAGTCGAACTACCAAATAGAACAGATAGTCGAACTATCAGAGCAGATAGTCGAGCTATCAGATAGTTGAACTATCAAGGCAGATAGTCGAACTATCAAACAAACTGTCTGGACGAAAGAAGTCGAGCAGGGTTCGACGATCGACGAGGCAGATACCATAGATCGTCGAGCTAACAAGAGTTGAACTAACTCAGAGATCGACGATCTGCTGACTGACGAAAGTCGACCAACTGATAGACAATTGTCGAACAGTTGATAGACTATAGTCGAGCACCGTTCGACTATAGTCGAACAAAAAACAACTTAGCCAGATTTTAAACTAGATAAGCAACAAATCTACAACTGAGGGAATCTAACCTAACAACTAACCTTTGACCATAGATAAATCTTGGGTCAAGAAACTAATTGAGAAGACTAAACTCAAATCCAAACTAGGGTACCAACAATCTCCCCCTATTTGGGTTAAGTCTCTCAAAACAACAAACAACAACAAGTGCTATAAAATAGATATAAAAACAATATTAACCTGTTAGGATCAAAGGTGTATCATATCATAAATAAGCATCAATTTGTATCAACCAAACAGATAAACAATCTGACAATAAATAAGAACTCAAACAGCATCAGAGTTTGATTTGGAGACAGAAGAACCAGGAAGAAAAGAAATTTTTCTGAAAGGATCTGGAGCATCTTTCTTTGAGGTCTTCAAGTCTTGTTCTCCAATAATCTTGGATTCTCCTATTCTTGTCACTACAGCTTCTGGATGCTTTTCCATGTACTTTGAAGCATCAAAAACCTCAGGTCTGACCTGGAATCTATCTAGTTCCTTCTTTTTGAATTTTGACATTGTAGTTAAGTCTGTAACATCTTTTCCTTCAGCTTTGGCTTATCTTATCTGAGCTGATCCAACAGATTCAAGAAATCTGGCAATCCTTAAATCAGGATTAAGCTCTTGGCTTTCATATTCATTATCATCAGTTGAATCTAGAGGTTTTACAGTTTTGAATTTTGTAGAGAGTTCTAGCAAACTTGCAGCTGGCTCTTTATTTTCTTGAATAACTAGAGAAGATGGAGGAGCAAACTCTGCATATTTTTTACTTGAATTTTCAGAATAAACTACTCTTTTACCTTTTGAATCTGTTTGCTTTTTCTGAACTGGCTTTTTGGATGGTATGCTTTTGCTTTCTTTAGGAGGTGATGCTTTTCTCTCTGGTGAAGGAGGAGGAGAAAAGGTTGGCTTCTGATATACTATCTCCTTCACTTGCTCTTTTGTATCAGCCTCTTGTCTTTGATGTCCAGATTGAGATCTGCCTTGATATCCTGGATTACTTCCTCTTTGATAAGCCTGTGAGGGTGTGAATCTTGCAGAAGGAGCTGAGGGATTGGCAGAAACATTTCCAGAAGCTCCTGAACTTGGAGGAGGAGGAGGAGGTCCTCTAGGAGTCCACTTGGGAGCTGGACTCTCATATCTTTTGCTTTTCTTTCTCTGTTTCTGTTGATTTATGGATTGTCCCATCCAATGTTGATATTCTTTAGATTTGGGATCTATCCCTTTCAGTATGTAATAGGGAACATCATGCTCAGGATTTGGAGGAGGAGGAGCAGCAACTTTCCTTTTTCTTTTCGCTGCTTTCTTCTTCTTAGAACCTTCTAACTCATCATAATCATCCTCATCATCAGAGTGAGATGATAGAGGTTGGTCATAAGGGTCCAAGATAACTTGATCAGCTTTCTCTTTTGCTTTCAAAGCAACTTTCTCTCTTTCCTCTTCTAAGGCATCTTGTGCCAGAAGGGTATCCAAATCAGGTCCTCGGGTGTCATCCCACAGAGTTGATTTCTCTTCTTATTCTTCAGTAACTGTCTTGGAGACCAGTTCTTCTTGCACAACTATCTGAGCTGGAGGAGTAGATACGGGTTTTTGAACAGCAGGTTATTGAGCTTGTTTTGGAGCTTCTAGATCTTCTTGATCTTCTTGCACTGGATCTGCAGGGTTTCCCAACTCCCACAAATCATCTAGAAAGGAGGTGATGACTCCCTCTAGGTACAGAGCAACAATGGGAGTGGAGGATTCTTCAAGGCAAACTTTGACTGTAAATTCTGCTTCCATTATAATATCAGATGCCCTCTAATCTGAGACTTGGGCTACTTGAACAGCTGCTGGGTCTGGAATAGTAACTGTAAGAGAAGTTGTATCTGCAGCTTTCAGGATTTCTTCTGAAGGAGTCTCTTCTGGAGCTTCAGCTGAGAGAGAGATCAGGGGAAGTCCTGAGACATCTTCCTGGAACATCTCCCCCTTCTTGATTTCAGTAGGTACTGAACTCAGGCCCCTAAATTAAGAGGGCTCAGCAGATTTGGAGAGTGCTGTGATGGATTGAGTAAGGGAAGAAATGGAAGAAACAAGTGGGGCAATTACTTCTTCAATCGTGATTTTGATCGAAGGAGTAATTAGCTCCATAATGCTTGCAATGAAGGCTGGAGTTATTTCAAAGGATGGTGGGGGAATCACAGTAGATGGAAGATCATCAGGGACGGTGGTCTCTTGATGAGATATGTTGTGAACTTGAGACTGATGAGTGGATGTGGGAAGATCAATATGATCTGGAGGTGTAAGTGGTGACTGAGGTGGAGTGGGTAGTATCTCAGAAACTAACAGATCAAAACTAGGATATGAAATCCCAGCAAGATGTGAGGAAAGTGGAGATGTTGGAGGTGATGTATGGAGAATAGTGGAGTAATCTAGTGGAAGAGAGACAGTAGATGTAGATGGCACTTCAGTGGAAGTGGATGGTAATGCAGTAGATGTGGATGGCAATATAGTAGAAGGTGGAATGGGGGGAATGGAAGAGCCTTCTTCAGGTAGGTGGGGAGTGACTGATACAGTCCTAGTGCTCTCAGATGCAGCAGGAGCAACCCCTGCTAGTGAGGGCTTCTGGGTGTTCCTCCTCCACTTAACAAACAAAGTGTGATCTATCTTCTTACTAGCATTGATGGATGTAGCAACTGTACCCAACAGTTAAGGATATTTTTCTTTTAGAAATATTCCTATCACCCTTCCAAGAGTTACTTCCTTCTTGGAGTTCTTCTTCCTGATCAAATCAAACACAATACTTGCCCAATTAATCTCTTTCTTATTGACAAGGGCACACATCAAGACAAACTGCTGCCTGGTGATGTTGTCATGAGCAGAGTGCTTACCCAATAGCACTTTTCCAACCAGTTCTGCTAAGAACTTTATCCTCATCGGGAAGTTTACTTTCAGCAACTTTGTAGGAATGCCCTCAACATGTCCTGGCTCTACGAGCATTCTTCCATACTCTTGAGTATCTTGGTCATACTCTTCTTGACCATTCAATAATCCGAAAATTTCAGTCAGTACGGCAGGAGTCAGGATTACCTCTTCGCCGCCTATTGTCCCGGTCATGGATTTCTCATTAGAAGACGATGAGAAAACCCATTCTTTAATCTCTGGAATATTTATCTTAATCCTTGTGGACATCAACTTTTCCAGTCCTTGATCCTTGTAGAGCTGGAGTATCTCTAGAATCACCGCAACCCAGGCGTTGAACGAGTTGAAATCCACGCTGAAACCGGCGTCAAACTTCATCGCTGTCAGGACAGCTGGAGCAATCGCCATCGATTTTGTCAGAGAAGATGAGAGAAGCGAAGAGCAGAAAGCGTGGGGCAGAGCTCAAGCAGAAAGACGGAATATAAAAAGACAATCTCTATCGACTACTAAGAAGACGATCTCTTAACCTAGGTCGACCATCGGTTTTATAATAAAACGACAATTATCGACCTGTTTTAACAGATAGTAGAAGCGATAGTCGAAAGGTCATTCGACGATCGTTTCCTGAAGCAGAGTAGTCGAGCAATCGTTCAACTATTTCTGTATTCACAAGCAAATGAGCCGGCGTCAACCATAGGTCGACGATAGGCTCAACCTGTTCGACTATCGTCGAACGTCGTTCGACGATCATCAAACAGATTTCAACAAAGGTAGAAGTCACACTTAGTCTTTTGCATTTATCATGCCTAGTTGAACCAAAAAGAACAGATGCTTCTGTTCATCTAAGGGCTTGGTGAAAATATCACCTCTCTGAAGGTTAGTGGATATGAACTCCAGGCTGATCTTGTTCTTTTCCACATAATCTCTTAGAAAATGGTGTCTAATCTCAATGTGCTTGGTCCTAGAGTGGTGCACAGGATTTTGTGCAATGGAGATAGCACTGGTACTATCACACATGATTTTGGTGTTCTTGTGTGTGTACCCATAATCCAAAAGATGGTTTTGAATCCAGAAGATCTGTGAACAACAACTAGCAGCTGCTATATATTCAGCCTCTGTAGTTGAAGTTGAGACAGAAGCCTGTTTCTTATAGAACTAAGAGACTAATCTCTCTTCTAGGAACTGACATGTTCCTGAGGTACTTTTCTTGTCAACTCTACAACCAGCATAGTCAGAATTAGAGTATCCAATTAACTCAAATTCTGATTCAGCTGGGTACCATAGTCCTAAATTTGGACATCTCTTCAGGTATCTCAAAATTCTCTTGAGAAGAATCAAATGAGATTCCTTGGGGTTGACCTGGAATCTAGCACATAGGCATGTGGCAAACATTATATCTGGTCTACTTATAGTTAAATACAATAGGGAACCAACAATGGCCCTATAGTTTTTCTTATCAACTGGCTTACCCTGATCATCAGAATCTATAACTGCATTAGTAGCAATGGGTGTATGCATCGCTGAAGCATCAGCCATCCCAAACTTCTTTACCAATTCCTTAGCATATTTGCATTGGGAGATGAAGATGCCATCAGCATCTTGCTTTACTTGGATACCAAGAAAGTAAGACAACTCACCCATACTACTCATCTCAAACTTAGAATGCATCAGGTCTGAGAACTTTTTTAAAATTTTGGGATCAGTGGAGCCAAAAATAATATCATCCACATAAAATTGAACTAACAGGATGGTGTCCTTGTGATGTGATAATACGTTTTGTAGTCTAAACTATTATCGTATTTTCTATTTTATATTGTACAAATCATGTCAATTATTAGTTTATTTTTTATCATTTTTATGCAAATATTATTGCCACTGACTTTTTCTTGTCTTTTTGAAGGTTTCCAGAAAATTGGCCAAAAATGACCTGACACGCCCCTTTGTCACACCCTCCCTGTGCGTGACCTAGGGTGTGTCACCCGATCCAGAGGACTCCTGCTGGAAGGGACAGAAAAACAAACAAAACGGCTGTCATGCCCCCTGACACACCCTCCTAGGGCGTATCGCCAGGCGTGACCAAGGGCGTGTTTCCCTCTGCCGCAAAGCTTGCCGCCGCATTGAATGCAGGTTCCGCCACAGCACGCAATAGTACTGTCACGCCCCCCCCCCCCCCGTCACGGGCGTGACTTGGGGCGTGCCATCAACCTTTCCAACGACTGACGGATTTCCGACCAATGATTTCGACATGACGTGCGTGTCACGCCCCCCCCCCCCTACATGGGTGTGACCATAGGTGTGTCGACCGACGAACAGAGGCAATCATCCCTCCCGCCAGATCCCACAACCCGAGGTCAACTTTGTACATGTCACGCCCCCTGACACAACCCCCCCTAGGGCGTGTCGGAGGGCGTGACCAACCCGAGAATTTTTCCTATAAATTCAGGCCCCCCTTCTATTTCAGCAAGCTTTGGTTGAGAGGGGGAGGTGCTGCCCCTTTGGTTCTTGAACTTTCTTATGCTTTTTTCTCTCTCTCTCTCTCTCTCTCTCTCTCTCTCTCTCTCTCTCTTTCTTTGTAATTTTCTTTTAACCCTAGTTTAATCTTTACTTGTTTATGCTTTCTTTGTAATCTTTAGTGTTGCTTAGTGCTAATTGTAGGGCTAGAATAGGTTTCAATTCCTTGCACTTGCAATTTCTTTTTCCATAGTGTAACTTGCCCCTTTTCATTAATAGAAGTGTTCTTTGTTTAGCTTGTGTTCTTTTTATGCTTTACTAGTCATCCCCCCTCCTCAAATTCACTATGATTAACTAATCCTCCTTGTACTCGATCTTGATGATCTGAGGTTCGAGCGATTAAGTTATGATGTTTTGATTAATCTTTTCTTTTTAGGTTAGGGCCTTGAATTACTCTTGATTAATCATGGGTTTGAGGTATATTATCGATATATACCCTCCACCTTTGCTTTCATTCTGGGTTAGCCGAGAGGCCGATAGAATGAAGTGAGCATTTAAGAGTAAAGGGAGTTGTACGCACCCCTCGAGAGAGGCAGACGTCCAAATCTTCCGGATTGGAGTAAAATCCAATAGTGGGGTTCACCGCATAAAACGAGTATTAGGCCTCCGATTTAGACGAGAGTCGGTCGGACCTTCCTAAACTCAGTTGGGCACGACATCGAGAGAAGCGTGTTCAAGCTTTAGGAACCTCCACGGTCAAGGACCTTTATCCTATTAAGTTTAGATTTTTTATCGCATTTTCTTAATCGTCTTTAGCCGAGGTGATTCTTGATCAAGTGCATTTCCATTTCATATTTTCAACCTTTCGTAGTAATCGATTTTCTTATGCTCTTTAATTAACTGTAATAGCTCTCTTTCTAGCTTTAGCTTTACTTCCTTCCTTGCAATTAGATTCTCTAAAACCCTTGTTTTTCTGTCAATAAGATAATAGTTTTCGTGTGAGTAAACATACTCAACAGTTCTCGGATTTCAATACGACACTTGTGTCCCCTAGCTACAATTCGATAGGTATACTTGCCTCATTGGATTGCTAGTTCGGTTCCGTTTATTTTCTTCGAACCCTAGCGCGCAACAAGTTTTTGGCGCCGTTACTAGGGACCCAACTTCCGTTGATATCTTGAAAACACGAACCTATTAATTTTATCTCTTCTCTTTCTCATCCTCTTTCTTTAAATTTTAAAATTCAAAAAATTATCTCCGCTCTTAAAAGTAACCAACTTCACAATTTTTCTACGCCACCTAATTCTCTCGAAAAGGGCAAAGGGATTTAAGCGCCACTATCTTGTCTAGTACCTTGCGAACCCTTCACGGGATAGTCCTTGGGAAGTTTGGGAGTTAATCTATTAAAAAAACTATTTCAAAAAAAAGAAGAAAAAAAATTCTAATCTAGCTTTCTTTCTTGTTTATCCTATTTCTCTTTCTTTTCTTCTCTTCTGTTCTTTTAGTGCATGACCCGCGGGAGTCCGTCGGTTATTTTGGACTTGGACCACGAAATTGAGCGTACTCTTCGGAGAAGATCGCGATTTCAAGGTCCTACCATCCAAGTGCCGGTTTAGGACTCCGAGTCATTTGTTACTTTAAGAATGGAAGAACCCAATGTAGATGAGGCCGTGCAAAGGACTATGTCCTATTATACACGACCAAACCTCGAGGGAACAGAATCTAGTATAGTCCGCCTTGCTATAGAAAATAATAACTTCGAATTAAAGCCGAGCATAATTCAAATGGTGCAGCAATATGTGCAATTTGACGGACTTCAAGATGAAGATCCGAACGCACATATAGCTAGCTTTCTTGAAATTTGCGACACCTTCAAGATAAATGGTGTCACAAATGATGCAATCAGGCTGAGACTATTCCCCTTCTCTCTAAGAACTAAATCTAAGTAGTGGCTGAACACACTTCCTAAGAATATCATAAGCACTTGGAATGAATTAACTGAAAAATTTTTGGCGAAGTATTTTCCGCCAGCTAAAACTGCAAAACTTAGGAACGATATATCTGCCTTCGGAAAAATAGACTCTGAAACCCTATATGAAACCTGAGAGAGATTTAAAGAATTATTAAGATGATGCCCACATCACGCGCTGCCTGTATGGTTATAAGTGCAGACGTTCTACAACGGGCTAAATCAAAATACAAAGCAAATGATAGATGCATCCTCTGGCGGAACTTTAAATCATAAGACCCCGGAAGCAGCTCTTGATCTTTTTGAGGACATGGCCATGAACACATATCAGTGGAATGTGCCTAGGTCCCGCCCGAACAAGCCTGCAGGTATCTTTGAAGTGGACAATGTCTCCCAGCTTGCTCTGCAAGTAGAAATCCTAAGCAAAAAGATAACTGAGATGACTACTGCCTCCGCCCCTCGGGTATGGGAATCTGCAACCCCTACTCCAGAAAATTTAGATTTTGTTAATAATATGCCTAGAAATGCTTTTAATAATTTTTCTGCTGCGAATTTTCATCCTCCTAGTTTTAATTTTCCGAATAGCTATAACCCTGCTTTAAGAAATCATCCGAATTTTTCGTGGAGTAATCCATCGAATGTTATGCGCCCGCCACCACAAAACGATTTTTCGGTACCACCACCACCACCACCTCTTCAAAATTATCCAAACCCTCCATGCTTGGAGGAATTATTTTTTAAATATATCACCAAAAATGACGCTACTATAAGAACTTTAACCGGAAGCGTAAAAAGTCTAGAAAATCAGGTAGGACAGCTCGCGAAAATAATTTCTAAGCGACCCGCAGGGTCTCTTCCTTCCAATACCGAACCCAACCCGAGAGAGCAAGCAAAAGCTATAACTCTTCGTAGTGGGAAGCAAGTCTCCGGTATGGTAAGTGAAGAGGCCGAGGCAAGCTCCGCTCCCGCCTTTAAAAATCAAAGCTCCGCTCCGCTTCCACCCTCTGCTAAAGAAGTTATCACCCCTATTTTAGAAAAAAATCTCATTCCACCACCCATCTTTCAAAAATAATTCAACTCCTCCATACCCCTCCGAACTTAATAAACAACGTCAAGATGATCAGTACTCCCGCTTCTTAGAGATCTTCAAGCAAATCCACATTAATCTTCCCTTCATCGAGGCTATTTCGCAGATGCTGAAATATGCCAAGTATCTTTAGGACCTCCTCACCAACAAGAAGAAGTTAGAGAATCTTTTGCACGTCATGCTAAACGCCGAGTGCTCTGCTGTTTTAACAAACGGTTTGCCAAAGAAAATCAGTGACCCGGGTAGTTTCTCTATCCCGTGTGTCTTCGGTGATCTTTTTGTTAAACACGCGTTAGCCGACTTAGGCGCGAGTATAACCCTGATGCCCTTTTCATTGTTTAAAAAGTTAGGGATTGGTAGCCTTAACCCCACGCATATGAGTATCCAGCTAGCATATAGATCCGTTAAGTACCCGTTAGGAATAGTGGAGGACGTTCTCGTGAAAGTCGACAAGTTCATCTTCCCGGTGGACTTTGTCATTTTGGACATCGAAGAAGACGTCGAGGTTCCCCTGATCCTTGGCTGACCCTTCCTTGCCACCTCCATAGCCATCATTGATGTAAGCAATGGTAAGCTCTTCCTTCGAGTAGGCGACGACGAAGTCACTTTTTCTATCACACCTTCGATGAAGAACACCCTAGCAAATGATGACTCATGTTATTTCGTAGACGCCGTGAGTGATGAATCTTCCTACTGCCTCTCCGACTTTGAAAAAGAACTTTCTGATTTTTGTTTTTCTTCTTCTCTTCCCGCTGAATCGCTGCAAGGAAGTGATGAATCTTTCTGATTGTCTTTCTGAGTTTGAAAAAGAATTTTCTGATTTTTGTTCTTCCTCTTTTCTTCCAACTGAATCGCTGAAAGAAGCCGTCTTGGCTGCTAGCCCCACCCCTTATTATGTTCCTTATAAAAACGATTATGAAGATATTATTTTTGAAAAAGAAAGAATCTCTAAATCCTCTTATGAAGAACCCCCTACCCTGGAAATTAAAGAACTTCCTGAACACCTTAAGTATACTTTCTTAGAAAAAGATTCCAAGTTACAAGTTATCGTTTCGGCCTACCTCACGGATACGCAAAACGATAAACTCCTTCTAGTTCTACGTAAGCATCGTCGGGCTATTGCTTGGCAAATTTCTGATATAAAGGGCATAAGCCCATCTTTCTGTACCCATAAAATTTTAATGGGGGATAATTCGCGTAACTCTATTCAACCTCAGCGCCGTATAAACCCGAATATGAAAGAAGTAGTTAAGGGCGAGGTTATGAAATTATTAGACGCAGAAATTATCTACCCTATATCGGACAGTAAGTGGGTTAGCCCCATTTAGGTAGTGCCAAAGAAGGGAGGGATAACCGTAGTTAGTAATGAGAATAACGAATTAATCCCGACACGGACGGTGACGGGTTTGCGTATGTGTATAGATTACCGTAAGTTAAATGACGCCACCCGCAAGGACCACTTTCATTTACAGTTTATCGACAAGATTTTAAAACGATTATCCAGCCATAGCTTTTATTGTTTTCTCGATGGCCTCTCGGGGTACTTTCAAATACCCATCTCTCCCGAGGACCAAGAGAAAACTACGTTTTCTTGTCCCTTCGGCACCTTCGCTTACCGAAGAATGCCGTTTGGATTGTTCAATGCGCCAGCTACATTCCAGCGATGTATGCTCGCAATATTTGACAAGTACGTAGAAAGCATTATGGAGGTATTTATGGAAGATTTCTCTGTGTTCGGCGATTCCTTCGATAGATGTTTAGAAAACCACGAAAAAGTCTTAGAACGATGCGAAGAAACTAACCTTGCCCTGAATTGAGAAAAATGACATTTTATGGTAAGGGAAGGGTTAGTTTTGGTTCATAAAATTTCTGCTAAAGGTATTGAGGTATACGTTGCCAAGATAGAAGTTATCGAGAAGTTGCCTCCGCCAACGAACATAAAAGTTATAAGAAGTTTCCTAGGCCACGCTGGCTTTTATCGTCGTTTTATAAAGGACTTCTCCAAAATCACAAAGCCCCTCACCCATCTCTTATAAAAAGATGCTCCATTCATTTTTGATGACTCTTGCCTTTCTGCCTTCGAATTAATTAAAGAAAAGTTAATTAACGCACCGATTATGATAGCTCTAGTGTGGGACCTTCCTTTCGAGATTATGTGCGATGCGAGTAGTTTTGCGGTGGGAGCCGTATTAGGTCAAATAATATCTAAAAACTTCCACCCCATCTATTACGCTAGTAAAACCCTCACTTCTGCACAAGAAAATTGCACCACAACCGAGAAGGAGCTCTTAGCTGTAGTATTCGCATTTGATAAATTCCGCCCTTACATTACACTTTCAAAAATCATTGTTTTTACGGACCACTCGACCCTCAAGTACCTTCTTGCCAAAACGGATGTCAAGCCTCGCTTCATTCGCTGGGTCTTACTCCTCCAGGAGTTTGACTTAGAGATCCGTGATTAGCGAGGAGCCGAGAACTTGGCAGCCGACCATCTATCCAGATTAGATAACCCCTTTATAGAAAAATTAAATGAAAAATCTTTTAATGATTATTTTCCTGATGAGAAGCTTCTTTTAGTTAACACATCTACTTCTCCTTGGTTTGCGCACATCGCCAACTATCTAGTGGCCCGGGTGCTCCCAAAAGTGTTCTCCTCTCAGCAAAAGAAGAAATTCTTTTCTGAGATGAAGAACTACTTTTGGGAAGACCCGCATCTTTTCAGAATTTGTGCAGATCAAGTGATAAGGAGATGTGTTTCTTATGATGAAGGAATTGATATTCTAAAACATTTGCATGAAGGTCCGACAGGTGGGCACTATCAAGCTGCTCGCACCGCTCACAAGGTGCTTTGCGTGGGTTTTTACTGGCCTAGCCTATTTAAATACGCGCAAGCCTTTATGAGCAGGTGTGATAGTTGCCAACGGTCGGGCAACATTTCTAATAAAAATGAAATGCCGCAAAATTATTTCTTAGAGTGCGAAATTTTCGACCTCTGGGGAATTGATTTTGTTGGCCCCCTTCCTTCTTGCTTCGGAAACAAATATATTTTAGTTGCTGTTGATTATGTTTCACGATGGGCTGAGGCCCAAGCTCTTCCTACGAACGACTCCCGAGTTATAGTAACATTTTTTAAAAAATTATTTTCTAGATTCGGTACGCCTCACGCAATCGTTAGCGATAGGGGTTCCCATTTCTGTAACGCACAATTTTCAAAAATCCTTACCAAATATAGCGTTACGCATAAGCTTTCCACTGCCTACCACCCCCAAACTAACGGACAAGTCGAAGTAGTTAATAGAAAAATCAAAAGAATATTAGAAAAGACAGTTTCAACTTCTAGGAAAGACTGGTCAGCCAAACTTGACGATGCTCTATGGGCCTACCGAACAGCGTACAAAACCTCCCTCGGATATATGCCATATCGGCTGGTCTATTGAAAATCGTGCCATCTGCCCATAGAGTTAGAACACCGCGCCTTTTGGGCCTTAAAATTTTTAAACATCGATCCCCGCTCAGTCGGTGACCTTCGAAAATTTCAACTAAATGAGCTCGATGAATGGCGCTCTAATGCTTATGAAAGTAATAAACTTTATAAAGAGCGGACAAAGCGTTTACACGATAAACACTTAAGGCACCCTAAAAACTTTGAGTCGGGCGACCAAGTCTTTTTATATAATTCTCGTTTACGTTTATTTCAGGGCAAATTAAAATCTCGCTGGTCTGGCCCGTTTTCTGTTTTAGAAGTTTTTCCTTATGGAACTGTTTTAATTTCTCACCCTGATAAGGGTAATTTCAAAGTGCATGGTCAGCGTCTTAAACTCTATTTTTCTGGTGATGATGATGTCAGTCCAAACATTATTAAGTTTCTTCTTCACGAACTTTAACTTTGAACTTTTAATTTTTGCTAAAAACAATTTTATTTCTGGAAGACAATATTTTTGGACAATATTATTTTTTCGATGCGTCGAGCTCAACGACGTTTTAAACAAGGGCGCTCTTGGGAGACAACCCAAGTTATCTTTTTCTGTTTTCTTTATTTTATAATTTTTGGCCTCGGATGGCTCCAACAAGCTGAAGCTTCTGCGATCGCCTTCTCCAACATTGCTGAATCCATCACGAAGTCCAAAGAAGACATTCGGGGGAGCGACATCACTCAGCTTTCGCAGCAAATAAATTCGGGGAAGTACCTGTCTTTCAATTCTGTCTTTTCAATTATGTACTTTATTTTTCTCTCCTTCTCCAATCCCCTTCTTTTGCCATTGAGGACAATGTCTATTTTATACTTGGGGGAGGACTACCTCCTTCATTTTTGCTTAGTGTAAATATTTTTCTTTTTGTATATATTTTAAATATTTCCAAAATAAAAAAATTGTTGAATATCTTAAAATTCCAAAAAAAAGAGAAAATATTTCCAAAATCCAAAAAAAAGAGAATATTTCACAAAATTAAAATATATATATATATGTGTGTTTTTGAATAGTTTATACATTTTGGTATTTCAATAGTACCCCAGGTTTTTGTTTTTGTTTTACTCAAAATTTTCTATAAACAACGTAGTTAATTATAATATTTCTAATCGTCCTTTTTAATTATGTTTCATAAGTAAAATGTTGGTCATGTTGTGTTTCTAATTCACGGTAGCATGTTAAGGTGAAATATTTTCCTAAAACTTGTATTTCTATTATGGTTTTTTTGTTTTTATTTCGTTTACTTTCTCAAAAATTCATCATCCACTATTTTCTTTTTCATTTTTGAATAATTTTTGTAAAGTCAACTTTTGAATAACGTAGTAGATATGAACGATCCAAGCCACCTATTATTTCTATTTCCAAGTTAATTTCATCAATCTTCTTTTATTATCTAGGACTCACTTTTTGAATTTTTTCAAACCTTTGTTTTAAATAAATTCAAAAGCGTGAAAATGATTTAGGCCGTTTTTGTTTTCATTTGAGCTTTCCTGCCAACCTAAAAACTTTTACGACTAGTTAGCCATTTTTGAGCCTTTTTCCGATTTCATTTCATAGCTCCTCCCATCATTTCATTTTCACCAAACCCAAATTCCCAACCTATCTAATCACACTAGCCTTTTTGAGTTTTATAAAATATTTTCACGATTTTGATAGGATATTTTGTGATTTTTGTGGGAGAAAGGTTATTGAAAAAAAGTATGCTCAAAAGTTATGTTTATTTCTGTTTGGCCAATTCAAAAGGAAAATAAAAATATTTATGGCCTTTGTTTTGAAAAAAAATGGAAAAAAGAAAAAAATGTATATATATTTTTATGAAAGTTTTTGAAACTCATTGCTTTTGTTTAGTGTGATTTTAAACCTTCACGTTTATCTTTGAATTCCACTCCTAATCATATTCCTAAACCAAACATTTCTGTCCTATTTAAGTCCTTTTGATTCACGCTTTTTATTTTTTATTTAACAACTAAGAAAAGAAGAAAAGTAAATCAGTTTTAGTTTTGGATTTAAACCTAGATTTTTGTTAATTAAATTGATATAATTATAATGCGTTGCTTGGATCTAGTAACAACTCAATGCGTTTTTATCATTTTTGTTGCTTTACTTAAGTCTATTTAAAGAATTTCGTTAAAATTTTGGATGATTTGTTTTTATTGAGTAAAGTTTATAAAAGTTTTACCATACCTAAATAATTGTTTTAGACTTACATTTCACCTTTTCCCTACTTAGAATTTCGCATAGTACTTGTGTAGGCATAATTAGATCTTTTTGATTAGTCCTTTTTTTATGATTATCTAGTTTTTATATTTTTGCTTGAGGACATGCAAAGCTTAAGCTTGGGGGATTTTGATAATACGGTTTGTAGTCTAAACTATTATCGTATTTTATATTTTATATTGAACAAATCATGTCTATTATTAGTTTATTTTTTATCATTTTTATTTAAATATTTTTGCCACTGACTTTTTCTTGTCTTTTTGAAGGTTTCTAGAAAATTGGCAAAAAATGACCTGACATGCCCCTTTGTCATGCCCTCCCTTGGCATGACCTAGGGCGTGTCACCCAATCCCGAGGACTCCTGCTGGAAGGGACAGAAAAAAGAACAAAACGGCTATCACGCCCCCTGACACGCCCTCCTAGGGCGTGTCGCCAGGCGTTACCAAGGGCGTATCGCCCTCTACCGCAAAGCCTGCCACCGCATTGAATGCAGGTTCCGCCACAGCACGCAATAGTACTGTCATGCCCCCCGTCACGGGCGTGACCTGGGGCATGACATCAACCTTTCCGACGACTGACGGATTTCTGACCAATGATTTTGACATGACGTGCGTATCACGCCCCCCTACACGGGCGTGACCATGGGTGTGTCGACCGACGTACAGAGGCAATTATCCCTCTTGGCAGATCCCACCACCCGAGGTCAACATCGTACATGTTGTAACACCCCTATCCGTCGGATAGCATATAGCAGAAGGTCCGGCCGGGGCCCGACGCCATATACTACGGACAGACCGGTTGGTTACGCATTGAAACCATACAACTAATCAGAGCGTCCTACACAACAACTAGCGGAAGCAAATTTAATTAAGTTGCAAAAAGATAAGAACCCTGCCACAAAGCATGAATGTCCACTACAACCCAGGAATGAGTACATACACAAAAGAGAACTGGCCTTAAGGCCTTACAATGTTCACTTAACAAAATAGTGTCTTCCAAACCTCGGCACGCAGGCCGGCCACACATGAGTACAAGAGGTAAAACACTCAAAACAAGGCCTTCGGGGCCAGCACAGCAACTTGGGCTTTAGCCCGCTATTTACCTCTCGGCTCCGCAGCACCTGCAAGCAACAACCCACCGCACGGTGGTAAACAAAGGCAACGGTCAGCAATGCTGACCAAATTATAACGATTCTGCCCCCAAACCGGGGCGGCAAAGCTTCTTCCCTGCACTTGTTAGCAAAACACGCAACACAGCCAAACAAGCATCTCAACATAGGTGCAAGCTCTCACGGCCGTACACCCCGTGCTCTCAGGGCACTTACTCGGCGAAGCCAGTCCGAACCCCGTCCGGTCCTCGACTCCACCACCACCCCCAGGATGGCAATCTTTGTGAGCATTTAGTCTTCTCAGCCGCATCCTAGACTCGATCTCCAAATCTCAGTAAGTCCCACGTAAACTTTAGGTCGCTTTAACCGAGCAGGTGGAGCGGGTAGAGGGCTACTAGTCCGTTGCTCACTCCGCCACTGCCATTTGGCCCTTTGGCGCGGACTAAGCTTTCCCCAGTCCCAAATAACGATCAAACACAGTACTTAGCCCTGCTAAGTACCCGGTTGGCTCCCAGGCCACCGATATGACAGAACTACATTTCCAACCAAGATTTTCGGGTGCACCTCGGGTTTCACCCCCAAGGCTCCCTGCCGCAATCAAACATGATACATAGCCCCGCTATGTTCCCGGCTGGCACCCAGGCCACCGAGATGGCAGAACTTCGTTTCTACCCAGATTTCCGGGTGCACCTCGGGGTTAATCCCCAAGATTCCCTGATGCATTCTACCGCATAGCAACCCGAAAACAACCACAACGCTCGGAGTCTTCTCCGGCTAAAATATGCATAACAAAACATCACCGATCCGGAACACACGTCCGGGTAGGCTTCACACAACATGCCTATGTCGGTACTACGATTCCGGACTCTAACAAGGGGGACTTTACTTATCTACCCCAAGGAATACCACGATCTCGCCGCACACTCGCGGGAGAAGGGTTTTCCCATGCAAAGGAAGAAGAGCTTCACATGCTCAAGAAGAGAATCGTTACCCTTTCGCTTTTCCTCGGCGCCATGACGATCCACTGGGATGGAAAGCACCGTATCGGCCTCGCCTTCGCGGATCCGGACTCGGATCGAGAATCGGAGCTCCGAAGCTCCTCCGGCGGCCGGATCTTGAACTCCTCCTTCCACCTTGCTCTCCCTTCTCTCTAAAATCTTAGAGAGAGAATGGCCAAAGGAAAATGGGTTTCTAAACCCTATTTCCCGACTATAACCACCCAGGAGCAGCCCCCCACCGTCGGATCCAAAGCCAAGGAAACGAACGATCGAGATTAGATCTGAAATCCCAAAAACTGGGCCCAAAACGGCTTGACACACGGCCGTGTGTCTGGCCGTGTAGCTCATTCGCCGATCGACACGGGTCTTGATATGCCGTGTTCGAGGCCGTGTGCCCCACACACGGCTTGAGACACGGCCGTGTGTCTCAGGCCGTGTCCTTCTCTGACTCGAGACTGCACAAAAACGCATTCGACCACTGAACACGGGTAGGCACACGGCCGTGTGCCTGGCCGTGTGCCCCTGAGATGACCTCAAATCGAAAAGTGGTCAACATGAAAGTTGTAGATCTCGTCGAGACGAACAAAATTCATGTTGACCATTTTTCCACCCGACACCGTTTTGACCCTCAAAACGGTGCCCGAACGCGATCATCTCCGAGGTTGGGGTCTTACAACTCCCTCCCCCTTAAGAGAATTTCGTCCCGAAATTAAGAACAGAGACTACACAAAATAAACATAACGAGTACCTGAGGGGAACAACTCGGGGTACTCCTCGCGCATTGCCTTCTCTCGCTCCCAAGAGAGCTCCTCGCGTCCGCAGTTATCCCAACGGACCTTCACCATTCTGATTTCCTTGTTCCGAAGCCGCTTGACTTCGAAATCCTCAATAGATATGGGCTTGACTTTCGTTGTCAACCCTTCCTCAACCGGCACCTGATCAACCACGATCACTTGCGAAGGCTCTTGCACCGCCTTCCGCAACACAGAAATGTGGAACACATCATGTAAACCACCCAATTCCTCCGATAGCCTCAAACGGTAAGACGCTTCGCCGACTCGCTCCAGAACCTCAAAAGGTCCAAGGTATCTTGGGCTCAGCTTCTTCAAGCGTCTCACCCGCGAAACCCCCTTGAACGGCTTCACTTTCAGATATACCCAATCGCCTACCGCGAACTCCACGTTCCGGTGCTTGGCATTGTAATACTTCGCTTGCCGGTCCTGAGCGATCAACAAGCGCTCCCGAATGATCCGCACTAACGAGGTAGCACTCTCCACCTCCCGCTTCTTGTACAACCTTGCCTCACCCGTTTCAAGCCATGATAACGGCGTGCGATACTTCCTACCATACAGGGCCTCGAAGGGCGCCATTTGTATACTCGCTTGGTAGCTGTTGTTGTACGCGAACTCCACCAAATAAAGGTGGTCTTCCCAATGCTTACCGAAATCCAGAACACACATGCGTAGCATGTCCTCCAACGTTCTATTGACCCTCTCGGTCTGCCCATCCGTCTGCAGATGGAAAGCTGTACTGAACTTTAACTTTGTCCCCAGCATCTGCTGCACCAACCTCCAATCATTTGACGTGAACCGCCCATCGCGATCACTCACAATGCTACGAGGCACTCCATGCAGCCTGACAATATTGTCAACGTACAACTTTGCCAATTTCTCCACTGGATCATCCTTCCTATGCGGAATGAAATGCGACACCTTAGTTAGCCGATCTACGATCACCCAGATGGCATCGTTCCCCTTCTGCGACCTTGGCAACCGTGCACAAAGTCCATGGATATATCGTCGAATTTCCACTCCGGTATAGGCAAGGACTTCAGAAATCCTCCCGGCTTTTGGCACTCCGCCTTCACCAAGGCGCACGTTTGGCATTTAGCCACGTACAACGCCACATCTTTCTTAAGCCCCCGGCCACCAAAACAACTTTTTGAGATCATGATACATCTTCGTGCTCCCTGGGTGGATTGAGTACTTGGTATGATGAGCCTCGTACATCAACTCCGCCCGGAGGTTACCCCCACTTGGGACACACAAACGATGATCCTTCCTTAATAACCCATCTTCTACCGAGAAATGGGAATTTGACCCATCCAAAGCGGCCTCCAAAAGCTCTTTCATGGAGTCATCTAACTCCAATGCCTGCCGAACCCGGTCAGCCAGGTCATACTGCACCTCTGTCCAGTTTAACATTGCTTTGGCGCTCGTCTGCTTGTCCACGCAACAGATCTCAAGCTCCTCCAACTCCCGCACTAGCCGCTCATCATGCACCGACAACCAGTTGGCTCGGGCGGGAGCCCTGCGGCTCAGCGCATCCGCAACTGCGTTGCCCTTCCCGGGTACATAATGTATTTTGAAGGTGTAGTCCCCCAGGAACTCCATCCACCTCCTCTGCCTCATATTGAGATCCTTTTGATCCAACAAGTATTTTAGGCTCTTGTGATCGGTGTATATGTCGACCCTTACTCCGTATAGGTAGTGCCTCCACAACTTGAGTGCAAATATCACGGCCGCCAACTCCAAGTCATGCACCTGATAATTTCTTTCATGCACCTTTAGCTGACGCGATCCATACGCTATCACGCTACCATGCTGCAACAACAACGCAGCCCAAACCGCTACCCGAAGCGTCGCTATACACCTCAAAGCCCTCGGTCCCACTCGGCGAACTTAGCACTGGCACCGTGGTCAACCGCCTCTTCAGCTCCTCAAAAGCTTGCACGCACTCTTGCGTCCACAAGAATTTCTGATCCTTCCTTGTCAACTTCGTGAGAGGTAACGCTACCCGCGAGAAGTTCTCTACGAAGCGCCTGTAATAGACGGCAAGCCCCAGCAACTCCGGACTTCCTCTACCAAAGACAACACAGGCCACTCTCGTATCGCAACAATCTACGCCGGATCCACCGCAACACCTTCCCCACTAACTACGTGACCAAGGAATGCCACTGAGGATAACCAAAACTCGCCTTTGGAGAACTTTACGTATAGCTCGTTCCTCCTTAGCGTCTCCAAAACCAAACACAGGTGCTTGAGGCGATCTACTTCGTACTGCGAGCACACCAATAGGTCGTCAATAAAGACGATCCCAACACTCTTTAGCGTACTCCCTGAACGTTTTGTTCATCAAAACCATGAACACCGATGGCGCATTAGTCAGCCCGAACGGCATGACCGTAAACTCAAAATGACCATATCTTATTTTGAACGTTGTCTTTGGGATAACACTTCCCTGATTCTCAGCTGATAGTAACCAGACTTAAGATCCCGCTTTAAGTACACCGATGACCCACCCAACTGATCAAACAGATCGCCAATACTTGGGATCAGGTACTTGATCTCTTTTAACGACTTGCTCAGTTCTTCATAAACGATTCAGAGCCGCAAACTCCCGTCCTTCTTCTACACGAAGTGGGCCGGTGTGCTCCAAGACGACAATCTTGGACGCACAAAACCTTCATCCATACGCTCTTCAAATTGAACTTTCAGTTCTGCCAACTCATTAGGCGTTAGCCTATGAGGAGAGAATGACCCAGATTTGGCACCTGGCGCCAGCTCACTCACGACAACGATTGCTCGCTACGGAGGGACTCCAGGGAAACACATCAGGAATATACCCGAGATACTACCCAATGTAGGCTCAGGCTTCAAAGCCTCCCATGATGGCAGTAACGACGCTTGCACGTCGAATCCCTGACCCCTAAACCGTAACCTTGCAACACAGAATCTCTTTTCGCGCGCATTGAACATCCGTAACGCCACAACGCATCCAATTTGTCCTTTGCCATCGAAGAAGGTACTTCAATACATGATATAAATCCCTTGGACAAAAGGTGCGCGAATCTCCCGTATTGAACAATGCTCTCGCCGGATTGCCAATAATCCAAACAAAACCTAGAACCTCCAGTCCTAAGCTAACACGCAAAAGGGTGGCAGGTATAAGAAGCTAAATTGCTATCAATTAAATCATACCTGTCTTCCCGACGGTCGGCCACACGGCCTCCTGCTGGCCAAGGCTGTCCATTCCCAGTTGAACCGGAGTAAACATCGGTGTGACGAATGCCACCGCCTTTCCCTTCTCCTCAGATATTGCCCCTGACTTCTTTTTGGACATTGGGCGTCCAAACCAACAATCCCGGCATAGTGCCCGGCTTTCCACAAACAAAGCATTCATCCAAGGTTTGGACTGTAGTCGCTCCGGATGTGCTAGAGGAAGGGACTAGACCCGACCTCCTAGCTTTCTTGTACCACCTACGGTACCCAGATTTTGAAGTTGTCCGCTTGACCACCGAATCTTTTGCCACAGGATCTCCGACTGTTCCTGCCAAAACTTTCCTTGTCTTCTGAGCACTCTCCCAACACTCTCTGGCGAGGTGCCCTTTCTTGCCACAAGAATAACATTTGACGGTAGTTTGGGTAGTAGATGACCCAGCCTCTTTCTCTCGTCATCTTTCGATACGCAGTCCTTATAGGATCTGTAAGGTTTGGTACCATATTCACCGGTACTCGGTGGGTTTCCCCCAACTCCACTTCCAAAGCTCTGGCCGATTCCACCAAAGCTCGGAATCCCAATAACTTTGGTCCTAGCAGTAGGATACGCAACTCGCTGCGCAGGACCGTTATAAAATCTATCCACTATAGATTGCTCGCTTTCCCATTCAAAGCCTGGGTAGTGCCTTACCATAAGGAACGTCTGTAAATATGCGTCCCACCGAATGCGCTCCCTGCGCCACAGTTAGGCTCCCCTGCTGCTCTACTTGACCCCCAAATGCCCTTTTGCTCCAACATACCACCCGATTGTTGGGGCCACCTCAGGGGCAAATGGTTGCACATTACTCCCATGATGTGCTTTGGTCACAGCGAACACCGCTTCAACCACCCTTCTTATGGTTTCCAAAGACGTAGGGGTCTCCGGCACGTCGCTGGGTGCAGTACTTTTCCCAGAAAGTGTGCATTCAGACTGCCACGCGCCACACTCTTACACCTACAATCGTACAGAACACCAATAAGGGACCGAACAAAATTGCAAAAAGCAATTATAGGAACACGCAGGTTCCCCAAACATGTGTATTTTCATTCCTAAGTGGACATTCATGGGTTCTTTTCATGTTATAACGATGACGCACATACATGTGCTCACCACCCCTTAAAGTGAATTCGTCCACGAATTCATTTAAGCTTGACCGAAACCAGTAGTCTGATATCAATTTGTAACACCCCTATCCGTCGGATAGCATATAGCAGAAGGTCCGGCCGGGACCCGACGCCATATACTACGGACAGACCGTTGGTTACGCATTGAAACCATACAACTAATCAGAGCGTCCTACACAACAACTAGCGGAAGCAAATTTAATTAAGTTGCAAAAAGATAAGAACCCTGCCACAAAGCATGAATGTCCACTACAACCCAGGAATGAGTACATACACAAAAGAGAACTGGCCTTAAGGCCTTACAATGTTCACTTAACAAAATAGTGTCTTCCAAACCTCGGCACGCAGGCCGGCCACACATGAGTACAAGAGGTAAAACACTCAAAACAAGGCCTTCGGGGCCAGCACAGCAACTTGGGCTTTAGCCCGCTATTTACCTCTCGGCTCCGCAGCACCTGCAAGCAACAACCCACCGCACGGTGGTAAACAAAGGCAACGGTCAGCAATGCTGACCAAATTATAACGATTCCGCCCCAAACCGGGGCAGCAAAGCTTCTTCCCTGCACTTGTTAGCAAAACACGCAACACAGCCAACAAGCATCTCAACATAGGTGCACGCTCTCACGGCCTACACCCCGTGCTCTCAGGGCACTTACTCGGTGAAGCCAGTCCGAACCCCATCCGGTCCTCGACTCCACCACCACCCCCAGGATGGCAATCTTTGTGAGCATTTAGTCTTCTCAGCCGCAGCCTAGACTCGATCTCCAAATCTCAGTAAGTCCCATGTAAACTTTAGGTCGCTTTAAACCGAGCAGGTGGAGCGGGTAGAGGGCTACTAGTCCGTTGCTCACTCCGCCACTGCCATTTGGCCCTTTGGCGCGGACTAAGCTTTCCCCAGTCCCAAATAACGATCAAACACGGTACTTAGCCCTGCTAAGTACCCGGTTGGCTCCCAGGCCACCGATATGACAGAACTACATTTCCGTCCAAGATTTTCGGGTGCACCTCGGGTTTCACCCCCAAGGCTCCCTGCCGCAATCAAACATGATACATAGCCCCGCTATGTTCCCGGCTGGCACCCAGGCCACCGAGATGGCAGAACTTCGTTTCTGCCCAGATTTCCAGGTGCACCTCGTGGTTAATCCCCAAGATTCCCTGATGCATTCTACCGCATAGCAACCCGAAAACAACCACAACGCTCGGAGTCTTCTCCGCTAAAATATGCATAACAAAACATCACCGATCCGGAACACACGTCCGGGTAGGCTTCACACAACATGCCTATGTCCGTACTACGATTTCGGACTCTAACAAGGGGGACTTTACTTATCTACCCCAAGGAATACCACGATCTCGCCGCACACTCGCGGGAGAGGGGTTTTCCCATGCAAAGGAAGAAGAGCTTCACATGCTCAAAAAGAGAATCGTTACCCTTTCGCTTTTCCTCGGCGCCATGACGATCCACTCGGATGGAAAGCACCGTATCGGCCTCGTCTTCGCGGATCCGGACTCGGATCGAGAATCGGAGCTCCGAAGCTCCTCCGGCGGCCGGATCTTGAACTCCTCCTTCCACCTTGCTCTCCCTTCTCTCTAAAATCTTCGAGAGAGAATGGCCAAAGGAAAATGGGTTTCTAAACCCTATTTCCCGACTATAACCACCCAGTAGCAGCCCCCCACCGTCAGATCCAAAGCCAAGGAAACGAACGATCGAGATTTGATCTGAAATCCCAAAAACTGGGCCGAACACGGCTTGACACACGGCCGTGTGTCTGGCCGTGTAGCTCATTCGCCGATCGACACGGGTCTTGACACGCCGTGTTCGAGGCTGTGTGCCCTACACACGGCTTGAGACACGGCCGTGTGTCTCAGGCCGTGTCCTTCTCTGACTCGAGACTGCACAAAAACGCATTTGACCACTGAACACGAGTAGGCACACGGCCGTGTGCCTGGCCGTGTGCCCCTGAGATGACCTCAAATCGAAAAGTGGTCAACATGAAAGTTGTAGATCTCGTCGAGACGAACAAAATTCATGTTGACCATTTTTCCACCCGACACCGTTTTGACCCTCAAAACGGTGCCCGAACGCGATCATCTCCGAGTTGGGGTCTTACACATGTCACGTGTAACACCCCAAAAATCTCAAAATTGGATTTGAGGTGCAGGCAGGTTGACACGGCCTAGGACACGGGCGTGTCCCAGGGCATGTCGAGGGTACACGGCCTGGGACACGGCCGTGTCCCAGGGCGTGTCATTCAATAAATTGCCAGATCGAGTCAGAAATGTACACGGCCCGGAACCAAGCCTTGAACACGGCCGTGTCAGATTTGACACGGGCGTGTCCGAGGGCGTGTGCCTACCCATGTACTGCTCTGACTTGTTTTAGCGCTCGTTGAGTACCGTGTAACAGGGGTGACACGGGCGTGTCACATGACTGATACGGGCGTGTCAGGTTCGACACGGGCATGTCGATGCCCGTGTTCTGGTAGTGTTCAGTAGGTACGTGTGCCGCTTAAGTGTACACGGCCTGTGACACGGGCGTGTCACAGGCTGTGTCGGCCAAAAAGTCTAGTTTTCAGGCAGATCGTGGGCGTTCATTTTTCCTTAAAGAAGATCTTATGGCTGGGGCTCATTCCTGGGCTGATAAGGCCGGGAAAGGAGGAGGAAAAGATCATTTTGAGTTTCATCTTCTCTTTCTAGCTTTAAGAGAGAGGTGAGAGCAAGGTGAGGAAGAAGAAGTGGGATCCGGCTGCCGGTGGTGCTACGGTGGTCCAAATCGCGAGCCGAGTTCGGATTTGCGAAGGCAACGCTGCTGCGAAGGCTTTCATCCATCTCAAATTTCTCTCCATGGCTCCGAAGCGAGTTCCTAGGGTAACGATTTCCTGCTTGGACATGTGAAGTCCTTGATTCCTGCATTGCATAGGGAAAACCCTTCCCCGCGAGTGTGCGGTGGGTTGTGGCGTCTCTTGGGGTAGATATGTGAAGTCCCCCTTATTAGAGTCCGGAATTGGAGTATGGATCTAGGCATGCTGTGTGAAGCCCATCTGGACATATTGGTCTGGATTGGTGATGCTTGTTTGCATATCGGAGAAGACTCCGTGATTATTGCTTGTATGCCTGATGGATAAAGTACTGGAGGAAGTCCAGGAAATTGTGAGAGTTGGGTACAACTCTTGTGGCCGTGAGTTGCCACTTTGTATGTGGTTGAGCGTTGGGCTGCAACTGTATGAAAAGGCTTCGTGCCGAACAGGCAAGGTGAAACTGACCCGCGCCTTTAAATGTGGCCCCAGGTACGATGTACTTGGTTGGGCAAGGCGATTTGAGCAACGGGGGGTGGCTGATCTGTACCTGCGTTATGTAGGCTGGACATGAGAGCGCCAAGGCATTGGGCTTTCGTCAGCGGCATAATGAGAGTCCTGGGCCTGCATGCCGGACTAAATGCTCAATGGTGAGATCCGGTGTTTCCGGTGCACCCGAGAGTGCCATGAGTGCACGGGACATCGGGCCGTCGTGCCGGCGTTTGTGATATGTGATTTTGCGGGCGTGCACGTCTTGCTTGAATTGCTATATATATCATATTGGAAGATTGCTATGCAGGGATGGAATTCTGCTGCCCCGTGCCAGGGGCAGGGTCGTTATAATTGGTCAGCTGAATGCTGACCGTTGCCCTGTTTGCCACCGCTTGGTGGATTTGTTCTTATAGGTACTGGAGGTGCTGGTCCGAGCGGGACTTAGCGGGCTGAAGCCCAAAGCTGCGTTGCTGCCCTCGAAGGCATTGTTTTGTTTCTTTTGTTCATGTGTGGCCGGCCTGCGTGCCGATGTCTGTAATCCACACTCTTGTTAAGAGAAATTGTTGTAAGGCCTTAAGGCCAGACTCTTTTGATGTTTGTATACATTCCTATATTATAGTGGACAGTGTTCTTTATCTTGAGTTCAAAGATTCAACCGTGAAACTTCCGCTAGAATGCTCTGTGTTAGGATGCGTTGATTTTGATATTAGTTCGTAGCGTCTCCGCCTATTTGTGGAATATGGTGTGGGGCCCCGGCCGGACCCTCTATTATATTCTACTTGACGGGTAGAGGTGTTACAATTTGGTATCAGCTTGTTGGTCGATCTCTTCTGAATTCGCAGACGAATTCTTTTGAGGGGTGGCGAGCACATGTCAGTGCCGTCGTTATAACACTTAACTTGAACTCAAGATTTTCCACTTAGGAATGCAAATACACTTATTTGTTGAACTTGTGTATTCTTTTTGTATGGTTGTCGTTTTCATTGGTTGTTAAACTGTGTATTTTACACATATAGGTGACCAGAAGTGTTGCGGGTCAATCCAAACCACAACGTTCTGTTAGAGAGTGTGGCACCAGCCGAGTGCCCACAACTCCTCCATCCGCTGAAACAGTCCGTCTCATCACGGAAACGGTACTTGCTGTGATGAATGCTCAACAGGCTGGGCAGGCACGTCCTGCAGTGGTGCCAACGCAAGCTGGGGTACGGCAAGAACCGGTAGAAGCCGAAGTTGATCCGCGGGTAGCAGATCAACAATGGAAGCAATTCTTGAGCTTCAACCCCTCTGCAGTTTCATGGGGCGGGTACACCGGCCCAAGCAGAGGATTGGCTTGCAAGGATCAAGAGGATTATGAGAGCTATCAAGGTTGAGGAGGAACAGAAAGTCATGTTAGCCACTTTCCTACTGGAAGGAGAGGCACGATTGTGGTGGGATGAGATTGAACTGCATCACTTGGCCGGCAGGCAATTGGCAGAGATTACAATGGAAGAATTTTCTCGACTGTTCTTAGCACAACATCTGCCGATGCAGCAAAGGATATCGATGGAAATGGAAATTCAACGGTTAGCACAGGGAGATCGATGTGTGGATGACTACCTGCATGAGTTCACCCGTTTGGGCAGATATACAGGCACGATCTTCGCCGAAGAAGAGCGTAAGACTAGTCGGTTTTATGCGGGACTGCGAGATGAGCTGCGGTATTTGCTCTCGAGTTCTGTGAGTCAGGGATTCCAAGCCTTAGTCTGTACGGCTCGTTCTTTGGAGACGGACATGAAACGGGGGCAAGCAAAGGGCAACTTGGCTATTGCAAAGCAAGAGTTTACGCCACCGCGTCCGGAAAAGTTTGGCTACCGAAAGAGATGGAATAAGAAGTCTAAGTCTTCTGGACAAGCTCCTTCTGCGACTGTGACGGATACATCTGGTTATGGATCTCATGCTTGTTATACGTGCGGTAAGGTTGGACACTTCGCACGTGAATGTCGATCTGGTCCTCCAAAGGGTGATAAGAAGACGGGAGCGTCTTATGCGGAGAAGGGGAAGGCTGTGGTGGAGTCTTCTGCCTCGCACGCGCAGCCCAGGGTCTTCAACCTTGGACAACAGGAGGCCATTAAGCAAGCGGATGTCGTCATAGGTGCGCGTAGGTTTTAAAGTTCTTGTTTTTGATGTGCTGTGCTTGTTTTAATTGTAATGTTATAGGGTTTGTCCTTATACGAGAGTATCCGGCACGAGCACTGTTCGACACAGGTGCTTCACATTCGTTTCTGTCTGAGGACTTTGTCTTTCGTGTCGGGGTGCCTATCCGGACCACGACAGACAGTGTAAAGGTATTGTTGCCTAACGGATGTTTGATGTGCGCGGATCGATCTTGCGGTCTTGAGGTCAAGATAGGAAGTCGGGAGTTCAAGGTGGAAACATTAGTATGGCCGATCAAAGAGTTTGATATAATCTTTGGTATGGACTGGCTTTCAGAGCAGCGTGCCTATATTGATTGCACTTCAAAAGAGGTCACACTTGGGCAAAATACCGAACAAGAGACAAAGTTCATTGGTATGCAAGGGATGAGTGGGATGTTGTTATCCACTCTCCAAGTTGTTAAACTAGTTCGGAAGGGTGCGGAGTTGTTCTTCACACTCATAGAGGCGGTGGCGCCAAAGGCCAGTGTGAGTGAAGTGCCGATTGTGTCGGAATATGCTGATGTGTTTCCAAAGGACCTTCCGGGGTTACCTCCCCAAAGGGAAATCGACTTCGCTATCGAGCTGGTGCCGGGTGCGAAACCTGTGGCCCGTTCGCCGTATCGGGTAGCGCCAAAAGAAACGGCCGAACTGAAAGTTCAGTTGCAAGAGTTGTTGGAGCAGGGATACATACGCCCAAGTATGTCACCTTGGAGCGCGCCTGTTCTTTTTGTGAAAAAGAAAGACGGTGGTTTGCGACTATGTATTGATTATCGCGAACTGAACAAGCTGACGGAGAAAAACAAGTATCCAATTCCACGGATCGATGACTTGTTTGATCAGCTAGCAGGCTCAACCGTCTATTCGAAGTTGGATTTGAAGTCCGGGTATTACCAGTTGTGGATTAGGGAAGGTGACATTCCCAAGACAGCGTTTGGCACACGCTATGGTCATTATGAGTTCACAGTGATGCCATATGGCTTATGTATTGCGCCTTCGGTCTTCATGGATCTCATGCATCGAACGTTCCGCGAATACCTGGATCTGTTTGTGATTGTGTTTATTGATGATATCCTTGTATATTCACAATCGGAGGAAGATCAAGCAAACCACTTGCGAAGGAATAAGCTGTATGCCAAGTTCTCTAAGTGTGAGTTCTGGCTCTCGTCGGTGGCTTTTCTAGGACATGTGGTAAGTGGAGAGGGCATAGCGGTAGATCCGGCTAAGATAAGTGCCATTCGTGATTGGCCAGTGTTGTCTTCGGTCGCCGAGGTCAGGAGATTCCTTGGACTGGCGGGCTACTATAGACGGTTCGTGGAGAACTTCTCCCGGATTGCTTTGCCTCTGACTACGTTGACGAGAAAGGATCAGAAGTTCGTTTGGACGCCGGAGTGCGCACGAGCTTTTGATGAGCTGAAAAGTTGTTTGACCACGGCACCTGTTTTGACGTCGCCATGTGGTACAGATGGTTTTGAGATATAGAGTGATGCGTCAGGAAGCGGCTTAGGCTGCGTTCTCCTGCAGTTTGGCAAGGTGATCGCCTATGGCTCACGTCAATTGAAAGTGCATGAGCGTAATTACCCCGTCCATGACTTGGAGTTAGCGGCGGTGATCTTTGCGCTAAAGTTGTGGCGTCATTATCTTTATGGCGTGAAGGTGGATATTTATACAGATCATAAAAGCTTAAAGTATCTGCTCGATCAAAAGGAATTGAATATGCGATAAAGGGGGTGGATGGAATTCCTTGGGGATTATACCTTCGACATTCACTATGTTCCCGGAAAGGGAAATGTGGTCGCTGATGCCTTGAGTCATCGGACTCCGGTGCGGGCAAATTGGTTGCGGATACATGACGAGCGGTTAATCCAGGAGTTGGAAGCTTTGGAGATATCTTGTATGGAAAGAGATTCTTCGACTGTTACATGCGTGAACTGGTTGGAGGTTCAATATGACCTTGCTGACAGGGTTCGGCGGGCAACGGAGTTGGATGAAAGTCTCCAACGCTATGCAAAGGAGGGGTCTGGTGATCAATTCTCCTGGGATGACGGTTTATTACGGAAAGATGGCCGATTGTGCGTCCCAAGTGCGGGTAAATTGCAAGAAGGATTGCTATATGAAGCACACTTTACAAAGTACTCAATTCACCCTGGGAGCACAAAAAATGTACAAGGACATGAAGAAACTGTTCTGGTGGCCTGTTTTAAAGAAGGACATAGCCGCGTATGTGGCTAAATGTCGTACTTGTGCTTTGGTAAAGGCAGAATGTCAACGGCCATGTGGTTTCCTGAAGTCGTTGCCGGTTCCGCAATGGAAGTTTGAGGATATTTCTATGGATTTCGTGCACGGATTGCCGAGATCTCAGCGTGGCCATGACTCAATCTGGGTTATTGTAGACCGGTTGACAAAGGTGGCTCACTTTATACCGAACAAACGGGACGATTCAGTGGAAACGTTGGCAAAGCTCTATGTGGAGCAGATTGTTCGATTGCACGGTGTTCCCCGAAGCATCGTAAGTGACCGAGATGGGCGCTTTACCTCGAAGGATTGGAGATTAGTTCATCAGATGTTGGGCACGAAGTTAGCATTCAGTACGGCCTTTCACCCGCAAACAGATGGCCAAACTGAGCGAACCAACAGAACGATGGAGGATATGCTCCGTATGTGCGCTCTGGACTTCGGTAAGAATTGGGAAGAGCATCTTCTTATAGTGGAGTTTGCCTATAATAATAGCCATCAAGCGAGTATAGGCATGTCCCCATTTGAAGCGCTGTATGGTCGTAAATGTCGTACACCGCTAGCTTGGGCAAAAACTGGCGAGACCAAACTTTTAGGCAAAAAGGAGGTCGAGGATGCTACCTCAACAATATGCTCTATTCGAGAGAGGCTCCTAATAGCCCAGGATTGGCAAGCCAAGTATTACAATGCTAAGCATCAGAACATAGAGTTCACGGTGGGTGACTGGGTCTATTTAAAGATTAAGCCCTTCAAAGGCGTATCTCGGATTCGGCGGTTGAAAAAGCTAAGTCCGCGATACCTTAGTCCGTTTGAAGTGGTGGAGCGAGTTGGGGAAGCTGCCTATCGGCTAGCTCTTTCATCGGAATTGAGTGGATTGCATGATGTGTTTCACATCTCGGTGCTACATAAAGCAGTCAAGGATCCAACTCAAGTAATTGACAATGATCGAGTGCCAGTTGAGTATGGGCTAACGACAAAGGTGAAGCCTATACGGATCGAGGATCGAGCCGAGAAACAGTTGCGGAACAAAGTGATCGGGATGGTCAAAGTCCGATGGGACAATTGTAACATCCCATTTCCGGCTAGACCCCTAGGAGTCAGATTGGTCGTGACGGAACCCTAGGAAGCCCAAGATTGGAAATAAAGCGACTAATATTGCGGGTCACGGGTTGGTCACGCCCGTGACCGGCCCGTCACGCCCGTGACCTGGGCGTGTCTACTTCGACGATCGTCGATCTCCACAAGACGATCGTCGAACGCGCTGTCTGGGCATGTCACGCCCGTGACCTGGAGGTCACGCCCGTGACCTAGGGCGTGACCAGCCTTCGACGATCGTCGGCCTCAGTTCGACGATCGTCGAGCCAGAAATTTGCCGTTCGGGCATGTCACGCCCGTGACCTAGAGGTCATGCCCGTGACTTAGGGCGTGACCAGCGTTCGACGACCGTCGATCTCAAATCGACGATCGTCGACCATATTTAACCGCCCGACGCTGTCACGCCCGTGACACAGGTGTCACGCCCGTGACTACCGATCGACGATCGTCGATCTCAGTTCGACGATCGTCGAGCCCAGAATGGGCTACCCGGGCCTGTCACGCCCGTGACCTATGTGTCACGCCCGTGACTTCGGCCGAAACGACGGTTCAGACCCGAAATTATTCCAACACGCGCGGTAATAAATGCTGGTGTGGGAAGTTACACCAGGAGTAACTACCGGCCGTTTTCCTTCTGAAATTATATAATAAATGAGGAAAAGGTGGTCCAATAGAAAACCGCCAGCTGGACACACCTGTTCAGTTCCGCCGTTTCTTATCTCTTCACCGTAACCGAAACGTTAAGGAGGGAACTTCATGGCCATAATGGCTTAAACCATTCGCTTTCCCACCTTCCTGTTTATAAAAGCCCACTTGGACAAGAGGAGAGGGTTTACACGCTCAAGCAAACCAAGCAGATCCTTGTTCTTGCTGTAAAGAGGAGTTCAGCAACGCCACCACCGCGCCATGGCACCTCGTCGCTCTTCTCGCCTCCAAACCGCGAACAAGGTCCTCCTCTACTCCTTCTCTTTCATGGGTAGATCTTAGGATTCTTAGAAGGAGGTTCGCGCTCAACGGAGCCGGATCCATCTCTCGTTTTCATGGAAAAACCATGAAAAAGATATTTTGAGTTCGCCGGAAACCGCCACCTCCGGCGGCCAAACCACCGCCGACCGCTAGCCATCGCCTCAACGGAGGTGGTGGTGGTGGTGGCTGGCCAGGGAAGTGACCGGACGGCCGGCAACGGATCACGGAATGCTTACAGGAAAAATGATTTTTTTCCTGTGTCTGTTCGGGTTCATGAAGAAGATGAACAGTAATCGTTTTATATTTATAAATTATGTAAATAATTTTATAAGGAAAAGTATACTCGGTTTAGTATATTTTAAGGCTGCAAAATGAGGCACTTAGAGGCCGATTTAGGAAAAATGACCAGACACAAAAGTTGTAGCCCTCTGGGTCTACTTAATATAAAATTGATTTTATTCAATTTGGGTGAGTGGTTTGACCACAGCACTCATTTTGGTGGGATCAAGACCTAGGCTAACCAGAAATTGAATTGGTTGCCTACGGTTCATAACAGGTCCAAATGACTTGAAATTTGGACTGGAGGTCTATAATATGTACATCGAGAGGCTGTCCAAAAATGAGAATTTTTGGAGAACTTTTGCCTAAAGTTTTTGTAAAAATTTAATAAACAATATAAAATTAATTAGGGGATGAAATTAAGTCCAAACTCCCCCAAATTTTGGGTGGTGGTCCCTGGCATCAATATTAAGATCTGTACAAAATTTCAACTCGAATGGTCGAGTTTTGAATAGGGAAGTATCAAGTCCTAGATAGGTCTTGGCGAGGGTACTTTGGGGAAAAGTACGATTGGGGATGGAGTGGACAAATCTCCTCAAAAGAGGCTGATGAGTTGGCCACTGATTTTGTTGGGACTATGTCTACCTCTTGGGTATCATGGTGTGGCTTAGGGTGGATTTTACCCTGAGAGATTGGCTCAACTCCAACGGTGGGAGTTTGAGGTTTGTGAAGGACATAGGAGCAAAAGCTCTTGTATGCCTTTGAAACTTGGAGGAGAGGGGGATGATATGATGAAAACCCTCTGGTTGAGATAGTGATGGATTTGGAGGTAGTTAGGTACCTCACAAGTTGAGATGTAGGATTAGGATGGAAAACGTAATTTAGTTATTTTAAGCACTAAAGCTAATCCAAAAATTATGAAACTCGGGAGGAGGGAGTTTTAGGATGTATTAGACTTATGGTAATTTTTCTGGAATTTTATGATTAATTTATATTATACTTCATGTGTTAAAGAACTATTAGCCCAATTTGTTGTTTCAATTATTTGGAGGCTTTACATTAATTATAATCAGTTAAAATTCTGGATTTAGATCTTGACTAGTAGAACATTGATCCCTGAATTTTTATAGAATTTTATGATGAGTAAATCTAGTACGTTATTCACAAAAGATTGGAAGGGCTTTTATGTTTAAAAATTAATTATGGATAAAATACTTGCTGGAAAATTATGAAACTTGGCCAGTGCTAATTTTAGGCCTTAATCATCATGTCATAATTTATTTAGAATTTTTGGAAGAACATTTGCTGTACTTGATTCATAAACTATAGAAATTAGAGATTAATTCCAAAATAGTTTACATGTCATTTTGATGATAGAAAAATTATGATACTTAGGGTTTAGCCTTCTGAGATAGCCTACTAATTATCATAAATTTGCTGGACATCTTGCATGAATAATTAGGATAGTTCATGTTCAAACCGGTGGCCCTTGAGATTTTCGAGGAATTTAATTAAATGCCAAATAAATTAGGAAAATTTCCATTTTCTGGATTTAGGTTATTTATACCAAGATAAGTCTCCAGTAAATAGTTTAGGGCATTTGGATGAGTAATCGATCCTTGCATAACCGGTTCGACATGTAGCCTAGGTCGGTCTGCATTTTAGTAAATTGTGAAATGCAATAAAACATGATCTGATGAAGATATAAAGAGTAGTGAGTAGTGGTGATAGTTAGAGTTAAGAGGTGCTCGGGTTTTGCGAAAGATCGCTTTTCCCGAGGAATGGAAGGTTTAAAAATCACCCTAGGATAGTCTATCGTAATATGAGAAGGGAATCGGGCTAAGGGAAAACAACCAATAACAATAAGTGCCTTGCGAAAGGGAACTTCGGGCCGTAATGCACCGTCTTGGTTCCTAGTGCCCCTTGAGAGCCCTTCACGGGGTATACCGGGGGCAGTCCTGGGCTAACGTAAACTGTAATAACAAATCGACAAGAGTAACTTAGTAACTAGGGCTGCACTCTTCACAACACTGTTGGCACAGGAAGGTTTGTTTGGAGATGGACGTTTTGGTCCGGGGAGCTTCGGCTCGGTTGGTTTGGAGACGGACGGTTGGTCCAGGGAGCTTCGGCTCGGTTCTGTTTGGAGACGGACGTTTTGGTCCGGGGAGCTTCGGCTCGGTTCTGTTTGTTTGCGATTAAACTTGCATGTGCATAAGATAGGAAAGTTAAGGTGGTGGGTCGTTCGATATCGGGGAGTTCGATTGCACCGACACCGATATCGTTGACTCGGCGAGGTGGTTAGCACTTCGCCAACAGAAGTCCGGCGGACCAGTCGGCAAGAGTACGCAGGAGTCCGCCTCGTGCACCAGGCGTTGAGGGCGTACGATAGGTCAGACCAGTGTGCTTTAATGGTTTTGGAGGTGGGCGAGGCCCAACCCACCGCTTCCGTTTGCCACTACGGAGGTATCCTGGGAGGTAACGGCTCCGAAAGGGGGAACTAAAGGTCTGTGTGCACAGAGTCGGGTGTGTGAGTTGCACTGCATGACATAACATACCCACCATATAGTTGCATATCATAATCATTCATAACAACCTTGACACCTAAAGTATAAGTGGAATGGGACGCTTATTGATGCGTGGAAAACGGCAAGCGCACCGGTCGCACAAGTAATAAAGTTTGGGAATAAATCCCCGAGTGTCGGTCTCTTGAGGAACACAGTAAGGGATGAGTTAATGTCGAGGAGGACTTGAGATTGAAGTCCTCGGGGCGAAGGTAACGATGGGGTTTGTGATGGTTGCGGAAACAGAAAATAAAAGCTACAAGCTACTCCTATGCAACGCCGCTATGCGATGCTTCGCCAGGCGGGATGGAAGGCTAGTCGGGCCGCTATGCACCGAATCGCTTGGCGGATGGGCGAGTAGGCTAGCGGATGAGGTGGTGAGAATGGCGGAATGAGGGTCGTGAGCACCTCTTCGCAACGCACGCCACTAGCAATTGCTAGTGCGGCAAGGGTGGATGGTGGATGGAATATTAAGGCGCACCTCAAGCAATAATAACGAAAATACACAAATCACATAGACATGATAAAGTGCAAGATCATTAACTACAATAAAATGTACTTCATCAATACAAAGAGTTAAACTAAGCTATCAAATACAAGAGAAAGAGGTGTGCGAATCGACCGAATCCGAAGCCTTGTTGGGGGTTCACGGTTGGAATCCCGGGTTGTCAATCCGAGTCCAAGCTCGGTCCTCAACTGCGTCCGGGGTAGAGGAGGTGTCACTCACTCCCAATGGACCCGTCTTCTTCGTTGAAATGATCCGTAGATTGCGGCTCCGGCCCTTCCTTGCTTGATGGAGAAAGCTCGGTCAAAACTCCGCTTGAAGCTTGAGGATGAAGGAGGAGGCCGAGAGGATGCTCCGGCGTTGATTTGGCGTTGTAAGCTTGCCCGGAGACCCTCCCTAAGGTGGAGAATGAAGGGGGACGGAGGAAACCCTCGTCCGAGACGAAGAACGGCGGAAAAATCGCGGATTTGGATCGTCTCCAAAATTAGGGCGGACCTGCGCTATTTATAGAAAACAGATTTAAACAGCGCGCACGATCACTGGCGCACGACCAATGGTCGTGCGCGATATGGTCAGTGATCGTGCGATATGGAGGCAGAAAAGTGGAAAAAGATGTCATGACTGCGCACGACCGGCAACGCACGAGCAGTGATCGTGCGCGGTATGGCTGGTGATCGTGCGATATGGCGGGACAGAACTTTCACAGGAGAGGTCAAGACTGCGCACGACCGATGATCGTGCGCCAAAGAGGTCGATGGTCGTGCGTGGGTAAAAACGCACGACCATTGACTCCTTTGCCAAAAATGGGGAAAGTTCGATGCCGGACGCCCACACGATCCCAGAACCTGCAGGAAAACTGGACGGGATGTCGATCATGGCAGTCACAGACATAAATATTATGCAAAGCAAAAAGGGAAATACACACACGCACAGAAATAGGCTAATAAAGTGCACAAGACGTGGAATAACCGTAGCGAACCAAAAGGAGTGCAAATGACGCTAAACGGTGTGCAAAGACAAGAAAATAAGCCTAGATGAGTCCGAAAATAGGTATATAAAGAGGACTCATCACACCCCCAGACTTAACCATTTGCGCGTCCCGAGCAAACAAAACCTAAGCAGACAGGGAAAATGAACTAGCTAACAAAGAAATTGCAAAACGGAGTACCATGCGAAGTCGCATGCTCGCGTGCATAAAAATAAAGTAGAGGAAATTCTTAAGTATACAAAATATTTTTATATTTTTTCACAATGCGTAATAGAAATTTATTATTACTCAAAAGTAGAATCACGGTGAATCATCCGGTCCTACGCTGGAAGAAAGTAGACAGGCCACTAAGGTGAGCATTGCCGAAGACCGGGGCTCAAGATTACCCCCAAAGGAATCCACCAATGTCGGAAACCATAAGCTTGCCCGTTCGCACTCTCTCCACGGCACTAGTCAACTCAAGCGCAAGTCCGTAGGACTTCGGGTAATAATGGGGCTTGGGTTACGGTGAGGAAAACAAGGGTAAACATGAAGGGTATGCACCTAACCCAAATGAGCGAATGTACAAAACTAGTACCCGCTGCCCACAAAATAAACATGGGTGCACCACACCCCCAGACTGAACTTTTACAACATGGGTGTGTGCACCGCCTACTCCAAATCCAAATCATCTCCAATAAAGATTTTCAATCAAACTTTTCTTTCTCTTTTTTTTCTTTTCTCTCTTTTTCTCTTTTTCAAATATTTATCTTTTCTTTTTTTATCTTTTTATTTTCACAATTTCAGCAGAAATAACATGGAAGCACTTCCACATTTTCACAAATAATAACACCACATCACAACCCCACATGAAAATATAAAACACTAAGCTCGACTTGGGTGTGCGACTAGGATCGGCTATGAGGCTTTGGCGAATATAGTGGAGCTGAATCAAAAGGAAGGGTAGGCACAAAGGGGCTAGCAAGGGCGATGTTAGGAATGGGTACAAAGCTCAACCGGGCCAAAAGGTGGCCTACATCACTCTCACGCTAGACTAACCGTGTACCAATGCTTCAAGAATAGCTTGGGGCAAGTTCTTAGCAACCGAGAGAGATAATCCTTCCTCCCGACTCAAGCAATACGAGTCTAGTGGCGGCTACACACATTCCTACGCTACCGTTTGATTCACACCGGATTCACCAACTTTTGAGTAGAATAAAAAGAATTTACGCAGATAGAGAAATATAAAGCTATAAGCATACAGAAAAATTAAATCTACTCAAATTTCTATACAAAACGAGAGCAGTTGACTAGAAACACAGCAAGGCCAACATTTTACTCCGTCGCGCAATCCTGAACTAGCACAGAAATTTTCCAAGTCTAACAAAGACACAAGTTCAACTCGTGACACGCAAACAGTTAAGCTCGCGCTCATGCGGGTGCAGTGGTGTGCGATGCAATGAACATAAACAAAATAAAACACGAAAAGCTTCTAGTATGCAAAAGAAATGTGCACGTGCAAAAGGTAAACATGCTCTCCCCCAGACTTAGACTAAACAACACATCAAATGATAGAGAAATTTAAACCAAAAAGAGCTAAGGGAAGAGGTTACCCAATGCTCAGCTAGTGAGCATACCAGAAGACGCGTGAAAATTAGAAGCAGGCCCGCCATACGAAGAATCACAACCCCGCCAATGCGTAGTATCCATGAATACCTGCAGGGGTGAGCTCCGCAAAAACAAAAGAAAAATATACAAAAAGAAATACTAAACTAAGCTAGACATAAAAAAAGAAAAATGCAGAAAATGAAAGATAAGCACTGGGGTTATTGTCATCCCAGCACGACTTATTCAGCAAAAGAAAAATTCTAGCTAATGGGCCTATGAAAAGAAAAGTGCACAGGTAACTGTCCTAATATCCGTGTCGGTAACGGGTACCGATACGGTGATAGCACAGTTACCCCTCTACCTAGATAATAATACCTGCAACGCACAGGTAGAGGAAATAGGAAGTAAGATGAGGAGGAGCACTGGTCCTCGCTCATCTCATCACAAAAAGAATCCTTGCCTAGCAAGGGGTCATCCCACACAGGTGTGTAGGAGTCAACGGCTTGAGCACAAGGCTCATCGTCATCCCAGCACACTAGTGGAGAATCAACCTGCACAGGCTCAGATATGGAAGGGGGATCAAGGAATAAAAGAGAAGAAGGACAAAAACAATCAGAAATCGGGGGAGTGATCCCGGTATCACTCCCAGCAGGATCCAAACAATGATCATCGTCAGTGTCATATGAGTCGTATTGGGGAGAATCCGAGAACTCGAAGTCCGCGGTGGAAAGGGGGGTCACCTCGTCAGATAGGGAGGTGCAAACCTCCTCATCCGAAAGGTAGTACTCCTCGTCCCACCGGGGTGCGTCATAGTGGTCCGAAGATCCACATTCTCCATCGGAGATAGCAGAATCGTCATCCCACTTCGGCGCAACCTCGGGCACCGAATCATCCACAATAACGGCCTCATCAGCCGACTCACAAGAAAAAGGAGTAGAAAACTCCGGCAAAAATTGCGGAGGGGCAAGGCTGCTCTCAAAATCAGGCATAGAATGCGCAGGCCCCATCGCAACATCATCCGCAGATGCCACCCCGTCGATGATCGGAACACTCTCATCGTCCCATACAGGATCGTCCATGAGTTCCCGATCCACTCCTTGCGGGCTAACATCCGAGTGAGAATGATCACTCAAAGGAAGCTCGTAAAAAGGGGTTGAGGAACCCATGAAGGAACTATATGCGGCGAGAGATTCTTCCGTAATCTCAACGGGCAAAGATCGAGCAAGGTGCGCCATGTCAGTGTATGGGCCAGGCAACACCCTAGTAGGCCTATCCATAGTAGTCTCCCGCGAACAAGGGACTGCTACGGATGCGTCCACAGAGGTAGAAGGCTTGCACAAGCGAGGGCAATCCTTCAACATATGGCCCACACCTTGACATAGAATACACCGAAAACAGTGCTCGGCATTAGAAACAGCCATGGCATCGATGCATCTCCGCAAAGCGTCAATAATACGGCACTCGGCAGCAGAATCCATCGCGAACAGAAATATTTACCGGAAATTACTACACACAAGAATAAAATAACTAGGATCTGCAATATTAAAAAAAAGGAAAACAAGGAAGGGACAAGAAAAATAAAGTAAACAATTTCAAAAACTAAAATAAAGACAAAACAGGGTATGAACAAATGGACAAGGGCGACTATCTCGCATCTACCTCTTCAAAAACTCAAACGACTGTGTTCCCCGGCAACGGCGCCAAAAACTTGATGCGTGGAAAACGGCAAGCGCACCGGTCGCACAAGTAATAAAGTTTGGGAATAAATCCCCGAGTGTCGGTCTCTTGAGGAACACAGTAAGGGATGAGTTAATGTCGAGGAGGACTTGAGATTGAAGTCCTCGGGGCGAAGGTAACGATGGGGTTTGTGATGGTTGCGGAAACAGAAAATAAAAGCTACAAGCTACTCCTATGCAACGCCGCTATGCGATGCTTCGCCAGGCGGGATGGAAGGCTAGTCGGGCCGCTATGCACCGAATCGCTTGGCGGATGGGCGAGTAGGCTAGCGGATGAGGTGGTGAGAATGGCGGAATGAGGGTCGTGAGCACCTCTTCGCAACGCACGCCACTAGCAATTGCTAGTGCGGCAAGGGTGGATGGTGGATGGAATATTAAGGCGCACCTCAAGCAATAATAACGAAAATACACAAATCACATAGACATGATAAAGTGCAAGATCATTAACTACAATAAAATGTACTTCATCAATACAAAGAGTTAAACTAAGCTATCAAATACAAGAGAAAGAGGTGTGCGAATCGACCGAATCCGAAGCCTTGTTGGGGGTTCACGGTTGGAATCCCGGGTTGTCAATCCGAGTCCAAGCTCGGTCCTCAACTGCGTCCGGGGTAGAGGAGGTGTCACTCACTCCCAATGGACCCGTCTTCTTCGTTGAAATGATCCGTAGATTGCGGCTCCGGCCCTTCCTTGCTTGATGGAGAAAGCTCGGTCAAAACTCCGCTTGAAGCTTGAGGATGAAGGAGGAGGCCGAGAGGATGCTCCGGCGTTGATTTGGCGTTGTAAGCTTGCCCGGAGACCCTCCCTAAGGTGGAGAATGAAGGGGGACGGAGGAAACCCTCGTCCGAGACGAAGAACGGCGGAAAAATCGCGGATTTGGATCGTCTCCAAAATTAGGGCGGACCTGCGCTATTTATAGAAAACAGATTTAAACAGCGCGCACGATCACTGGCGCACGACCAATGGTCGTGCGCGATATGGTCAGTGATCGTGCGATATGGAGGCAGAAAAGTGGAAAAAAGATGTCATGACTGCGCACGACCGGCAACGCACGAGCAGTGATCGTGCGCGGTATGGCTGGTGATCGTGCGATATGGCGGGACAGAACTTTCACAGGAGAGGTCAAGACTGCGCACGACCGATGATCGTGCGCCAAAGAGGTCGATGGTCGTGCGTGGGTAAAAACGCACGACCATTGACTCCTTTGCCAAAAATGGGGAAAGTTCGATGCCGGACGCCCACACGATCCCAGAACCTGCAGGAAAACTGGACGGGATGTCGATCATGGCAGTCACAGACATAAATATTATGCAAAGCAAAAAAGGGAAATACACACACGCACAGAAATAGGCTAATAAAGTGCACAAGACGTGGAATAACCGTAGCGAACCAAAAGGAGTGCAAATGACGCTAAACGGTGTGCAAAGACAAGAAAATAAGCCTAGATGAGTCCGAAAATAGGTATATAAAGAGGACTCATCACTTATACATTGGGACCTGCAAAACGACCCCTTGGTCTATAAGCTTGTGTGGGCAAGTTTATAAATCAAAGGTTATTTTCATATATAATAACCCCTGCTGTTTGATAACCGACACCCCAAGGTATAAGTGGTATGGGACACTTATACGATGGGAGCCTTGCAAAAGATCCCTTGCTTATGTGTTCTCGCATAAGTGAAGGTTTAAATTCATTTAATTGCTTTTCTTACTGCTAGACCTATTACAACAACTTATTAACTGCTCACCTAATACAACTTGCTAGATTAGTTTCCGCTGCCATCTGTTTTCATGTTTAATCTCCACCTTCATGTCCTTCCCTTTCTTCCTCTCCGCTCGGTACCTAGGAGCTATGGGGGGAAGGGGTAGGGGATGATAGGGCTTAGTCTTTATGACTAACGGTTTTCGAACCGCATCATTTAGGGGATCGTGGAGCCCAGCATGGAGGAGCAGCCCCAGAGATCGGTGCGCCTAGAGATGGGGCCGTCTAGCTCCGGAGTTCACACAGCCGGGACCGTGAGTCTCGATCCTTGAGTAGTTTCTAGTGTTTGCTTCCGCATGAGTGATATTGTAGTGAGGATATTTTGTACCGGGCATAAGCCCGTAATTATATTACTCTGATGTTTCTGTGGACACTCCCTTCGTGGAGCTCTCTTATTTATATATGTGATTTTATTATTGTGGACTGTTTACTATTACTTCAATAATTGTGCTACTTCTGTGATCGATTTGGCCGGCAGAATCGGCGCCTTGTGGTGATGACCCTTCAGGACGTGGAGGTGTCACCGCAAAGCGGCGGTTCTGGGCCTAAGACCCCGGTGGTTGAAAAGAAAAAAAAAGGGGGTCTTACAAGTGGTATCAGAGCGCAAACATCGATCAGAAGGAAGTCGCAGTCCACAAACCCTCGGTCACCCCCGCTCGACTTTAGTTTGGGGACAAACTAAGCAGCGGAAGCAGTGGTGTGCCCATATGGGGATCACATATAATTTGTCCACCTTTAGGTAGTATTTGAACGTTTTTCTCAGCATGTGTTTTCGTTGCGCAGCCTCCAGCACAGCCTACGCCACAGGGCGGAGTTCAGCAGACTCAGGGAGTTGCACCACCTCCACCAGTCCCCACCCCTTTCCTGCAGTCAGACATGGGACAGACCCTGACTGCCATTCTGGAGGCCTTCAGGGCCCAGCAGGTTCCGGTCCCGCAGCCCAATCTGGGGGCCAACTGGCTCAGCATCTTCCGGGGTCTTTCTCCCCCGTCCTATCTGGGGACAGAGTCGGCTGTTCGGACAGAGGAATGGCTAGATATCATGTACGAGATGCTGACCGGGATTCGGTGTCCATGGGAGGAGAAGGTGGCTCTGGTTGTCTCCTGCCTGGAGTCCCATGCAAAGAGGTGGTGGAAGACGCTGTTGGACACGACATTTGCTGATAGAGAGGTTGCGGAGATCACTTGGGAGGAGTTCAGGGCCGCACTGCTGGAGCATTTCGTTCCGCAGTCGGCTAGGGATGATTTGGAGGAGCGGTTCTTACAGCTGAAGCAGGGTACTCGGACCGTGGTGGAGTACCATCGAGAGTTTGACCACCTGGCTCGATACGCAGATTCCTACCAGCTGGACGAGGCAGGGTATATCAGGAGGTTCTACAAGGGCCTACGTGAGGACTTGAGGGAGGCCCTCTTGTTTGTATCTGACGGGCCCATCTCCCGGATTTTGGAGATGGCCAAAAGGATTGAGGCAGATTGGCACACCACCCGGGGCCGGAAACGGCCAGCAGAGGATCAGGGACGAAGAGGAAGGAACGACCAGCGACGAGGTGTTGTACCTGAGGAGAGGAGGACAGAGGACCAGCCTCGTCAGGACGTGAGGCCGGAGCCGAGGGAACAGGTGGTATTGGCCCCTCCACCCCTTCGGATGCAGGAGATGCCGAGACCCGGGGGAATGGCGTATCCCCCAGAGTGCTACTTTTGTCATCAGATTGGGCACATTCGGAGGAACTGCCCCATGAGGGGGGCACCACCTCCAGCACATCAGGGCGGCCCACCAGCTCAGCATTACGGAGGCCGAGGACGCGGCCGCGGTCGAGGATACCAGGGGGAAGATCGTAGACAGGGAAGAGAGCAGGTATATGCCTTGGACCTTGCACAGCCGCGGAATCCGGAGCAGGTCATCGCAGGTATGCCGAAATGTTTCTTCGTTTACATAGAATTTCCCCTTTAAGTTGTTAAAACTTTGAATCGCACTAGATTGATAGCAAGGAAAGTAAAAACTCATTATAGGACCCTAAGATATCTAATCACCCCAGGTATAGTCTTCATCAGCGGCAAGCCTGCCCGCACGCTGTTCGATACTGGAGCTACTCACTCCTTTGTGTCGGAGTCGTTCGTAGAAGGACTGGAAGGTGTGGAGCGGTTCACCGGCTCGAGGATGAGGGTGCGACTACCGGATGGATCTGAGCTCCTTACCACGGATCACTGCAATATGGAGGCAGAGATTGGTGGAAAAGCGTTCGAGGCTCCAGCGACGATTTTGAAGCTGACGGACTACGACCTGATCCTGGGCATGGTATGGCTGCACTGGAACTATGCCCAGATTGATTGCCAGGCAAAGAGGATCACCGTGAGACACGGGGACTCTTTCATTACCATTGAAGGTATAAGACCTGTCTCTCGTATACTCTTATCTTCGGTACAGGCCGTTAAGGCCCATCTGCAGGGAGAGGAGGTCTATCAGATTCTTTTTGAGATGGCGGAAGTTAAGGAGTCGGTGACAGACATTCCGGTGGTGCGAGATTTCGCTGACATCTTTCCAGAGAAACTACCAGGATTACCTCCACACCGAGAGCAGGATTTTCAGATACAGCTTGTGCCGGGGGCCAAGCCGGCGTCTAAGGCCCCTTATCGGATGGCCCCAAAGGAGTTGGCAGAGTTTCGGACCCAGTTGCAGGAATTGGTGGAGGCAGGTTTTGTCAGACCGAGTTCCTCGCCATGGGGAGCACCGGTCCTGTTCGTGAAGAAGAAGGATGGGACACTCCGTCTGTGCATCGATTATCGAGCACTAAACAGGCTGACCGTCCGGAATACCTATCCGCTCCCACGGATAGACGAATTATTCGACCAGCTGGAGGGGGCCCATTATTTCTCGAAGCTGGACTTGAGATCAGGATACTACCAGCTGCGGATCCAGGAGGAGGATATCCCGAAGACGGCCTTTAGTAGCAGATATGGCCTGTATGAGTTCACCGTGATGCCCTTTGGGCTCACGAATGCTCCGTCGGCGTTCATGAGTCTCATGAACAGGGTTTTCGAGGCCTACTTGGATGTGTTCGTCATAGTATTCATAGACGACATCCTGATCTACTCTAGGACGGAGGAGGAACACACTCGGCATCTGGCACTGACCTTGGAGAGGTTGCGGGAGCATCGTCTTTATGCAAAATTCAGCAAGTGTCAGTTCTGGTTGAAGGAGGTGGCCTTCCTAGGCCACATCATCAGCGGAGCCGGGTTATCAGTAGATCCAGCAAAGATTCGTGCAGTTCGCGATTGGCCGCAGCTGAGGACAGCCACCGATGTACGCAGTTTCTTGGGACTTGCCGGTTACTACCGGAAGTTCGTGGAGGGGTTCTCTCGGATTGCCCTCCCCCTCACATCTTTGACAAAGAAGGAGGCACCTTTTGTTTGGACCCCGCAGTGCCAGGCGGCTTTCCAGGAGCTGAAGGACCGACTCATCTCGGCTCCTATCCTGGCCCTTCCATCCGGAAGGGAGGGATTCCAGGTGTATACCGACGCATCATACCAAGGGATGGGAGCGGTGCTGATGCAGAACGGACATGTCATAGCATATGCCTCCCGCCAGCTGAAGACCCATGAGAGGAACTACCCGGTGCACGACCTCGAGATGGGAGCGGTCGTTTTTGCTCTGAAGGTCTGGCGTCATTACCTTTATGGATTCCACTGCGATATCTTCTCCGATCACAAGAACTTGAAATACGTGGACACTCAGAAGGAGCTGAATATCAGGCAGAGGCGCTGGGTGGAGTTCTTAGCAGATTATCAGTATGAGATGCACTACCACCCAGGGAAGGCAAACGTGGTGGCCGACGCGTTGAGCCGGAGAGCGGCCACTTCCGAAGCTGGGCCCCAGGTTATGTCTATGGAGCTGGTCCAGTCATTCGGAGACATGCAGATATCCCTAGTGTCCGAGGATGACCCAGATCTGTATAGGGAGTATCTGGCATCGATAGTGGCCATAGACGATATTCGGGATCGCATTCGGGATGGACAGAGGACAGATGCGTGGGCGGAGCCGATGTTCCGAGCTTTGGAGGAAGGTTCGACAGGAGATTATTCCCTGAGAGATGGTTTGCTCCACTTCAGAGGCAGAGTATATATACCCGCAGGAGGCCAGATCCGAGAGGATATCTTGACGGAGGCGCATTGTAGCCGGTACTCCGTGCACCCGGGGATCACAAAGATGACCGCTGATCTGAAGAGGACGATGTTTTGGCCAGGCATGAAGAAGGACATTATGTACTTCGTGACCCATTGCGAGGCGTGTCAGTTGGTGAAGGCGGAGTGCAGGAACCCCGCAGGACTGTTGCAGCCACTCCCGGTGCCGGAGTGGAAGTTTGACGACATAGCGATGGATTTTATACATGGTCTTCCCCGGTCTCGGACGGGGAACGACTCGATTTGGGTGATTGTCGATCGTTTGACGAAGGTGGCCCGCTTTATACCGATCAGGAAGGATGACTCGGTTGGAGTGCTGGTACGGAAGTTTGTGGAGCAGTATGTCCGATATCATGGCGTGCCCCGGACGATAGTGTCGGACCGCGATGGACGGTTTACATCCAGGGAGTGGCGGTCAGTGCAGGCATATTTGGGCACCCGGTTGACTTTTAGCACGGCCTTCCACCCTCAGACGGACGGGCAAACCGAGCGCACCAACCGGACCTTGGAGGACTTACTACGGTGTGTATACTGGACCGAGGGGAGCCATGGGAGAAGATGTTACCGTTGGTCGAGTTCTCCTACAATAATAGCTACCAGTCCAGCATCAGGATGGCGCCTTATGAGGCCTTGTATGGAAGGAAATGTAGGACCCCGCTTTCCTGGGTTCAGGACGAGGATCCGAAGTTGCTGGGATCGGATTTCGTTGAAGATACCGAGGCTCAGGTGAGACTGATCAGAGATAGAATGTTGGAGGCGCAGAGCAGGCAGGCTAAATACTATGACGCCCGGCATCGTCAGGTGGAGTTTCGGGTAGGGGATCGAGTGTTCTTGAAGATCCGACCCATGCACGGAGTCTCACGGGTGCGCGGTCGGAGGAAGAAACTCAGCCCTAGGTATATGGGCCCTTACCGGATCCTGGAGCGGATCGGACCCCTAGCCTACAGGCTAGAGTTGCCACCGGAGCTGGCAGCTCTACACGACGTCTTCCACATCTCTTCGCTGAGAAGGGCTCTACTACGCCCGGAGCAGCGAATTTTGACCACAGAAGGGCCGGTAGCTTCAGACCGATCTGTTCACTTGGAGCCAGTTCGGATCGATGACAAAGGAGTGCGGATCTTGCGCCGCAAGAAGATCCCCTTAGTCAAGGTTCTGTGGAGAAATCACGGTCAGGAGGAGCACACCTGGGAACCGCAGGATCTGATGAGGCAAAGATACCCGGAGTTGTTCAGTCAGGTACATCTCACCACCTCTCGGTATATTATAAACTGCCTTCTTGTTTTGGAATGTTAAGGCTAGATAAGGAAAATCTAGGACCTAGGCATGCACACTTAATCAGAATGGTAGGGGCTAATCTTTTGTTTATTGGGGAGATTGTCTTCGTTATCAAACGAACGGTCGCCTGAACCCAATAGAAAGATCGAATGGGATGTTACAAGATTAATTTATTCCGATAGAAATCCCCGTAGGCTCAACCTCAATTTCGGGGACGAAATTTTTGTTTTGTTTATTGGGATTTGTAACATCCCATTTCCGGCTAGACCCCTAGGAGTCAGATTGGTCGTGACGGAACCCTAGGAAGCCCAAGATTGGAAATAAAGCGACTAATATTGCGGGTCACGGGTTGGTCACGCCCGTGACCGGCCCGTCACGCCCGTGACCTGGGCGTGTCTACTTCGACGATCGTCGATCTCCACAAGACGATCGTCGAACGCGCTGTCTGGGCATGTCACGCCCGTGACCTGGAGGTCACGCCCGTGACCTAGGGCGTGACCAGCCTTCGACGATCGTCGGCCTCAGTTCGACGATCGTCGAGCCAGAAATTTGCCGTTCGGGCATGTCACGCCCGTGACCTAGAGGTCACGCCCGTGACTTAGGGCGTGACCAGCGTTCGACGACCGTCGATCTCAAATCGACGATCGTCGACCATATTTAACCGCCCGACGCTGTCACGCCCGTGACACAGGTGTCACGCCCGTGACTACCGATCGACGATCGTCGATCTCAGTTCGACGATCGTCGAGCCCAGAATGGGCTACCCGGGCCTGTCACGCCCGTGACCTATGTGTCACGCCCGTGACTTGGCCGAAACGACGGTTCAGACCCGAAATTATTCCAACACGCGCGGTAATAAATGCTGGTGTGGGAAGTTACACCAGGAGTAATTTACCGGCCGTTTTCCTTCTGTAAATAATATAATAAATAAGGAAAAGGTGGTCCAATAGAAAACCGCCAGCTGGACACACCTGTTCAGTTCCGCCGTTTCTTATCTCTGCATCACCGTAACCGAAACGTTAAGGAGGGAACTTCATGGCCATAATGGCTTAAACCATTCACCTTTCCCACTTTTCCTGTTTATAAAAGCCCACTTGGAACCAAGAGGAGAGGGTTTACACGCTCAAGCAAACGGAGCAGATCCTTGTTCTTGCTGTAAAGAGGAGTTCAGCAACGCCACCACCGCGCCATGGCACCTCGTCGCTCTTCTCGCCTCCAAACCGCGAACAAGGTCCTCCTCTACTCCTTCTCTTTCATGGGTAGATCTTAGGATTCTTAGAAGGAGGTTCGCGCTCAACGGAGCCGGATCCATCTCTCGTTTTCATGGAAAAACCATGAAAAAGATATTTTGAGTTCGCCGGAAACCGCCACCTCCGGCGGCCAAACCACCGCCGACCGCTAGCCATCGCCTCAACGGAGGTGGTGGTGGTGGTGGCTGGCCAGGGAAGTGACCGGACGGCCGGCAACGGATCACGGAATGCTTACAGGAAAAATGATTTTTTTTCCTGTGTCTGGGTTCGGGTTCATGAAGAAGATGAACAGTAATCGTTTTATATTTATAAATTATGTAAATAATTTTATAAGGAAAAGTAGATACTCGGTTTGAAGTATATTTTAAGGCTGCAAAATGAGGCACTTAGAGGCCGATTTAGGAAAAATGACCAGACACAAAAGTTGTAGCCCTCTGGGTCTACTTTAATATAAAATTGATTTTATTCAATTTGGGTGAGTGGTTTGACCACAGCACTCATTTTGGTGGGATCAAGACCTAGGCTAACCAGAAATTGAATTGGTTGCCTACGGTTCATAACATGTCCAAATGACTTGAAATTTGGACTGGAGGTCTATAATATGTACATCGAGAGGCTGTCCAAAAATGAGAATTTTTGGAGAACTTTTGCCTAAAGTTTTTGTAAAAATTTAATAAACAATATAAAATTAATTAGGGGATGAAATTAAGTCCAAACTCCCCCAAATTTTGGGTGGTGGTCCCTGGCATCAATATTAAGATCTGTACAAAATTTCAACTCGAATGGTCGAGTTTTGAATAGGGAAGTATCAAGTCCTAGATAGGTCTTGGCGAGGGGTACTTTGGGGAAAAGTACGATTGGGGATGGAGTGGACAAATCTCCTCAAAAGAGGCTGATGAGTTGGCCACTGATTTTGTTGGGACTATGTCTACCCTCTTGGGTATCATGGTGTGGCTTAGGGTGGATTTTACCCTGAGAGATTGGCTCAACTCCAACGGGTGGGAGTTTGAGGTTTGTGAAGGACATAGGAGCAAAAGCTCTTGTATGCCCTTGAAACTTGGAGGAGAGGGGGATGATATGATGAAAACCCTCTGGTTGAGATAGTGATGGATTTGGAGGTAGTTAGGTACCTCACAAGTTGAGATGTAGGATTAGGATGGAAACGTAATTTAGTTATTTTAAGCACTAAAGCTAATCCAAAAATTATGAAACTCGGGAGGAGGGAGTTTTAGGATGTATTAGACTTATGGTAATTTTTCTGGAATTTTATGATTAATTTATATTATACTTCATGTGTTAAAGAACTATTAGCCCAATTTGTTGTTTCAATTATTTGGAGGCTTTACATTAATTATAATCAGTTAAAATTCTGGATTTAGATCTTGACTAGTAGAACATTGATCCCTGAATTTTTATAGAATTTTATGATGAGTAAATCTAGTACGTTATTCACAAAAGATTGGAAGGGCTTTTATGTTTAAAAATTAATTATGGATAAAATACTTGCTGGAAAATTATGAAACTTGGCCAGTGCTAATTTTAGGCCTTAATCATCATGTCATAATTTATTTAGAATTTTTGGAAGAACATTTGCTGTACTTGATTCATAAACTATAGAAATTAGAGATTAATTCCAAAATAGTTTACATGTCATTTTGATGATAGAAAAATTATGATACTTAGGGTTTAGCCTTCTGAGATAGCCTACTAATTATCATAAATTTGCTGGACATCTTGCATGAATAATTAGGATAGTTCATGTTCAAACCGGTGGCCCTTGAGATTTTCGAGGAATTTAATTAAATGCCAAATAAATTAGGAAAATTTCCATTTTCTGGATTTAGGTTATTTATACCAAGATAAGTCTCCAGTAAATAGTTTAGGGCATTTGGATGAGTAATCGATCCTTGCATAACCGGTTCGACATGTAGCCTAGGTCGGTCTGCATTTAGTAAATTGTGAAATGCAATAAAACATGATCTGATGAAGATATAAAGAGTAGTGAGTAGTGGTGATAGTTAGAGTTAAGAGGTGCTCGGGTTTTGCGAAAGATCGCTTTTCCCGAGGAATGGAAGGTTTAAAAATCACCCTAGGATAGTCTATCGTAATATGAGAAGGGAATCGGGCTAAGGGAAAACAACCAATAACAATAAGTGCCTTGCGAAAGGGAACTTCGGGCCGTAATGCACCGTCTTGGTTCCTAGTGCCCCTTGAGAGCCCTTCACGGGGTATACCGGGGGCAGTCCTGGGCTAACGTAAACTGTAATAACAAATCGACAAGAGTAACTTAGTAACTAGGGCTGCACTCTTCACAACACTGTTGGCACAGGAAGGTTTGTTTGGAGACGGACGTTTTGGTCCGGGGAGCTTCGGCTCGGTTGGTTTGGAGACGGACGGTTGGTCCAGGGAGCTTCGGCTCGGTTCTGTTTGGAGACGGACGTTTTGGTCCGGGGAGCTTCGGCTCGGTTCTGTTTGTTTGCGATTAAACTTGCATGTGCATAAGATAGGAAAAGTTAAGGTGGTGGGTCTTTCGATATCGGGGAGTTCGATTGCACCGACACCGATATCGTTGACTCGGCGAGGTGGTTAGCACTTCGCCAACAGAAGTCCGGCGGACCAGTCGGCAAGAGTACGCAGGAGTCCGCCTCGTGCACCAGGCGTTGAGGGCGTACGATAGGTCAGACCAGTGTGCTTTACTGGTTTTGGAGGTGGGCGAGGCCCAACCCACCGCTTCCGTTTGCCACTACGGAGGTATCCTGGGAGGTAACGGCTCCGAAAGGGGGAACTAAAGGTCTGTGTGCACAGAGTCGGGTGTGTGAGTTGCACTGCATGACATAACATACCCACCATATAGTTGCATATCATAATCATTCATAACAACCTTGACACCTAAAGTATAAGTGGAATGGGACGCTTATACATTGGGACCTGCAAAACGACCCCTTGGTCTATAAGCTTGTGTGGGCAAGTTTATAAATCAAAGGTTATTTTCATATATAATAACCCCTGCTGTTTGATAACCGACACCCCAAGGTATAAGTGGTATGGGACACTTATACGATGGGAGCCTTGCAAAAGATCCCTTGCTTATGTGTTCTCGCATAAGTGAAGGTTTAAATTCATTTAATTGCTTTTCTTACTGCTAGACCTATTACAACAACTTATTAACTGCTCACCTAATACAACTTGCTAGATTAGTTTCCGCTGCCATCTGTTTTCATGTTTAATCTCCACCTTCATGTCCTTCCCTTTCTTCCTCTCCGCTCGGTACCTAGGAGCCATGGGGGAAGGGGTAGGGGATGATAGGGCTTAGTCTTTATGACTAACGGTTTTCGAACCGCATCATTTAGGGGATCGTGGAGCCCAGCATGGAGGAGCAGCCCCAGAGATCGGTGCGCCTAGAGATGGGGCAGTCTAGCTCCGGAGTTCACACAGCCGGGACCGTGAGTCTCGATCCTTGAGTAGTTTCTAGTGTTTGCTTCCGCATGAGTGATATTGTAGTGAGGATATTTTGTACCGGGCATAAGCCCGTAATTATATTACTCTGATGTTTCTGTGGACACTCCCTTCGTGGAGCTCTCTTATTTATATATGTGATTTTATTATTGTGGACTGTTTACTATTACTTCAATAATTGTGCTACTTCTGTGATCGATTTGGCCGGCAGAATCGGCGCCTTGTGGTGATGACCCTTCAGGACGTGGAGGTGTCACCGCAAAGCGGCGGTTCTGGGCCTAAGACCCCGGTGGTTGAAAAAGAAAAAAAAAAGGGGGTCTTACAACAATTGTGGCCAAGAAGAGCTAACATGGGAGCGCGAGCAGATTATGCGAGCCGAGTTTCCCGAGTTATTTTCATAACTTATTCGCTCATTGTATATGTAATAGAAACATATAAATGTTTTGGTATTTTCTCCCTACTGTCTTCAAATTTCGGGACGAAATTTTATTAAGGAGGGGAGGATTGTAACACCCCAAAAATCTCAAAATTGGATTTGAGGTGCAGGCTGGTTGACACGGCCTGGGACACGGGCGTGTCCCAGGGCATGTCGGGGGTACATGGCCTGGGACACAGGCGTGTCCCAGGGCGTGTCATTCAATAAATTGCCGGATCGAGTCAGAAATGTACACGGCCCGGAACCAAGCCTTGAACACGGCCGTGTCAGATTTGACACGGGCGTGTCCGAGGGCGTGTGCCTACCCGTGTATTGCTCTAACTTGTTTTAGCGCTCGTTGAGTACCGTGTAACAGGGGTGACACGGGCGTGTCATATGACTGACACGGGCGTGTCAGGTTCGACACGGGCGTGTCGATGCCCGTGTTCTGGTAGTGTTCAGTCAGTACGTGTGCCGCTTAAGGGTACACGCCCTGTGACACGGGCGTGTCACAGGCCGTGACGGCCAAAAAGTCTAGTTTTCAGGCAGATCGTGGCCGTTCATTTTTCCTTAAAGAAGATCTTGTGGCTGGGGCTCATTCCTGGGCTGATAAGGCCGGGAAAGGAGGAGGAAAAGCTCATTTTGAGTTTCATCTTCTCTTTCTAGCTTTAAGAGAGAGGTGAGAGCAAGGTGAGGAAGAAGAAGTGGAATCCGGCTGCCGGTGGTGCTACGGTGGTCCAAATCGCGAGCCGAGTTCGGATTTGCGAAGGCAACGCTGCTGCGAAGGCTTTCATCCGTCTCAAATTTCTCTCCATGGCTCCGAAGCGAGTTCCTAGGGTAACGATTTCCTGCTTGGACATGTGAAGTCCTTAATTCCTGCATTGCCTAGGGAAAACCCTTCCCCGCGAGTGTGCGGTGGGTTGTGGCGTCCCTTGGGGTAGATATGTGAAGTCCCCCTTATTAGAGTCCAGAATTGGAGTACAGATCTAGGCATGCTGTGTGAAGCCCATCTGGACATATTGGTCTGGATTGGTGATGCTTGTTTGCATATCGGAGAAGACTCCGTGATTATTGCTTGTATGCCTGATGGATAAAGTACTGGAGGAAGTCCAGGAAATTGTGAGAGTTGGGTGCAACTCTTGTGGCCGTGAGTTGCCACTTTGTGTGCGGTTGAGCGTTGGGCTACAACTGTATGAAAAGGCTTCGTGCCGAACAGGCAAGGTGAAATCGACCCGCGCCTTTAAATGTGGCCTCAGGTACGATGTACTTGGTTGGGCAAGGTGATTTGAGCAACGAGGGGTGGCTGATCTGTACCTGCGTTATGTAGGCTGGACGTGAGAGCGCCAAGGCATTGGGCTTTCGTCAGCTGCATAATGAGAGAACTGGGCCTGCGTGCCGGACTAAATGCTCAATGGTGAGATCCGGTGTTTCCGGTGCACCCGAGAGTGCCATGAGTGCACGGGACGTCGGGCCGTCGTGCCGGCATTTGTGATATGTGACTGTGAGGGCGTGCACATCTTGCTAGAATTACTATATATATCATATTAGAAGATTGCTATGTAGGGATGGAATTCCGCTGCCCCGTGCCAGGGGCAGGGTCGTTATAATTGGTCAGCTGAATGCTGACCGTTGCCCTGTTTGCCACCGCTTGGTGGATTGGTTCTTACAGGTACTGGAGGTGCTGGTCCGAGCGGGACTTAGCGGGCTGAAGCCCAAAGCTGCGTTGCTGCCCTCGAAGCCATTGTTTTGTTTCTTTTGTTCATGTGTGGCCGGCCTGCGTGCCGATGTCTGTAATCCATGCTCTTGTTAAGAGAAATTGTTGTAAGGCCTTAAGGCCAGACTCTTTTGATGTTTGTATACATTCCTATATTATAGTGGACAGTGTTCTTTATCTTGAGTTCAAAGATTCAACCATGAAACATCCGCTAGAATGCTCTGTGTTAGGATGCGTTGATTATGATATTAGTTCGTAGCGTCTCCGACTGTTTGTGGAATATGGTGTGGGGCCCCGGCCGGACCCTCTATTATATTATTCTTGACAGGTAGAGGTGTTACATCACGTCCCCTGAAACGCCCCCCTAAGGCGTGTCAGAGGGCGTGACCAACCCGAGAATTTTGCCTATAAATTCAGGCCCCCTTCCATTTAAGCAAGCTTTGGTTGAGAGGGAGAGGTGCTGCCCCTTTAGTTCTTAAACTTTCTTATGCTTTTCTCTCTCTCTCTCTCTCTTTGTAATTTTCTTTTAACCCTAGTTTAATCTTTACTTATTTATGCTTTCTTTGTAATCTTTAGTGTTGCTTAGTGCTAATTGTAGGGCTAGAATAGGTTTCAATTCCTTGCACTTGTAATTTCTTTTTCCATAGTGTAACTTGCCCATTTTCATTAATAGAAGTGTTCTTTGTTTAGCTTGTGTTCTTTTTATGCTTTACTACTCATCCCCCCTCCTCCACTTCACTATGATTAACTAATCCTCCTTGTACTCGATCTTGATGATCCGAGGTTCGAGCGATTAAGTTATGATGTTTTGATTAATCTTTTCTTTTTAAGTTAGGGCCTTGAATTACTCTTGATTTATCATGAGTTTGAGGTATATTATCGATATATACCCTCCACCTTTGCTTTCATTCTGGGTTAGCCGAGAGGCCGATAGAATGAAGTGAGCATTCAAGAGTAAAGGGAGTTGTACGCACCCCTCGAGAGAGGCAGACGTCCAAATCTCCCGTATTGGAGTAAAATCCAATAGTGGGGTTCACCGCGTAAAGCGAGTTTTAGGCCTCCGATTTAGACGAGAGTCGGTCGGACCTTCCTAAACTCAGTTTGGCACAACTTCAAGAGAAGCGTGTTCAAGCTTTAGGAACCTCCACGGTCAAGGACCTTAATCCTATTAAGTTTAGATTTTTTTATCGCATTTTCTTAATCGTCTTTAGCCGAGGTGATTCTTGATCGAGTGCATTTCCATTTCATATTTTCAACCTTTCGTAGTAATCGATTTTCTAATGCTCTTTAATTAACTCTAATAGCTCTCTTTCTATATTTAGCTTTACTTCCTTCCTTGCAATTAGATTCTCTAAAACCCTAGTTTTTCCGTCGATAAGATAATAGTTTTCGTGTGAGTAAGCATACTCAACAGTTCCCGGATTTCAATACGACACTTGTGTCCCCTAGCTACAATTCGATAAGTATACTTACCTCATTGGATTGCTAGTTCGGTTGCATTTATTTTCTTCGAACCCTAGCGCGCAACATGATGCTTAACAAACAGGGTTCTATCAACTACTCCCCTAACAAAGTTGTGCTCTAACAGGAAACTAGCTAGAGTCTCATACCAGGCTCTGGGTGCTTGCTTAAGTCCATAAAGAGCTTTTTGCAACTTGTAAACAAATGAGGGTTGAGTTGAAGAGACAAACACAGGAGGTTGTTCAACAAACACCTCATCCTTTAGCTCACCATTTAGGAATGCACTCTTGACATCCATCTAAAAAACCTTAAACTTCATATAGGCTGCATAGGCTAGAAAGATCCTTATTGCCTCTAGCCTTGCAACAGGGGCAAAGGTTTGGTCATAGTCTATACCTTCCTCCTGTTTGTAGACCTGAGCTACAAGCCTAGCTTTGTTCCTTACAATAATTCCTTGGGCATCCAACTTGTTTCTAAACACCCACTTGGTGCCTATGATTAGTTGGCCTTTAGGTCTTGGAACCAAAGTCCATACTTTAAATCTTTCAAATTGATTAAGCTCCTCTTGCATAACAATGATCCAGTGGGGATCTAGCTCGGCATCTTTTATGGTGAGGGGCTCAACTTGTGAAAGGAAACAAGCATGAATCACATCCATTCTTAATTGATGTCTTGTTTGCACACCAACTGATATGTCACCAATCACTTGAGATGTAGGATGATCTCTAAGTGTGACAATATCAGCAAGTGGGATGTGATCTTCAACAACAGTTTGGATTAATTCCTCTTGAGGAATTGGATCAACTATTTGTGGTATAGCAACTGCTTCCACAGTGTTTTCATCACTATCTGAATCAGTGATATGAAGAGTTGATAGAGGGAGAATCTCTTGAGTGACATCTTTGCATGACTCAGGTACCTGCAATGAGCTTGAGGAAGGAGAAGTTTCCTTCTCCTTGTAAAACATCTTTGACTCATCAAAAGAAACATGCACAGACTCCTCTATTTTAGAAGTTGATTTATTAAACACCCTATAAGCTTTGCTTACTTGGGAATATCCAAGAAAAATTCTCATTGAAGCTTTTGCTTCAAACTTTCTAAGGTATTCTTTGTTGTTATTGTGAATATACACTACACAACCAAAGACTCTAAAATAATTAATTTTAGGTTTCTTTCCTTTAAGCAACTTATAAGGAGTTTTACTCTTAAGCTTGTGTATAAGACATCTGTTCAAGACTTAATTAGCTGTGCTAACAGCTTCTGCCCAATAAGAGAGAGGCATGTTAGCATCTGCCAATAATGTTCCAGCAGCTTCAATTAGGGTTCTATTCTTCCTTTCCACTACCCCATTTTGTTGGGGAGTTCTAGGAGCAGAGAAGCTATGTTTGATACCTTCTTTCTCACAGAATTCTTGCATGAGAAGAGACTCAAACTCAGTACCATGATCACTTCTGATCAAGGCCACATGAGTAGAATACTCATTCTACACACAAAGCAGAAAGTCTGTAAGAACTTTGAAGTTATCAGCCTTAGTTCTCAAGAAGAACTCCCAAGTGAACCTAGAGAAGTCATCTACAATCACTAAAGTGTAAAACTTCCCTCCTAGACTCTGTACATTTATTGGGCCAAAAAGGTCCAAATGTAATAAATACAGGATTCTAGGTGAATCACTTTTATTTACAGATTTAAAGGAATTTTTGGTTTGCTTGCCTAATTGACAAGCCTTACATAGGCTTTCCTTCTTGTAGGGGCAAGAAGGTAAACCTCCAACAAGGTTGTATTTAGATAACCTAGATATGTTCTTGAGGTTAACATGGTTAAGCCTCCTATGCCATAAGGTGTTATTATTTGTTACTTCATTAAACAGACAGATTTAAGATTGAGTTGAGTTAAAATCTACTAAATAAATATTACCCTGTCTAATGCCTACTAACACTACATTACTATTTAAAGTAATATTACAGAGAGTGTTAGTGAAAGATACCTGATAACCTGCATCACATAACTGGCTTACTGATATTAGGTTGTGCTTCAGTCCAGTTACATATGCAACCCTTTTGAATGTTACTGCTCCAATGGTAATCCTACCATATCCTTCTGTTTGACCGCAGCTGGAATCCCCAAAGATCATCTTTGGTCCAAGCTTGGCCTTGTATTTTGACAGATTTTCTTTGTTTCCTGTCATGTGTTTGGAACAGCCACTATCCAAATACCATTTATCTTTAGTAATTGGATAGGTCTTCACCTGCAAATTAAATAGTTAGACATTATGGACCCAGACAACCTTGGGTCCATTATTCTTCACATAATGAAAACTTGAAATAAAAGAATAAGGAGGCTGGGGTTTATATCCTAAGGGATAGGATCTCCTAGGTGGAATACTCCATGCAATTGATGGGTCAATAAACCTAGGGTTTCTATTTACATTAGGATTTCTAAGGTTCAGGTTGTTATTTTGAAAATCATATTGAGATCGTCAATCATCGTTCGACGATCGATGCTCAGATCGTCGAGCATCGTTCGACCATTGAGCCTTCGATCATCAAGCATAGTTCGACGACTTTTGTAGTTCCTTAAATTTTTGCTTTCTCTTTTCTCTCTTAGCTTTATTTAAGGCTTTGTTAACTAGAGTTACTTGCTCAGTATTCTTTATTTCATCTACTGAAATAAATTTTACTGGAGTTGAAAGATGATTTTTAAGAACCAAGGGGATTTCACTTGATGAGGCTCCTAAGCCTAGCTTATTATTGCCTGACCTAGTGTTTGTCATGCTAGTGATCTCTAGTAGCTTAAGGCTTCTACCATTTAGAGAGTCTTCTAATCTTTTTGACTTAGCTAGTTCATTTTTAAGAAATTTTATTTCTTCACTGGACTTAGTGAGTTCTGCTTCTAACCTAGCATTTTCAATGGAGAGGATTTCTTATTCTGCTATCATATTTCTAAGCTCCTTAATTTCTTTTTCTGAACTAATTAAATCTAAACAAAGGGATTTAAATTCAGATTTAAATTCAGCAGAAGAAAAATCATAAGAAGATAATACCAGATCTTCTGTAGGCATTTCTTCATCATCATCAGAACTCTCTATAGCTGAGTGATTGCTGCAGGCATCAATTGCCATTAGGCAAATTTCCTTTGCCTTCTTCTCTTCCTCATCTTCACTGGAGCTTGAGGAGGAAGATTCCTCATCTGAATCACTCCAGGTTTCAGCAATAAATCCTTTCTTCTTCTTCTTATTTTTTTAGGAGGAGGACTTGGAGTGCTTCTTCTGATGTTCTTTTTCTTTTCTCTTATCCTTGTTCTTTTCCTATGTACACTATGGTAGAATGTGTTCAGGTTTCCTGCAACCATAACAGATAATTTCTTTAGCATGAGATCTGTCATACCTTGGTTTATCTTCATATCTTGAAGACTTCTTTCTAAAGTCCTTTCTGCCCATCTTGAGAAACCTTTTGGAAAAGAGTGCCATCATCTCCTCATTGGATTGGCTTCCTTCAGAAGCATCAGCAGCTTTGAGAGCAAGAGTTTGCTCTTTCCTTGTTGGAGTGGGAGTCTTAGCTTCAGCTTCAGCTTCCCTGGACTTTAGAACTTGCTCAAAAGATTTGAGCTTTCCAAGGAGGGCTTCAGTTGAGATCTCAGTAGTACTTCTGGCCTCCTTGATGGGCCAGATCCTAAGATCCCATATGCTGGGGAAGCACATCAGTATCTTATCATTGACCTCTGTCAATGTTATCTCCTTATCAAGGGTTCTCCGCTCATTGATGATGGAGCTGAGCCTGGTGTGCATAGCTTCAACTGATTCAGCTTCAGTCTTCTTGAAATTTTCATATTGAGATATAAGGTTGGACCTTCTGTCCTTCCTCTCATCAGCTAAACCAGCTACAATCTAGTTTAGTGAGTCCCATATGGCTTTTGCAGAAGTGCAATAAGCCACTTTCTGAAAGGTTTCATCAGACATGGTCTGAGCCAGAATATTCATGGCTTTTACATCAGCTACTTTTGCTTTCTTTATATGCATCATTGTAGTCTGAAGGTGGCACTGCACTGAGATTTGTAGATGTTGTAGTAGTGGCTGCAGCAGGTGGTGTTGGAGGTCCTGTCAAAATAGAAGAAAAAATATCTTCATCAATATAATTCATATATAACTTGATTCTTGCCTTCCAGATGCTGAACTTAGCTAAGTTGCAAACTAGAGGTCTGGTGCTAGAATAATCCTTGTACTGGGCCATGAAGTGAATGTCTATAAACTTAGTATCTATCTGGATCTTGTGACTCAGGTGTTAGCCTGTACAGTCAGACAACCTCCCTCTGATACCAATTGAAAGTGAGGATAGATACAACTCTAGAGGGGGGTGAATAGAGTATTCAAAAATTATGACAATCTACTCAACCCCTTAGATTTAGTTTGCGGAATGAGTTTATAGATATTTGAAACCCTAGAGCCTAACACAAAGTGTGGTGCACAAGAGAAAGCTAACTGTAATTACAGTTTCAGCTTTAGTCCTAACACAGCAACTAGCAATCCTAGTTAGTTCTATTCACACCCGCAGTGCAATAATTAAAGTAAGCAACACAGACAACACAAGAGGTTTATAGTGGTTCCCTCTAAATAGGTACATCCACTCTTCTACCACCCTGGTAGGAATCCACTATAAGTTTTTGTTCAGGTGCCCTGCCACCAACTGATCTGGTTCAGGTAGATCAAGTAGACCCTTTGAGCTTTTGATCAGGAGCTCAAAATCCAACACAGGTTTTTGCTTAGGTGCCCTACCACAAAGGTTCACTTTTGAAGGGAGTAATAACCCTTTTACAGGAGGTTGAGAGAGAGTTAGAATGTATTCTCTATTATTAAAACAATATAAGAGAAGCTAGTGGATTGCATAGAGCTAGAAAGCTCTAAGGAATAAAGGCTCCCCCTGGCTAAGAGAATATCCAGGGAGAAGTCTTGCTTCAGGTTGCAGGATCTCTTCTGAACTCTTGACAGATAAAATCTGTTGTCTTGAAGTTCTTGAAGGAGCAGCTTGAAGAAGACTCTTGATTTGAAATGGATGTTCTTCTTCAACAGCTTTTCTTTCTTCTTCTTCTTCTTCTAGAAGCTCTGAGTGTGAATGTTCCTAGAAGCAGGATGAACTCAGGGTTGAAGAAGAATGCTGAAGAGAGTAAATCTTCTCAGTTGAATGTGAAAGAAACTGAGAGCTGTTCTTCCTGTTTTGAATGTGTATATGAATATCTGTGTCAACTAGACTTGGTGTCTGTGAGTATATCTCTCTATCTATGTATATGTGTGTGATTTTTTTTAAACTTTTTTCAAAAGAGCTCTTTATATATTAGCCTCTATAACGACTCTAATCTTTATTTTAACTTTGTCTTCTTCTGAGATCTGCAATCTGGGCTGCAAATAGCATAATACAAAAATATATCCTGCAGACAAACATCCTATAAAGGGATAAAGCTTTCTAAGAAGCTGCATATCCAATCTGATAAAAGAATACTAGAGAGAGTCACATCATACCAAACTCTTTACGGCCAGAGAAGACTTTTGTGTCTAACGGCTATAAAGGACAGCATGACAGATAAAGCATAAAGATATTTCAACTAATAAGACAAAAGACTTTTGTCAGAAAGAACTTGACTTATGCATAAAGAATGGGGCAAAGATTGCCTTGAAATGTCAGCATAAATTCAATGAAATAATCTTTAATAAAATATGCCAAATAAATAGGAAATAAATCACATAAGAGAAGGAGTACAAAATTACTGACAGCAGACAAAAGATCATCGAACGATCCATGGAGATCGTCGACCGAACCACAGAGATCGTCGAAGTATCAGAACAGAGAGTCGAACGAAAAAGATAGTCGAACTATCAAAGCAGATAGTCGAGCTATCAAAAAGATAGTCGAACCATCAAACAGATAGTCGAACTATCAACACAGAGCAGATAGTCGAACTATCAAACAGATAGTCAAACTATCACAACAGAACAGATAGTCGAACTATTGGAGCAGTTAGTCGAACTATCACAATAGAACAGATAGTCGAACTATCAGAGCAGATAGTCGAACTATCACAACAGAACAGATAGTCGAACTATCAGAGCAGATAGTCGAACTACCAAATAGAACAGATAGTCGAACTATCAGAGCAGATAGTCGAGCTATCAGATAATTGAACTATCAAGGCAGATAGTCGAACTATCAAACAAACTGTCTAGACGAAAGAAGTCGAGTAGGGTTCGACGATCGACGAGGCAGAGACCACAGATCGTCGAGCTAACAAGAGTTGAACTAACTAAGAGATCGACGATCTGCTGACTGACGAAAGTCGACCAACTGATAGACATTCGCCGAACAGTTGATAGACGATAGTCGAGCGCCGTTCGACTATAGTCGAACCAAAAACAAATTAGCCAGATTTTCAACTGGATAAGCAACAACTCTACAACTGAGGGAATCTAACCTAACAACTAACCTTTGACCATAGATAAATCTTGGGTCAAGAAACTAATTGAGAAGACTAAACTGAAATCCAAACTAGGGTACCAACATGCCGGTAGTAAAAACCTCCAGACCTCTATGACTAAAATTCTAACTGCCCGGTCTCGATAGGTTTCAACACTCCCCCTCATGCTGGAGCATATATTTCAACCATTCCCATCTTGTTACAAACATCCGAGAATGGATTAACTGGCTGGGTGAAGAAATTAGCAAGCTCTTTATCAGGGTTAACAGACGGAGTACATATATTATTCTCAAATATCTCTTCTCTGATAAAATTACAATTCACTTCGATATGCTTCAATCTCTCATGAAAGACTGGATTTCTCAAAATATATATAGTCGCCTTATTGTCATGGAACATAGGCAGAGGATGAACATAAACCTCTCCCAGATCAAGCAAGAGTGTTTGTAACCACTTCATCTCGCAAGAAATCAGAGCCATGCTTCTATATTCAGCTTCTGCACTTGACCTGACAACTACAGCCTGTTTCTTGCTCTTCCAGCTGACTAAATTACCTCCAACGATGGTACAGAAACCAGACATAGACTTCCTATCTTCCTTATAATTTTCTTAGCTAGCATCAGAATAAGCGTCAATCTTCAAATGTCACCTTTTCTGAAACAAGAGACCATTTCCTTGTGCATCTTTTACATACTCTAAGAACTTTAGAGCTGACTGCAGATTACATTCTTTAGGAGTTTTGAATAAACTGGCTCACTCTCCCTATTATATAATATATATCTGGTCTTGTGACTGTCAAATAAATGAGTTTACCCACAAGACGTATGTATCTGATGACATCTTCAATAAGAGGAGAATTCTCACTCTAGTTTTTGTTATCTCTAACATCCATAGGATATCAAATGGGTTTAGTCCCAAGAAGACATGTCTCTTTCAAGAGATTAAAGACATACTTCTGCTGTGAAAGAACAATAAAACCGGGTTTCAGAGATATCTCAATCCCCAGAAAGTATTTAGGAGACCCCATATCCTTTGTAACATAATACTAAAGCAGATGCTACTTTGCCATATCAATACCCTTTCTATCATCCCATGTAAGAAGAATTTCATCCATATATACTGCAAGAAAAACAAGGCAAACTGAGATTCTGTGAATGAACAAAGAGTGATCTACAGTACTCAAAAAAAATCCAATAACAGAAATAACTTCATTGAAGCTTGTCAAACTAGGTCCTCGAGCTTTGCTTAAGACCATAGATTGCCTTTCTCAATTTACACACCTGAGACTCCCCCTGAGTAACATACCTAGGAGGTTATTCCATATAGACTATCTCATGCAAATCATAATAAAAAAGCATTCTTTACATCCAATTAGGACATCTCCCAAGCCCTGTTGCCTGTCAAAGAGAAAATAACATGGATTGTTGTAATCCGAGCAATAGGAGAGAATGTGTCAAAGAAATCCACACCATAGTCCTGCGTAAATCCTTTGGCAACAAGATGAGCTTTTTAACGGTCAATAGTACCATCATGGATTAATTTGATGACAAAGACCCAGTGAAGGATCAAGCACATACCCAACTGCACCAAAAGCCCGGACCCAACACCCAGTAACAGCAACCACATCTGCTCCTGGAAGGGTAGGAATAAGTGTCCAAATACCACGTTCAGTGAGATTTTTCATCCCTTCATCAATAGAAACTTTCCAATGAGGAATAACAAAAGAATCTTGATAGGAGGCTGGAAGATCATTTGTCGATAGAGAAAGAGTAAAGATCTTAGGCGAAGGAGATAGCTGTGAATAAGAGACCACATCCCGAAGAGGATGTTTAGCGCATGATCGAACACCTTTACGAAGAGTAATCGGAAGATCAAGGTCTGTGATGTCTATTGTACTAGTTCCAGCTGAAGGAGAGACTACTTGGCCAAGATCTGTTGGCAACAGCTCAAGAGAAGAATCAGAGATAGTAGGAGAATCAGAAAAAGAATGGTAAGAAAGAAGTGCAGGCTCTGGAAGAGGTGACAACACACGAGGAAAAGAAACATAATCATTATAAGAAGGAAGAATAGAGGAAGGAGAAAAGAATGGAGCATCTTTAAAGAAAGTAATATCTGCAGAAAAGAATTGTCTCTTGAGAAAATGATCATAACACCTATATCCTTTCTATGTCAGACAATAACCCAGAAAGATGCACGTAACAGAACGAGGAGAGAGTTTGTCACGACTAGAAGAAGGAGTGTGGACAAACACAGTGCATCCAAAGATATGATTAGGTAATGGAAACAAAGTCGCATCAGGATATAGGACAGAAAATTGGGTCTTTCCATTGAGAACTAAAGATGGAACTCGATTAATGAGAAAACAAGAGAGAAGAACAACACGACCCAATAAGTCCGCGGAACATGCATATGAGTGAGAAGGCTACACACCACATATAGAAGATGGCATTTCTTACATTCAGGAACACCATTCTGTTGAGAAGTGTAAGGACAAGTAGTTTGATGGACAATGTTATGATGCAAAAAAAATGGTGTGAACTGATGACTAAGATACTCCTTAGCATTATTAGTGTGAAAAATTTTAATAGGTATATCAATTTGTGTATGAATCTCATTATAAAACGCAGTAAAATTTGGAAAAAATTCAGAGCGTTTGTGTAACAAATACAACAACATACATCGAGATAAATTATCAATAAAGGTAACAAAACACAAGCTACCCCTACCAATAGTCTAAAAGAGAGCAGAACCCCAAACATCTGAATGAACACAGTCAAAAGGGCGAGAAGAACTGCATCCATGCTTAGCGGGAAAATTAGATCAATGATGTTTGACAAATTGACAAGACTCTTAATTAATAGATGAATCCCTATGAGGTAAATCAGGCAAAAGCTGATAAGAATCTAGGGAGGAGGATGCCCAAGCCGAAGATGTCTTTGAAGTAAAGAAGAGGAGGAAGAAAAAAGCAAAAGCAGTATCAAGGTAAAACAAGCCACCACTTTCAGTCCTAGTAGAAATCATCTCCCGGGAATGAGGAATCTGAAAAGCACTAGTGGACGTAGTAAAAATAGATTAACAATTCAACTGTTTGCAAAGAGCGGTGACAGAAAGAAGGTTGCACGAAAAATTCGGGACATAAAGAGTGTCTTAAAGCTGAAGAATATAAGTAATATGCACAGTGCCAGACCCATAAATCGTAGATGGAGAACCATCTGCAATAAGAACAAGACGTAACCGGTTATATAACGCATAAAAGGATACTTCCAAATGACAAAATTTATACAAAAGATCATCCTTGAAGATAAACTCTGCATTAGACCTTTCCAAAGTCTCTATGGCTTAAATCTTCTTGCTTTCAGCAAGATCCAACACCTGCCAAATTTTGTCTGCACGGTGCTATTGCACCTCAGTCCAGTTTAAGCATGCATTTGTGCTTACTCTCTTATAAACACAAGATATTTCTAGGGCCTCAAAGTCATGAATTAGACGCTCATCATGCATTTGAATACAATTTACCTATGCTGGAGCATTACGACTTAACGCATCAGCGAAAATATTTCTCTTCCCGGGAGTGTAATGAATCTCTAAGATGTAGTCCCCAAGGAACACCATCCACCAGCTCTATCATATATTCAAATATTTCTTATTTAATAAGTATTTCAGGCTCTCATGGTCTGTAAAGATATCAATCTTCATGCCATTCATGTAATGCCACCAAAACTTAAAAGTGAATATCGCGACTGCCAATTTAAAGTCATGAACAAGATAATTCCCCTCATGCACCTTCAGCTAGCGAGATCCATATACTATAACCTTTCTAACCTAAAGAAGAACATGGCCTAAGCCACTCCTTGAGGCATCACTATATATATCATATCCTACTACACCACATTAAAAATACAAGATTGGCGTTGTGGTAATTAGACTCTTCAACTCTTCAAAAGCTCTTTTGTTAACTCCGGCATCCAAAAGAACTTTTGATCCTTTCTCGTCAAAGTTATGAGCGGCATAGCTATCCTTGAGAAGTTCTCTAGAAAATGCCTATTGTAGCCGGCAAGTCAAAAGAAACTCCTGACTTCCGTCATAGTAGTCAAAAAGGCCACTCCTGTATTGTAAAAATCTTCACCGAATCCACAACCATACCCTCTCCACTTACCACATGGCCAAAGAATGCTACTGAAGTCTGCCAAAACTCACGCTTGGATAACTTGGCATAGAGCTGACTACTCCTCAAGGTATCCAAAATAACACGCAAATGATCTGCATGTTCCTCTTCTAACAGAGAGTATGTCACAACACGCATTTTCACCGCAAATAATAACATATCAGAGTAAGGGAAAATGCGTGTCATGATGCCATGTCAGCAGGGGATAACTGCGGACGCTCAGGCAGTCACCTACTTAATCATAAAGAAAAATTGCTTCAGTTAATTTTAAGGAAAAAAAATTAGTTATGTGCAATAGCTAGCCGTATCCCTCGTCTTAATGGCTTATTTAGTCCACGAATCAAAATATAATTATACGCTGTGGAAAAATACTTATTTAGATTGACTCCAACATCCTACATGAGTATAAATGTCCCCAAAGGACAACTCATGTTATGCATGACTCTAAATTTATAATAGTAATAAGGATAGCTTTTACGGTCGCTAAATATAACAAGTCAGGGTTTTTTTTAAATTATGCAAGGCATGAGATTATGGTAATAGGTTTTATTCTTAAAAAACACATAACATGCATTTCTAGAATAAATCCTCCTAGAGAGATAGTAATCCACATCCACATAGAGGGAAATAAGCAACTATCAAGTATCAAACAAATAACAAAACTGTGGGTGCCAATAATTGACACGAACCCACTTACAGTAAAGTAAGTCTGAACCAGTAACTAAATAAACAAAAGTCTACTTCGTTGAGACAAGGTAACACCCACCGCCCAAAAATACCAAAATAATCTCTGATACCTGCTACTGCTCTGAACCTGGGGCATTCTAAAGACAGAACACCTCAGCAAGAAAGTACAAATGGTGACAGAGAATAAATAAGCCAAAATAAACAAAGATCAAGGGGTACCAACCCAACACCAACAATACTAAAATAATGCATCGAATAGGAAAAAAAGAAATACTACGTGATTCATGACGTACTCCAACAAATACATCAGATTTCCCAAGGAAAAAAAGGGAACAAAAATAAGTAAAAACATAAGGAAGAAAATTTAACTACCTTTACTAAGCACCTGAGGTCGACTCTACCCCAAAACACGGGCGAGGTGGTCACTCAACTGGACACACCCCTCACGAATATTTTATCTGCTTAACTGCAAGGGAGTCTCATACTCTCCACCATACACCGCAGATGCCCAAAAACTCGGTAGACTTCCACAAGGTACAATAAAGGAGTCAGACAACACGGAGGTGTTTTTTATCCACTAACTCCCGCAATTTTAGAAACCCAAAGAAGCAACAACACATACATATATATATCTCGAGATTTGGCTCGTCAGATTCTACTTGACACTTCTAGTTTCAAGTCATGGTTGATAAACCCTTAGGAACGATTTACAATCCTAAATAACACTAATCGGTTAAATAACGAAATCTAAGACGCTTAAAGCCATCAATAAGACACTTCAAGAATGATCAAACATACCCAGACAAAAAAATTCAAGTTCACCATAACACAACATACAACCTCATGTGATCATTGAGAAAGTTAATCATAACTATAATTTGGAAGAATAAGCGTAGAAAATTTTAAGGAACATGAAGACATAGCCGTTACCATCAAATTGGACAAGGAGAAATGAGGGGAAACCACCACTTGCCTTGGTTTTACTGGAAAAGTCCTCTGAATCACTCCACGTTGTAGATCGTGGCAAAAGAACACGGGAGGAGTTGAAATGTAAACAAAAGTGCCCAAAAAGGGGGTTAGGGCCGAAAAACCCTAACGAGAAAACCCAAGGAAAGGGGGAAAATTTACCATGATAGCATAGCTCTCGGTGAGAGCTTTCCGGATCTACGTTCGGTTGAAGATTTCGAGCACCGGAGCTCCGTCGGCGGCCACCGGAAGATTCACGAAATAAAAATTCTCTCTCGCTCACGCCTCTGGTTCGGGAGAAAATTAATATCGGAGAAGAAGAAATTTTGATCAAATCTAAGTCCATATATATATATATATATATATATATATATATATATATATATATATATATATATATATATATATATATATATATATTATGTAAAAGTACTTATAAATTTTGTCTAAATACAAGAAAACGTGTAATTTATTAGTGGCTACGGGAAAATCGATAATAGAGATCTAAGATGACTCCAAATCAAAAAGTGTCCAACATTAAAGTTGTATATCTCGTCAAAATAAACAAATTTCATGTTGACTATTTTTCCATATAGTGCCTATTTGACCATCCAAAATTCGCCTGAACGCAGACTATACAGGACTACTCGAGAGAAAAGGGGGCTTCTCGAGAAATAGAGCGAAGTTCTCGAGAGAAACTCATATTTCTCGAGAACAAAACATCAGAACTCGAGAGAAACATGTGTTTCTCGAGAATAAGACCATATTTCTTGAGAATAAACATAAGTTCTCGAGAACAACAAGTATTTTCAGGTAGAAATAAATAGTGCAGGTTATTTACAAGCAGTTTTGGAAAAATAAAAAATAGGAGTCTAAGATGCCTTCAAATCAAAACATGGTAAACATAAAAGTTGTAGATATCATCGAGGCGAACATATTTTATGTTTACCATTTTTTGATACGATGCCATTTTGACACTCAAAACGGCGCTCGAACGCCGGTCAAAACGGACCTCTCGAGAACAGCAAAGGACTTCTCGAGAACAGCAAAGGACTTCTCGAGAACGGCATAGGACTTCTCGAGAACTGCATAGGACTTCTCGAGAACTAGGACAGACTTCTAGAGAACAAGGATATACTTCTCGAAAACATTAAGCCAGACTTCTCGAGAACGACTGGGAGTTCTCGAGAACGAAAAGGGGGATCTCGAGTACAAGCTGAACAAATTGCAGAAGTTCTGATTTGACCAATATTTTGGAATGAATCGCTTGAGAGGACTTAGCGCTACCAACTGCACCAAAAGACCGGCCTGAAGGTCAAAGGCGCATACTAATCTTTATATCAAAGGTCCTCGGGCGGATCCACGGGGCAGCCAGTTAGGCTCGCAGGGAACACGTCCTTCTGCTTCGACTAGTGCCGCAACACCGGGGCAATTCCGGACCCGCAAGCCCCAACAATCCCCCCCCCCCCCCGGAAACGACCCCGGGGTTTCGAACCCGCGACCCCCTCTGATACCACTTGAGAGGACTTAGCGCTACCAACTGCACCAAAAGACCGGCCTGAAGGTCAAAGGCGCATACTAATCTTTATATCAAAGGTCCTCGGGCGGATCCACGGGGCAACCAGATAGGCTCGCAGGGAACACTTCCTTCTGCTTCGACTAGTGCCGCAACACCGGGGGCAATTCCGGACCCGCAAGCCCCAACATCGCTGACTCTACGAATTAGCAGCGTAGACAACCTTAGAATCCGACATTCTATTCTCGAGATATTAAATCACGTGGCGAGACTCAAAAAATTCTCGGATTGCGACGAAACTTGACAAGCAAGTCAAAAATTTAAAAATGCAAAAATTTTCCCAATTACAACAAGAATCCGGCCGACTGGACCGCACAAACATGAAAATGCCTTAACGACATTGCGCCATCAACTCAACGTTAAAAGTAACGCCGTAAATATGATGTTCACATTTAAATAAAATCATCGAAAAATCGGGGTCATTACAGTCACTCCCTCTAAAAAGAAGTTTCGTCCCAAAACTTAACACAACTCCAAAACCAAATCAAAACGATAAGATCAAACATAACTGAAAACATAACGACATACCCGAACTAAGAGAAGAGGTGCGGATGAGATTCTCTCATTTCTGATTCCAATTCCCACGTTGCGCTCTCGACGTCTTGATTTCTCCAAAGATTCTTGACCATGGGGATGGTCTTTCTTCGCAAAACACGATCTTGAGAATCTAAAATACGAATAGGTTCTTCCACATACATATGGTTGGGCTGAATCTGGGGCATCGAGTCGAGGACTTGACAATCATTACGAACACACTTCCACAACTAGCTCACATGGAACTCATAATGGACACCAGGGAAGGTTGTAGGCAACTCCAGCCTATACGCTGAAACTCCAACGCGTTCAAGAATCTTGAAAAGGTCCCACGTACCGTGGGTCTATCTTGTGGTTCCTTCCAAACCATTTAACGCCAGATATCAGAGAAACTTTAAGAAAAACTAAGTCCCCAACGGCAAACTCCATATCGACCCTTCGTCGATTAGCATATTTCTCATAACGCTCTTGTGTTACACGGAGCTTCTCTCGAACATGAGTCACAGCACAATTCATCTTCTCAAGGGCTTCCGGACCGAGCAACGGTCTCTCACCAACTTCAGCCCAAAACAACGGAGTTCTACAACGCCTCCCATATAATGCCTCAAACGGGGCCATCTACAGACTCTCTTGATAACTATTATTGTAGGCAAACTCCATTAGCCTCAGACGCTCATCCCACGCTCCACTGTGGTCAAAAATGTAACATCTAATCATGTCCTCCACGATCTGATTTACTCTTTCTGTTTTCCTATTCATCTGCGGATGGTAGGCGGTGGACTACCTCAAGTCGGTACCCAACCCCTCATCAAGCTCTTCCAAAAGCGAGATGTAAATCTGGAGTCCCGATCTGATATAATGCTAACAGGCACTCCATGCAACCTGATGACCTCTTCAAGATATAGCTCAGCTATCTTCTTCATCGAATACCCAATCTTAAATGGAACAAAGTGAGCACACTTTGTCAATATGTCAACTATTACCCAAACAGAGTCGTGCCCATGCGGAGATTTTGGTAGACCGGTAATAAAATCCATTGAAATACTCTCCCATTTCCAACTTGGAATATCAAGCGGTGTCAGTTTACCACTAGGCCTTCTATGATCTGCTTTTACACGCTGACACATGTAACACTCTAACACAAACCTCGCTATGTCATTCTTCATTCCTGACCACCAAACAATTTTCTTTAGATCTTTATACATCTTGGTGGAACCAGGATGGTAAGAAACACTGGAACCATAAGCTTCATTACAAATCTTAGCCCGAATGTCACCAATAGCAGGAAAACAAAATCTACTCCGATATTTCAGAGTACCTAACTCGTCCAAAGAGAAATCTGGTAACTCTCCTTTTTCAGTTCTCTTCCAGAGGTGCAACAAATTAGGATCATCCATCTGGTGTGCTCGAGTAAGGGAAATCCAAGAAGGTTCTTCCGCTTCCAAACTAGCAGGTACAGAATGACTCCCAACCTCAATATCCATTAACAAGAATTCTTCTATCAAGGACTGTACCGATAGATTAAAAATTTTCGCGGTCTTTTTACTCAAAGCATCGGCTACTACCTTAGCCTTTCCTGGATGAAAAAGAATTTCCACTTTATAATTCGCCACATATTCTAACCACCGACGCTGGCGCAGATTTAGTTCCTTCTGAGTGAATACGTACTTCAAACTCTTATGGTTCGTATAGATCTTGCACAGCGTGCCATACAATAAGTGTCGCCACAGCTTCAGCGCATAAATTACGGCAGCAAACTCCAAATCGTGCATAAGATAATTTCTCTCGTGAATCTTTAGTTGCCTCGATCCATACGTGATCACCTTACCATCTTGCATTAAAACACAACCAATTCTGATGTGTGATGCATTGACATGCACAGCATACTCAAGTCCTTCAGTAGGCAGAGTTAAAACTGGAGCAGTACACAGTCTCTTTTTCAGCTCTTGAAAGGCTTCCTCACATTTATATCTCCAAATAAATGAGGTTTTCTTCTGTGTTAGTCTTGTTAGAGGGGCAAACAACACAGAGAACCCTTCCACGAACCTTCTATAGTTACCAGCCATACCTAGAAAGCTCCTAATCTCCTTAGGAGTAGAAGGTCTCTTCCATTCCATCACAGCAAAAATCTTTGTAGGGTCTACGGAAATACCGTCCTTACTCACAACATGCCCCAAAAAGGACATCTGGGGTAACCAAAATTCACACTTACTCAACTTAGCATAGATCTTGTGCTCCCTCAGGGTTTCTAAAATGAAACGCAAGTGTTGAGTATGCTCCTCAACACTGCGGGAATACACTAGGATGTCGTCTATGAACACAATAACAAAATGGTCCATGAAATCCTTGAACACTTTATTCATTAAATCCATGAATGCAGAGGGTGCATTAGTCAGTCCAAAGGAAATCACCAAGAACTCAAAATGCCCGTGTCGGGAACGAAAAGCTGTCCGAGGTACATCAACATCACGGACTCTCAACTGTTGGTAGCCTGAACGAAGATCAATCTTCGAAAACACAGCGCATCGCCAAAACTGATCAAATAGGTCATCAATCAGTGGCAACGGATATCGGTTCTTAATGGTTACCTTATTTAATTCTCGATAATCTATGCAGAGCCTCATAGAACCATCTTTCTTCTTAACGAATAAAACAGGAGCACCCCACGAAGAAGAACTTGGCCTTATAAAACCACACTGCAGCAACTCATCCAGCTAAGTGCGCAATTCTTCTAACTCATACGGTGCCATACGACAAGGTGACTTAGCAATTGGACGAGTACTTGGCTCTAGGTCTATCACAAACTACACCTCTCTTTTAGGAGTAAGTCCTGGAAGACTATCAGGAAAGACATCTGAAAACTCTCGCACCACCGGGACATCCTCAAGACGTGGTGTAACAAAAGCTGTTTCCAGAGCAGAAATAGAAACTAAAAATGCCTCGCAACCTGACTCTATAGCACAACAAGCACGTACCGCAGATATGATAGGGGAAACTTTGTCCTGAAATCCGTAGACGCTCATAGGTTGGTCACTGTCCATCCTGAAATCCATTCCCTTAGCCTTGCACTGGATGACTGCATCATACTTGGACAGCCAGTCCATGCCCAAAATCACGTCGAAGTCAGCCAGATCTAAAATCATCAAGTCAGCAAAGGCCAGAAAATTGCCACGATAAATAGGTCATCTAAGAACTCCTTGGCTAGATATCACCGAATCACCGGAGGGAAGCTTTGACATTGAAGGAGTCTCCAAATTAATCCATATTCAGGCGATGTTTATCAACAAATCTCCGGGCCACAAAGGAATGGGTGGCACACGAATCAAAATGAAGGTGCGCCAACCTATTCCGCACCTTAAACTCCCCTAAAACCGTAACTTACATAACATAACGAATGACAACTACGGCAACAACGATAAATAATAAGGATATTTTAAACTTGGGCTAACCTGATATCACTTGCGTAGAGGTTTGAGCTTCCACATTGGTCATTACGTTCAGCTTTCCTTTTCCTTTGTCTTGGGCTGGTGGCGGCGACCGAGCACGAAGTGGGGTAGGCTTCAATATGGACTGAGCCTGATGGCACGATGACTTCATGTGTCACTTCTGCCCGCACTGGAAGTAAGTCTTTTCTTTCATCAAGCAACGATTCACATCATGACCCTTCCTTGCACAGAACGAGCACACAAGCTCTCCCTTGGGTGCACCTTGAATGGCGTGCACCTGCTACTGCTTCAGGGTGGCAGTCCTCTTGAAACACCTTTCGTAAGGGTGGCCAGGATGACCACAAAAGCTACACACTTCCTTACTTTTCTTTTTCGAAGAAGGGCCAGACGCCCTGGAGCTACCATCCTCAAAACCATTCCTTTTATCTTTCCTTGCCGCAGCACCATGATTCTTAGCATTTTCGATCGCCTCCACTTTCAAAGCGGCTTCCACTTCTTCAGCATAACATTCAGCTCGGTAAGTGTATGCCAACTGCTTGACATCACTTCTTAGTCCTCCCAAAAAACATTGCACTCTACCCTCCTCAGATGCTTCAAAATCAGGATCAAACCTACTCAGTTTGCTAAACTCAATCTCATACTAGCTCACCGTGAGCTGTCTCTGCTTCAGATGCAGGAAGTTATTCATGAGACAATCCTGCTCGATCAAGGAAAGAAACTTTTTCAGCAGCATCTTCTTAAAAGAGTCCCAAGAGTAGCCTTCCTTCAGACTCTCCTTTTCACGAATCCACCAACTCTTTGCTAGGCCTTTTAACTGATAGGCTGCAATCATAAACTTCTAGGCTTCTAGAATTCTGGAATATGAAAACATCTCTTCTATGGAGATGATCCAATCATCTAAAATCAAGAAGTCGGCACTCCCATCATAAGTAGGAGGTCTCAATCGCTGGAAATGTGAGATGAAATTCATCTCTGGTGGTAGTGTCACTGGGGGCACGAAAGGAGCAGGGGCATCAGGTATGGCTTGATCCACTGCAGGATCTCGCACTAAGGGTTATTACGTGGGATTCGCAGACAACAAGGTTTGAATTTGCGATTGCATCGCAACTACTTGCCTTGACAGAGCCTCGTTGCTATGTCACAAACTCTCGATCACCGCAACACTCTGCGCACCTGACGACTCACACTCTGACTGGGGAGTTGACCTCGTCGCAATACGCTTTGGCGGCATTTCTAAAAAGGCAAACGAACAACTCATCAAAATCCTATATTGCGACTAGGGCAAACAAAACTAGTTCAGACCATACTTTAAAGACACTTGCTTAAGCTTTCACTTGCTCTGGGATTATATGATGATGATATGTCCAACTCAGGATGATATCCAATCATCCTATTGACTCATGTGCCTATGATATAAATGCATGGGCTCTTTACTCTTATTTAAAATCATGTTTGTACATATGTCATCATGTAAATCTTTAGCTTGGCATGTTGTGTTTATGTTATGTGATGCTATATATGCAGTGTTATGCATCCTAAAAAGGCCTTAATGCATGTTATGAGCAGATTATACATGAAATGTTATGCATCCCATTCTACATAACATTGCATGCAATAAAAAAAAGGAAAACATACTAATGGGCATTCATGTGGTGAGGTTATGCATCCCATACTACATACCCTCACATGTTGCCACCTATGGTGGATCCATATACAAACACATATTATGCATCCCATACTACATAATATGCCCCGTATACTTCTAATCATGCTTATTAGTGTAGTGTTCATGCTTAAGCCAAGACATACTGATGACATATCGGTGTGCGTATAATATGATGCTAAACAACTAACACTAACAAGGGAAGGTTGCCCGACCAATTATCAAGCAACCTCCCTCTGATACCAACTGTCACAACCCACATTTTCACCGCAAATAATAACATATCAGAGTAAGGGAAAATGCGCGTCATGATGTCACGTCTGCAGGGGATAACTGCGGACGCTCAGGCAGTCACCTACTTAATCATAAAGAAAATTGCTTAAGTTAATTATAAGGAAAAAAAAGATTAGTTATGTGCAATAGCTAGCCGTATCCCTCGGCTTAATGGCCCATTTAGTCCACGAATCAAAATATAATTATACGCTGTATAAAAATACTTATTTAGATTGACTCCAACATCCTACATGACTATAAACGTCCCCAAAGGACAACTCATGTTATGCATTACTCTAACTTTTTAATAATAGTAAGGATAGCTTTAACGGTCTCTAAATAAAACAAGTTAGGGTTTTTTTTAAATTATGCAGTGCATGAGATTATGGTAATAGGTTTTATTCTTAAAAAAACTACCTTACATGCATTCCTAGTATAAATCCTCCCAGAGAGCAAGTAATCCACATCCACATAGAGGGAAATAAGCAGCTAGCAAGTATCAAACAAATAACAAAACTGTGGGCGCCAACAACTGACAAGAACCCACTTACAGGAAAGTTAGTCTGAACCAGTAACTAAATAAACAACAGTCTACCTCGTTGAGATGAGGTAACACCAATCGCCAATACTGCCGCCCAGAAACACCAAAACTAGCTCTGCTACCTGCTACTGCTCTGAACCTAGGCCATTCCAAAGATAGAACACCTCAGCAAGAAAGTACAAATGGTGGCAGGGAATAAATAAGCCAAAATAAACACAGATTAAGGGGTACCAACCCAACACCAATAATACTGAAATAATGCATCGAACAGGAAAAGAGAGAAATACTACGTGAATCACGACGTACTCCAACAAATACATCAGATTTCTCAAGGCAAAAAAGGGAACAAAATTAAGTAAAAACATAAGGAAGAAAATTTAACTACATTTACTAAGCACCTGTGGTCGACTCTACCCCAAAAACACAGGTGCGGTGGTCACTCAACTGGACACACCCCTCACGAATATTTTATCTTCTTAACTGCGAGGGAGTCTCATACTCTCCACCATATATCGCAGATGCCAAAAAACCCGGTAGACTTCCACAAGGTACAATAAAGGAGTCAGACAACACGGAGGTGGTTTTTATCCACTAACTCCCGCAATTTTAGAAACCCAAAGAAGCCACAACACATACATATATATATCTCGAGATTTGGCTCGTCAGATTCTACTTGACACTTCTAGTTTCAAGTCATGGTTGATCAATCCTTAGGAATGATTTACAATCCTAAATAACACTAATCCGTTCAATAACAAAATCTAAGACGCTTAAAGCCATCAATAAGACACTTCAAGAATGATCAAACATACCCAGACAAAAAAAATAAAGTTCACCATGACACAACGTACAATCTCATGTGATCATTGAGAAAGTTAATCATAACTATAATTTGGAAGAATAAGCATAGAAAATTTTAAGGAACATGAAGACATAGCCGTTACCATCAAATCGGACAAGGAGAAACGAGGGGAAACCACCACTTGCCTTGGTTTTATCGAAAAAGTCCTCTGAATCACTACACGTTGTAGATCGGGGCAAAAGAACACGGGAGGAGTTGAAATCTAAACAAAAATGGCCAAAAAGGGGGTTAGGGCCGAAAAACCCTAATGAGAAAACTCAAGGAAAGAGGAAAAATTTACCATGATAGCGTAGCTCTCGGTGAGAGCTTTCCGGATCTACGTTCGGTTGAAGATGTCGAGCACCGGAGCTCCGTCGGCGGCCACCCGAAGATTCACGAAATAAAACTTCTCTCTCGCTCACGCCTCTGGTTCGGGAGAAAATTAATATCGGAGAAGAAGAAGTTCTGATCAAGAAAACGTGTAATTTATAAGTGGTTATGGGAAAACCGATATTAGAGATCTAAGATGACTCCAAATAAAAAAGTGTCCAACATGAAAGTTGTAGATCTCATCGAAACAAACAAATTTCATGTTCACCATTGTTCCATACAGTACCGATTTGATCCTCCAAAATGCGCCCGAATGCAGACTATACAGGACTACTCGAGAGAAACGGGGGCTTCTCGAGAAATAGTGGAAAGTTCTCGAGAGAAACTCATAGTTCTCGAGAACAAAACATCAGGCCTCGAGAGAAACATGTGTTTCTTGAGAATAAGATCATATTTCTCGAGAATAAACATTAGTTCTCGAGAACAACAAGGATTTTCAGGTAGAAATCAATAGTGCAGGTTATTTACGAGCAGTTTTGGAAAAATCGAAAATAGGAGTCTAAGATGGCTTCAAATCAAAAAATTGTCAACATAAAAGTTGTAGATATCGTCGAGGCAAACAAATTTCATGTTTAATATTGTTTGATACGATGTCGTTTTGACACTCAAAACGGCGCTCGAACGCCAGCCAAAACGGACCTCTCGAGAACAGCAAAGGACTTCTCGAGAACAACAAAGGACTTCTCGAGAACGGCATAGGACTTCTCGAGAACTACATAGGACTTCTCGAGAACTAGGACAGACTTCTCGAAAACATTAAGTCAGACATATCGAGAACGACTCGGAGTTCTCGAGAACGAAAAGGGGGATCTCGAGTACAAGCTGGACAAATTGCAGAAGTTCTGAATTGACCAATATTTTGGAATGAATCGCTGACTCTACGAATTAGCAGCGTAGACAACCTTAGAATCCAACATACCATTCTTGAGATATTAAATCACGTGGCGAGACTCCAAAAGTTCTCGGATTGCGACCAAACTTGACAAGTAAGTCCAAAATTTAAAAAATGCAAAAATTTTCCCAATTACAACAAGAATCCGGCCGACTCGACCGCACAAACACGAAAATGCCTTAACGAAATTGCGTCGTCAACTCGTCGTTAAAAGTAACGCCACGACGCCTTAAATATAACGTTTCCCATTTAAATATAATCATCGAAAAATCGGGGGCGTTACAGAGTATACTTATATATCATCTAAAAATACTATCACAAGCCGGTCCAAGTACTTTCTAAAGTTTCTGTTCATCAGATACATGAATACCGATGGCGCATTTGTTCGCCCAAATGTCATCATGGTGAACTCATAACAATTTTATCACATACTAAATGCTATGTCGGAAATATTGCTTTTATTAATCCTAAATTGGTAATAACCGGACCTCAAATACAGATTTGAGTACATACTTGATCCAACTACCTGATCGAACAAATCATCAATCTTAGAAAAAGATACTTGTTCTTCTCTATCATCTTGTATATTTTACGGTAGTCTATACATAGAAGAAATCTTCCGTCCTTCGTCACAAAAAGGACTGGTGCACTAAAAAGGGGATGAACTCGAATGTATATAGCCTTGCTCTAGTAACTCCTGTAATTGAACCTTCAATTCCACCATCACTTTTGGCATTATATGGAATAACAAATTTGACACAAGTTATTCACCTTGCACCAACTAAATAGTGAATTCGATCTCTCGTAGAGATGGAAGTCTAGGGAGATATTTCAGAAACATGGCCACATACTCTTATACTATAGGAACATCACTAAAAAGGGGCTTAGGCTCTGAAGCCTCTAACAATATAGAGAATAACTTCGCGCCTTTCCAAACCTCCTTGACCACTTGGAGAGAAGACATTAATATCTTACTCGATCCTCAAAAACTAGCAAACTTAGTCTCACATTCGATGTCATATCGCAGTGTGATTTCCTTCAAGTTGTAGTAAAAAGCAAAATAATAGGCAAATTTTATTGCTCCAAAAAGATAAACAACACAAAGGTAGGCCCCCTTATTTTAAGAAAATGGGGGAGACGAGAGAATAAAACAAGAGATGTGACACGATATACAAGCTGAGCAGGCTAGGCAGTTTGACACAGTTAAACTGCCAGACTATACATCCCATAGGAAGTCTCTGAACACCCATTGTGGCTAACCTCCAGACCGCAGTGGTGGTAAACAATCATAATACTATTGGGGATAATAATCAGACCATTATTACAACTAACCTCCTGACCGTTACTGCGACTAACCACCAGATCGGTGTTACGGCTAACCACCAGATCGTTGCTACGGCTAATAACCAGAGCGCTATTGTGGCTAACCACCTGACCGCTACTACGGCTAACAACCAGACCACTACTACAGCTAACCTCCTGACTGCTGCTGCGGGTAACCATGACACCATTATTATAGTTAACTTCCTGACCATTGTTGTGGATAACCACCAAGCCGTAGTAGCAGGTTCCCACCAAACTGCTATTGTTGATAACCACCAGACTACTGCTACCAACTCTTACCAAACTGCTATGACAGCTATCAGATATGCCGCTGGTCCAAACCTCCTGACCGGTACGACTAGAATTCTGACTGCCCGATCTCTACAGGTTTCAACACTGCCCCTCAAGCTGGAGCATATATGTCAACCATGCCCATCTTTCTACAAACTTCCAAGAATGGAGTAACTGGCTTGGTGAAGAAATCATCAAGCTCTTTATCTGGGTTAACAGACGAAGTAGAAATTTGATTCTCAAATATCTCTTCTCTGATGAAATGGCAATCCACTTTGATATGCTAAAATCTCTCATGAAAGACTGGATTTCTCAAAATGTATATAGTCACCTTATTATCACGAAACATAGGTAGAGGATGATCATAAACCTCTCCCAGATCAAGCAAGAGTGTTTGTAACCACTTTATCTTGCAAGCAATCAGATCCATGCTTCTATATGCAGCTTTTGCACTTGACCTAGCAACTACAACCTGTTTCTTGCTCTTCCAGCTGACTAGATTCCCTCCAACGATGGTACATAAACCAGACATAGACTTCATATCTTCATTATAATTTGTGTAGCTACCATCAGAATAAGCCTCAATCTTCTCATGTCCCCTTTTCTAAAATAAGAGCCCTTTTACTGGTGCACCTTTTACATACTCTAAGATCATTAGAGCTGAATGCAGATTACATTTTTTAGGGGTTTGCATAAACTGGCTCACTCTCCCTACTACATAATAAATATATTGTCTTGTGACTATCAAATAAATGAGTTTACCCACAAGACGTATGTATCTGATGACATCATCAATAAGAGGATAATTCTCGCTCCGGAATTTGTTATCTCTAACATCCATAGGAGATCGAGCGGGTTTAGTCCCAAGAAGACATGTCTCTTTCAAGAGATTTAAGACATACTTCTACATTGAAAGAACAATAGAACCGGGTTTCCAAGATATCTCAATCCCTAGAAAGTATTTAGGAGACCCCATATCATTGGTAACATAATGCTGAAGCAAATGCTTCTTTTTCATATCAATACCCTTTCTATCATCCCATATAAGAAGAATGTCATCCATATAGACTGCATGAACAACAAGGCCAATTGAGGTTTTGTGAATTAATAAAGAGTGATCTGCAGTGCTCCAAACAAATCTAATTATATAAATAACTTTGTTGAACTTGTCAAACTAGGTCCTCGAGCTTTGCTTAAGACCATAGATTGCCTTTCTCAATTTACACACCTGAGACTCCCCTTGAGTAACATACCTAGGAGGTTATTCCATATAGACTATCTCATGGAAATCACAATAAAAAATCATTCTTTATATCCAACTAGGACATATCCCAAGCCCTGTTGTCTGTTATAGAGAAAAGAACACTAATTGTATTAATCTGAGCAAAAGGAGAGAATGTGCCAAAGAAATCCACACCATAGCCTTGCGTAAACCCTTTGGTAACAAGCCGAGCATTGTAACGATCAGTAGTACAATCATGGATAAATTTGATGACAAAGACCAAGTAACAACCAACCACATCTGCTCCTGGAGGGGTAGGAACAAGTGTCCAAATACCCCGTTCTGTGAGAGTTTTCATCTCTTCATCCATAGAAGCTTTCCAATAAGGAATAATAAATGCATCTTGATAGGAGTTTGGAAGATCATTTACCGATAGAGCAAGAGTAAAGCTCTTAGGAGGAGGAGATAGTTGCGAATAAGAGACCACATCCCGAAGAGGATGTTGAGTGCATGATCGAACACCTTGCCGAAGAGCAATCAGAAGATCAAGGTCTGTCCTGTCTATTGTACCAGTTCAATTTTAAAGAGATACTACTTGCCCAGGAGCTGTTAGCAGCGGATCAGTAGAAGAATCAGAGATAGTAGGAGAATCAGAAATAGAATGGTAAGAACGAAGTGCAGGATCTGGAAGAGGTGTCAGCACAAGAGGAAAAGAAATATAATCATAATAAAAAGGAAGAATAGAGGAAGGAGAAAAGAATGGAGCATCCTTAAAGAAAGTAATATCTGTAGAAACAAACTGTCTCCGGAGAAAACGATCATAACACCTATATCCTTTCTATGTCGGAAAATAACCTAGAAAGATGCACTTAATATAATGAGGAGAGAGTTTGTCATGACTATAAGAAGGAGCGTGGACAAACACTATGCATCCAAAAACATGATGAGGTAATGGAAACAAAGTAGCATCAGGATACAGGACAGAAAATGGGGTCTTTCCATTGAGAACTGAAGATGGAACTCGATTAATGAGAAAACAAGAGAGAAGAATAGCATGACCCCGATATGCCCAGGGAACATGTATATGAGTGAGAAGGCTACACACCACATCTTGAAGATGACAATTCTTACGTTCAAGAACACCATTCTGTTGAGAAGTGTAAAGACATGTAGCTTGATGGACAATATTATGATCCAAAAAAATGATGTGAACTGATGACTAAGATACTCCTTAACATTATCAGTGTGAAAAATTTTAATAGGTATATCAAATTGTGTATGAATCTCCTTATAAAACGTAGTAAAAATTGGAAAAATTTCAGAGCGTTCGTGTAACAAATACAACCACATACATCAAGAGAAATTATTAATAAAGGTAACAAAACACAAGCTACCCCTACCAACAGTCTAAAGGGGAGTAGAACCCCAAACATCTGAATTAACACGGTCAAAAGGGCGAGAAGAACTGCGACCGTGCTTAGCGGGAAAGTAGATCAGTGATGTTTGCCAAATTGACAAGACTCATAATTAAGAGAAGAATCCCCTCGAGGTAAATCTTGCGGAATCTGATCAAGAATCTAGGGATGAGGATGCCCAAGCCGAAGATTCCATTGAAGTAAAGAAGAGGAGGAAGAAAAAGCAAAAGCAGTATCAAGGAAAAACAAGTCGTCGCTTTCAGTCCTAGTAGTAATCATCTCCCATGAATGAGGAATCTGAAAAGCATAAGTATACATAGTAAAAACAGATTTACAATTCAACTGTTTGCAAAGAGCAGTAACAGAAAGAAGGGTTCATGGAAAATTCGGGACATAAAGAGTGTCTTAAAGATAAAGAGAATAAGTAAAATGCACAGTGCAAGACCAACAAATCGGAGACGGAGAACCATCTGCAATAAGAACCAGAGGTAATCGGTTACTCTTCTTAAGATAAGATAAAAGATGAGAATTACCCATCATATGATTAGTAGCACAAAAATCAATGAGCCACCTACCAGTAGTAGCCAGTTGAGAGGCAACATGAGTTGCAAGAGAAGAAGTAGACATCTTGGAGAAATCATCCAAAGCAGGATGAAGGTGAGGATGTTTGCCCTAGAAACGATCAACCAAGTGACCAGCTTTGCCACAATGAGAACAAAGATACTTAGAGTAACCACGGCCACAAGTGCGGCGACCCCGGACACAAGAGGTGTCATGACGAGCTGGATAAACAATAATATCATAAGAGTCAGGTAGGAAAAGTAAGTAGATAATAATAAGATGATCCTGAAAGTGTTTTTGTTGCTCAGTGAGATCAGCAGAAAAAGTTTTATGCTAAAGAAGTTCAGCACTAAGAGTTTGAACCACCTTATAGGCAGCAGTAGGAGTAATGACGTGTCAAGCAAAAATATTTGCATATAAAATATAAATGCATGAAGTTTGTTCTCCCTTAGTGTACAAATTAGCAAGATGATTCTAGGCAACCTTTACTGTTCGATCATATCGAATTATAGTAAGGCGCTAATAAGACAAACTATTGGCCAACCAAGTACACACCAAGGCATCAGTAGCATCCCAAACATCAAAATAAGAAGAGCTACAAGGATGGGGGTCATCAGTCAAATGATGACACTTACAATGAGAGCGCAAAAAAAATTAAACGATACACTCCAATCCGGGTAATTGAGACCTGTAAGCTTGGAAGTAGTACCCAAATTACTCGAAGTAGAATTAGAAGAAGAGGAAAGAGAGGAGCAGACAAAGTGGAAGAAGAAGGATATGGAGTGTCCATAGAAAATAACATCAAACTACACGGTTTAACAGAACAAACCGCACAAAGAAGAGCACAAGGAAAAGGAAGATATCATGCGAGTAAAGAAAATAACCCATGCGAGAAGAGAGAACAAACAGCGAGAGTAGAGAACGCAACCAGTGCATGCATAACCGCCCGCAAGAGCATAGGAGAGGAAAGAAGAACACAAGAACACCAGCAAAGCCACGCGAACTGAAAAGAACACAAAGATAGAACAATTCGTTGGAGAAGCGAATTGCAAGGGAGGGTAGGGTTGGAAGAAGACTGAAAGCGGCTAGAAAAATAAACCACGAGCAAATTGGAGCAAAGAATCGATTCGCATTGATACCAAGTAAAAAAGCTAAACTAAAGGCAAATTTTAATGCTCCAAAAGGATAAAAAATACAAAGTATGCCCCCTTATTAATAGAAAATGGGGGAGATGAGAGAATACAACAAGATATGTCTGACAAAATACAAGCAGAGTGTGTTGGGCGGTTTGACACAGTCAAACCTCCAGACTATATAATCCATGGGAAGCCTCTGAACACCTGTTACAGCTAACCTCCAGACCGCAGTTGCGGTAAACCCCTATACCGCTGTTGCGGCTAATCATCAGACCGTTGTTGCGGTTAACCTCTTAATCGCTACTGCATCTACCCACTAGACCGTTGTTGCTAACCACTAGACCGTTGCTATGGATGACAAATAGATTTCTGCTGCAGCTAACCTCTTGACCACTGTTGCAGCAAACCACCATGCAACTATTATGGTTAACCTCCTGAACGCTACTGTGGCTAACCACCAGACTGTAGGAGATGGTTCCCGAGTTTAGACTTAAGAATATCCTAACACATAAAAGTTAAATAAGCAATGCACAAGTTATCAAGTATATAAAGCAATAAAAGTTGTACATTAAATTATAGCTATCACAACATCGCTTTTTTTGATCGCCACCTGCTGGCAAAGATTGTAAACTCGGTGTTGAGTTGGAGTATAATGGGATGCAATTTACTCCACTGCCTTCCTTTTCTATGCATATAACACACCCGAGTTTTTCTCCATCTTCGGAGGACTATTACAACACTCTCAAGCAACGTTGTCCTGGCTAGCCACAAGTGTAGAAAATAATTTTGCCTCGCCTAATTGTAGCTCCTAAAATTATAGAAGAACCCAACTCTGAAAACCTAGCTGGATCTCAGACCGAAAATACATGAAAGCAGTAAACAAGCACTTGGGCCTTTGAGGGCCAGCAGAACATCAGGGCTTCAGCACACTATTTCCATCTTGTCTCGCAAGCACCTACATATTTACATTCAACGAAGACGTGGCAAAATAAAACACTAATCAGATTTAGTTAACCATAATTATAATGACCCCATCCTATTTTCTAGGTGTCGGTACTCCTTCCCTGCAAGCAAGCTGTATAGTATTATATATAATTGCACAATCAGTATCAGCAATGACATGCACCTCCACAAGCTTCATGCACTCAGGGCACATTTTTTGTGTACTGAATTTCAAGTCCCACCTCGATCCTAAGTATTAAGCACCTAAATGGTCATTGAGATTTTTCAATCAAAGCCACCTTACCTTACAAACTCTCCCAATATCAGAAGGTGCACTAAGGAGCGACCTCTTCACCTACCAGCATTGGATGGGTTTAGATCAACTTTGCTCGTGCCTAAATCATCTATATCACACTGTCACGACACAAGTACGACTTCACCTCGGCTAGTTAACGTGATAACCAACATTATCTATTACAATCGGCACACAAGGCCACTAAGCTAAGTGCAGCAGGACCTAGGCTTCTGGCGCTAAGCACCCAATCCCCAGGACCTAGGCTTCACGTCCATCATATTAACTCACTAGGAGTTATTTCTAGCGGTACCGCTATCTATATGTGATATTGTCAGAATCATAAGTCCATTATAATCTCAAGCACTTAATGCCCAACACATACAAATGCTTACTAGTTATGACCAGGAGTACTATCACCAATGGTAGCACTATTGTCGTGCAATAATAAAAAAACCCTTATTTCTAGTGCAACCTCGGGTTGTTCCTTGAGAATATCTCTGCACACCACAATATCATGAAAAATACTCATTTTTCCAAAGAGTATTCTCCGACACACAAATAAAACATCAAATATCCAGACTAACTTATCACAGATGGGCTTCATATAGCATGCCGATGTTCGTATAATAATCCAAACTCTATATGCAATTTCTACTGGGGATAAACCGTATAAACCCATTGGAAGTCTCTTCCTCCACCAATCGGTGGGAACCTCATTGCAAATAGGCCAAATAAAAGGACATAACATGTCATAGTATTCAAAAAGAGAATCATTACCCTTGAAGATCATTTTACTACCATGACTTTGTCGTTGATCTGGATAGAAGAGCAAACTGTGATTTTATCTCCACGGATCCACCATTGGCTCACGATTCCAAGCTCGAACACTATTTTAATGGTCGATTTCGCATTTCTTCCTCTTCTTCCTCTCCTTTCCTTTCACTTACTTCTTCCCTTAGTAAGGAGAGAGTGTGTGAAAGAGGGAAATAAAAAGAGACAACACTCTTCAAATACTTAGCCATTATGGGATAAATACCCAATCTTCTGATCTCCAAGCTAAAAGGAGTGGATGACACAGATTTAATCTGAGATTTTTAATTCAGTGCTATAACCGGGCTATATCGCTATCGCAGAGCGATATCTCCAGCAGTGGAGGCTTAACCAAGTCAACGCCACTTAATAACCGCTTCACCACCAACTAATACATGGACATCTGCCATGTGTCACACTATCGCCATGTGATATCACTATTTCCAGCAGTAGCAAATTGACTACATCGATTTGTCGACTTCATCGAGCTGATCGTTATTACCAGCAATATTGCTATCGACAGTTGTGAGAAAACAGGTAAATAACATAACTTTATTACTCCAAAAAGTTATTTAATAAATGTGTATGCCCCTTATTTATAGAAAAAGGGAGGAAGAGAGAAAAATAAGAGAGAGAATAAAAAATGTGTGTCACAAGTGACTAGGCGATTACTCAAAAACTTAACCACTTAGAACATGCGGTTAGAAAATAATTAGATGTACAACTATAGAACTCTATACTAGCTTAATATCTAATTTCCTCTATTAAGCAGTTGCCCACTTCCAGAACAATAGCAGCGGTTCGCACAATCTAACCAATGGATAAAGCTGCAGTCTGTGATTAGACAAAGTCTAACCGCCAGAAAATAAGAGAAGCTTGAGAACAGCAAACACAAACTATAGTCTGGACTCTATAGATCAATAAGAAGCATAGCTGTGGTAAGAACATAGAAGTATCTCATGTGGTTAGGTAAGTGTTGACCTCCAGACCATCAACTGGATCTAACCGCAGTACTCTTCACAGTTATCTTAGAAACATCGACAGACCACCAGACCGGTATATCTATCCGCCAATCCTATCCACATGGAGAGTGATCCGGACTAAAGCTTTGATTCGGAAAATAGTCCAAATGCAACCCTCAAAATAAAACCATACGAGGATATACCAAATCCTCTTGATCCGTTCGAAACCAAAGGCTACACAAACCCCGGTTTGCAAACGTCCAAGGGGACCTACCCTTGCAAAATCTTCGCGAAAATCGGATATAAAATGCAATAACAATTTCAGATTAATATATGCAGAGCTTGAATCAATTTCTAGGATAAAATTAGAAATCAAAGTCTCCAACAACTCACAAATGAAGAAGAATATCACACCAAGTTTATAGATAGAAATTCGTTACCAAGAACCCAGAAATTTGAGGGGAGGTGAGGAGGAGGAGAAGCAAGTTAGCGGTGGAAGAGTCGCACTTCCATGGGTCACCGGAGTCGCATCGGATGAGGAAGAGCCAAGCCGCCTTCTTCAGAGTCACACCGGAAGAGGAAGGAGTCGCCGAAGCCACAAGGAACAGCCCAAAGGGGAGGCGGAAGCAGCTGGGCGGCGGGCTTCTGGGCGTCGGGTTCGGCCAGGCCAAATAGATCGGGGAGGGGGGCTGCTGAGGGCCGAATGCTTCTTAGGTTTTATTTTTTTTTCTTCTTTGAATCTCTTCTCCATCTCCTCTTACATATATATAATAGATTATAACCTCCATCCAACCCTTCATCCAAGACAAAAGCAAATTCTAGCCTCTAAAGTTTTTTTTTTAACAAAAATTAAAATAAGAAGACAACATAAAAATAAGCTTATAAATTTATAACCTCTAAATTATAAATCTATAAACTTATAAATTTATAATTAGATAATTAGGATTATAATATTATTTCAAAAATGAAATAACATTATAATCATAATGAAGTGACGTAACGCTGGAAGCGGCGGCGACGGCGGCGACGGTTGCGGCGACGGTTGCGGCGACTGTTGCGGCGACGGTTGCGGTGACGGTTGCGGAGACGGTTGCGGCAACGGCCATTAATGTCCACGAACATGTAGTGGCGGGATCAAAATTGAGGTCCATGTGATGGAGGCGACGACGGTTACGGCAACGACCGTCAATATCCACGAACAAGTAGCAGCGGCGATCAAACGAGAGGTCCATGTCGTCACGATCAAATGGCGGAGCATCCTCTCCATCAATCCTCCCCCGCTCAAAATACCTCATCACCGATGAGTTTCCATGGAGGGAATAGCAGGAGACAGCAACATCCACAAGTAGCATAGCAGGAGCGGACATCCACGGGGCAGGACAAGTAGTGCGGTCATCCGCAATAGAATATAACCTGTCAAGGGCAAGCACAGCAGAAAACCTCATAGATGTGTCAGCATAAAAAAAATCAGTGCAGATCTTACCATCCAATACGAGAACCAGTAAACCCAAATGGAAGAGCGACACGAAAAAAATCTCACCTCTCAACCCACGAGAATTTGAAGTGGAAGAGAGAAACGTCGGAGAAAACTGCTCATATGGAGACCAGATTTGCAAAATTAAATCCAAAAAATTGAAATGCAGTGAAAAACCGATTGCATCGTAAAAATCCAAAGAAATTGCATTAAACCCAAAATTCTCGAAAATCATTAAATGGTCGGCGCTCCCATGTAATACTTTTGTTACGAAACCCGAAGGTATCCACTCGGGGGCTAACAAGACTAAATTAGAATCATCAATTCTGCAGTCAAAAGCTCTCGAAGGTGAACGGACGTGAAAATGATGCAACTTATAGACACTGGCATAAGGCAACGATATGTGTACATGCAGTTCGTGCCAGGATGGACGAAAGATATGTGCAATATGATTTGGTGGGTAACAATGTCGTGAGGACACCAAATCGATAGGCACAGTCGCCGTGAAATCATACGCAGTCGCAAATGTAAACATGTCCACTAATCGATCCAAAGGAACAAAAGGGAGGGTCAGTGAGATCGAACCCGAAGGAAAATCTAACTCGTGATTAATGTCACGTGTCGGAGCTAATGGCAAAGGGAAATCATCCGGGTTAGTACCACACAATTGATCAGAAAGTACGGCTCCCTCGCAAGGTAAAACTTCCAACTCAGTAAGTATCTCTACTAACTCTGGGTAATCGTATGGTTCCTCAACTATCTTAGGAGACGGGCCTGAAATAAGGTCGAGGGGAAATGGGTTAATCCCAGGGAGGGATGCCTCGGGGGAGACATCATCATCAAGGTCACTAGGATATCCAATCTCCTCATCATCACTACAGTCGTCTGAATAATCAGCATCCCCCGCAGTGGCGGGCTCATACGTCAAAGCTAAAAGAGCCAAATCCATAGGCTTCGTGGGGCACTCCACGGCATAGTGCCCAATCTCTCCACAAGCATAACATGTAGCGTTCTCCTTGCAGCTCTTAACTATTGGCCTAGGCTTAACCCGCGGTTTTATAACGTCCCTAGTAGTGATAAGGACAGGTGGCAGGACAAAGGACCTAACCTTTTCTTTCTCCCTAACGGTAGGTGTACATGTGCTCGAAATAGTCAGATCTTGGCGGGGTAGAGATCTAGCGTGGTGCGTATAGTCACTCCGCTGATCAGAAACGGGACCAGTGCCTTGGCGGGGAGAAACAAAATTATGAGATGTCCTCATACGGAAGTACGAGGGGACATGCTGGTTCAATGTAGGATAAATCTCGGACGGCGACCATTAAAATAATCAGTAGATGGAGAGCGGCAGTATGGAGGGTAATACTCATCCGTTAATAAATTCTTCATAATCCCCCAACCTACAAGTGAGTCGTCGAGGGACGTCCCAAAACGTCGCTCCTCGTTGAGCCAGAAGGTTTGTGCTCGACCAAATAATTATAGTTTCACAGCGGGAATCCTGTGGGGGTCCACAATTCAATATTTCTCAAAATAGCGCTCCATATCCCGCACCCAACATAAAAATACTCGTGGATCACCTAACCCATCATAGGTCAGAGCAGGAACTCTAATAGGCCTAGAGGTGCCCGGTGGTTGTGTCAAATACTGTGATAACATAACGTTACGCTCAACGAATGAAAGTGAGTGTGCGGAGCTCCTAATGTACGCCATAACGGACCACAGAACACTCAAATAAGTAAATACGTAAAACAATTTTTTTTGTTTTTATATAGCAAAAAAAATAAAAATTTAAAACCAACAAAATGCGCCTAAGTCCAAATGGGGGGTGTGTGGGGTGGCTTGGAAAGAGCGGATCGTTGCCAAGTTGAGAAATTGGCAAACCTGGCTCTGATACCAAATTGATGTAGGCTACTCCCTAACGAAATTAAAACACGAGAAGACAAAAGGAAACACTAAGGGGAATTTAAGCAAACACGTGGTGTGCGTGCAAAACTCGAAATTTCGGCAGAGTTTCGTTTGTAATTGCGCAATCTCACAAATGGGAAATTTCCACCCAAACCTGCACGAACATACACATTCACTGATACCATATCCTAACCATACATATAACATCACAACACATCATTTCCATCCACATGAGAGTGATCCGGACTAAAGCTTCGATTCGGAAAATAGTCCAAATACAACCCTCAAAATAAAACCATACGAGGATATACCAAATCCTCTTGATCCATTCGAAACCAAAGGCTACACAAACCCCGGTTTGCAAATGTCCAAGGGGACCCACCCTTGCAAAATCTTCACGAAAATCGGATATAAAATGCAATAACAATTTCAGATTAATATATGCAGAGCTTGAATCAATTTCTAGGATAAAATTAGATATCAAAGTCTCCAACAACTCACAAATGAAGAAGAATATCACACCAAGTTTAGAGATAGAAATTCGTTACCAAGAACCTAGAAATTTGAGAGGAGGTGAGGAGGAGGAGAAGCAAGTTAGCGGTGGAAGAGTCGCACTTCCACGGGTCACCGGAGTCGCACTAGATGAGTAAGAACCGAGCCGCCTTCTTCGGAGTCACACCAGAAGAGGAAGGAGTCACCGGAGCCACAAGGAACAGCCCAAAGTGGGGGCAGCAGCTGGGCGGCGGGCTTCTGGGTGTCGGGTTCGGCCAGGCCGAATATATCGAGGAGGAGGGCGGCTGAGGGCCGAATACTTCTTAGGTTTTCTTTTTTTTCTTCTTCTTTGAATCTCTTCTCCATCTCCTCTTACATATATATAATAGATTACAACCTCCGTCCAACCCTTCATCCAAGACAAAAGCAAATCCTAGCCTCTAAAGTTTTTTTTTAACAAAAATTAAAATAAGAAGATAACATAAAAATAAGCTTATAAATTTATAACCTCTAAATTATAAATCTATAAACTTATAAAATTATAATTACAGAATTAGGATTATAATATTATTTCAAAAATGAAATAACATTATAATCCTAATGAAGTGACGTAACGCTGGAACCGGCAGCAACGGCGGCGACGGTTGCGGCGAAGGTTGCGGCGACTATTGCGGCGACGGTTGCGGTGATGGTTGCAGTGACGGTTGCGGCAACGGCCATCAATGTCCACGAACATGTAGTGGCGGCGATCAAAATAGAGGTCCATGTGATGGAGGCGATGACGGTTGCGGCAACGGCAATCAATGTCCACGAACATGTAGTGGCGGCGATCAAAATTGAGGTCCATGTTATGGAGGCGACGACGGTTACGACAACGACCGTCAATATCCACAAACAAGTAGCTGCGGCGATCAAATGAGAGGTCCATGTCGGCACGATCAAATGGCGGAGCATCCTCGCCATCAATCATAATGAAGTGACATAACGCTGGAAGCGGCGGCGATGGCGGCGACGGTTGCGGCGACGGTTGCGGCGACTGTTGCGGCGACGGTTGCGGTGACGGTTGCGGCAACATTTGCGGCAACTGCCATAAATGTATACGAACATGTAGTGGCGGCGATCAAAATAGAGGTCCATTTTATGGAGGCGACGACGGTTGCGGCAACGGCCATCAATGTCCACGAACATGTAGTGGCGGCGATCAAAATAGAGGTCCATGTGATGGAGGCGACGACGGTTATGGCAACGACCGTCAATATCCACGAACAAGTAGCAGCGGCGATCAAACGAGAGGTCCATGTCGGCACGATCAAATGGCGGAGCATCCTTGCCATCATATATCGATAGAGGAATTCTCAAGGTTATTTTGGGCAAAATATTTGTCAGTGTCGCAGCGAATTATAATGGAAAATGAGTTCCAACGTCTGGTGCAGGGTGAGAGTAGTGTTGATACTTACCTACATAAGTTTACCAGGCTGGGGCGCTATGCGGGGTCTACTTTCACTAAGGAGGAGCGGAAGACGAATAGGTTTTATGAGGGACTTCGTGAAGAGCTAAGGTTGGTGCTCCCGAGTTCGATGAACCAAGGCTTCCAAGCACTAGTAGATAAATCCCTTGTGCTGGAGAAGGATTTGAAACGGGTGCAGGACAAGAATAACTTAGCGATGGAAAAGCCGGAGTTCAAAGTGCCGCAGTCGGAACAATCGATGTTTAGGAAATGAGACAAAAAGAGGTTCAGGCCTGCTGAACAAACTTCTTCGAATGTTTCTTCGGGAGCAACATATGGGCAAGGACGTGATGAGACACGTACATGTTTTAATTATGGGTAGCAGGGACATTTAGCCCATGCTTGTTGGAGTGGCCCTCCAAAGGATGAGAAAAAGACAGGTGCGTCTTATGAGGAAAAGGGCAAGGTAGTGACAGGGTCATCTACATCCCGGGCGCAACCTTGAGTGTATAATCTCGAATTACAGGAGCCGCAAATCTCAAATCGTGAAGTACAGGAGCCTCACGTTTATAATCTGGAATTATAGGAGGCCATAAAGCGTAGTATGAGGGATGCGGATGAGCGGAAATAAAATAGAGAGTGTAATAAAGTACATGTTGTATGTATGTCTAACAACATGTTTATTAAAGACTTGTCTTTGGGCGATGCCGTGGGGCAAGACAAGCTTTGGCCTCTAAGCTCTAAACTCAGGTCGTTCTATAAAAAGTGCAACAAAGGCGTTGTTGTGTTGATGTCTACTATTGAGCTAAATTTCGGGCCGAAATTTCTTTAAGTAGGGGAGGATTGTAACGCCCTAAAATCTCGATTTTTGAATGGACTGTGTAGATTAAGCAATACAGCCTGGGATACGGGCATGTCCAAGGTCGTGTCCTACTCTGTATACTCGAGTGGGTCTCGAGTGGGTCTCGAGTGGGCCTTGAGTCTTGCACATGGCCTGTGATACGGGCGTGTCCAGGGCCGCGTCCTATGAGTTTGACGAAATGATCTCGACAAAATGCACTCGACGATCCTCGAGAGGCAAGTCGAGTTAGGCACACGGCATGTGGAACGGGCGCGTCACACGCTGTGTTCGGCCCAGGAAATTGATTTTCAGGGCGATTCATGGCCGTTCATTTCCTTCAATTAGGATCCAACAGTCCAGAGATCTTCCTGCTATTATAAGGCCGAGAGTTGAGGGATAAACTCTCATTTATCTCATGCCTTTCTCTTTAAAAAGTGTTAGAGAATGGGGAGAGCAAGGAAGGAGGAGGAAGGAGGAATCTGGATGATGGCGGAGCTTTAGAGCCCTGAATTATGAGCCGAGTCCAGATCTATGGAGGCAAGGCCGTTGCGGTGCTTTTCATCCGGCTAGTTTTCCATGGCTCCAAAGAGAACGTCAAGGGTAACGATCTCCTTCTTGGACAAGAGAAGTCCTCCTTTATGCATGTGCATGGAATCCTCTACCATGAGGTGGAAAGCGTAAGTGATTCTAGTGGGTTGATAGTTGATATCCCTTGTTGAGTCTGCATCGAGATCCGGAAATGTGCAGTACGGAATAGGCAGGATGTGTGAAGCCCATCTGGACGGTTGGTTTGGATTGGTGATGTTTATATTGAGAAACGGAGAAGACTCCGTGTATGAAATGAGTAGTTTACGGAGTTTATGAGGGTGTCTGTGAATTGTGAGTACTTACAAAATACCCAGGAAGCTCTGTGTGAGCTCCTTGTGTCGTGTGCTCTGCGTGAGCTGTATGCTCTGAGTGAGTAATTTGCTGAATATGAAAGGGAAAGCCGACCCGCGTCAAGATGTGCGCTATTGACGAGTTAAGCAATGTTAAAGTGCTGACATGTACCTGCGTTATGAGAGATCGATTGGTGGAAATGCAATGGGGGGTTGCGGGCTAAATCCCGGTTTGTTACACTACAAGGGTGGGTCAATATAAATTCTCAATCGTTGCCGTCAGGTTAACACGTCTAATTGGGATGGGCGAGGGAGTCCCCAGCATGCATTTTGTAGTAGAGTAATGCCCCATGCCAACAAGTTAAGAACCTCTAATCGGTGGTGGTACCAAGGATAATTTTGTACACCATAAGCGTGCCCTGAGTGCACGGAGCATCTGGCATTGAGGCCGGTGTTTGTGATGATGTTGTGTGTGAGAGCACTTATTGTGATATATAAATTTATATGTTGTGATTGTGATGCATGCAGGGAAGGATCTAATGCCCCGGGTAAGGGATAGGGTCGTTATAATTGGTCAGCTGAATGTTGACCGTTGCTTTGTTAGTCACCTTAGGGGTGGATGTCCATATACAGGTGATGACGAGCCTAATTGGATTGAGCAGGCTAAACCCCTTGCTTCTTGAAGGCCCTTGAAGGCCGTGCGGAGAATTATATTTTCATGTGTAGTCGGCCTGCGTGCCGATGTATAAAAACACATGTATTAAGAGAAACATGTAAGGCCTTAAGGCCTTGAGCGTTTGTGTGTTGGTATACATTCCTGGTGATATATATAAATGTGTTGTTTATATATTTAGTGGACATTCAATATGATGAGTTCTTGTAAGTTAAAATCTTCCGCTAGAAATCTCTGAGTTGAGATGCGAGTAGAAAGTAAATTTGATATTCATATGTAATTCTGTCGTTTGTCTGTGAAATATGGCGTGGGGCCCCAACCGGACCCTCTGTTATATTCCATGTGATGGATGGAGGCGTTATACATCCACACTACTCTCTCCTTGATTCAGCCTCTAGAACTGATTCTCCATTATTATTTTCTGCGCTGTCGGGACGAACCATGCAAAAATAGTCTCTAACACTCCTCCATCGATATGTCGGTGAGTTGTCTCCCAGCCAAATGAAGAATCTCTAACTCGTCCTACCACAGCCTTATCTCATCGTCTAGGAGGAAAGTGATTATTATAGCCACCTACCATTCCTCAGTCTCTATAGCTGTCATGACTCTCTTTACCCTAGAAAGCCAGTCCTAAGCTTGAGTTAGGGTTCCACTCCTCGAGAATACTAGTGGATTAAAGCTCATCACATGCTTTAACTGCTTCTTAGTAGCTCTTCGCTACACTATAGGCTCTGCTGCTACTTGACCCACCACTCTAGGCTATGTTATTCCAAGTGGCATTTGACCAAACAAGGAGCAAGAGGTTGCACTTGCCACCCCGTTTGGGCATTGATCATATCAAACACCGCTTCCACTACCATTCATATGATTTTTACAGAAGGAGGTGTTACAGGCACATCGTTAGGTGCACTACTCTCTGCAAAGTACTGTTGTTGCGACTGCTCCGCACCGCACCTAGTCACCTATTGTTGTAAACACACTTGATTAGACGAAAAACAGATTTCCAAAATGCAATCAGTGGAACACTCAAGTTACTCAAACATGTGTATTTTTATTCCTTAGTGGACATTCATGAATTCTTTTATGTTATAACATCAATGCACATACAAGTGCTCACCACCCCTAAAAAGAATTCAGTCACGAATTTGAAGAAGGAAGACCGACACCAGAGTCTGATACAAACCTGTGACAGCCCAATCCGTCAACATATAACATAAGATCTGGCTGTGGCCCGACGCCATATATTATGGACAAACCAAGAAGTTACTAAATTGAAACCATAATCCAATATTTCACAACATAGAGTACATTCTAGAGGAAGGTATTTAAAGGTTAAAATTAGAACTCAACAACAACATGAATGTCCACTACCACAACTAGGAATGAATAACAAATACACAAAGAAGTCTTAGCCTTAAGGCCTTATATGGTTTACTCAAATTAAACTGTCTTGCATACATCAGCACGCAGGCCGACCACACATGAGTAATAAATAAACAAAATGGGCAATTTGCTTTGGCCTAGAAGGGCCAGCTTAGATATCCTGGGCTTCATCCTGCTATATCCCGATTAGCTCAGCTGCACCTGCAAGCAGCATTCCAACGCAATAGTGGAAAATTAAAGCAACAGTCAGCATTAGCTGACAAAATTATAACGAACCCACCCCTCACTCGGGGTGGCGGTGCTCCTTCCCTAAAGGCATTACTATAAATATAATATGGTAATAGGAACGTGCAACTTAAGCACCATTCACCACACACGTTGCCAGAAACACCCAATGCCCCGTGCTCTCAGGGCACATTCTTGGTGCACAGGACCTCAAGGGTAACACCTCTGTTCTCTGTGACGGTTAGCAAAATTTGAGCATTCAAGTCTTTAAGGGCTAAAGCCAAAGACAACGCCCCTATGGCTACGACAAAGTCATGATGGCTTAAAATCCATACTTTGACTCACTCGAAGTCGATCTACATAGTGTTGGGTGCAGTTCAACTATTTCCTGGTGCTCAAATTGTCGGGCACAACAAGTCACGACACGGGTCAGCATCCCTTTTCCCAATCATACGATTCATAACATTGTTATGATCCTAGGCTAGCACTCACGACCACCAAAGATGAGCAAATTAAGCTCACGCCCACAAGCTTGGCCCCAAGGTCTCAGAGAGATAGCCCTCACAATAATAGCCCTCAAGTCCCCACAAGACAGGCTTCTCAACAAACAATACAAAACTCATAGGGAGCTACCACCGGTAGTAGAACTTCCGCCGCACGGTAGGTATAATACTATCGCTTCTTCCCCTTAAACTAGTGTTTTCATAAAGACTACCCCCAGTACTCTCAACGTAGTCAACTGCACACCCCGTGACTCTGATTCTACACGAAAACCACATAGTCTTCTGTGGCATATAAAACATACAAACATCACCAATCAAGACCTTCCCGTTCGGATGGGCTTCACACAACATGCCGATTATGTACTTCAATTCCTAATCTAAATGCAATCTAACAGGGATACACAGATCTACGAAACAGAAGAACAACATCCACGTGTTCATGGAGTGACTACCCTCTAATGCCAAAAGAAAAGACTTCACATGTCCAAGAAAAAGGATTGTTACCATTGAAGTCCTCTTTGGCGCCATTGGAGAAATCTAGACTGTTGAAATCGACCGCTCCGGCCTTGCCTCCGTTCCTAAATCACTTTACGAATCCGAACTCCGAATCTCAAATGACGGCATAAACTCTCCTTTTTGGCGCTACTGCTCCTCCTCTAGAAATCCAAGCCAAGTTCTCAACTCCAAAGGGAATAAAGTAAAACGACCAAACAAGAGATTTAAACCAAGCTACCATCGCGCGGTACCTAACTACCACTACGCAGTACCGTTATTCAAAAACTCGTTTCGCGTGTAACCGCCCAGGTCTACTAATCATAGGCCGACACGTAGCTACGTCGTTACAAAATCACTAATGCCACGCGATTGGTAAATACGGCCATGCGATACCAAATGTCGGTTACAAAATGATCAGGCATGCTAACGTGATGCGCTAGATACTACCGCCGCGCGGTAATATCACATGAGCTCTGTCAATTTAATTGACCCTGCTACCTCCAGTGATATTACTACCCCTGGGCGGTAGCTCAACTCGATTCTCTCGACGCTCTTGATGCTCTCAATGCCTGACACTACTTCCGTGCGGTATCAGCCTACCGCCACGTGGTAACCCTTTTTCCTTCCTACAGAACTTTAGGGTGTTACACTCCTAGTCACCTACCTTAGGCCTATCATGAAGCCTTACAACTCAGGCTTGGAGGAAAACCCTACACTCAGGCACACAAGCCCTATAAACTTAGGCTCAACAGCCTTACCCTCAGACACGCAGGCCCTAAAACTCAAAACAAAATGTTCTTACAAGATGGTTTATTTAGATTATAATAGAAGATAATAAAATATGTACACCTTTAGATTTGTTCTTCTGTTGAGATTGAACAGCTAAGATCTATCCTGAAGCAGGGCTGAAAATATTATTCTTCATCTTGTTCCTTAGCTCCTTCTTGATCTTACATCTCTTTATAAAAAGAAGAAGATAAAACACTGATCCCTAATGGACTCAACCTATTCTACTTAGATCTGAGAACAACTTTTAGATGCACAAGGTCATTTGCACTCTCAGCACTTCCTGTACTTTGCAATAACACTTAGCAGTGATAAAAACAACATGGCACTAGCACACACACAATTCTTGTTCTTTCTTAACCTAGAAAATGCTTTATATATGCTCCATCAATCTTCAATGGAACTTGGATTGATTTGACATTACATGTCCAAGAGTGGATAAAGTTATTTTGCTTTATTAGCCTTCCACAAAAAATGGGTCGCGCCATCTAAATAGTTATATTCAAAATTATCTCGGTGGTTTAGTTGAGACTGGCTTCTATCTCAGCGGCAGATTAACTGCGTCTCAGCAGTTCTACTGAGACCATACTGCTCTTACAATAGGGTTGGGACAGTCTACTGTCTTAGTGGCTATTAGTTTAGTCTCAGCGAAGACAGTCTTCTCAACGAATTTCTCCAGAAAAGCTGAAACAAATACAGCAATATCCAAAACTATTCTAAACATGTTTTTAAAACACCTTAAACATGTAAAATAAGTGAAGTAGAAGGTCTATCAAATACATTATGCACTTAGCATTTAAGGAAATGCCTCTTCAAATCCAAGGATCATTGAAGGGCAATATTCCCAACAATCTCACCCTATTTGAAGAAGATAACACATAGCAATGTTAAGATACATTTAACAATAAAACATATTATGATAAATCATGAAAACATTGCAGAGCAAAATAAATGTTTAGCCAAACTTAAACATAACCTAAACAACCTTATTAATATAAGGATAACATCAGAATAGATAGATGGTTAACAATTTTAAGAACAACTTAATAACACTATTAATCAACATAAAAACATGGCTAACAGGTATAAGCTATAACACTTTTCATTCAGCCAACAGAATCAACCTAAACCATCATAGGATAGTTTAACATATATATAATTGTTCAAAGTTTTTAGATTTAATATAATGAGCTCACATATGAAGGTTAACATATAATGTTCAACATTAGTTAATTGAGCTTCTACATCAAATTAGAATTCCTCTTCTTTGTAGATCTTGAGCCAAAATCTTCAACAACACCTATCAGTTTTGCACTCTATGCTTTGTTATTCTGCCTCCTGAAGTAGAGAAAAGGTTTTGGTAAGTATTTTGCAGGCATCTTCTTAGGGTTGTTCCTCCGGACCAGATTCTCCTCGAATATGGGAGTGGCAGGCATATTCCAATCCATGACAGTAGCTATCTTCTTAGGGTCAAAAAAAATTCTATCCTTATCAACCACATGGCCCAGAAAGGAAACCTTAGGGAGCCAAAACTCGTACTTACTTAGCTTAGCATTCAACTTATGCTCCCTCAAAGTAGACAAAACTAAGCGCATGTGTTGGGCATGCTCTTCAGCACTGCGGGAGTATAGCAGAACATCATTTATAAATACGACCACAAAATGGTCTAGGAAATACTTTAACACTTCGTTCATCATATCCATAAAAGTAGAGGGTGAATTGGTCAATCCAAAGGACATCACCAAAAACTCAAAATGTCCATGGCATGAACGAAAAGCAATCCGTAGAATATTTGATTCACAAATCCTTAATTGATGGTAGCCTAAACGAAGATCAATCTTTGAAAACATAAAGCTACATCGCAACTGATCGAACAGTTCATCAATCCTTGGAATGGGATATCTATTCATGATGGTCACCTTATTCAGTTCTGTATAATCGATGCAAAGCCACATCGATCCATCCTTTTTCTTTACAAACAAAACAGCTTGGCCTAATAAAACCATTCTGCAGCAACTCATCCAATTGGGTATGTAGCTCCTCCAGCTCATACAGGGCCATACAGTACGACCCCTTGGCAATAGGACGGGTACCCGACTCCAAATCTCTAACGAACTCTACGTCTCTCTTGGGTGGTAGACTAGGAATATTATCAAGGAAAACATCAGGAAACTCGCACACAACTGCAATCTCCTCTACTTGCGGCAAACCACAATCGGTCGCCAACACCGAAACCAAACAAACAAAGTATCCGGAATTTACCAGTTTTCGAGCACATAACGCAGAAATAATCGGAGAAACTTGGCGCGGAAAACCATAAATGCTTCTTGGTTGACTGTTGTCCATCTTGAAGTCCAAGCGTTTGACCTTGAACTGGATGATCGCATCATACATAGACAACCAATCCATGCCCAAAATCACATCAAAGTCTTCCAAGTCTATCACCTTCAGTTTTGTAAAGGCTAGAAAAATCTTTTAATAGAATCAGACAACTCTGAATGCCTTGGTCTGATACCACTGATTCGCTTGAAGGAAACTTGACACAAAACGCGTTGCCAACAAGATCGATGGTCAAACCGTGACTGTAAGACCCATCTTTCTTCTTTTTTTTGAAAACCCGGGGTCTTATGCCCAGAACCGCCGCTTTGCGGTGACACCTTCGCACCCGGGAAGGTCGTCACTACAACGCGCCGATTCTGCCGGCCTTTTCGATCACAATCAAGTAGCACGAAGTAAAGGAAGAGAAATGCAGTCCACAATAATAAATCACATGTATATAAACTCCACGAAGGGAGTGTCCACAGAAAACATTAGAGTACAATGATACTAGAAATATAAGGGCTCATGCCCAGTACATCAAGTCCTCACTATAAAATCACTCAATGCGGAAGCAAAACTAAAACTCTACTAAAGGTCAGGACTCACGGTCCCTGCATTCTGGACTCCAGTGCTAGACTACCCCATCTCCAAGCGTACCGGCCTCCTGAGCTGCTCCTCCATGTTAGGCTTCGCGATCCCCTAATATGATATGGTTCGAAAACCGTTAGTCTAAAATACTAAGCCCTATCATCCCCCACCCCTTCCCCCACGCTCTAAGGCACCGGGCGAAGAGGAAGAAAGGGGAGGACATGAAAGTGGAGAGTAGTCAAAAGCAGATGATGGTGGACCTAACTAGCAAGTTATGACAGGGGAGCAATATAAGTGTTGTAATAGGTATAACAGAAAGGAAGTAAGTAAGAAATTAAACCTTCGCTTATGTGAGTACACATAAGCCAAGGGATCTTTTGCAAGGCTCCCATCGTATAATGCGTCCCATACCAATTATACGTTGGGGTGTCTGTTATCACGCAGCAGGTATACATATATCAAATTAACCTTAATTTATAAACTTTCCCGCACAAGCTTATAGACCAAGGGGTCGTTTTGCAAGTCCTAAAGTATAAGCGTCCCATTCCACTTATACTTTAGGTGTCAAGGTTGTTATGAATGATTATGGCATACAGCTATATGGTGGGTATGATGATCAAGCAGTGCAACTCACACACCCAACTTTGTGTACACAAACCTTTAGTTCCCCCTTTCTGGAGATAACTCCCAGGATACTCCCGTAGTGGCAGACAGAAGCGGTGGGTTGGGCCTCGCCCACCTCAAAACTAGTAAAAGCACCACTGGTCTGACCTATCGTATGCCCTCAATGCCTGGTGCACGAGGCGGACTCCTGCGTACTCTTGCCGACTGGTCCGCCGGACTTAACCTTGGCTAAGTGCTAGTCACCTTGCCGAGTCAACGATATCGGTGTCGGTGCAATCGAACTCCCTGATATCGAGAACCCACCACCTTAATTTTTCCTATTTTTATGCACATGCAGCAATTTAATATATCACAATTTAAAGTGTCAAACTCCCGGACTAAACCGTCCGTATTAACAACATTCGAGACCAAATTCCCCGGACTAAACCATCCGGCTCATCTCCAGACTTCATCCCTTAGAACACCACGGGACGGCGCCCCCTTGAACACCACGGGACGACTTAACCATTACCAACCCTAACTAATGAGTGTGTGCAACGTGAATCCCTATTAGGCTAATTACTCTTTCGTTTTTTTAAGATTTACGTTAGCCCAGGACTGCCTCCGGAATATACCCTGTGAGGGGCTCTCAATAGGCTCTAGGAACTACGATGGTAGCAATAGCCCAAAGTTCCCTTTCGCAAGGCATTTATTGTTATTGGTTGTTTTTCCCTTACCCTTTCCCTTTTTAAATTGCATCAAACTAAACATAGGGTGAATTTGACTCTTCACTCTTACGGGGACGACGATCCTTCGTCGGCCCCGCGCACCTTCTAGTACACATCAACTCACTCCTCACCACACTTGAGACCTCCTATGGTGATCCATCCTCTTTCTTTAAATCCAACCAACACAAGCTGTCCTTATGCTAACCCAAACCTTATCTTGTTACTCATTTCCCAAAATTACTAAATGCAGACCACCTTATACTAAGTGATGTCTATGATAGGATGTCCTTTGTGTTTTCATCCGAACAGCCTAAGTTATTTACTGAGGGCCTATCACGACATAATTGAATCAATTCCCGGTTATAACAATTTTCTCAATTAATCTATTAATTAATTAATTTTACTAAAATCCAAGGTCTTCCAAAGTTGAGCAAGGAGTATACTTTTCAGTCATGTATAAATCATAATAAATTTAAGACAAATACTACTATGTCTAAAAATGATATATCCAAGGTTTGACAATTTTCACTAAGGTCTAAGGGGCCTAAACATATTTTAGCAATAATTCATTTCTTTCATGTCTAATGAATAAACCACATCAAATTCTCTTCCAAATAATTTTGATTAATTACAAGGTACTAGAAATACCATGAAAATAGTACTATAAAAGTTTCACAATTTTCCTATTGGAAACTAATTTATAATAAATCATTTACTAAAACACTAATCTAGCATGCTTGTGAATCAAGTACTATATTCATAATTCCAAAAATCCTGAATAAATTTTCCACTGATTCATAATTATTTAATAGCCCTCTTTACCAAATTTCATACCTTTCCAAAAACTATTTAAGCCATAAAATATTTTAAACCATAAAGCCCTTTAATAACCCTTATGAAAGAACTGCTCTATTTATTCAACATAAAATTAAACTAAAATTCAGGAGCATTCCAACTGGCCAACAACATCTAATTCCAGAGTTTCAAGGGGCCTTATTTGACTTAAAAATCATTAATAAATAAAACATTAAATAGGGCTATTCCCACATTCATGAGTGAAGTACTAGACATAATTATCCAAAAATTCTAGTAAATTATCCAAGGGTCCTAACTACCCTAGAAACACACTACCCAAGTTTCATATCTTTTAAATGAATTTAAGTCACTGTTTTGACCTAAAATCCCTTCTACCCTCAAACTAGGGTTTAGGTTTTGAGGTACCTACCTATCTCTAAATTCTCTAATATTTCAACCAGAGGGTTAAATATCCATTAACAACCTCTCCACCAAATCTCAAGATCATACAAGGGCATTTGCCCCTAAGTCCTTCACAAGCCCCCAAAGTCCACATTTAGGGTTTGAACCTGGACCCTAGGGTAAACTTACCCTAATCCATCCTATTTTACCTAAGGGAATTCTTAGGACCATTTTAAACCAATGGTCAGAATCTCAACCTCTGTTGAGGTGTGATGATCACACAAGTGTCAAAAGTACCTTTTCCCTAAGCTTCCTTTCACTAGGTCAAAACTAGGGTTTAGAGGATTCCTATTCAAAACTCAACCAAATGAGTTGAAATTTAAACCAGACCTAGATACCTATCCCAGGGACACCTCACCAAAATTTTGGAGGGTATGGAGGTCATTTGACCCTTAAACTATCTTACCCTAGATTTTCTAGTGTTAGGGCAAAACACTAGGCTACACTATCCCAAATGGCCTCTAATTTTTACAAGAGTTAGGTATAGGTAATATTGAGTCCCTTTCCAAATTTCAAAGAATTTGGACCAAGGGTTAAGTGTGGGGAAATATTTTAAAATCTGCCCTATATATAGGTCCTACCCTAGAAAAAATGGCCCTATAGGTCAGTAGGATTGTCCTAAAATTTTCCACTACATATCAAACTGTAGATAATAAAAATGCCTACAATATTCATGTTGATCATTTTTGATGAACATGCCCCTAAGGGGCCTAAATAATTTTTAGAAGAAATCTGCCCTAGTTGTAGGACATACCCTTACTAAAAAGGCTCTACAGGGCAGTACCCTCATCCAATTTTTCACCACTGCATATCAAATTGTAGGTCTTCAAAAGACCTACAACTTTAATGTTATACACTTTTCCAGTAGATGCCTCTAAGGGACCTAAATTCTATTTATAGTAAATCTGTGTAAATAAATACAGAAAATTGAATATATAAATCATTAAACTTATTTAATAGGGTTGCACGAATCTTAAAGCAAGATCCAACGGTAGCTTGTCATCTTCTCCGATTTGGACCTAAAAAGAGCCCGCACAGGTGGTTTTTACGGGCCCTTTTCAGGCGGCCTAAGGCGGCGCCACCACCGGGAAACATCACCCATTTGTTCTCGGTGGTGGGGGCTATCCATGGCCAGAGCTAGGGCGGCCGGAGGTGGCGGCGCCGCCTTACCCGAGAGCTCTAAAAAATCCATGAAAAATGGAATTTTTCTGAAATTTAAAACTCCTAATCTGTCTTGTTTGAGCACGACATCAACTCCTAAACATTCCTAGGATCTAAGCATGGAAAAAGAGGTGAGGGAGGACCTTTAACCAAGCTTGTCGGCGAGCGCGGTGGTGGTGCGCCATGGCCGGCGGTGGAGCTTTCCGATGCTTGCAAATTCACTACCAAATAGCCCGGTTTCTTTAGGTGAAGGGTGGAAACGACTTCTCTTGGTCTAGGGAAGCTTTTAAAAGCATCAAATGGGGGGGAGAGGGAGGGTGTAGGCTTGACGGCCATTAATGGCCATTAAGATGAAATTTCGGCCATGGAGAAAAACCCATGAAATTCACCTCCCCTTGGTCCCAATACGTTTGGAAACTCCTAAAAACTGATAGGGGAGATGAATACTAATCAATTGGTGATGAATGGAGGGGTGATTCACCTTCCCCACCATGAATAGCCTTCTTTTTCTCACTTTCTCTCTCCTCCATTAAAGGGCAAATGAAGCTTTCTCTCTCTTTACCATCAGAAACGAATTTTCTCATCTCCCTTGCCTATTGGCAGCCCACTAAGGTTTATAATCCCCTTAGGAAAAATCATGAAGGGAGTGGTTCACCTTCCACCATAAGTGGCCTCTTTAAACACTTTTTCTCTCCTCTTTATTTCTCTAAATTTAGGCTTCTCTCTCTCTCCTAGTCAGTAGGTTGACTTGGTCAATCCTCTAGTATATGGGCAGCCAAATTAATACATAATAATCATGCAAGAGATTAGCCTAAGGGGAGGGTGGCTTGAGGTTGGGTTAACCCATAAAGACTAGGTTTGACTTGATTTGGGCTTGGGGTTGACTTGGTCAATTTGACCATTGTGGTTGACCCAAGTGGGTCCTTGGTGACTCCTTGGGCCCACATTATGTCTAAGGGGATCTTTAGAGTCAAAATGAACCTACTAGGCCACCCAAAAATCAGAGTTTAGAAAATTACTATTTGCATACCAAGAGGGTCTCAATTAGGTTTTTAGGTTACTTGGTCTCCTGGGTTCACCTAGGTTAACTCATAGGACCTAGTTATGCTCAAGTCACTCCTAGGGTGGGCCAATTTGAAAATGGGATGTTACAAATCCCAATAAACAAAACAAAAATTTCATCCACGAAATTAAGGCTAAGTCTATGGGAGGTTTTCTACTGGGTTAACTTAAGCTTGTAACATCCCATAAGGGTTGAAGTGCCAAGTAGATCAATGATTAAGGGCTAGCCCCAATAAAGAAAAGTTTATCCCATATCTCCTGGAATATTCTACTAGTAATTGCAATTAGGGAGAAAACTTTAAACCACTTGAGGAGTTGCGAGGTATACCTGACTGAAAAGTTCTGGGTATCTTTCCTGCATCAGGTCCTGAGGATCCCAGGTATGTTCCTCCTATCCATGCTTTCTCCAGAGGACCTTGACTAGAGGGATCTTCTCGCACCACAAAACTGCACTACTAAATCAGTGTTTCCCTAACTATCTCGCTCAATCTATCCTCGAACTTCCACTCTAACTCTGGAAGTGACTATAATAGTTCATCAAAACCCTTATACTTGCTAGTCAAGGTTAACTTAAGCTTGTAACATACCATAAGGGTTGAAGTGCCTACTAGATCAATGATTAAGGGCTAGCCCCAATAAACAAAAGTTTAGCCCATATCTCCTGGAATATTCTACTAGTAATTGCAATTAGGGAGAAAACTTTAAACCACTTGAGGAGTTGCGAGGTATACCTGACTGAAAAGTTCCGGGTATCTTTCCTGCATCAGGTCCTGAGGATCCCAGGTATGTTCCTCGTATCCATGCTTTCTCTACAGGACCTTGACTAGCGGGATCTTCTCGCACCACAAAACTGCACTACTAAATCAGGGTTTCCCCAACTATCTCGCTCAATCTATCCTCGAACTTCCACTCTAACTCTGGAAGTGACTATAATAGTTCATCAAAACCCTTATACTTGCCTATACCATTCGGCAAACCTCACCGTGCGTAGCCAAATCCATGACGTCTTTCTCATTCTGGGGAAAGACAAGTTCTAATACACACAATCTTCTTCTAGTAAATTGAGTTTTTGTTTGTAACGGTAGACAGCGACTCTATAAACCTCCTCTACACGATCATGTTCCTATTCCTTCATATATGCCCGAGTAATCAATCAATTTGACCCTATGATTTATCCAACTCTGGTCGTTAACGGGAAAGATTACTTCGTCAAATGACCCGTTGCCCGCAAGATTTAAGGGGGTGTACTCGTGCATTTTTGGAGGTTGTCATTTATACCTTTTTAATTTATTGTGCCATTCTGTTGTAGTTACACTTGATTTTCCAAACATTTATTTATCATAGCCGTGACCCTTGCTAACCATGTTTGTGTCATCAAATGTATCTAATCTTGTCTTGATGCTATCTGAATCGAGTCTGCAAGGTTATACCTAAGATATATGTTTTCGATATATCGTTTGCTAATTTCTTTCAAACTCTTAGTGTTATCATACTCATGATGTTACATCATAGTGTCTCAGTCTTATCTTCCCAAATCTACTTAGTCTTACTACCCGTCATCAAATTCACATGGTATCTTCTAGTAGTTATGTCTCGTAGTTACTCCTCATTATTACAATGACATCATTCGAGTGGCGTCGAATAAGACCAACCTCAACATTACTGTATTTGGGGCAACACACTTTCTAAATTAGGTCTAGGAGACCTAAGCCATTAACTCACTTGCCCAATAAACAAAAGATAAGCCCCCAATAAACAAACAATAAGCCCATATCTTCCTTGGGCTAATTTTCATTTATCTTACCATGTTATATCTGTCCTAGCTGAGTGTACAATCCCTAGGGCATCAATCTATGACTTGGGGTTCCAAACTGACACTTGTAGATATACTCCATACTTTAAACCCTCCGAGTCAAATTTACGACACGCTTATCAGGGTTGTTCCCACTCCCAATTGGGTCTCTTTCGAACTTGAATTCCTACCCGACCTTCAGTGTTTATCTTGTAGTTGTCCCTGAGTAATCTTGTTACTGGTACGGGGGTTAATACTACGTGTCTTCTACCATTCTGATAATGGATTATTGGTCAGTCTTAATAGATTGAGTAATCCTTGTTAGGGACCATAGGGACACAAGAGTTTATGTCTTAGGTATCCATTCACCTATTAAACTCCTCCTTTAATCTCTTTAGGTATTTCCTTACCTAACCAAATTCATACTTAAGGTCTATTTCGGACTAGGGCACAGTATAAGTTGTCGGGTTAGTCACGTATCCTAGCGGTTGAGTCTAACCTATTGACTAGAGAATTACAAGAAGAGGTCTTTGCAATCGGAGGTGCTCCCTGCTGGGGACAGGGTTTGCCGCAGGCTACAAAGAAGAATTCCAATTGTTAGCTAATGTACAAATGGAATGGATGGAAAGTGGACAATTTACATGTGATTCCCCAAATGGGCACACCACTGCTTCCGCTGCTTAGTTTGTCCGCAAACTAAACTCGCGCGGAGGTGACCCAGGGATTTGTGGACTGCTTCCGATCGATGTTTCCTCTGATACCACTTTGTAAGACCCCTCTTTTTTTTTTTTTGAAAACCCGGGGTCTTATGCCTAGAACCGCCACTTTGTGGTGACACCTTCGCACCCGGGAAGGTCGTCACTACAACGCGTCGATTCTGCCGGCCTTTTCGATCACAATCAAGTAGCACGAAGTAAAGGAAGAGAAATGTAGTCCACAATAATAAATCACATGTATATAAACTCCACGAAGGGAGTGTCCACAGAAAACATCAGAGTACAATGATACTAGAAATATAAGGGCTCATGCCCGGTACATCAAGTCCACTACAAATTCACTCAATGCGGAAGCAAAACTAAAACTCTACTAAAGGTCAGGACTCACGGTCCCTGCATTCTGGACTCCAGTGCTAGACTGCCCCAACATCAAGCGTACCGGCCTCCAGAGCTGCTCCTCCATGCTGGGCTCTGCGATCCCCTAATATGATATGGTTCGAAAACCGTTAGTCTAAAAGACTAAGCCCTATCATCCCCCACCCCTTCCCCCACGCTCTAAGGCACCGGGCGGAGAGGAAGAAAGGGGAGGACATGAAAGTGGAGAGTAGTCAAAAGCAGATGACGGTGGACCTAACTAGCAAGTTATGACAGGGGAGCAATATAAGTGTTGTAATAGGTATAACAGAAAGGAAGTAAGTAAGAAATTAAACATTCGCTTATGTGAGTACACATAAGCCAAGGGATCTTTTGCAAGGCTCCCATCGTATAACGCGTCCCATACCACTTATACGTTGGGGTGTCGGTTATCACACAGCAGGTATACATATATCAAATTAACCTTAATTTATAAACTTGCCCACACAAGCTTATAGACCAAGGGGTCGTTTTGCAAGTCCTAAAGTATATGCATCTCATTCCACTTATACTTTAGGTGTCAAGGTTGTTATGAATGATTATGGCATGCAGCTATATGGTGGGTATGATGATCAAGCAGTGCAACTCACACACCCAACTTTGTGTATACAAACCTTTAGTTCCCCCTTTCTGGAGATAACTCCAAGGATACTCCCGTAGTGGCAGACGGAAGCGGTGGGTTGGGCCTCGCCCACCTCAAAACCAGTAAAAGCACCACTGGACTGACCTATCGTACTCCCTCAACGCCTGGTGCACGAGGCGGACTCCTGCGTACTCTTGCCGACTGGTCCACCGGACTTAACCTTGGCTAAGTGCTAGTCACCTTGCCGAGTCGACGATATCGGTGTCGGTGCAATCGAACTCGTCGATATCGAGAACCCACCACCTTAATTTTTCCTATTTTTATGCACATGCAGCAGTTTAATATATAACAATTTAAAGTGTCAAACTCCCGGACTAAACCGTCCGTATTAACCACATTCGAGACCAAATTCCCTGGACTAAACCGTCCGGCTCATCTCCAGACTTCATCCCTTAGAACACCACGGGACGGCGCCCCCTTGAACACCACGGGACGACTTAACCATTACCAACCCTAACTAATGAGTGTGTGCAACGTGAATCCCTATTAGGCTAATTACTCTTTCGTTTGTTTTAAGATTTACGTTAGCCCAGGACTACCTCCGGGATATACCCTTTGAGGGGCTCTCAATAGGCTCTAGAAACTACGATGGTAGCAATAGCCCAAAGTTCCCTTTCGCAAGGCATTTATTGTTATTGGTTGTTTTTCCCTTACCCTTTCCCTTTATAAATTGCATCAAACTAAACATAGGGTGAATTTGACTCTTCACTCTTACGGGGACGACGATCCTTCATCGGCCCCACGCACCTTCTAGTGCACATCAACTCACTCCTCACCACACTTGAGACCTCCTTTGGTGATCCATCCTCTTTCTTTAAATCCAACCAACACAAGCTGTCCTTATGCTAACCCAAACCTTATCTTGTTACTCATTTTCCAAAAGTACTAAATGCAGACCACCTTATACTAAGTGATGTCTATGATAGGATGTCCTTTGTGTTTTCATCCGAACAGCCTAAGTTATTTACTGAGGGCCTATCACGACATAATTGAATCAATTCCCGGTTATAACAATTTTCTCAATTAATCTATTAATTAATTAATTTTACTAAAATCCAAGGTCTTCCAAATTTGAGCAAGGAGTATACTTTTTAGTCATGTATAAATCAAAATAAATTTAAGACAAATACTACTATGTCTAAAAATGATATATCCAAGGTTTGACAATTTTCACTAAGGTCTAAGGAGCCTAAACATATTTTAGCAATAATTCATTTCTTTCATGTCTAATGAATAAACCACATCAAATTCTCTTCCAAATAATTTGGATTAATTACAGGGTACTAGAAATACCATGAAAACAGTTCTATAAAAATTCACAATATTCCTGTTGGAAACTAATTTATAATAAATCATTTACTAAAACACTAATCTAGCATGCTTGTGAATCAAGTACTATATTCATAATTCCAAAAATCCTGAATAAATTTTCCACTGATTCATAATGAGTTAATAGCCCTCTTTACCAGATGTCATACCTTTCCAAAAACTATTTAAGCCATAAAAATATTTTAAACCATAAAGCCCTTTAATAACCCTTATGAAAGAACTACTCTATTTATTCAACATAAAATTAAACTAAAATTCAGGAGCATTCCAACTGGCCAACAACATCTAATTCCAGAGTTTCAAGGGGCCTTATTTGACTTAAAAATCTTTAATAAATAAAACATTAAATAGGGCTATTACCACATTCATGAGTGAAGTACTAGAAATAATTATCCAAAAATTCTAGTAAAATTATCCAAGGGTCCTAACTACCCTAGAAACACACTACCCAAGTTTCATATCTTTTAAATGAATTTAAGTCACTGTTTTGACCTAAAATCTCTTCTACCCTCAAACTAGGATTTAGGTTTTGAGGTACCTACCTACCTCTAAATTCTTTAATATTTCAACCACAGGGATAAATACCCATTAACAACCTCTCCACCAAATCTCAAGATCATACAAGGGCATTTGCCCCTAAGTCCTTCACAAGCCCCCAAAGTCCACATTTAGGGTTTGAACCTGGACCCTAGGGTAAACTTACCCTAATCCATTCTATTTTCCCTAATGGAGTTCTTAGGACCATTTTAAACCAATGGTCAGAATCTCAACCTCTGTTGAGGTGTGATGATCACACAAGTGTCAAAAGTACCTTTTCCCTAAGCTTCCCTTCACTAGGTCAAAACTAGGGTTTAGAGGATTCCTATTCAAAACTCAACCAAATGAGTTGAAATTTAAACGAGACCTAGATACCTATCCCAGGGACACCTCACCAAAATTTGGGAGGGTATGGAGGTCATTTGACCCTTAAACTATCTTAGCCTAGATTTTCTAGTGTTAGGGCAAAACCCTATGCTACACTATCCCAAATGGTCTCCAATTTTTATAGGAGTTATTTTTAGGTAATATTGAGTCCCTGTCCAAATTTCAAAGCATTTGGACCAAGGGTTAAGTGTGGGGAATTATTTTAAAATCTGCCCTACATATAGGTCCTACCCTAGAAAAAATGGCCCTATAGGTCAATAGACTTGTCCTACAATTTTCCACTACATATCAAACTGTAGATAATAAAAATGCCTACAATATTCATGTTGATCATTTTTGATGAACATGCCCCTAAGGGGCCTAAATAATTTTTAGAAGAAATCTGCCCTAGTTGTAGGACATACCCTTACTAAAAAGGCTCTACAGGGCAATCCCCTCATCCAATTTTTTACCACTGCATATCAAATTGTAGTTCTTCAAAATACCTACAACATTCATGTTATACACTTTTCCAGTAGGTGCCTCAAAGGGACATAAATTCCATTTACAGTAAATCTATGTAAATAAATACAGAAAATTGAATATACAAATCATTAAACTTATTTAATAGGGTTGCACGAATCTTAAAGCAAGATCCAACGGCAGCTGGTCATCTTCTCCGATTTGGACCTAAAAAGAGCCCGCATAGGTGGTTTTTACGGGCCCTTTTCCGGCGGCCTAAGGCGGCGCCACCACCGGGAAACATCACCCATTTGTTCCCGGTGGTGGGGGCTATCCATGGCCGGAGCTAGGGCGGCCGGAGGTGGCGGCGCCGCCCTACCCGAGAGCTCCAAAAGTCCATGAAAAATGGAATTTTTCTGAAATTTAAAACTCCTAATCCGTCTTGTTTGAGCACGACATCAACTCGTAAACATTCCTAGGATCTAAGCATGGAAAAAGAGGTGAGGGAGGACCTTTAACCAAGCTTGTCGGCGAGTGCGGTGGTGGTGCGCCATGGCCGGCGGTGGAGATTTCCGATGCTTGCAAATTCACTACCAAACAGCCCGGTTTCTTTAGGTGAAGGGTGGAAATGACTTCTCTTGGTCTAGGGAAGCTTTTAAAAGCATCAAATGGGGGGACAGGGAGGGTGTAGGCTTGATGGCCATTAATGACCATTAAGATGAAATTTCGGCCATGGAGAAAAACCCTTGAAATTCACCTCCCCTTGGTCCCAATACGTTTGGAAACTCCTAAAAACTGATAGGGGAGATGAATACTAATCAATTGGTGATGAATGGAGGGGTGATTCACCTTCCCCACCATGAATAGCCTTCTTTTTCTCACTTTCTCTCTCCTCCATTAAAGGGCAAATGAAGCTTTCTCTCTCTTCACCATCATGAACGAATTTTCTCATCTCCCTAGCCTATTGGCAGCCCACTAAGGTTTATAATCCCCTTAGGAGAAATCATGAAGGGAGTGGTTCACCTTCCACCATAAGTGGCCTCTTTAAACACTTTTTCTCTCCTCTTTATTTCTCTAAATTTAGGCTTCTCTCTCTCTCTCTCCTAGTCACTAGGTTGACTTGGTCAATCCTCTAGGATATGGGCAGCCAAATTAATACATAATAATCATGCAAGAGATTAGCCTAAGGGGAGGGTGGCTTGAGGTTGGGTTAACCCATAAAGACTAGGTTTGACTTGATTTGGGCTTGGGATTGACTTGGTCAATTTGACCACTGTGGTTGACCCAAGTGGGTCCTTGGTGACTCCTTGGGCCTACATTATGTCTAAGGGGATCTTTAGAGTCAAAATGAACCTACTAGGCCACCCAAAAATCAGAGTTTAGAAAATTACTATTTGCAGACCAAGAGGGTCTCAATTAGGTTATTAGGTTACTTGGTCTCCTGGGTTCACCTAGGTTAACTCATAGGACCTAGTTATGCTCAAGTCACTCCATAGGGGGGTCCAATTTGAAAATGGGATGTTACAGTGACGCTGTATAAAGGTTCTAGCCACGAACGAGTTGGTAGAACCAGAATCGAAAAGAACACTCGCCCAGCGGTTCTTGACCTTAAACTTTCATATAATATCGTATGCGCAACTAAGGAAACGTACATCGAAACTACAGCTACAAACTAAAAGCTAGAACTATGTTAGGATCTAACCTGGGATAACTTGCAAAGACGTCTGAGCATCCTCCAAAGACATCACGTTAATCTTGCGTTTCCCCTTGTCCAATAGTTGTGGCGGTGATAAGGCGTAAAGTGGAACTGGTTGCAATGGAGGCTAAGCCTGCAGGCACATCGACTTAACATGTCCCTTCTGCCCACACTAGAAGCAGGTTTTGTCCTTATTCCAATAACGGGCAGCGTCGTGCCCCTTCCTCTTACCAGCAGAACAAACTGAATCCCCTTTAGGAGCACTCTGAATCGCATGAACCTGCTCCTTTTTCTGAGCTCCTAATCTTTAATAATATCTTTCAAATCGATGGCCTTGCCAGCCATAGAAACTGCATATCTCCTTGCTTCTTTTCCCTGAAGTGGTGTCAGATTCTTGGGAACTCTTACCTTCACCGGTCTTCTTCTTATCCTTTCTCATTTACTGACCTCGATTCTTTGCATTTTCGATCGCCTCAACCTTCAGAGCATGATCCATGACTTCAGCATAGCTTTTAGATCCATATGCACTAGCTAGGTGCTGGATGTCATTCCTAAGACCACCCAGAAATCATTTAACTCAGTTAGACTCTGAAGACACTAAGTCTGGGGCAAAATGACTCAGCTTGATGAACTCCACCTCGTACTCGATAATAGTAAGCAGTCTTTTATTTAGATGCGGAAAATCATTCATCAGACGGTCTCTCTCGACCGTTGGCAGGAACTTATTCAGCAGCAACTCCTTGAAGAATTCCAGGAACACACATCCTTAAGATTCTCCTTCTCTCTCAGCCACCAACTCTTAGCAAGTCCCTTGAGTTGATACGCAGCGACTATTACTCTCTAGTCCATTGAAATTCCCGAGTAAGCAAACATATCCTCACTGGTTATAATCCAATCATCCAAAGCTATAAAATCTGCTATACCATCAAAGGTAGGGGGTCCTAGTCTATAGAAATGCAAAACAAAATGTCATCTCTAGAGATAACAATACTGGGGGCACTAAGTGGGCAGGGGAAACAGGAACGACCTGACCCACAGTCGGGTCCAGCACTCGCGCAGCTATCCTGACACAACAGATAACAATGCTTGGATCTGCGACTGCATCTCCACCATCTGTCTGCACAAAGGCTCATTACTCTGCTGCAAACTTTCAATCATCGCTTCGCTCTGCGCACCTGAAGACTCGCCCTCCGACTGGGGAGTCGACCTAGTCATCATACGCTTAGGCACCATCTAAACAAATAACGAATATCTAATCAAAACCTAGCCAAACCGCTAGCACTAAACAGTATAGTCCAGACAAAACATACTTAAGTACCTGCCCATGCTGCTAACTTGCTATGGGATTACAATTATGATGTCCTTCCTAGACTTAGGATGATATACCGTTATCCTAATAAATCATGTGCATATACCATGAATGCATGAATTTCTTATTCCTTTTGACTCAAAACCATGTGTGTACATATGTCATCATGTAAATCTTTAGCTTGGCACGTGTGCTGATGCACTGTTATGTCATGCATGTTGTGTTATGCAATCTAAAAAGGTCATAATACATATTATGAGCAGCGTACACAAGAAATGTTATGCATCCCATACTACATAACATAGCATGCATCGAAAAAGAAAACGTGTTAATGGGCACCCATGTGATGATGGTTATGCATCCCATACTACATAACCATCACATGTTGCCACCTATGGTGGATCCATATACAAACACATATTATGCATCTCATACTATATAATATGCCATGTATACTTCTTATCATGCTTATGAGTGTAGTGTTCATGCTTCAGCCAAGACATACTGATGACACATCAGTGTGTGAATGCAATGAAACTAGACGACTAACATAGACCTGAGATAATTGTTCGACCAATTATCCAACAACTTATCCCTCTAATACAATTGTCGCAACCTGTATTTTCTCCGTATTTAACAAAATATCAAAGTAAGGGAAAATACGTGTCATGATGCCACGTCAGCAGGGTTAACTTCAGATGCTCAGGAAAAACTTACACTAAACACCTTTACTAAAGATTTGAGTTATTTAGAGAATATCCTTTTTAAGTTAAGCAGTTAGCCATATCCCTCGATTCTGTGGATCAACTAGTCCACTAGTAAAAATATAATTATACGTTGTGGAAATACTTTAATTAGATTGATTTAACATCCTATATGAGTATAAACATCCTCGGAGGGCAACTCATGATATACAATACTCTAGATTTATAATTATAGTAAAAGTAGCTTTTACAATTGTTTAAATATAGTGATTTAGGTTTTCAAATATGGCATGCATGAAGTAGTAATAGTAGTTTTTATATTTTAAAATACCTATCAGTGCAACCTAGCATAAAGCATTTCCAGAGAACAAGTATAAACAACCGCAACGAACAAGGGCAGCCCAGCAGCTTAACATAGTACTTAATATTTCAAAAGAAAACTACCAGTGGGCGTCAACGACTTAACACGAACCCACTGAAGGTATATATGTCTGTACTAACAAAGAAAGCTCAAAACTACCTCACTATAGTGAGGAAAACCTCTGCAACATAGAAGTCATTAGCAAACACCCAAAAAATAGTTACTCAACTGACTACTGCCCTTAACCTGAGGAATACAAAAGAAGAACACCTCAGCAAGAAAATACAAGTGGCAAAGGAAAATAATCAGGTAATAAGTACAAAAGCAAGGAATAGTTTACGAAGCCCGACTAAAAGAAATGCTGAAAACCCCTGCTAATTAGCCGAATAAATACAATTATATTAAAAGTCTGTAATAAAAGAGTTAATTGGATAAATTCACCAAGTGCGGAACGAAGCCCAGCTTCGACAAAATCTGCAAGAATTAGCATGAATAGCATAGACTTATATAAGAAGCAAACTGAGCACAAAACAGCTCGAAAACGTGAATCATTAACACTTGGAAATATCACCGGGCCGGAGTCAGTTACCAATTGTCCCATACCAGGCTTCCAGACCCAAATGCCTCAACAAGAAGGCCATGCGGTGGTGACCATTTGTCAAACACAAACCAACAGTCCTCAAAATAGAGACAAAAAAACCACAAGTGTAAAGCTCCACAAACCGACGTCCTGTTGGCAATCCTTTATCCACTGCCAACCTTCACAGACAAAGAAACATCAAACCCTAACAAAATCCCAAGTCTAAACCCAAAGAAAAACTTAAACAAGTCCTAAAACCACTTTAAGGACCATACATGATTAATCGGGCCAAAAATAGCAAAAAATTCTAAGTCCAAGCCAGATTCAGCGAGTATACCCGACGATCTTCCTTGATACACGACGAATCGTAAGTTGATGTATGGAAAATTTTTCTATACACGGCTAAAATGACTTGCGACAATCGGCGATACTCGACGAATTCCTAAGCGATACTCGTCGAAAAACACTTGGGCTAAAAAGGCATCCTATACTCGACGACTCTATACTCGACGAATCGTCCCATGATATACAATGAATTTTCCTTAGGCCATCCCATGATAATCGATGAATAAGACATAATGAATTTCTAATCTTACTCGTCGGATCCTAACTGCTACAGGACGAATTTTTCTACCGATACTCGACGAAATTTACCTACCTTATTTCACCGAATTTTACTTATCCAAATTCGACGATACTCTCTGAATTTCTACCTGATACCTGATAGTGCATTTTTTAGTCTAAACTATTAAGAATTTTTAGTTCTTTTTGTAATTAAATCATGTTTTAAAGGTTTTTTTACCTCCTGTTTAAAATAAATTAATGTCACTAATGTTTTCTCTTTTCTTTGCAGGTTTGCTGTTTTTCAGCCAATTTCGACGATCAGTAATTCATCGAGCTCCGCCTTCATTTCGCGTTCGACGAATTCCTCCAAATTCTTCAAGCTCCGCATTCATTCTACGTTCGACGAACTCTTTAAAATTCGTCGAGCTCTGCTTTCATTCTGCATTCGACGAACACTTACAAATTCGTCGAGCTCTGCCTTCATCTGTCATTCATTGAACACCTCCTTTCTTCATTCGACGAATTCTTCCCAATTCGTCGAACGCCCCTTCTCCTTTCTCCATTCGACGAATTCTTCCCAATTCGTCGAACGCCCCATCTCCTTTCTCTGTTCGACAAATTCTTCCCAATTCGTCGAACGCCCCATCTCCTTTCTCCGTTCGACGAATTCTTCCCAATTTGTCGAATGCCCCTTTTCCTTTCTCTGTTCGATGAATTCTTCCTAATTCATCGAATGCCCCTTCTCCTTTCACCGTTCGACGAATTCTTCCCTATTCGTCAAACGCCATGTAACAAACCGGTCCGGCTAGGCCAAGCACCAACCGTCGACGACCTACCAACAGCCCGGTTTTAGGTCCTTTTGACCGCCCCATGGCACCACTGGTAGTAAGCCTAAACATCAAGGCCTTCAGGACCATTGCACCCCAACCAAATCTCTACGCCTATTTATCAGCAGTGGTAGGTTGTTGCCACGGGGTTTCGAACACGCAACCTTTATAAGAGAGTCATATTACCACTCCTCATCACCAACTGAGCTGCAGCTCAGTTTGTGATGAGGTGTGATAATAAGACTCTGTTATCAAGGTTGTGGGTTTAAAACCCCGTGGCAACAACCTACCGCTGCTGATAAATATGCGCGGAGATTTGGAAGGGGTGACAGCTCAGTTGATGATGAAGAGTAGTAATAAGACTCTCTTATCAATGTTGCAGGTTCGAAACCCCGTGGCAATAACCTACAACTGCTGATAAACAGGCGCGGAGATTTGGTTGGGTTGCAATGGGCCTGTAGGCCTTGATGTTTAGGCTTACTACCTGTGGTGTCGTGGGGCGGTCTAAAGGACCTATACCCGGGCTGCTGGTTGGCCGGCGATGCTTGGTACTTAGCCTAGCCGGACCGGGTCGTTATACGTATCCTGCTCCTTCTCTTCATCATTCGACGAACTCTTCGCCATTCATCGAGCCATCCCTACATAAAGCCTTTTGATAGAGAACAAGTCCCACTCTTCCAAAAAAGCCAGCTGCCGTCATTAATACATGTCGCTCGTACCAAGGGAATCATCATTTCCCGCCAGATTTCATATCGAGGTCAACCTCCGTGCGTGACAAGAGGCATGGGCATGTTCTGCTCTTTGAAACTTCTATAAATTGAGCCCCACCCCTTATTTTTGAAACAGAGAAATTTTGGAAAGGGGAAGTGCGGCCATTTTTTCAGCTCTTTCTTTAGTTCTTCCTCTCTCCCTTTCTCATTTTAGCCTTTTTTAATTCTATTTTAGTTCTACTCTTTTGTAATAGTTCTTGTAATATCTTGTGTAGTTTACTGTTAATGCTAGCCTAGTTTTCAGTCCATGCAAGTGTAATAGTTTTTTACTTCAAGTTGTAAGCTCTCTTTGAACTAATATAAAGTTAGTTTATTTTTACTTGTCTCCATTTTGTCTCCATTCACTCCTACTCATCTGTCTTCCTCCACTTCACCATGAGTAACTAATCCTCCTAGTACTCGATCTTGATGATCTGAGGCTCACGTTGATTAAGTTATGACGCTTTAGTTTACTTTTTCTTTTTAAGGTTTAGGACTTAGATTTACTCTTGAATAATCTTGCTTGGAGATATATCATCGATATATATTTTCTATTTTTGTTTCCACTCTTTGCTAGTCGAGAGGCACGTAGTTTGGAGTGAACCTCCATGGTCAAGGACCTTTACCCTATTAAGCTTAGGTTAATTATCGCGTCTTTAATCAACTTTACCCTATTAAGCTTAGGTTTATTATCGCGTCTTTAATCAACTTTTGCCGAGGTGATTCTCGATCGAGTGATTCTCTCTATCATTGCTTGAACCCCTCATTGTAATCAGTTTTAGTAGCTCTTTACTTAATCGCAAGTAGTTTTCTTATTCTACTCTTTTAGTTAAACAACCCTAAAAAGATCTTTCGATAAGATAATAGTCTTCATTTGAGTAAGGTTACTCAACAGTTCCCGGATTTTAATACGACACTTGTGTCCCCTAGCTATAATTAGATAGGTATACTTGCGTAGATGGATTGCAAGTTTGGTTTTATTCTCTTCACGATTAGTAGACACATATACCCTCCAATTTCTACTTAGGCTAAACCACTATACTCACTGAAAATCCCTTATACACTAAACCTAATTCCTATGGCTTGGCCGAAAATCATGCCCTAACCTAGGGGGATCCATTCATGATTCAACTATGATACTCCTATTTTCTATGGGAGGAGAAGGGAGAGAAGTAAAGTAAGCAAAATATGGTCATGCAAGGGGGGAAGATCCACTTGCCTTGAACCTTCGAAGAAATGCCGCCCGCTCGCACTACAACAAGGATCGGTCATAGAGAAGTCCTAGCAACATTTCCTGAAACTTTTGGAGGGGAAAAGGAATCAAAACGCTAAACCTAACGTATAAAAATCGAGGAATTGGGGAAAACTTACCACGATCGCACAGCCCTCGCCGAGAGCTTTCCAAATCTCTTATCAATTGACGAAACCGACCACCGGATTTCTCCCTATCCTCGGTCAAATGCACGGGACATCGCAGTCCGTCTTCCATGAAAAAAAGGCACTGTCGGGTTAAGGGAGATGATGAACAGTAATGAGGAATGGTTTTCGATATGACTATTTTTACTTATAAATATAATATAATATATTATTAATTAATTAAATAACGCCAAAATGACCCTAAATCCAAACGACCTTGGAAATTAAAGAAATTCGCACTGTAGCTAAATACCGATGCTATGAATCCAACGGCAAAGTCAGAATCGAGATCCAACGAACCAACCTCGTGCAAACACCTCCCAAAGCCAAAACACAAGCATCCCCAAAAAGGCTCCACCGAGTCACCAAAATAGACCCGGCTCGCAAAGGAATCTTACAAACAGGCTAAAACCCAGCCACACTGAAAACCTAAGGAGCAAAAACCACACTCTAACCATGACACATGCCAAAAATGCATCCACGTAACGCCCTGAAGTCATAAACATGCCAAAATGAATTAACATAAATACCAAAAAAAGCTGGGGCGTTACAACAGGTGTGCTGGACCAGCCCTTATAAAGTAGGTTAGTATCATCAAATACATCATGCATTGATTCTTCAACTACATGGGTATTCTTTTTGAATACTCTATAGGCTCTGTTATGTGAGATATATCCAACAAGAACACCTACATTGAATTTTTTAGCAAAATTGGTATGTTGAGATTTCCTATTATTTAAAATATAGAACTTGCAACCAAAGATTGAAAAATATGAAATAATTGGTTGTTTGCCTTTCAGAATTTCATAGGGGGTTTTATCATGGGCCTTGTTAATAGAGGATCTAGAACATAACAAGCTCTTTTGACTGCCTCACCCTAAAAGTATTTTGGGAGTTAGGAGCCACTAAGCAGTCTTCTGCCAGCCTCTATTAAGGTCTTATTTCTTCTCTCAACTACTCAATTTTGTTGGGGAGTTCTGGGAGAGGAAAACTCTTGGGTAATGCTAAGGTATTGATAGAACTTTTACATAGCCCCACATTGAAACTTTGTATCATGGTCAGTTCTATTTTTGACCATAGTACATTGTAACTAATTCTGGATAGCCTTGACATGTTTCATAAAGACACTTAAGACATCTGACTTCTTTTAAAGGAAGAATACTCATGTATACTATAACGCCCCTAGTTTCCTGAATAAGGAAATTGTTTCTATAAGATACCTCCAAGGGGTAGGTTTAACGTCGGTGGTAGCGGCGTGGTTTAAGCCAGAGTACCTCTCTATGAGATACAGCGTGGCGGTAGAAATACCGCATGACGGTATTGTCAGGAGTCGATAATGTCGAGAGCATCGTATTGATACGACGCATCATCTACCACGCAACGGTAGATTGTTATCACGCGGCATTAGCAAGGCTGACTTATTTGGCAAGGCACTCGGGGAGCTACCGCCCAGCGGTAGGGTTACGCTGGCGGTAGCTGTGCTTTTGTCATTTCTGCGCTTATTACGAGACGAACCAGCTATCACCCGACGATAGATAGATATCATGTGGCGGTAGAAGAGGAATTATGATGTGGACAAGTGTTGGCATGTGATTGAAGGTTTTGTGTGGTGGCTTGTCGAACAAGTCATCGTTTGAGGGTAACCCGCAGCGGTAGCTAGCTACCGTGCAGCAATAGTTCGGTTTAAAAGCCTATAAAGTGGCATTTTAACTTCATTTCTTTTGAGTGTTTGTTTTGAGCAGCTATAGCGGGGAGGAGGAGAGTCAGACACAGGAGATCTCGCCATCGTTAGAGTTTAGGAGCTCTGATCCGCGAGACAAGTTCGGATCTATGGAGGTAAAGTCATAGCGGTCATTTCCATCTGGCTAGATTGTCTTCCATGGCGCCGAAACAAACTTCAAGGGTAACAATCCTCTTCCTTTGACATGTGAAGTCCATCATTTTTGCATTTGAGGGTAGATGTTGCATAAACATGTGGAAGTAGTTATCCCGATGGGTAGATCGATTGTATCCCCATTGTCTTTCTATTTTTAATCCGGAATCGAAATACGTTATAGACATGCTGTGTGAAGCCCATCAAGACAGGGGTGTCTGGATTGGTAATGATTGTTTTATATGTCGAAGAAGACTCTGTGGTAAATGTGTAAATTTTGTAGTCGTGGGGTGTGCAGGTGACTGCAAAGAGAGTACTGGAGAAGGACTCCAGGAAAACACTAGTTTGAAGCGGAAGAATCAATAGTCTGTCCCCAACCACGCCGTGGTAGCGCTACCGCTTGCAATAGCTCCCAGTGAGCAATATTGTTTGTGAGGCCTATCTCATATAGACCTGGTGGAAAATGTTTTGTGAGGCCTATCTCGTGGAGACCTGGTGGTCATTTGGTGAGGCATGTCTCTTGAAGACCTGGGGCCAATGTGTTGAGCTGAGAGCCTATGTGGCTCAGCTTAGGTTGTCGTGAGTGCTATCATAGGATCATAATGGGGTAATGCATCGTACGGATGGGAAAGGGGATACTTACTCGCATCATGGCTTGCAAGACAGATGATTTGAGCACGGGAAATAGCTAAACTGCACCCAAACCTATGGCGATCGACTTAGTGTGAGTCAAAGTGCGTATTTGTATGATCATCAAGACTTTGTCATAGCATAGGGGCATTGTCTTTGGCTTCGAACCTGAAAGACTAAAAAGCTCAAGCGTTGTTGACCGTCACAAGGAACAGAGGAGTGACCTTTAGAGGTCCTGTACACCGAGAATGTTCCCTAAGAGCACGGGGTGTTGGACGGTCATGCCAACATCTGTGGTGAATGGTGCTTAAGTTGTACATCCTGATTGCCAATATATATACATGCTTATGCCTGCAGGGAAGGAGCACCGCCTCCCCAAGCGTGGGGTGGGGTCATTATAATTTGGTCAACTAATACTGACTATTGCCTTATTTGCCACCTTATGCGTGGAATTCCATCATGTAGGTGCATCTGAGCCGAGCAAAAAATAGTGGGCTAAAGCCCATCGTTGCTACCGCTGCCCTTGAAGGCCAAAGAAAAGTTGTCTTTAATATTTACTGTTTCATGTGTGGATGGTCTGCTTGTCGAAATACGTGAGACAGTTATTGGAGAAAACCGTATAAGGCCTTAAGGCCATAACTATTTTTGTGTATTGTTCTTATCATTCCTTTTTGGTATAGAGGACATTCAAGAAGCTGGGTTCTAAGGAATTAATTTACTTCTTCTTGAATGCTTTCTTAGTTAGGATACGCGTTTATGGATTATGGTTTCAATACGTAACTCCACTAACTCTCTGTAGAATATGGCGTGGGGCCCCGGCCGAACCTTATGTTATATCTTATATGATGGATGTGGGTGTTTTAATTTGGTATCAGATTCCGGTGTCAGTCTTTATTATTTGAATTCGAGGGAGAATTATTTTAATGGGTGATGACCATATGTATGTGTGTTACCATTATAACATAAAAGAACCCTTGAATGTCCACTTTGGAATGAAAATACACATGTTTGAGGAACCTACGTTCTCCTATAATTGCTTTTTAGCAATATGTTTGGTCACTAATTAAATGATTCACGATAATAGGTGACTAGGAGTGGTGTAGAGCAGTCCCAATGTCAGCACTCTGCGAAGAGTAGTGCACCTAATGGCATTCTTGCGACCCCTCCTTCTGCAAAAACCATATATTTGGTAGCTAAAGCGGTGTTTGCCATAATTAATGCTCAGCCAGGGAGGCAAGTGCAACCCCCTGCTCCTGAGTTGGGTCAAGCACCGCTTGGAGTAGCTGAACTTACAGTGGTAGATCAAGTAGCTGTAAGGCCCGTAGTGCAAAGAATAGAAACTAAAAATCAACTCAAGCATGTGATGAGCATTAACTCTCCTGTGTTTATTGGGACTAGAACCCCAATGCAAGCTGAGTACTGGCTCTCTCGGGTTAAGAGAGTCATGTAGGCAATGGTGACAAAAGAGTGGCAGAAGGTTATAGTAGCCAAATTCCTTTTGGACGGCGAAGCAAGGTTGTGGTGAGATGAATTAGAGTTGCATCACTTTGCTGGGAGACAACTCACTAATATCTCGATGGATGAGTTTTCGAGATTTTTTTTGGCACGATATATCCCGTCATCACAGAAAATTGCTATGGAAATTCAGTTTCAGAGATAATCTCAGGGTGAGAGTAGTGTGGATGACTACTTGCATGAGTTTACGAGGTTGGGGTGATATGCTGGCTATATCTTTACAAATGAGGATCACAAGACAATCCGGTTCTATGAAGGATTGCGTGATGATCTGAGGTTTTTGCTCTCAGGTTCTATGATGCAGGGTTTTCTGACCCTGGTCAATACAGCCCGATCTATGGAGCAGGATCTGAAGAGGGTCCAATATAAGAAGGACTTGGTTGAGAAGAGGTCAGAATTTAAAGTACAAAGTTCATCAAAGACTGGGCATCAAAGGTGGAACAAGAAGCCCAGGTGGACTGGACCGACTTCTTCATTTTTTACTTCTGGGTCATCGTCTAGACGGGGAGGCCCAATCCACTGTTATAATTGTTGCAAGCCAGGACACATTTCCCGCGAGTGTTGGGAGTGTGATGACTAGTTTTAGTCATCGTTTTTGGGGTATTTTAGTAGCTTATTTCACTAAGTTTTTGTTACAATTATGTGTTTTTGTATGCTTGTTATGATATTCTTTATAATATAAAGTTTTATGTTGTTATTTTATATTTTATGTTTAGTTTTATTTATATTATTATCTTTGTTATAGTTTATATGTTATAATGTTATAAGGTTATGTCTTATTTTGTTTAGTTTTATTTTTAATAACTAGTTAATAGTATGTATGTTAGGTTTATTTTTATTTTACTAATGTATTATTTTGATATATTTTGTCTTAATTGTAGGTTCAAGCACAAGATCAAGCCTTTGGAACAGCACCTAGCCCTCTACCCGAGCACTTACATGCAGCCCATGCAAGATATAGTGCAACCCCTACATCCAATCAAAGCCCAAGGCCTCCTCAAGCAAGCAGCCCGAGCCCGGCCATATGTTGGAGCAGCTCTTGTGCATGGCCGAGCCTTGTCCAAGCCCACTTCCTCACCATGCAGCCCACTACATTTGGAGCAGCCCCTCATGCAAAGCCGGCCACTTCAATTCCTCCCCTCTTTCCCCTCATTAATTCCATACATTCACTCTCATGCATGCATCTTTCTCCTCCACATTAACTCTCTCTCCCTCTCTCTTCATTAAATCCACATGCATGCATTCTCACCCTACTTGGTCGGCCACCCTCCTTTCCTCCCCTCTCTTTTTCTCTTTCTCTTTTATTATTTTCCACCCTCTTTGTTCTACATGCATTCCTCCCTATCTATTTTATTTTTATATTTTCATTCCCATAAATATAATGCAATGAATCTCTCCCTTATCTCTCTCCCCCATTAAAGCCATGCATGAACCACCAACTTGAAGTGGCCGGCCACCCTATGGCATTCCCCCCTCTTCATTTCCATCTAGAAGCCTCTCTCCTCTCCTATAAAAGGAGACCCTTCCCTCTTGTTTATGTTAAGTAGTTTTAGTTGCAAGTTTTAGTCTAAAAGATATTTTAGTTTTTGAGAGATCTTGTAGAGAGCAAGTGATGTTATTTTCTTATTTTCATGTTGTAGTTTTTATGGTAATCTCTTTCCTTTAGTAGTATAATTTTATTTTGATCTTATTTTGTACCTCTTTTATTAAACAATGCAAATGTCATTTTTTCTTTTCTCTTATTCTCAATCCCTTTCTATTATGCTTAGCTAGTTCTTTTTTGTGCCCGATCACGACGATCTTTGCAATAGAATAATATCTTTATTTTTATGTTTGCTTTTGTAGTTTTCTATTTTTGATTCTTCCTTGAATTATCTTGTATCGACTCCATATTGCTAGTATACGGTAGTAGATTCCGATCTCATATTTGAGTAGCTGAGAGGCTCGTGAATATGAAAGATCACTCAAGGAAGGAAGGAGTTGCATGCACCCCTAGAGATAGGATGACATAAATCCTCTGGATTGGAGTCAAATCCAATAGTGCTGGTCACTTCGGTAATGCGACTTTAGGCTTTTTTGATTTGAAAGAGATTTCGATCAAAACGCCTATAAGTTAGGGGATTTAATGCTCTAGCGAGATTACTTCCTAATATCGGATCCGTCACGGTCTTAATAGAATTACAAATGCTAAACTAATTTCTTTCGTTATTTTATTTCAAGGTGAATCGTCGATCGAGCACTTTTCTCGTAATAGTTTATTTTCTCTTTTTAACTTAGTTTATTTTCATTTTCAAACTCATTAATCTTTCGGTAGGATAATCGATTCGTTGTGAGTAATAGTACTTGCCTGCCCCGAGTTTTTATACGACCTTGATATTTTTCTTATCCTATGCTATATTTCGATAGGTACACTTGCCTTAATCGAGTATAGATTGGAGAATACGAGTTTTTCTCTATCAAGTTTTTGGCGTTGTTGCCGGGGAAGTTTTTGGCGCCGTTGCGGGGGAAATTTTTGGCAATATTACGAAAGCACCGAGTTTATTACTTCTACTAAAAAAACAAAAAAATTATTATTATTATTATTATTATTATCCACCCACCTCATCTAAATTCTACCCAACCTAAAATCTCTCGAAAAGGGTAAGGGGCTTTAAGCGCCACCATTTTACCTAGTACCGGGCGAACCCTTCACCGGGTAGTCCTCAGGAAGTTCGAGAGCCAATCCATTAAAAAAACCTATTTTAAAAAAATATATATATATATCAAAAAAAAAAACAAATCAAAAAAAAATTAGTTTTTCTTTTTCTTTTTGGTAGCAGTTTATTTTTTTTATGGAATCGTCGTATTTTTGCGCTTCTTGCGGGTCGCCCGACCACTTCTATTCGGAATGTCTTTCGGGAGCCCCTCCCTCTTTTGATTTCAATTTTTCTGGAGCGGGTCAAACTGGCCAATTTGACCCTTACTCCAATTTTTGTCCAACTTGGGAGATGGGCAACCCGTATTTTTCTTATGATTTTGCCCCACAAAGCGCCGCGCCTCTAAATTTTTATTTTAATTCTATCGATCATGGGTATCTTGAATTGCAAACTTCTATTGATAATATTAGTTCGCATTTCAAGTCCTTGATGGATTATCTTTCTCGCGAGGCCGCTTCTTTTTCTTCGTCTTCTTCTCCGTCTCCTCCAATTTCTTCATGTATTGAGTCACCGGATATCCCGGCTTGTCTTGTTCCTCTCGAGGAGGATAACTATTCGGATATCCCGGATTGTTTCCTTCCTCCTTTGGAAGACACCTCTATGGATCTTCCAGTGTGCTTCTTACCCGTTGAGGATGACGAGACATCTCCTATCTCTCCATCTGAAGACATTGGTGATTCCATTTCACTTCAATTTTTAACTGTTCCAAATTTTTCTAGTTTTAGCGAGTCTTTTTCTTCTTCTTTTATTTTAGAAAATTCTTCTTTAGTCCTCTCTCCTCCTTCTTCTCCCAAAATTTCACAAGACTCTCCTTCTCCTTGTGAAATTTCCTTTGATCAAAATTCTTTTTCTACTTATTTTATTCCTCTTTCTATTTTTTCTTCTTTTTATTCTCCTTCTTTTGACGACCCCTTCTTTCCCATTTTAAATACGGCGGAGTTCTTCCATCCTCCGTCCGTTCTTTTTTGGGCGTCAATCCTTTGAAGATTTCACCGCATGTCGGTGCAATTCTTCTTTTCTTCCTTTTTTTAGTTTACTCTCCTAAGCGCATACTTAGGGAGTTACCTCTTCATTTCAGTTTTTATTTTCCCTTTAGCTAACAAATAACGTCGGGCTCGGCCGACGTTAAACAGAGAGCGCTCTTGGGAGGCACCCCTTGCTTATCCTTTTTCTCTTTCTTTTTTTGTTTGTTTTGTTTTGCAGGAATAAAACCTCCGGCGGTTTGTTTGGCTCCATCACTTCATCTCTTCCTTAGGCCCGAGCCGGTGTCCATCTCAAGCATGGGGGAGCGACATCTGTATTCGGCCTTACGACTCCGGGGAAGTCGTTTTCTTTTTTTTACTTTATTGTATCCCCCCTCCCCTTTCTTCTTCCTTTTTCTTTCTTATTTTTATTTTTCATTGAGGGCAATGAAAGGTTTAAGCATGGGGGAGGGTTTAGTTGTTTTATTTCTTTTTCTTACTTTTCAAAAAAAAAATGTTTCAAAAAAAATGTTTAGTATAGTTTTATTAAGTTCTTTTTAGTAATGCTTTTATTTAAGGCTTATCAAAACCCAAAAAAAAATAGAAAAATCAAAAATTCCAAAAAAAGATAATATTTCAAAACCCAAAAAAAATGAAAAAATGTCAAAAAATCAAAATATAATAAACCTCATGCTTAGCTTTTTGTTATTTTCAGAAATTTAGTTTGAGTTAGTTTATAAGCATTTTTATTTGCTAATCTTTATTTCATCATATTTAGTTAAATTTAACTTTTAGTGATTTTTTTTTGAGAATCATCTTATGGTTTAATTTGCTTAGAGTAATTTATTTAGCTCTTTTTCTCTTTTATTTTAATTAGTTTCAATTTTGTAGTAATTTGGCTAAACGATTTTGGATTTTAATTATTCTTACTTCATGCTTTTAGATTCTTAGGAAATCTCATTCTACTATTAGTTGCTCTCTAGTATTTTAGTTTATTTTCTAAAAATCTTGTTTTACCCCTTATCCTTACCCAATTCTCTTTTTTCTTTTATTTGTTAGATCATATGTCATGGGAATAAGGAGATGTTATTTCCTTATTCTCTGGTACACATATGCAACCCAAAAAAAATGAAGAGAGGAATTAAAAGTTCATATATGTCGGGGGAAGTGATAGGATGTTATTCTATCATTTCCTGGTATTACATATATATTATTTTAAAAAAACAAAATTATGTGGGGTGTGAAAAAAAATGATGATCACCTCCAATCAAAGACCTCTTCATGTTAATTTCCTCCCTAAAACCCCCTTAGTCAATATCATTGCCTTAGTTTTAAATTAAAATATGTGGAGAGCATAAGTAGTAGGTTGTCTTCTTCCTTAAGTTTCTTTTAAGTCATGGTTTTTATAATCCCAATCCAACCCTGTTTGCATTTTACTAAATTTTGAATGCTAGTTAATTTATTAGAGAATTTTTGGCTAAATATTTCTCTCTTTTCACTTTAATTTCATAATTTAGAACTTGATTCTTAAATCTCTAAATTTTATTTTTGGCTAGATTTTGGTGTTAATAAATTTTTAGTTTATTTGAAAATTTTATAATGCCTTATAAATATTTCTCTTCCTTTTGCTCTGGAATAGCAAAGGTCTAAGCATGGGGGAGTTTGATGACTAGTTTTAGTCATCGTTTTTGGGGTATTTTAGTAGCTTATTTCCCTAAGTTTTGTTACAATTATGTGTTTTTGTATGCTTGTTATGATATTCTTTATAATATAAAGTTTTATGTTGTTATTTTATATTTTATGTTTAGTTTTATTTATATTATTAACTTTGTTATAGTTTATATGTTATAATGTTATAAGGTTATGTCTTATTTTGTTTAGTTTTATTTTTAATAACTAGTTAATAGTATGTATGTTAGGTTTATTTTTATTTTACTAATGTATTATTTTGATATATTTTGTCTTAATTGTAGGTTCAAGCACAAGATCAAGCCTTTGGAGCAGCACCTAGCCCTCTACCCGAGCACTTACATGCAACCCATGCAAGATATGGTGCAGCCCATACATCCAATCAAAGCCCAAGGCCTCCTCAAGCAAGCAGCCCGAGCCCGGCCATATGTTGGAGTAGCTCTTGTGCATGGCCGAGCCTTGTCCAAGCCCACTTCCTCACCATGCAGCCCACTACAATTCGAGCAGCCCCTCATGCAAAGCCGGCCACTTCAATTCCTCCCCTCTTTCCCCTCATTAATTCCATACATTCACTCTCATGCATGCATCTTTCTCCTCCACATTAACTCTCTCTCCCTCTCTCTTCATTAAATCCACATGCATGCATTCTCACCCTACTTGGCCGGCCACCCTCCTTTCCTCCCCTCTCTTTTTCTCTTTCTCTTTTATTATTTTCCACCCTCTTTATTCTACATGCATTCCTCCCTATCTATTTTATTTTTATATTTTCATTCCCATAAATATAATGCAATGAATCTCTCCCTTATCACTCTCCCCCATTAAATCCATGCATGAACCACCAACTTGAAGTGGCCGGCCACCCTATGGCATTCCCCCCTCTTCATTTCCATCTAGTAGCCTCTCTCCTCTCCTATAAAAGGAGACCCTTCCCTCTTGTTTATGTTAAGTAGTTTTAGTTGCAAGTTTTAGTCTAAAAGATAGTTTAGTTTTTGAGAGATCTTGTAGAGAGCAAGTGAGGTTATTTTCTTATTTTCATGTTGTAGTTTTTATGGTAATCTCTTTCCTTTAGTAGTATAATTTTATTTTGATCTTATTTTGTACCTCTTTTATTAAATAATGCAAATGTCATTTTTTCTTTTCTCTTATTCTCAATCCCTTTCTATTATGCTTAGCTAGTTCTTTTTTGTGCCCGATCACGACGATCTTTGCAATAGAATAATATCTTTATTTTTATGTTTGCTTTTGTAGTTTTCTATTTTTGATTCTTCCTTGAATTATCTTGTATCGACTCCGTATTGCTAGTATACGGTAGTAGATTCTTATCTCATATTTGAGTAGCCAAGAGGCTCGTGAATATGAAAGATCACTCAAGGAAGGAAGAAGTTGCATGCACCCCTAGAGATAGGATGACATAAATCCTCCGGATTGGAGTCAAATCCAATAGTGCCGGTCACTTCGGTAATGCGACTTTAGGCCTTTTTGATTTGAAAGAGATTTCGATCAAAACGCCTATAAGTTAGGGGATTTAATGCTCTAGCGAGATTACTTCCTAATATCGGATCCGTCATGGTCTTAATAGAATTACAAATGCTAAACTAATTTCTTTCGTTATTTTATTTCAAGGTGAATCGTCGATCGAGCACTTTTCTCGTAATAGTTTATTTTCTCTTTTTAACTTAGTTTATTTTCATTTTCAAACTCATTAATCTTTCGGTAGGATAATCGATTCGTTGTGAGTAATAGTACTTGCCTGCCCCGAGTTTTTATACGACCTTGATATTTTTCTTATCCTATGCTATATTTCGATAGGTACACTTGCCTTAATCGAGTATAGATTGGAGAATACGAGTTTTTCTCTATCAGAGTGGCAAGTCAGAGAAGAAGGATGGTGCATCTTATGTTGAGAAAGGGAAGTCAGTGGAGTCAACTGTATCCCATCATGCTCCAGTCCAACCCAGAGTCAACAACCTTGGCCAGCAAGAGGCCATCAAGCAAGGCGATATGGTTACAAGTACAAGTTAGATTTTAGCCTTAATTCTTTCTATATCGTACGCCTTATTCATTGGTCATATGGTTGTAGTATTTTAGGCTTTTTCTTAATCTTGGACTGTTTGGTGAGCGCACTGTTTGATAAAGGAGCTTTGCAATCCTTTCTATTCGAAGATTTCACAAAGAGTATCAGAGTTCCTTCCTCTGTGGCGAAGGATAGACTAGATTTTCTACTGCCTAACGGTGTGTTCGATGTGCATTGATAGAGTTTGTTGCATAAAGGTGTGGATAGGTAGTCAGGAGTTTGACTTGGAAGCATCTTTACTGCCATTAGTAGAGTTCGATGTGATATTAGGCATGGATTGGCTCTCAGAGAAATGTGCATACATCGACTGTAGTCTAAAGACAGTCAAACTGGATCTGAATATAGGTTATGAAACTACTTCCTCTTGTATGAAGGGATCGAGCAAGATGTTGATGTCCACTATCCAAGTAGTTAAAGCTGTTCATGAGGGTGTAGAGTTAATCTTCACTCTACTAGAGGCTTAGAAGCCCAAACTAGGTTTGGTCAGTATTCCCGCGATGTCAGAGTTTGCGGACATTTTCCCTAAAGATCTACCTGGAGCTCCACCTCAGAGAGATTTCACCATCGAGTTTGAGATAGGTGCCAAACCTATGTCGTGATCTCTATGCCGCTTTGCACCGAGGGAAATGGTATAGTTGAAGGTGCAACTTCAGGAACTGTTATATCAAGAGTATGTGTGTCAAATTTTGTAATCCTAGAGCACATCGGTCCTCTTTGTGAAGAAGAAGGATGGTAGTCTGTGGCTGTGTATCGATTATTGGGAATTGAATAAGCTGACAGAGAAGAATAAGTACCCAATTCTGAGGATCGATGATCTGTTCGACCAGCTGCTTGGATAAACTGTGTACTCAAAACTAGATCTAAAATCTGGTTATTATCAGCTAAGAATCAGGGAAAGTGACATTCCCAAGATGGCATTTAGTACACGATATGGACATTATGAGTTCACTATCATGTTGTTTGGGCTGACGAATGCGTCGTCCGTATTTATGGGCTTAATGAATCGGACGTTCAGGGAGTATTTGGACCAGTTCATGATAGTCTTTATTGATGATATCCTGGTGTACTCCCAGTCTTAGGATAATCATGCAGATCATTTATGCATAGTGTTAGAGACCCTGAGGAGTGGTCAGTTATACGCCAACTTCTCTAAGTGTGAGTTTTGGTTGTCTTCGGTAGCATTCTTTGATCATATTGTTAGTGGAGATGGAATCGCGGTAGATCCGGCTAAGATTGTTTCGATTCGGGAGTGGCATGTGTTATCTTCTTTGGCAGAAGTCCAATGTTTTTTGGGGCTTGCCGGCTACTATAGGCGTTTCGTGGAGAACTTCTCGTGAATAGTGTTACCACTCATTGACCTTGACAAGGAAGGATCAGAAGTTTGTTTGGTCGCCAGCTTGCGCACAAGATTTTGAAGAAATTGAAATGTCGTTTGAGCACGATGCTTATTCTATGCTCGCCATGTGGATCAGAGGGTTATGAGATCTACATCGACGCCTCGAGGAGCGGCTTATGCTATGTTTTTCTTCAATACGGGAAGGTGATAGCATATGGCTCATGCAAGTTGAATATACATGAGAGGAACTATCTAGTCCACGATTAGGAGTTAGAGCCCGTGATATTTGCTCTGAATCTAAGGAGACATTACTTGTATTGCGTGAAGATCGAAATTTATACAGACCATAGGATCCTGAAGTATCTATTGGATGAAAAGGACAAGAATATGCGCCAGCGGAGGTGGATGGAGTTCTTTGGGGACTACACCTTCAAGATACATTATGTTCCTGGCAAGGGAAATGTTGTTGCGGATGTGCTAAGTCACAGGACGCCTGCACAGGCCAACTACATATAGATGCATGAAGAGCATCATATTCGATATTTGGAGGCCTTGGAGATCCTTGGGTTGATAGGAGGTCTAGTGTTGAATCATGTTTGAACTAGACAGAAGTGCAATATGACCTCGCAAACTAGATTTGGCATGCGATAGAGCTAGATGACAGTATGAAACAATATATGGTAGAGTCTTTGGATGGGCAAATGCCCAGTTTACCGTTGTTGATGGCCTATTATGGAGGAACAATCGATTGTGTGTCCCAAAGGTGGGAAAATAACGGGAAGAGTTGATGTACGAGGGACATTTCACTAAGTACTCGATTCACTCGAGGAGTACAAAAATTTTTGAAGACATAAAAAAGCTGTTCTAGTGGCCAAGATTGAAAAAGGATATAGCTTTATATGTGTCGAAGTGTCAGACATGTGCCTTAGTGAAGGCCGAATTTCAGAAGCCCAGTGGATTTTGAATGTTTTTGCCTATACCGGAATGGAAGTTCGACGACATATTTATGGATTTCGTGCATGGTTTGCCGAGATCCCAGAAGGGAAACGACGCTATATAGGTGATCGTTGATCGTTTAACAAAGGTATCGCATTTCATTTTAAATAGGAAGTATGACTCGGTGGAAAAGCTGGCAAAGCTTTATGTGGATAATATTGTAAGATTACATGGTGTGCCTCGTAGCATCGTTAGTGACCGAGATTAGCGCTTCACATCTAATGATTGGAGATTTATATATCAATTATTGGGTACCAAACTGAAGTTCAGTATGGTCTTTCTTCCATACAGGGATGGTCAGACTGAGAGGGTATACATGACGATGGAAGATACGATTTGGATGTGCACCCTAGATTTTTGGAAGAGGTGGGAGGATCACCTATTTATAATCAAGTTTGCCTACAATAATAGCTACCAGGAAAGTATTTAAATGGTGCCCATCAAGGCTTTTTATGGTAGGAAGTGTCGTACTCCCTTGACGTGTTTGGAGACAGGCGAATCAAAGCTATTTAAGAGGAAAGAAGTCGAAGGTGCGACTTCGATTATTCGAACAATCTGGGAGCGGTTGTTGATCGCTCAGGATAGGAAGGCTAATTATTATAACGCTAAGAACAAAAATGTTGAGTTCATTGTGGGCGATTGGGTGTATTTGAAGAACAAACTGTTCAAGGGCGTATCATGGATTCGACGCTTGAAAGAGCGAAGTCCAAGATACCTTGGGTTGTTTGAGATATTGGAGCACATTGGTGAAGTCGCCTTTCGCTTGAAGATTTGAACAGAACTAAATGGTCTGCACAACATATTCCATATATCTGTATTGCGGAAGTTAGTGTCGGAGCCTACGCAGATAATTGCAGGGGATCAGGTGTAGATTGATGATGGGTTGACAACAAAGGTCAAGACCATTCGTATCGAAGACATGGAACTCAAGAAACTTCGAAATAAGTCTATCAGGATGGTCAAGGTATGTTTGGACAACTATGGCCGTGAAGAACTATCTTGGGAGCAGGATCAAACCATGAGGGCAAAATTACCCGAGCTATTCGTATGAGGAACACATTGTAACAATATTACTTTTATAATTTCCTACACGGCGTAATTTCGGGACGAAATTCTTTAAGTGGGTGAGAATTGTAACGCCCTAAGTTTCGTGAAGCAGAAAATGGTTTCTATAAGATACCACCCAGGGGTAGGGTTAACTTCGGCAGTAGCGAAGCTTTTTTAACCGGAGTACCTCTCTGTGAATTATCGCATGGCGGTAGCATCTAGCATTGAGAACGTCAAGAGCGTCAAATATATACGATGCATCATCTACCGCATGGTGGTAGCAGGGCTGATTTAATTGGAAAGGCTCTCGGCAAGCTACCACCCTGAAGCAGTAGAGTTAGCGCTGGCAGTACATATGCTTTTGTCATTTTTGTGCTTGATACGAGACGAACTAGCTATCGTCTGGCGATAGTTAGATATCGCGTGGAGATAGTAGAGCAACTATGATGCGGACACGTGTTAGCATGTGATTGAAGGTTTTGGGCGGTTGCTTGCGGAACAAGTCATCATTAGAGGGTATCACGCAGCGGTAGCTAGCTACCGCGCGGAGGTAACTAGCTACCACGCGGCGGTATCTCAGTTTTAATGCCTATGAAGTGGTTTTTTCGCTTCATTTCTATTGAGTGTTTGTTCTGAGCGGCTAGAGCGTGGAGGATGAGAGTCAGGCACAGGAGATCTCCCCACCATTTGAGTTTCGGAGATCTGATCCATAAGACGAGTCTGGATCTATGGAGGCAAAGTCGTACCGGTCATTTCCATCCGGCTAGATTCTCTTCCATGGTGCCGAAACGAACTTCGAGGGTAACGATCCTCTTCCTTAGACATGTGAAGTCCTTTATTTTGGCATATGAGGGTAGATGCTCCATAAACATGTGGAAGTAGTTCTCCCGATGGGTAAATTGATTGTATCCCGTTATCTTTGCATTTAGAATCCGGAATTAAAGTATGGTATAGGCATGCTGTGTGAAGGCCATCTGGACAGGTTGGTCTAGATTGGTGATGATTGTTTTGTATGCTGGAGAAGAATCTATGGTAAGCGTGTAAATTTTGGAGTCGCGGGGTGTATATGTGACTGCAGAGAGAGTTCTGGAGAAGGACTCCAGGAAAACACCCGTTTGAAGGGGAAGAATCGATATTTTGTCCCCTATCGCATGGTAGTAGCGCTACCGCCTGCGGTAGCTTGTAGTGAGCAATATGTTTTGTAAGGCATGTCTCCTAGAGATATGGTGGCCAATGTTTTGTGAGGCCTGCCTCATTAAGACCTGGGGGCCATTTAGTGAGGCTTGTATCTTGAAGACCTGGGGGCCAATATATTGAGTTGAGATCCTGTATGGCCCATCTTAGGCGGTCATGAGTGCTATCCTTAGATAACAAGATTATGTATTGTAGCGATGGGAAAGGGGATACTGACCCGTGTCGTGGCTTGCGAGCCTTACAATTTCAACACGAGAAATAGCTGAAATGCACTTGTAATGCCCCAAAACCCAAAATGATGTGACACGGCCTAAGATACTGGTGTGTCAAGAGCCATGTCCTGCTTTGTGGTAGCCTAGCTGTGTCAAGTATGTAGCTCAGCAGAAACACGGGTATGAACAGTACTGACACTGGCGTGTCAGTTGGTTACACGGGCGTGTCACATACCCGTGTCCTGTTCTGGGTGTGCAGGCGGTGCCGAATGAAGTATACGGCCTGGAGCCAAGGCGTGTTCTGTGTGACACAGTCGTGTCAAATGCAATACGGGCGTGCGGGGAACCCCTATCCTTCTCGAGTTGGTGTTGAAACTGTGCTGATTGAGGGACACGCCTATGAACATGGGCGTGTCAACTGGTCGACACGGGCGTTTCGGGGTCTGACACGGCCGTGTCTAAACCCGTGTTCTAGTCTGTCTTGAGTCGGTTGTGTGCTGCTTAAGGTACACGGCCTGTGACACGGGCATGACACAAGCTGTGTTCAGCCTAGGAAAGTCATTTTAAGTGCTGATCAGAGCCGTTTGTTTCCTTTAATAAAGATCTAATGGCCCTGGTTCTTCTCTGGCTTGATAATGTCGGGAATAGATGAGTTAATTCTCATTCTATCATCACCATTCTCTTTCTAAGAGTAAGAGGGAGAGGAGAGCAAGGGAAGGAATAAGAAGAGGAATTCGACCGCCGGTTGTACTACGGTGGTCCAAATCGCGAGCCATGTTTGGGTATGTGGAGGTTAGAGCATTGCAGAGCTTTCCAAACGTGCAGTTTTCTCCATGGCACCGAAACGTCTTCCAAGGGTAACGATGTCCTTGTTGGACAAGTGAAGTCCTTCTTTCCTGCATTTGCATAGGAATCCACCACCAAAGGGTGGATGGTGAAGTGATTCCCTTGGGATCAGTGGTTCATCCCTTGTTTTCTTACATTAGAACCAGAAGTGTGTAGTACGGTTAGGCATGTTATGTGAAGCCCATCCAGACAAGTTGGTTTGGATTGGTGATGCTTTGTTTGCAAATCAGAGAAGACTCCAGATAAATTGATTGCATGTACAAAATCCTTTGTGGATACCTGTAGCTTCGTGCAGTTGGATGTACTGGAGCAAGTCCAGGAAAATGTGAGAGTTTATACTTGGTGTACACCTCGTGTGGCCGTGAGTGACATTATGTGTGAAGTTGAGCTGTTGGGCTGCAACTGATGATGCCTTGGTTGCGAACGGGCAAGGTGAAGCCATACCCACGTCAGTCCAGTCTTAAGTCTGACAAATTTGAGCAACAGGATAGGTGGATCTGTACCCGCATTATGGTTGTCTAACCTTGGGTGCTTACGGCCCTATTAGGATCACATAGTGAGAGTCTTTGGCTTGCACACCATAAAAACTTGGAATGTGCATAATGAACCGTTATGTCTTGTACCTCTGAACGGTGGTGGGACCTGGTATTCGGTACACCAATAATGTGCCCTGAGTGCACGGAATGTCGGGTCATCATGCCGACGTTTGTGATATGTATTGACTTTTGCGGTTGTGCACATCCTTGGTTGATTAGTATACATATATATTGTGTGAATAAATGCTTTGTAGGGAAGGAATTCCGCTGACCCGTGCCAGGCCCAGGGTCGTTATAATTGGTCAGATGAATACTGACTGTTGCCCTATTTGTCACTGCTTGGTGGATTGCTTCTTTGCAGGTGGTGTTGGCCCAAGCGGGAGATAGCGGGCTGAAGCCCAGGATGCGCTGCTGCCCTTAAAGGCTTGTTTTGTTTACTCTTGTTCATGTGTGGCCGGCCTACGCGCCGATGTTTGTAAACCACACCTTTTTGTTAAGAGAAACTTGTAAAGCAATAAGTCTATGTACCTTGTGTATTTGGTTGTATACATTTCTAATTGGTAGTAGTGGACATTTCAGTTCTTATTGAGTTCAAGTTTTCAACCCTGAAGCTTCCCCTTGAATGCTCTGTGTTAGGTTTCGATGTTTTGATATTATTTAGTAACTTCTCCGCCTGTTTGTGGCATATGGTGTGGGGCCCCGGCCAGACCCTCTATTATATTATATTTGACGGGTAGAGGTGTTACAATTTGGTATCAGCATGTATGTCGATCTCTTCCGAATTTGTGGACGAATTCTTTTGAGGGGTGGCGAGCACGTGTATGTGTTGCTGTTATAACACATAAATTGAACACAAGAATGTCCACTTAGGAATGAAAATATACTTGTTTGCCATTTGATTGGTCTCTAAATTGTGTTTCTCACATATAGGTGACTAGAAGTGTTCCGGGTCAGTCGGAACCTCAACATTCTGTTGAATGTGCGGCACCAGCTGAGGTGCCCATACCTCCTCCATCTACTGAAACTGTACATTTGATTACGGAGATAGTACTTGCTGTTATGAATGCTCAGAAGGCTGGGCAGCTCGGCCTGGAGTTGTGCCAATGCATACTGATATAAGATAAGAACCGGTGGAAGTTGTGGTTAATCCGCGGGCAGCAGATTAATAATTGAAGTTATTCATGAGCTTCAACCCTCCTCAATTTACTAGGGCGGGTTCCCCAGCCCAAGCGGAGGATTGGCTCGCAAGGATTAAGAGAATCTTGATAGATATCAGAGTAGAGGAGGAACAAAAAGTAACATTAATCACTTTACTACTTGAGGGAGAGGCTCAGTTGTGGTGGGATGAGGTGGAGCTGCATCACTTGGCAGGCAGACAATTAACAGGAGTCTCGATATAAGAGTTCTCGGTTGTTCTTAGCAAAGCATCTGTTGCAGCAAAGAATTTCTATGGAGTTTGAGTTCCAATGGTTGACTCAAGGAGAACATAGTATAGATGATTACCTGCATGAGTTTACGCGTTTGGGATAGTATGCGGGTTATATTTTTGCCGAAGAGGAGCGTAAGCCCAGATAGTTCTATGGGGGACTACGGGATGAGCTACGGTATTTGCTCTCGAGTTCTATGAACCAGTGATTTCAAGCATTAGTCTGTACGGCTCGGTCTTTGGAAAAAGACATGAAAAGAGGGAAAGGCAAAGGGAACTTGACTGTGACAAATCCGGAGTTCAAGCAGCCGCATCCGAAAAAGTCTTACTACCGAAAGAGATGGGGTAAGAAGTCCAAATCTGTTGGACAAGATCCTTCAGCGTTTGTGATGGAGGCATCTTTTGGTTATGGTTCTCACGCTTGTTACAATTGTGGAAAGCTGGGACACTATGCACGTGACTGCCGAGTTGGTCCTCCAAAGGGTGAAAAGAAGACGGGAGCGTCTTATGCGGAGAAAGGGAAGACTGTGGTGGAGTCTTCCGCATCGCATGCGCAGCCCCGGGTCTTCAATCTAGGACAACCGGAGGCCATCAAGCAGCCCGATGTCGTCACAGGTGTGAGTAGTTTATAATTTTACTTTGTGCTATATGCTGTGATTGTTTTAATCTTAGTGTTATGAGTTTTGTCCTTATACGGGACTATCCGGCACGAGCACTGTTCGATACAGGTGCTTCACATTCGTTTCTGTCGGAATTTTTCATCATGCAAATTGGGGTGCCTATACGGACCACGACAAATAGTTTGAAGGTGTTACTACCTAACGAATGTTTGATGTGCGTGGATAAGTCTTGTTATGTTAAGGTCAAGATAGGAAGTCGGGAGTTCAAGGTGGAAACATTATTATTGCTGATATCGGAGTTCGATATAATCTTTGGTATGGACTTGATTTTAGAGCAGCATGCTTGTATAGATTTCACTTCAAAAGAAGTTATACTGGGGCAGAATACTGAACAAGAGACCAAGTTCAATGGCATGCGAGGGATGAGTAGGGTTTTTATATCTGCTCTCCAAGTAATTAAGGCAGTTCGGAAGGGTGCAGAGTTATTCTTCACACTCGTTGAGGCGGTGGAGCCGAAGGACAGTGTGAGTGAGGTGCTGATTGTATCGTAATACACTGATGTGTTTCCAAAAGACCTTCTGGGGTTACCTCCCCAAAGGGAAATCTACTTCGCTATTGAGATGGTGCCAGGTGCGAAACATGTGGCCCGCTCGCCTTATCGTGTAGCGCCAAAGGAAATGGCAGAACTAAAAGTTCAGTTGCAAGAATTACTAGAGCAAGGCTATATACGCCCAAGTCAGTCGCCTTGGTGCATGTCGGTTCTCTTTGTGAAAAAGAAGGAAGGCAACTTGCGTTTATGCATTGACTATAGAGAACTGAACAACTTGACACGACTTGATTGATCAGTTAATTGGTTCGACTGTATACTCTAAGTTGGAACTGAAGTCAGGCTATTATTAGTTGAGAGTTCGTCAAAGTGACATACCAAAATCTACGTTTGGAACACGCTATGATCACTATGAGTTCATGGTAATGTCGTTTTGGCTGTCTAATGCACCATCGGTATTTAAGGACTTAATGCACCGAAAGTTTAGGGAATACTTGGATCTCTTTGTGATCGTCTTTATTGACGATATCCTTGTATACTCCTAATCTGAAGAAGATCATGCAAATCATTTACGGATGGTGCTGCACACCCTGAGGAAGAACAAGCTCTATGCCAAGTTCTCTAAGTGTGAGTTTTGGTTGTTGTCAGTGGCTTTCCTTTGCCATATGGTTAGTGGAGAGGGCATTGCGGTGGATCCTGCCAAGATAGTTATTATACGGGAGTGGCCTGTTCTTTCTACAGTAGCAGAAGTCAGGAGTTTTCTTGGGCTTGCGGGCTACTACAGGCACTTTATAGAGAACTTATCGAGGATAGCCTTGTCTCTCATCACATTGATGAGGAACGATAAGAAGTTCATTTGGACGCCGGAGTGCGCACAAGCTTTCAAAGAGCTAAAGAGTCGTTTGACCGCGGCGCAAATCTTGACATCACCATGTGGTCTGGACGGCTTTGAGGTCTATAGTGATGCGTTAGGGAGCGGCTTATGCTGCGTTCTTCTACAATTCGGAAAGGTGATAGCTTATGGCTCACGCCAATTGAAGGTCCACGAACGGAATTGCCCCGTCCATGATTTGGAATTAGCGGCGGTGATATTCGCACTTAAACTGTGGCGTCATTACCTATATGGAATGAAAGTGGATATATTCACGGACCATAAGATCCTGAAATATCTGTCTGACCAGAGAGATCTTAATATGCGATAGAGAAGGTGGATGGAGTTTCTTGGTGACTACACCTTCCAGATTCATTATACTCCCGGTAAAGGGAATATAGTCGCGGATGCCTTGAGTAATCGGACACCGGCCAGGGCAAATTAGCTGCTAAGACATGATGAAAGCCTAATTTGAGAACTGGAGGCATTAAATATTTCTTCTGTTGAAAGTAATTCCACTACAAATGCGTGCTTAAACTGGAAGGAGGTATAATGTGACATGGGAGACAAAGTTTGGCAAGCAACAGGACTTGATGAAAGTCTACAACGCTATGCAGCAAAAAGTGTGGATTTTAAATTTTCGTTTAATGACGGCCTTTTTTGGAAAGACGGTCGTTTGTGTGTCTTAAGTAGGGTAAACTTCGTGAAGAAGTGATGTATGAAGGCCACTTCACAAAGTATTCGATCCACCCCGGGAGTACGAAGATGTATAAGGATCTGAAGAAAAATTTATGGTGGCCTGGAATGAAGAAGGACATAGCGCACTATGTTGCTAAATGTCAAACATGTGCTTTAGTAAAGGCGGAATGCCAAAAACCGGGCGGTTTTCTAAAGTCATTGCCTATGCCTGTGTGGAAATTTGACGATATTTCCATGGATTTCGTGCATGGGTTGCCGAGATCACAGCGTGGAAATGATGCGGTTTGGGTGATTGTGAACCGGTAAACAAAGGTGTCGCACTTCATCCTGAATAGGAAGGACGATTAAGTTGAAAAATTTGCAAAGATGTATATGGATACTATTGTCCGATTACACGGTGTGCCTTGTAGCATCGTTAGTGATCGAGATGGGTATTTCACTTCGGGAGATTGGAGATTAGTCCACCAACTGTTGGGTTCGAAATTACATTTAAGCATGGCCTTTCATCCTCAGACGGATGGTCAGATAGAAAGGACAAACAGGACGTTGGAGGATATGCTCTGAATGTGTGCGCTGGATTTCGGGAAGAGTTGGGAAGATCATCTTATTATGATTGAGTTTGCCTACAACAACATCTACTAAGCTAGTATCCAAATGGCGCCCTTTTAAGCTTTATATGGTAGGAAATGTCGTACACCTTTAGCTTGGGCGGAGACTGGTGAACAAAGTTGTACAGGGGAAAGGAGTTGGATGATGCCAACTCAGCTATACGGTTGATACGCGAAAGTCTGTTGGTTGCTCAAGACAGGCAAGCTAAGTATTACAAGTCCAACCACCGAAACGTGGAGTTTGCAGTGGGCGATTGGCTATACTTGAAGATTAAACCCTTTAAAGGTGTATACAGGATACGGCGTCTGAAAAAGCTGAGCCCAAGGTATCAGGGACCGTTTGAAGTGCTAGAGCATGTTGGTGAAGCTGCCTATCAGTTAGTACTTTCGCTAGAGCTGAGCGGTTTACATGATGTGTTTCATGTCTCGGTGTTGCGGAAAGAAGTGAATGAACCATCGCAGGTGATTGTTGCAGATCAAGTATCAGTCCACAGTAGGCTAATGATGAAAGTTAGCTCTATTCGGATCGAGGATACGGAGGTTAAATAGTTACGAAACAAAGCTATCGGGAAGTTCAAGGTCCGGTGGGACTTATTGTCGTGAGGAGTTGTAATGGGAGTAGGAACAAACAATGCGTACTTAGTTTCCCGAGCTGTTTGTGTAAAGCTATTGTAACCTTATGATTTGAACAAATGTTTTGTTAGTTGCAAACTATATACTTTAGCCATTTCGGGACAAAATTCTCTTAAGGGGGGGGGGGACAGTTGTAATGCCCCAAAACCCAAAATGAGATGACACGGCCTAAGACACGGGCGTGTCCAGAGCCATGTACTGCTCTGTGGTAGCCTGACTGTGTCAAGTATAGAGCATGGCTGAAATACGGGTATGAACAGTACTGATACAGGCATGTCAGTTGGTGACACGGGCGTGTCACATACCCGTGTCCAGTTCTGGGTGTGTAGACGGTGCTGACTGAAGTACATGGCCTGGATCCAAGGCGTGTTCGGTGTGACACGGCCGTGTCAAATTCAGCACGGGCGTGTGGGGAACCCGTGTCCTGCTCGGGTTGGTGTTGATCCTGTGATGATTGAGGGACATGCCTATGAACATGGGCGTATCAGCTGGTCGACAAGAACATGTCAGCGTCTGACACGGGTGTATCTAAACCCGTGTACTTATCTTGCTTGAGTCGGTTGTGTGTCGCTTAAGGTACACGGCCTGTGACACGGGTGTGTCACATGCCGTGTTCGACCCCAGAAAGTAATTTTAAGTGTTGATCAGAGCTATTCGTTTCCTTTGATAATGATCTAATGGCCCTGGTTCTTCTCTGGGTTGATAAGGTCAGGAATAGATGAGTTAATTCTCATTCTATCATCACCATTCTCTTTCTAAGAGTAAGAGAGAGAGGAGAGCAAGGGAAGGAAGAAGAAGAGGAATCTGGCCGCCGGTGGTGCTACGGTGGTCCAAATCACGAGCCAAGTTCGGGTCTGTGGAGGCTAGAGGGTTACAGAGCTTTCCAACCGTGTAGTTTACTCCATGGCGCTGAAACGTCTTCCAAGGGTAACGATTTCCTTCTTGGACAAGTGAAGTCCTTCTTTCCTACATTTGCATAGGAATCATCCACCAAAGGGTGGATGGGGAAGTGATTCCCTTTGGATCAGTGGTTCATCCCTTGTTTTATTACATTAGAACCGGAAGTGTGTAGTACGGTTAGGCATGCCGTGTGAAGCCCATCCGGACAAGTTGGTCTGGATTGATGATTGCTTTGTTTGCAAATCAGAGAAGACTCCAGATAAATTAATTGCATGTACGAAATCCTTGGTGGATACCTGTAGCTTGGTGCAGCAGGAAGTACTGGAGGAAGTCTAGGAAAATGTGAGAGTTGATACTTGGTGTACAACTCGTGTGGCCGTGAGTGCCATTATCTGTGAAGTTGAGCTGTTAAGCTGCAACTGTGGATGCCTTTATGGCAAACGGGGTGGCTGAAGCCGTAGCCATATCATTCCATTCTTTAGTCTAACGAATTTGAGTAACGGGATAGGTGGATCTGTAACCGTGTTATGGTTGTCTAACCTTGGGTTCTTAAGGCCCTGTTAGGATCACATAGCGAGAGTCTTTGGCCTGCGCGCCATAAAGACTAGGAATGCTCATAATGAACTGTTATGTCTGAGAACTCTAAACAGTTGTGGGACCTAGTATTCGGTACACAAATAAAGTGCCCTTAGTGCATGGAACGTCGGGTCGTCATGCCGACGTTTGTGATATGTATTGACTTGTGTGTTTGTGCACATCCTTGGTGGATTGGTATACATATATGATGTGCGAATAAATGCTTTGCAGGGAAGGAATTTCGCTGCCCCGTGCTAGGGGTAGGGTCGTTATAATTGGTCAGCTGAATGCTGACCGTTGTCATGTTTGCCACCGCTTGGTTGATTGCTTCTTTGCAGGTGGTGCTAGCCCAAGCGGGAAATAGAGGGCTGAAGCCCAGGTTGCGATGCTGCCCTTGAAGACTTATTTTGTTTACTCTTGTTCATGTGTGGTCGGCCTGCGCGCCGATGTTTGTAAACCACACCTTTTGTTAAGAGAAACTTTTAAAGCCATAAGGCTATCTACCTCGTGTATTGGTTATATACATTCCTAATTGGTAGTAGTGGACATTTCTATTATTATTGAGTTCAAGTTTTCAACCCTGAAGCTTCCGCCAAAATGCTCTGTGTTAGGTTTCGATGTTTTGATATTATTTAGAAACTTCTCCGCCTGTTTGTGGAATATGATTTGGGGCCCCGGCCGGACCCTCTATTATATTACATTTGACGGGTAGAGGTGTTACAGCACCCAACCCTATGTCGATCGACTTGGAGTGACTCAAAGTGTGTATCTGTAGGATCATCATGACTTAGTCGTAGCATAAGGGCATTGTCTTTGGATTCGGCCCTGAAAGACTAAAATGCTCAAGCATTATTGACCACCATAAAGAACAGAGGTGTGACCCTTGGAGGTCCTATACACCGAGAATGTGCCCTGAGAGCACGGGGAATTGGTACTTAAGTTATACATCCTGATTGCCAATATATATGCGTATGCCTGCAGGGAAGGAGCACCGCCACCTGAGCATGGGGTGGGGTCGTTATAATTTGGTCAGCTAATGCTGACTGTTGTCTTGTTTGCCACCTTTTGGGTGGAATATCTTCATGCAGGTGGAGCTGAGCCGAGCACGAAATAGAGGGCTAAATTCCATAGTTGCTAGCCGGCCCTCGAAGGCCAAAGCGATGTTGTCTTTATTATTTACTTTTTCCTGTATGGCTAGCCTGCGTGCCGAAGATTGCAAGATAGAGTTATTGGCGAAAACCTAGTATGGCCTCAAGGCCATAACTATTTATGCGTATTGTTCCTATCATTCCTTTTTGGTATAGTGGACATTCAAGTAACTGGGTTCTAAGAAATTAATTTACTTCTGCTAGAATGCTCTCTGAGTTAGGATGCACGTTTATGGACTATGGTATCAATATGTAACTCCACTAACTATTCGTACAATATGGCATGGGGCCCCGGCCGGACCTTCTGTTATATCCTATATGATAGATGGGGGTGTTACATATACCTAGAGTGATCATCTACTATCACTAGGGTATACAGCTTCCCACCTAGGCTCTGAATGGGCAAAGGACCAAAAAAATTCATATGCAACAGATAGAGACATCTTTCAATGTCCTTGGAAGAATACATTTATAGGTGGCCCTTGTTTGCTTGCTCATTTGGCATGCATGACAAGGACTACTTTTAACATATTTTATATTAGGGCTATTTCTAATTAAATTTTTATAAAATAACTTGTCCATTATCTTTAGTTAATGTGGACAAGTCTCTTGTGCCATTGAACACGAAGAGACTTTGTCTCTCATTAGCTACAGCACACACAGGAGATAATAAATTATTGCAAATGAAATCTAAGCAGTACACATTTCCACTCCGAGGGCCTGAGAGGATGACCTCTAAGTCAACAGACTTCTTGATCAAGCACTTGTCATTACGGAATTTAATGACACTACCCGAGTAACATAGTTTACTTATGCTTACAAGGTTGTGTTGCAACCTTTCCACATAAACTACCCTTGTTATTGAGACTATGCTATTGGAAATCATTGAATATCCTTAGGTGATGCCCCTGTTAGAGCCACCCAAGATGAATTTAGGTCCAATCTTTATTGGAGTGTGGTCTTTATGTAAGCTCCTTGTCCTAATCATATTTTTGGGATACCCACTGCCCAAGTACCATATCTGATTTAGAAAGGTACTTGAACTAACCTTCAAAATGTAGATCACTTATCCTTAGGAGCCCAATAAATCTAGGGTCCTAGGTGCATGTTAGCAGAATAAGTATTTCTAACAAAACATTTTCTGGCTGGAATGTCTTTCTTTGCATTAGGCACAATGGAGTTGTGCAAACAATTTATGACAAAGTGTCTCACTTTCCAACATCTCCAACACTCATGGATGTTGTATCTTAATTTCTGAACAATGGGGAGTTTTGACTTATAAGTTAAGCATAAATATTCTAGATGTTCCAAAAATTGATTAAGTTCTAATATAGGTGGTTCTTTGCAAGAAGTCTTTAAACGATCATGACCTCATTATTAAATTTCATAGATAGGTTCATGCATTATCGATTCATCATGAGATATTAAATCAAGAGTTTTAAAATGCTCTTTAGGAGAAGAAGATGGGGAAATTAACTCAGAAAATAAGACAGGTTCTTCATCAGATGAAGACTCCAAAAAGAAACATGAGTCGTCGTTTGAAATAGTATTTTCCATAGAGGATTCTATAGAAAATGTAACTTCCTCATCTCCTACTCTAAGAAGAAGTTTACCATTATTAATGTCTATTATAGTGTATGAGGTGGTGATAAAGGGACGTCTGAGGATTAGTGGGACCTTGATATCCTATTTAATATCGAGAATGGTAAAATCTATCGGGAAGAAAAATTTATCAACTTTGATAAGTACATCCTCAATAATATCTAAGGGGTACTTTATAGATAGATCTGCCAATTGTATACTCATTCTTGTTGGAGTGGGCTCATCTAATCCAACCTTTGTGAATAAAGAATAAGGCATTAAAATTATATTAGGTCTGCTAACTAATAAATCTCCAAATAAGTAAGGGATAGAGAAACTACCCGGATCATTTAATATTTTGGGTAATTTATTTAGTAAAATAACTAACCACTCTTCATTTAATTGAATGGTAGTTATATCCTCAAGTTTCCTTTTATTACTTAAAAGATCCTTGAGGTACTTGGCATATTTTGGCATTTGGGTGATAGCATCGCAGAATGGTAAATTAATTTGAATTTGCTTAAATATTTCTACAAATTTCTCGGAGTGTTCATCATTACGGTCCTTCATAAATTTTGACAGATAGGGAAGAGGCAGTTCATATTCATTAGTGTTACTTTAGGCAGAATCTTTTGGAGAAGGGGATGGAGAATCTATTACCTCGGTGTCAATGGGAATTGGATGGGTTATTATCACCTTCCCACTTCATAATGTGATAGACTTTGCTTGTTCCTTTGGGTTAGTCTATATATTTCCGGGTAGAGCTCTGGGTTGTCGATCGAAAAGCATTTTTTCAATTTGCCCGATTTGATTCTCCAAATTCCGAATGGATCCCGTAAGATTCCTAATGCTGGAGTCATTGTTCTTGCATATTTGGTGAATGCTTCCTCGAGACTAGGAGGATTTGGAACTTGTGGTGAAAATATACAAGTGGGTTTGTGGGGTATACTGCATTCTCTGGGTTACTCCAAGAGAAGTTGGGATGATTTCTTATTCGGGTGGTAAATGTCAGTAAATGAAATTACCTGAAAAAGGTGATCTATTCGGATTACCTGTATAATCTACATGTTCGGTAGTGGTAGAGGGTTCCCAGGTAGGATTCAAAGTAGAAGAATATATCTCTCCCATTTTTTTTAAATCTCGACCAGATGAGTTAGATTTGAAACCTAATCTATGTCGTAAAGTCCATCCAAATTATTTGGTTGAGATCGAGGTGTATTCCATTGATTTACCGTTGTGAAAAAGAGCTAAATAAAGGCAAATTTTATTGCTCCTGAAAGATGATCAATACATAGATATGCCCCCATATTTATAGAAACTATGAGAGATGATAAAATACAACAAGAGATGTGAGACTAAATAAGTAACTGCGCGGCTATGCGGTTTGACACTGTCAAACAACATCACTATACATAGAACAGCTGAAGAAGATCACCAAGTGGCAATAGAAGAAAGCTACCATACCGCCACTGCTAGCCGTCATACACCCTTCTAGCCGCCAGACTGTAAATGATAGTTGTCTGACCGCATCTACGGTTAACACCAAGACTGATGTTGCGGCTAACCTCAAGACCGTAACTGCGACTAACAAGCAGACTGCTGCTATGGCTAACCTCCTTACCGCTGCTACAGCTAATCATCAGACTACAGTTGTGACAAACCTCCAGACTGTTGAGCCAAATCGCCAGAATAAAGAGACTAGCAAACCGATGAGCCAAACCGCCAGACTAGCGAGTTAAGCTGACCGCTGCGGCTAGATATTAAACCGCTAAGTCTCCTCAAGCTTCAAAACTCCCCCTCAAGTTGAAGCATATATATCTACCATGCCCAGCTTGCTACAAACCTCCTCAAAAGGAATAACTTCTTTGGTGAAGAAATTAGCTAGTTCCCTCTCTAAGGTAACAAACGGTGTGCAAATCTAATTTTTCAAAATCTCCCCTCTCATGAATTGTCAATCCACCTCGATATGCTTCGTCCTCTCATGAAAGATAGGATTCCATGAAATATATATGGCTACCTTATTATCACAGAACATAGGTAGGGGATGATCATAAAACTCTCCCAGATCATGCAAGCGTGTTTTTAGACACTTTAACTCGTAAGCAGACTGAGCCATTCTCTTATATTCAGCTTCTGCACTTGACCCTATAACTATAGCTATTTTCTTGCTCTTCCAGCTAACTAGATTACCTCCAATGAAGGTGCAGAAACCATATGTAGACTTCTTATCTTTTTTATCATCTGCATTGCTAGCGTCAGAATAAGCCTCAAATGTCCCCTTTTTTGAAACAGAAGTCCTTTCTCTGGAGCACCTTTCACATACTCTAGAATCTTTATAGATGACTGTAGATGACACTCCTTAGGATCTTGCATAAACTGACTCACTCTTCCCACTACATAACAAAAATCCATTCTCATGACTGTCAGATAAATGAGTTTCCCCGCAAGCCGTCTTTATCTGGTGATATATTTAAGAAGAGGTGAGTCCTCACTCAAACACTTATCATCTCCAACAGCCATTGGATATCGAGCAGGTTAAGCTCTAAGGAGACCTTCCTCTTTTATGAGATCAAAAGCATACATTCGCTGTAAAAGAACAATGACACCAGGTTTCCGAGATATCTCAATTCCCAAAAAAAATTTAGGAGATCCTCTATCTTTGGTAACAAAATGCTGAAGTAGATGTTTTTTTCATATCCACATCCTTTCTATCATCCCCTATAAGAAGAATGTCATCCACATAAACCGTAAGAATAACAAGACCAGCTGAGGTTTTGCGGATGAATAAAGAATGATCTGCAGCACTCTGAGAAAACCAAATAACAAAAATAACTTTATTGAACTTGTCAAACCAGGCACTAGGACTTTTCTTAAGACCATAGATTGCCTTCCACAGTTTACAGACCTGAGACTCCACCTGAGCAACATACCCTGGAGGTTTCTCCATATAGACTATTTCCTGAAAATCACCATAAATAAATGCATTCTTCACATCCAACTGAGATATTTTCTAGTCTCTGTTGACATCCACAGAAAAGAGAACATGGATTGTAGTAATCCTACCAACAGGAAACAAGGTATCAAAGAAATCCACACCACAGGTTTGCGTAAACCCTTTGGAAACAAGACGGGATTTGTAACTATCAATAGTACCATCAGGAAGAAATTTGATGACAAAGACTTAGTGACATCCAACCACATCATCTCCTTAAGGGGTTGGAAGAATAGTCTAAGTACCCCGTTTAGTAAGAGTTTTCATCTCGTCATCAATAACAGCTTTCCAATGAGTAATAATAAGAGCATCTTGATAAGAAATCGGAATAACATTTACCATGTAACGCCCCAAGTTTCCTGAGGCAGGAAATGGCTTCTGTGAGATACCGCTCGGCGATAGAGTTATTATCGGCGGTAGCAAAGCTATTTTATCGATTGTACCTCTCAACAAGGTACGTGTGGCGGTAGCGTACCAATGTCGATGTGAATGACCGTCAAATACCGAAGACCCACAACTTTTATGCACATACGGCCATGAGTTCCCGAGCCATCAGCTCCCCGTACTAACCTATCCGTTTCCACAACCATCGGGCCTACCGCTTGGCCAACCTAACCAAACTAACCTTCCGAAGTATTGGGCTGAGTTAAAGTGAAGTCCTATATTATTGTTAATTACTCATGTATTCATTTTAGTCTTATGGTTTAGATTAACATCAGACTGCCCAAGGCATTACCTGCGAATGGCTCTCGGGGGCACTACGAACTACGATGGGCTGAAGCACAAAGCTCCCTTTTACAAGGCACTTACTATTATTTATATCTACCCAGGTCCCAATCCCATTTAATGTTATACTAAGTCTAACCCTAGTGTGTTTTGACTCTCTCTCTCCTCAGGAAAGATGATCTTTTGTTGATCCCGAGTACCACTTAATACTAGTTAGACCAATACGCTCCCCATCATGACTCCATATGATGAACTCAATTTCACTTTACCAAATCAGTAATGCTAGAGCATCGAAAACGTCATGTTGAAGGGAAGCCTCATCTGCCGCGCGGCGTTTGGGTTCTATCGCACGACAGTAGCAGGGCTGATTTATTTTGGAAAGAGCTCAGTGAGCTACGGCCCAGCGGTAGGGCTAGCGCTGACGGTAGCTGTGCTTTTGTCCTTTTTGTGCCAGTTACGGGACGAACCAGCTATCGCTCGGCGATTGTAAGTAATCGCGGAGCGGTAGCAGAGCAGTTATGTTGTGGTCACGTGTTAGTGTGTGATTGGAGGTTTTAAACTATGGCTTGCAGGATAAGCTAACGCTTGAGCTAACGTATGGCGGTAACTTGCTACCGCGTAGCTGTAACGCTCATAAACCTAAATCTAGAGCAAATTGTGGTCGTTCGCCGGTTTTTGATTGAGATCTGATAGTGAGGTGTCATCACATATGGTATAAGGTCGAGACATGACATTTCTTCTTCATTTGATCCCAGGTCATTCTCTTTCTAAGGTATAGAGAGATGGGAGAGTGAAGAAAGAGGAAGAGGAAGGAGATCCCGCCATTGTTTGAGCTTCGGAGCTCCGATTCCTAAGCCGAGTTTGGATCCGTGGGGGCAAGACTGCTATGGTCTTTTTCATCTGGCTAGATCTTCGTCGATGGAGCCAAAATAAACATCAAAGTGTAACGATCATCTTCCTTGGACATGTGAAATTCTTTGTTTTTGCATGTGAGGGTAGACACTACACGAACACGTGGAAGTAGTTCTCCCAACGAGTAGATTGTTTGTATCCCCGTTGTCTTCACATTTAGAATCTGGAATCGAAGTACGGTATAGGCATGTTGTGTGAAGCCCATCCGGACAGGTTGGTCTAGATCTGTAATGATTATTTTGTATGTCGGAGAAAAGTTCATGGTAGCGAATAGATTTCGAAGTCGCGGGGTGTGCATGTGGATGCAAAGAGAGTACTGGAGAAGGACTCCAGGAAAACACCTATTTTTAGGGGAAGAAATGATAGTTTATCCCCTACTGTGCAATGGTAGCTCTACCGCCCGCAGTAGCTCCCAGTGAGTATATGTTAGGGTGTGACAAATATTACACTATTCATTTATTAAATCAACATATATATATATATATATAAAAATAGCACGAATCCTAAAGTAGAACGGACGGAATCCCATCATCGTCCCCGATTATTTGACGGCCCAGATTGAATTTCCTGGGTCACTTTGCGGGCCCATTTCCGGCCAACGGGGGCGGCGTCGTGGCCGGCCAACAGTGCCACCACCTTCACGGTGGTGGTGGACGGCTTTTGCCGACGATGAGGCGGCGGGAGGTGGCGGCGCCGGCTATCCCGAGAGGTGCAAAATTCACGGAATTTCCAAGTTTTTCTCCCATGGAATCGGGCTCAATTGAGCCCGATATCTCACCTAATGGATCTATGAAGCTAGTACAGAGAGAGGGGCGGCGAAACGGACCTGGATTGGGGCTCGGCGGCGAGTCAGGCGGCGGTTTGGCATGGTGGTGGTGCGCCGACGATCTCCTGCATGAAACCTTGATTTTTCACCGTTTGCCTTGATCCAGGTGTCGAATTCCACTCCCCTCGGCCTTCTGAAGCTAATGGCTGGGTCGGTTTGGGCTGAGGGTGTTTATACCTGGAGATAATTCCTATGTGAGCTCGGTTTCACTTTGAAATCTCCACCCTTGCCTCCACCTGGCCACCCCCTGCTGTAATTCCATTGGAATGAACCCCTGGGGTCAGCCAGCAGGCATTGGGGCTGAGGGAAAAGGGCCAAATGGCCTACTTCTTCTTCTTCCCCACTTCTCTCTCTTCCATTCCCAAAATTCCCTTTTTACCCTTGTGCATGTCTTCTCTCTCCACACCCAGAGGGATAGGGCTGGTCATTGGCCCTTTGGGCTGTCTATGGGCCATATTTGGTGAGCTTGGCCCAAGGGAATTGGCTTGGGTCCACCTCTTCCTCTTTAGGCCTAATATTGACCATGTTGACTTTTGTGTTGAATTGGTCAACATGATGAGTAGGCTGACCCCACATGATGGCCATGGACTCCATGTCATCACCTAACATGGATTGGGTCATGGTTATGCCCCACTTAATCCAATTGGGCTCATGAGTGTGGGGTTTGACAACTTTAGATCCAAGGTTGACCTGGGTCAACTATGGTCAAAGTGTTGACCTAGGGCATGACCATGGGTCCACTTAGATTGTAATTAGGGTTAGGGCAGTGTGGTGGGGGTCATGGTGTGGTTAGGGTCCTCATTTAGTCTAGTTTGACCTAGTTTGACTTGGCCCTATAGTGGACCCCACATGGTTACAACTCACCACCTAGGGTCAAACCTAGCTAATTTCCCCTAACTCACCACATGCCTAACCAAATCTAAGTTAAGGGGCCTAGAAGTAACATGGGATATTACACCAAATGTATGCCAAGTTCTCCAAGTGCCAGTTCTGGCTGTAGGAAGTGGCATTCTTGGGGCATACTGATGGCCGCGGAACAGAAACCTACTGTGGTTGGTTCGAAATGGTTAGATTCCGCGGACCGGTTAGAAGATCGAGTTTTCTAACGAAAGGAGGCAAGCGCACCTATCGCAAGTAGTACTCGGTATTCGGGAAAATACCGAGGTCGTATTATTCTCGGGGACGCGTTGATTATATCTACTCTTCCAGGAACGCTATTATCTTACTAACAGTAAGGTGGGATTTTTTAGTTTAATAAAAACTGAAAGAAAGAAAGCAGAATTTTGCTAAGTTAGTTCGATGACGGGTTAACGTTCGGCATCGAATCGAATTAAGACTAAAATAATTCTCAATAATTATTAAACTTTGTTTTTAAATTAATAAAAGGCACTTGGCCGTGGAGGTTCCAGAAATATGAGCGCACTTATCTCTAGGAATATTGCTCACCTAAACATTAAGACTATTCGACCGATCGTTAGACGACGAAGGATTCCTCTTAATGCCCGCTTTAAGCTAAGAACCCCGCTATTGGGTGGGGAACCCAATCCGGCAGAACTACGTTTCTCCTCTTTCGAGGGGGCGTACGCGGTTCTCTTTACCCAAGGGGGATCGGTCCATACGTGCAGCCTCTCGGCGTCACGTATGGATAACGGAAATAGAGCCCACACATCGATTATGTGGTCCTATGCGTCGTTAACCCGGGGTAAACCTTAAGTCCTTAAATTAAAATAAAAATAAAGTTTTTTAATTATTTCAAATCATTTTTTATGTCCCAATGCTCTTCGATGCCGAAGGCTAAAAGAAATTAGCCACTCATCGGTATGGGGACGGCTTTATGTTTTTGAGTGAAGCGTGAGTGTAAATTTAAGTTCTGAACATTTATAAGAGAAAACATAAAAAAAGGCGATTAGATAAATTGAAAGCTAATTGATGCAGGCACTCACGCACACTTCAAAACCATAAAGAAAATTAAATAAAGCAAGGCCTACTCAAATGAGTAGGCGGGAAATAAAAGCACGCCATTGAACTCTTAACGAGTAGGCGGAAATAAATGCACACACACACACACTCTTCTTAATTGAAGAAAGCGATAAAATAAAGCGGTAAAATTATCTCCTACACGCACGCACTCTACATAATTGAAGAAAGCGATAAAATTGCAAGTCCCGGCTCAAATGAGTGGGCGGGAGTAAATTTACCTCATACACGCACACACTCTACTTGAAGGTAAAACACACACACGCACTCTACAGAAATGTAAACACACGCACACACACTAAGTTTTCCTACTCAAGTGAGTAGGAAGAAGATGAAAACAGGGCGCCATTTAACTCTTAACGAGTAGGCGGAAATAAATGCATACACACACACGCACTCTACAGAAATTAAATAAAGCAGTAAAACCTAACTCATACACGCACGCACACTTGCAAAAATTAAGAAAAACCAAGTTGCTGAAAAATTAATACAACTGCATTTCTACCGCTAGAATGCGGTAGAAATGCATAAAAAGTGAAAATAAAAATTAACCGAGCTAAAAGGTTTTGCAAATAAACGCAAAATGAAAGTTAACGGAAAATTAAAACAACAGCATTTCTACCGCTAGAATGCGGTAGAAATGCATAAAAAGATGAAATAAAACAATACCGGACTAAAAGTTTTGAAATTAAAAAGATAAAACAAAGTGAGCGAAAAATTATAACGACTATATTTTCATTCCTATATATTTTATAAAAACTCCTAAAAAGTGAAAATAAAACAAAAAGGGGACAAAAAGTTTTACAATCCTAAAGAGCCTAAGTTAAAGAAAAATGAAAATAGCACTTTTAGGAGAGTTTTTATAAAGCCTTATGAATGAAAAAAATAGGAAAAAGAGGAAAAGCTAAATCAAAAAAGGTGCGGGAAATGAAAACTAGACGGACGGCACAACGGCTAGAAAAGCCGATAAACCCTAAATCTAACTAAGTTATGAAAGCAAAAAAAATGAAAACATAAAAGAAATACAAAAAGAGGAACGAAAAATTACTTAAGTAGGCGCATTTAAATGGATTAATCAAACAAATTAAGAGAGAAAGGTTCATATTTTATTAAAGTAAAAACCCTAATACAAACTAAGAGAGAGAGAGGGGGGAGAAAATCTCCTTACATAGGTTTGAAATCCAATTGGGCAGCACCTCCCCTAAGCAAAGTGGTCAAAAAAGTGGGCAAAATAAGCTTCCTGAAAGCTTTTATTTATAGGCAATTTTTCGGGTTGGTCACGCCCTAGGTCACGGGCGTGACAGGGGGGCGTGTCGCTACTATTCACGAGCTGACCGGTTGACTTGACTGGAACTTTGACTTCGGGGCGAAAACGTGGCGGTCACGCCCAAGGTCACGGGCGTGACAGGTGGGCGTGACAGGGGGAGCTGGCAGTTTGATGTCGGCAGAGTTGACATGTTGACCAAGCTTGCGGGTCGGCCCCGACACGGGCGTGACAGGCATTTGACACGGGCGTGACGCCGGGCGTGTCGGGCTGGGTTTGACGATGGCCGATCGTCGAGCTGGCATCTGTGGTCGGCGATCGTCGGGCTGGCGTGACACGGGCGTGTCGGCCAATTGACACGGGCGTGTCGGCCGATTTTTCTGACTTTTTGGACTTTTTTCTGGAATTTTCCTGGAATAAAAATTAAGCTAAGTTAGAAATAATATTTACAAAAACAAGCAATTTATTGAATTTAAACTAATAAAAAGACAAAAAATAAACGAAACGGATTTAAATAAAATACGAAAATATAGGTATAATTACAACTCATCAAACACCCCCATACTTAAGCTTTTGCTATTCCAGAGCAAAAGTTTGAGGTGAACTTATAAGGAATAGTAAAAAAACCTAAGTTCCGCTACCGCTAAATTAATTATAAGAGAGATCAAATAAAAATATACGGGGTATAAGAGTTAAGTCCTAAAATTATTTTGATGATTTAAACAGGGCAAAAGTTTTGGCCAAAAGACTTCTTGATGTAATCAAATAGAAAGCAATAATTGTATTGGCTAGATTAACAGAAAATAGTTTGGAGTTATACGAACCTTAGCTTATAGGAGTGTTATCGGAAATAATGCAATTTACGAATTATGCTCTCAAAAAATTTTTGAATTAATTCTAGAATCATGAAAATGGCTAAGGGGGGGGGGGTTGATGTTGGTTTATGAAGATGCTTGGATTTTGAGGCGAGGTTATTTTTTTCTCGAACCTCCATTTTTTTGATTTGGATGTTAAAGGAAAACGAAATCTTATTTTCCTTAACATAAAATGTTTTCTTTCTTCATAAAAATAACCCAATGTATATGTGTTGGAGTAGTGAATTTTATCCTCTTACTCCGTAACGTACAATCTTTTAATTTATTGGGTGCCTATGTTTACGGAATGAAATCTTATTCCCATTGACATAAGATCTTTTTCTTTTTGGGAAAATAATTTTATCATACCAAGTCGGTTATGATAAGTAAGGGGAGAAAAGAGAACTAGATTTTTAATTGAAAAATAATTGAGAGCAACCTTTATAAATTGTACGTTCCAATTTTTCAGAAAGCTAAAAGCAAGCATAATTGAATTCTATAGTCGTTATTTTCTAACATGGTACACATGCTCCTATCTATGAAAAATTAGAAGTAGTGCCTAAAGCAAGTCCCCTATTTTTAACAAAGTATAATAAATTCTTTAAAACTAAACCCCGGCTATTTAGATTTTTCAATCTATAATTAACAAACGAATAGTGAACAAAGAATTTATCAAATTCGCATATAAATAAACTCAAAACGAAAGTATTGGATAGCAAGAAACTTAAGAATGAAATGTTTGATTTATTTGTTTCATAATAATTTTTTTTTTTTTTTTTTTTTTAAATTTTTTTTTTTGAAGTTATGTTCTTTTTTTTTTTTTTTTTTTTTTGTATTTATTATTTTTTTTTTTTATTATTATTTTTATTATTATTATTTTTTTTTTGTATTCATAACTTTAATATATACATACTAAAAAGAAAAAAATGCGAAAATTTTTTTTTGAAATATTTTTAAGTTTTGTAAATTTTTTTGTATTTTTAATGAAAGTTTCATTCTATTTACAAAAATTTGGGGAAAATAAAAATATTTACAAGGATGAGAAGGAAAAAGGGAGAGGGGAAAGAGAAAGAATATTTACAAAAAAAATATTTACAAAAATTATTTACAAAAATAATTACAAGAATATTTACTAGGCTGCCGCGAGATGACTCGATATGTGGATGGCTCGATGAGCCGGATCTCGCGGACAAAGCTAAAAATAAGTAAAAGTTTCAAAAATGAAACTTCAAAAAAATTTTTAATTAAAAGTAAATTTTTTTTTGTGTTTTTGTGTTATATATATTTTTTTGTTTTTGTTTTTGAATTTTTTTTTTTTTTTTTTTTTTTTTTTGTTATATAATTTTTTTTTGTTTTGTTTTGTAAATGAAAAAAAAAAGAAAGTACGAAAATATGAAAACACCCCCATACTTAGATCCAACATTGTCCCCAATGTTGTATGTTAAGCATGAGGAACAAAATAGCAGGAATATGTACAAAGAAGGGAAAAAGAGGGGGGCAGAAAACGTCCCTGATCCGCGCGCGGGGAAGCTCACTAGAAACCCTGCAGTTATTAGAAAAATAGAAAACATAATAAATAAAGACGTAAAAAAAAGATAGACGTGGGGTGCCTCCCAGGAGCGCTTTGTTTATAGTCGCGTAGCTTGACTATAGTGGCGGGTTTATAAGTCGAGGAGGGATATGGTTTCGCTATACTCGATCACTGGGTCGCCTGCTATGTAAGACTTTAACCGATGACCGTTTACTTTAAACGAGCCTTTTTCCGGGTGGGAGACGAGTACGGTCCCATAAGGAAAAACTTCTTCAACTAAGAAGGGACCGGACCAACGTGATTTGAGTTTGCCCGGAAAAAGTTTAAGACGAGAATTATAAAGAAGGACAAGATCGCCCGGAGAAAAAACCTTGGGGGTTTTAATTTTTCGATCGTGATAAAACTTAGAACGCTCCTTATAGAACTTATTGCTCTCGTAAGCGTTCGCACGCCATTCATCGAGCTCGTTTAGTTGCAGTTTTCTATTCAGAGCGGCTAAGTTAGAGTCGAGGTTTAAGAGTTTTAATGCCCAAAGTGCGCGGTGCTCCAATTCTACGGGTAAATGGCACGCTTTTCCATAGACTAATCGAAACGGGGTACAACCAGTAGCGGTTTTGTACGCCGTACGATACGCCCATAACGCGTCGTCAAGCTTAGCGGACCAATCTTTCCTATTAAGTGAAACGGTTTTTTCTAATATTCGCTTTATCTCTCGATTTACTACCTCAACTTGGCCACTTGTTTGCGGGTGGTAGGGGGTGGCAAGCTTGTGCGTAACTCCGTACTTAGCTAACGTCTTAGCCATGAGAGCGTTACAGAAATGCGTTACCCCTATCACTAACAATTGCGCGAGGTGTGCCGAAGCGAGAAAATAATTTTTTTAGAAATGTAACGACGACTCGCGCATCGTTGGTGGGGAGAGCTTGCGCTTCCGCCCACCGTGATACGTAGTCGACCGCCACTAAAATATATGAATTTTTATAAGAAGGAGGTAGGGGGCCTACAAAATCTATGCCCCATAAATCGAAAACTTCGCATTCTAAAAACATATTTTGGGGCATCTCGTCTCGACGTGAGATGTTACCCGACCGCTGACAGCTATCGCATGCGCGCACAAAATTGTGCGCGTCTTTGAAGAGAGTGGGCCAAAAGTAGCCCGCCTCTAGCGCCTTCCTAGCGGTCTGGTTGGCTTGATAGTGCCCCCCGGCTGGACCCTCGTGGCAGTGCCTCAATATTTGTGTGCACTCCACTCCCGCGACGCATCTTCGAACCGCTTGGTCCGCGCAGATACGGAAAAGAAACGGGTCATCCCAAAAGAAATTTTTCAAGTCAGAAAAGAATTTCTTCTTTTGATGACTTGAGAAATCTTTTGGAAGTACCCGCGCGACCAAATAGTTCGCAAAATCTGCGAACCAAGGAGAAGATGACGAAGACGAACGAATGGCGAGAAGACGTTCCTCGGGGAATCTGTCATTTATTTCAGATTCGACGAGCGCTTCTGCACCGGAATTATCTAAACGGGAGAGGTGGTCTGCCGCAAGATTCTCCGCGCCCTTCTTATCCCGGATCTCCAAATCAAACTCTTGAAGGAGGAGAACCCATCGAAGAAGGCGGGGTTTCGCGTCGGTTTTAGCTAATAGATATTTAAGGGCGGAGTGATCGGTAAAAACGATAACTTTAGATAGCGTAAGATACGAGCGAAACTTATCGAAAGCGAAAACGACGGCTAAGAGTTCCTTTTCCGTCGTTGTGTAATTCACTTGTGCGGAAGTGAGCGTCTTGCTAGCGTAATAAATAGGATGAAAATGTTTTTCTACGCGTTGGCCAAGAACGGCGCCTAAGGCAATATCACTAGCGTCGCACATGATTTCGAACGGAAGGGACCAATTAGGGGCCACTAGAATCGGAGAATTGATAAGCTTTTGTTTTATAAAATTAAATGCAGACTCGCAGTCGCTATTAAAGACAAAAGGCGATTCCTTTTCCAAGAGGTGTGTAAGCGGCTTTGTTATTTTTGAAAAATCTTGAATAAAACGTCTATAAAAGCCCGCGTGGCCTAAGAAACTCCTAATGGATTTTATGTTTGTCGGCTGAGGAAGTTTTTCAATAATTTCTACTTTGGCCTTATCGACCTCTATCCCCTTAATCGAAATCTTATGGCCGAGGACCAAACCTCCTCGAACCATAAAGTTACATTTTTCCCAATTTAAAACAAGATTCGTGTCCTCGCATCGCTGGAGGACACGATCAAGATTACGAAGACAATTCGGGAATGAGCATCCGAATACAGAAAAGTCATCCATAAATATTTCCATAATATCTTCTACCAGCTCGCCAAAAATCGCTAGCATACATCGTTGGAATGTAGCCGGCGCATTGCAGAGGCCAAATGGCATTCTTCGATAGGCGAAGGTGCCAAAGGGGCAGGTAAAAGTTGTTTTCTCTTGGTCCTCGGGGGAAATGGGGATTTGGAAAAACCCCGATAGACCATCGAGAAAACAATAAAAAGGATGACCGGAAAGACGCTCGAGAATTTGGTCAAGGAACGGTAGTGGGAAATGGTCCTTGCGGGTGGCATCATTAAGTTTGCGATAATCGATGACCACGCGCCAACCCGTAACAGTACGAGTTGGGACGAGCTCGTTGTGCTCATTCGCCACTATGGTTAGACCGCCCTTCTTGGGCACGACATGAATGGGACTAACCCACGCACTATCAGAAATGGGATAAATAATCCCCGCATCTAATAATTTAATTATCTCAGCTTTCACGACGTCTTTCATGTTTGGGTTAAGACGTCGCTGGGGCTGAATGGTTTTGCGGCAATTATCGTTTAAGAAAATTTTGTGAGTGCAGAAGGAAGGGTTAATCCCCTTTAGGTCAGAAATTTGCCACGCAATTGCGTGGCGATGTTTAAGCAAAACCTCCAATAAATCGGAGGTCTCCGAATCGCTTAAATACGAAGAAATGATTACCGGGAGTGTATCATTTTTCCCCAAAAAGGCGTATTTTAGGGATTCGGGTAATGGTTTGAGTTCTAGGATGGGCGGTTCTTCTAGTGAGGTTTTAGTGCTAATGTCTTTCGAACCAATTGGTTCAAAAGGCATGTTCGTAGACTCGTCCTCATCGCAATAAAAATTTTCGAGAGAAAAAAAATTTTCGTTTAAAAAATCGGACTCGAAAACCGGGGGAAGAACTATCTCCATAAAAAGAATCTAAAGAATAGCAGAAATCGTCGCTCGGCGACGAGTCTTCCATAGAGGAGTTAATAGAAAAGGTAACTTGGTCGTCTCCTACCCGAAGGAGAAGCTGACCATTACTTACATCAATTAACGCACGTGAGGTCGCGAGGAAAGGGCGACCAAGTATTATTGGTACGTTGGCGTCTTCCTCGATGTCCAAGATGACGAAGTCCACCGGGAAGGTGAACTTGTCTACTCGGACAAGGACATCCTCAACAACCCCGATGGGGAACCTAACCGAGCGATCCGCTAGTTGGATGCGCATATTGGTAGGAGCAGGAGTACCCAAACCTAAACGCAGGAAGAGCGAGAACGGCATCAAATTAATGCTCGCGCCTAAGTCTGCTAAGGCGTATTTTACTAATACATTGCCAAAAAGGCACGGGATGGAGAACCGTCCCGGGTCGTTTTGTTTTAAGGGCAATTTACTAGTAAGAGCCGCCGAGCAGACAGCGTTGAGAGATATATGCGAAATATCCTCGAGTTTGCGTTTATTAGAAAGTAGTTCTTTTAAAAATTTCGCATATTTAGGCATTTGCGAGATAGCCTCGCAAAAAGGAACATTAATGTGAATTTGTTTAAGTAATAAAATAAATTTTTCGTATTGCGCATTAACTCGCTCTTTATCTAATTTATGCGGGTAGGGCAACGCCTTGTTTAAAATAGATTTTTCACTTAAAATTGGTAGAGGCTGCGTAGACGAAGAAGAGGGAAGAGGGGAAGGAGGTGAAATTTGTACCTGAGGATCGATCCGTTTTGGATCGACCACCTCCTTACCGCTACGGAGGGTTATAGCGTTGGCGGATTCCCTTGGATTGGGCTCCGTGTTCCCTGGCAGTGCCCCCATGGCGCGTTCTGACATGAGTCGCGCCAGCTGTCCAACCTGGAGTTCTAAATTTTTTAGCGATCCGGTGATGTTCCGGATATTAGACTCGTTGGACGCGACATAACGATTAAAATTTTCCTCCACCGGGGATGGCTTCATAGGAGGGGGAGGAGGAAGCGTCGGCGCAAAAGGAGGGGGAGGGGGACGCTGCGCGTTGTTCGGGTTGCTCCAGGAGAAATTCGGATGGTTCCTCCAACCCGGATTATAGTGGCTACTATAAGGGTTGTTTTGAAATGAGGGACGCACCGGATTTCCCATGTAGTCCACGAATTCGTCGACTACGCATACGTTGGAGGGGGGGGGGAGAAAACAAGGCGGAGTGGAGGAGGCAACAGACATCTCCGCCACCTGCTTAGTTAACCTTTCCACTTGGAGGGCTAACTGAGCTGTGGCATCCACTTCAAAAATGCCCGCCTGCTTAGGGCGCGCCGCGGGACATTCCACTGGTAGGCGTTCACCGCCATTTCCTCGAAAAGGGCCTGGGCGGCCTCGGGGGTCTTATTGTTCAGAGTGCCCCCGGCAGCCGCGTCAATCATTTGACGCGTCTGACTATTCAGTCCATTATAAAAAATTTGTACCTGCAACCACGTTGGCAGAGCGTGGTGCGGGCACCGGCGGAGGAACTCCTTAAAGCGTTCCCAAGTCTCGTAAAGAGACTCGGAGTCGTTTTGGACGAACGAAGATATGTCCGCCCGCAATCTTGCAGTTTTGGCGGGCGGAAAATACTTCGTAAGGAATTTCTCGGCCAACTCCGCCCAGGACGTGATGGATCCCCGCGGGAGGGAGAGTAACCACGCCTTAGCCTTGGACTTAAGAGAGAACGGAAAAAGGCGCAAACGAATGGCGTCATCAGTGACGCCATTAATTTTAAAAGTATCGCAAATTTCAAGAAAATTAGACAAGTGATTGTTGGGGTCCTCATCCGGCTGTCCGTCGAACTGCACGGCATTTTGGATCATCTGAATCACACTTGACTTAATTTCGAAATTATTGTTGGCCACCGCGGGCCGAACAATACTCGACCCCGTATCATCCAAATTGGGCCGAGCGTAATAAGACATAGTACGCTCGACCGGTTGGACATTATTCGGGGGGTCGGCCATAGAAGAAGAAGAGGGTTCTCCGATAGATTCTACGGGGTCTGAAAAAGGAATTCGACGGAGAGATCGGATACGCGCAAGAGAGCGGTCGATCTCGGGGTCGAAGTCAAGATTTTCAGAACTCGAAGGTTGTCCACGGGTCATACACCCAAAAAAAAAAACGAAAACGGGGGGGGGGGGATTTTTTTTTTTTTATTTAATAAAGTAAAATTTTTTATTTGAAAATAAAGTAAAATTAATAGAGTCCGGATTCAATATAACAACAAGACTCCCCGGCAACGGCGCCAAAAACTTGATGGCCGCGGAACAGAAACCTACTGTGGTTGGTTCGAAATGGTTAGATTCCGCGGACCGGTTAGAAGATCGAGTTTTCTAACGAAAGGAGGCAAGCGCACCTATCGCAAGTAGTACTCGGTATTCGGGAAAATACCGAGGTCGTATTATTCTCGGGGACGCATTGATTATATCTACTCTTCCAGGAACGCTATTATCTTACTAACAGTAAGGTGGGATTTTTTAGTTTAATAAAAACAGAAAGAAAGAAAGCAGAATTTTGCTAAGTTAGTTCGATGACGGGTTAACGTTCGGCATCGAATCGAATTAAGACTAAAATAATTCTCAATAATTATTAAACTTTGTTTTTAAATTAATAAAAGGCACTTGGCCGTGGAGGTTCCAGAAATATGAGCGCACTTATCTCTAGGAATATTGCTCACCTAAACATTAAGACTATTCGACCGATCGTTAGACCGACGAAGGATTCCTCTTAATGCCCGCTTTAAGCTAAGAACCCCGCTATTGGGTGGGGAACCCAATCCGGCAGAACTACGTTTCTCCTCTTTCGAGGGGGCGTACGCGGTTCTCTTTACCCAAGGGGGATCGGTCCATACGTGCAGCCTCTCGGCGTCACGTATGGATAACGGAAATAGAGCCCACACATCGATTATGTGGTCCTATGCGTCGTTAACCCGGGGTAAACCTTAAGTCCTTAAATTAAAATAAAAATAAAGTTTTTTAATTATTTCAAATCATTTTTTATGTCCCAATGCTCTTCGATGCCGAAGGCTAAAAGAAATTAGCCACTCATCGGTATGGGGACGGCTTTATGTTTTTGAGTGAAGCGTGAGTGTAAATTTAAGTTCTGAACATTTATAAGAGAAAACATAAAAAAAGGCGATTAGATAAATTGAAAGCTAATTGATGCAGGCACTCACGCACACTTCAAAACCATAAAGAAAATTAAATAAAGCAAGGCCTACTCAAATGAGTAGGCGGGAAATAAAAGCACGCCATTGAACTCTTAACGAGTAGGCGGAAATAAATGCACACACACACACACTCTTCTTAATTGAAGAAAGCGATAAAATAAAGCGGTAAAATTATCTCCTACACGCACGCACTCTACATAATTGAAGAAAGCGATAAAATTGCAAGTCCCGGCTCAAATGAGTGGGCGGGAGTAAATTTACCTCATACACGCACACACTCTACTTGAAGGTAAAACACACACACGCACTCTACAGAAATGTAAACACACGCACACACACTAAGTTTTCCTACTCAAGTGAGTAGGAAGAAGATGAAAACAGGGCGCCATTTAACTCTTAACGAGTAGGCGGAAATAAATGCATACACACACACGCACTCTACAGAAATTAAATAAAGCAGTAAAACCTAACTCATACACGCACGCACACTTGCAAAAATTAAGAAAAACCAAGTTGCTGAAAAATTAATACAACTGCATTTCTACCGCTAGAATGCGGTAGAAATGCATAAAAAGTGAAAATAAAAATTAACCGAGCTAAAAGGTTTTGCAAATAAACGCAAAATGAAAGTTAACGGAAAATTAAAACAACAGCATTTCTACCGCTAGAATGCGGTAGAAATGCATAAAAAGATGAAATAAAACAATACCGGACTAAAAGTTTTGAAATTAAAAAGATAAAACAAAGTGAGCGAAAAATTATAACGACTATATTTTCATTCCTATATTTTTATAAAAACTCCTAAAAAGTGAAAATAAAACAAAAAGGGGACAAAAAGTTTTACAATCCTAAAGAGCCTAAGTTAAAGAAAAATGAAAATAGCACTTTTAGGAGAGTTTTTATAAAGCCTTATGAATGAAAAAAATAGGAAAAAGAGGAAAAGCTAAATCAAAAAAGGTGCGGGAAATGAAAACTAGACGGACGGCACAACGGCTAGAAAAGCCGATAAACCCTAAATCTAACTAAGTTATGAAAGCAAAAAAAATGAAAACATAAAAGAAATACAAAAAGAGGAACGAAAAATTACTTAAGTAGGCGCATTTAAATGGATTAATCAAACAAATTAAGAGAGAAAGGTTCATATTTTATTAAAGTAAAAACCCTAATACAAACTAAGAGAGAGAGAGGGGGGAGAAAATCTCCTTACATAGGTTTGAAATCCAATTGGGCAGCACCTCCCCTAAGCAAAGTGGTCAAAAAAGTGGGCAAAATAAGCTTCCTGAAAGCTTTTATTTATAGGCAATTTTTCGGGTTGGTCACGCCCTAGGTCACGGGCGTGACAGGGGGGCGTGTCGCTACTATTCACGAGCTGACCGGTTGACTTGACTGGAACTTTGACTTCGGGGCGAAAACGTGGCGGTCACGCCCAAGGTCACGGGCGTGACAGGTGGGCGTGACAGGGGGAGCTGGCAGTTTGATGTCGGCAGAGTTGACATGTTGACCAAGCTTGCGGGTCGGCCCCGACACGGGCGTGACAGGCATTTGACACGGGCGTGACGCCGGGCGTGTCGGGCTGGGTTTGACGATGGCCGATCGTCGAGCTGGCATCTGTGGTCGGCGATCGTCGGGCTGGCGTGACACGGGCGTGTCGGCCAATTGACACGGGCGTGTCGGCCGATTTTTCTGACTTTTTGGACTTTTTTCTGGAATTTTCCTGGAATAAAAATTAAGCTAAGTTAGAAATAATATTTACAAAAACAAGCAATTTATTGAATTTAAACTAATAAAAAGACAAAAAATAAACGAAACGGATTTAAATAAAATACGAAAATATAGGTATAATTACAACTCATCACATACTATCAGTGGAGATGGGTTGGCCATTGACCCGGTCAAGGTACGGGCAGTCAGAGATTGGCCGCGGCCGAAGTCAGCTACAGATGTATGTAGTTTTCTAGGACTCGCATTATATTATAGCAAGTTTGTGGAGGGTTTCTCGAGGATAGCACTCCCCCTCACATCCTTGACGAATAAGGAGGTAGCTTTTACTTGAACGAAGAAGTGCGAGGAAGCATTTCAGGAGCTAAAGGATAGGCTCACCTCTTCCCCTTTCCTTGCACTTCTATCTGGGAAGGAAGGATTTCATATTTACACTGACGCCTCATATCAGGGGATGGGTGTGGTACTGATGCAGCACAGACATGTCATCTCTTATACTTCGAGGAAGTTGAAGAAGCACGAGCAGAACTATCTTATACATTATTTAGATCTCGGGGTGGTGGTATTTGCATTGAAGATCTGGAGGCATTACCTATATGGGGTTCATTGTGACATCTTCTCAGATCACAAGAACCTCAAGTATATCGATAAGCAAAAGGATCTGAACCTTCTTCAGAGGAGATGGCTGGAGTTCCTATGCGACGATGACTACAAGATGCATTATCACCCGGGGAAGGCGAACACCGTGGCAGATGTAACGTCCCAATTCGCGCTAGGCCCCTTGATTGCGCTTTTGAGTCAAGGGGGCTGTGGTGAGCCCAATGGGGGTGTGGGTGAAAAGGTGCGAATGTATGGGAGATGAGGAAAACAAGGCAAAATGGTGATTTTGGCCGACACGGGTATGGACACGGCCGTGTCCATACCCGTGTGCCTCATGCCAATATTAAGTTTCCAGTCAGAGAGGTACACGGGTATTGGGACACGGGCGTGTCCCTACCCGTGTGCCGAGGACACGGGTCGAGACACGGCCGTGTCTCTACCCGTGTGCCGCAACCCCGACGCGGCAGAAAGATGTTCTGGGATGAACACGGCCCTAAACACGGCAGGCGACACGGCCGTGTCACCTGAACACGGGTAGGAACACGGCCGTGTGCCTACCCGTGTCTGCGGTGTATAAAAAGGAAAAAGTTGTGAAACCCTAGCATGTCATCCCCTTTCTTCAGCCCCGAAATTTCTGAGGGAGTTCTCTTGGCTGGAGGAGGAAGAGGCTTGCCGGAGCCATCCTTGGAGGAATCGAAACGCCGCCGCCGTCAAGGGAAAAACAATGCCGCCGCGAAGGAGTGCGAGGCTCATGGCCGGCCATGGTGGTACCGCTGGACTTGAGGTGAGCTTCCTCCCCTCTCCCTTGGTGCTAGATCTATAGTTATTTTAGGAGAGACATCGACTCCATAGAGTCTTGATGGTGAGGAGGAGAGCTCTTAGGATAAGCCATGCCTAGGTTTTCTAGGCTTAGTCTCCCTCAACCATCTCATCCTTCAAAGTGGAGATGAGATGGGTTTTCGTTGAGGGTTTGGCTTTGAAAGGAGAAATAAGGTTGGGTGTGAATTCTGGAGGAGTTTATGCGAGGTCGTTGCAAGGAAGAAGATGAACGAATGCCGTTCATCTCGCCTTAAGATGCGTGCAGAAATCTGATTTCTGCACGCGGTGACCTTCGTGGCCAATTTCAGAGGTGTTCTGGCCAAATCTGGGTGATCTACTCAACATGAAAGTCGTAGCCCTTGAAATTACCTTTCCAACGAGTGGTTGCACGTTTCCATGCGATACCTGTAGCCACGGGAAAGCTTGTTCGAGTCCGCTGCGTTCGGGAAAATCCTGTACAGGAAACTGTTTCCTGCACGTATTCGAGTTTAATTTCTGGTATGTTGCGACCAGATCTGGGCGATCGACTCAACACGAAAGTCGTAGCCCTCGCGAATACCTTTCCAACGAGGGGTTGAACATTGTGATCGGATTCCTGTAGCTCCGGGAATCCCAGTTTTAGTATTGGACTATCCTATGTTAGTGCACTTGTTAATTTATAATGCTAGCACTCTTGCAATAGTTGTGATTTGCTCATTTGTTGTCTTGCTCCCATATATCTATAATGTTGTTGTTACCATAATTTAGCATGATTACTCATTTGGTTGTGTAATAAGGTATAACCATGTATTGGTAGAGAAATGAAGTGGATGAGAAGGCTAGAAACTAAGGGTTGAGAGTGGTATAAAATATATTTATATAGTTGGGAGTTGAACATATCTATTATGCATAGTGTTGAGATGAATTCATTGAATAGGTGAGCGTGAATATGATGAACACTATGTGAAGAGTACTTTGTAACCGTAATCTGAGCCCAAGGGGATTATTAACAACCGATGCTTAGAGTTGAAGTCTCCCTACGGGTAGCATCGAGTGAGTTATTTTGGGGCATGTGATGTGCGACGATTCATCGTGTCGCGATATTGAGATAATGACTGTGGCAGGTCTACGGGTTCGCCAGTCGTCACACCGATGGGAGCCAATGGGTAGACCTTGGGCGGTAGGGTTAGATACTTGGTGTCCATAACCCGAGATCTCCTCCGCGCCATGAGAACGGTTGGGCTTGCACCTCGTGCGTTTCCGAGGTTCCATCCGGTTCGAAATCAAAGGCCAGGTTGGGCTGTGTTCTTGGTGCACATTTACCCAAGACCTCTTCTGAGCCGTAGTACGCATGTGAGCTCCGCTGTTGTGTTCTTAGCGTTGAGGCGTACGGGGGCCTAGGATAGGTAGTGTGATACCACCTAGTAGTGGAGACGCCCGCTCCACTGTCGCCGTCTGGCCACGACGGACGACGCCTGAGAGGTTAGCTACCTGCTCGAAAAGTGGAACTTCAAGTCTGTGTCGACATAGCAACTTGCATGTGCGTGCGCATGATTCGGCCATAGCATAACATTCATATCATGTCATTCATTGCATACACAAGATCCTCATCGTATAAGTTTGTATGGGCACTCTTATACGATGAGTTACTTTACTGTTAAGCCGATCCTTAACTTATAAGTTTGTATGGGCACTCTTATAAGTTAAGTTACTATTCTGATTAATTATACCTGCTGTCATATATTATTGATATTTGTAGAACTGCTAGTTGTGTAGCGTAGTTTGTACTCCACCATATTTACAGTCACCTGCTTGTTTACTTGCTTATATATATATATTGTACCTTTGTTCCTTTCTCCGCCCGGTGCCGAGGAGTTGTCGGGGGAGCGGATGTGAAGCCACTTAGTCTTATGACTAACGGTTGCTATGTCTTCCTTTTTAGGAGGAAACCCCGCAGGTAGAGCAGCAACGGACTATGCAGCAGGACAGCCAGGCCCGGACGATAGGACCTGAGGTGGTGGTGCCATCGGCACCGTCAGTGACAGTCGTGAGTGTTTTCATGTAGCCGTTTGGCAAAACATTTCTAGACTCTTGTTCTTTTGTACAAGCCTGTTGTGCTTGTTATCTTCCGCTCTTTTGGACTTAAACTTAGCTGTGAATTGAACTGCTTTACTTTCCTGTTATGGTTGGGTTGGCATAATTGTTATGATATGGATTGTAGCCGGCGGAATAGGCGTCTTATGGTAAAGGCTAACCCGTGTGTTAGTGCTACCACAAGGCGGCTATTTCGGGCATAAGACTCCCCTCGTGCCGTGTGTTGTGTTCCGGGAGGGGGGTCTTACAAATGGTATCAGACTTAGCCGATCTTCAACTAGAGCAGTCATGTAACAATGGGCCACTCCCGTTCGATTAGTCGGTTTGGGGACAAACCGACTTAGCGGAAGCAGTGGTGTGCCCATATGTAATTCGCACTAAGTTATCCAACTTTGACATTAGTTTTAGCCAACCTGACCCTAATTTGTACCTTGCGTATAGGTCCCAGCGCAGGTGGAGCCGGTTGGGGGCACTCCTACCCCTTCCGTCCCTTCACAATTCCAGCAGTCGGAACAGGGACAAACGCTGTCAGCCATATTGGATGCATTTAAAGCCCAGCAAGCTCCGGTGCAACAACAAGCGCCAGGCTCCAACTAGTTGAGCACCTTCCGTGCCCTGTCCCCTCCTGCCTATCTTGGGACAGAATCGCCGGTGCGCACCGAGGAATGGCTTGATACCGTGCAGGAATTGATGGCTGGCATAAGATGTCCGAACAGCATGGCAGTGACATTGGTAGTGACGCTGCTAGAGCTGCACGCCAAAAGGTGGTGGAAGTCCCTCATGGGCTCCACCTTCCAAGGGCGGTTGTACACGGACATCAGTTGGAACGAGTTCACCGAGGCTTTTCTGGATCACTTCATCCCTTCTTCTGCTCGGGATGGACTTGAAGAAAAATTTCTGCAGCTGAAGCAGGGATCGAAATCGGTAACGGAGTACCAGAGGGAGTTCCAACACCTCGCTAGGTTTGCCGATTCCTATGATTTGGACGATAGAGGCTACGCGAAGCGCTTCTACAAAGGATTAAGGGACCCCCTGAGGCAGGCCCTTTTGTTTATAGCCGATGGAAGCCTGGCAGAAATCATCGACATGGCAAAGAGACTGGAGGCGGACCACATGGGATGTGGCAAGAGACCTGCGGAAGGAGTAATTGAAGTCGGCCCTAGTAATAGAAGGCGGAATGATCATGGCAGAGGAAGGGGAAACCACAGAGGCAGTCGGTGGGTCAACCGGAACTATCGGGTGGAGTACCCAATTCCGCAACCACTACCTTTACCTACCACCACCGCAGCAGCAATATTATCAACAACCTGGGGGCCGACGTGAGGTGATATGTTTTGAGTGCAACCAACCGGGGCATGTCCGACGAGTTTGCCCGCGACTGATCGGGGGTGCTCCTATTGCTCCCCCTCCAGTAGCTCCACGGGGGCGAGGGCACATGCGTGGCCGAGGAAGAGGACCACCAGGGAGAAATCAAGGACATGCACGGGAGCATGTATTCGCATTGGGTATGACTCAGGAGAGAAATCCGCAGGAAGTCATCACCGGTACGTGCAAAATTTATTAATATTATATGACTTGTTAGATTTACGATACAAATGATACGCGCAATTTTGAATGGTGATTACCTTTTTGGAACCTAGGCACTGTCATGGTTAGCGGGAGACCCGCCTATACGTTATTTGACACGGGTGCGTCTCACTCGTTCATTTCGGCGGACTTCGTGAAGGACTTGGAGGGAGTGCAACACTTCACGGGCACTACTCAAAGGGTGCGCCTTCCGGACGGCTCTGAGATGACGTCGTTCAGCAAGTTGCGACTTCGACACCCTTATTGGAGGAAAGTTCTTTGAAACTCCGGCTACAGTGTTAAGAATCCCGGAGTTCGATCTCATCCTGGGCATGAAGTGGTTGGACTGGCACCACGCCAGGATCAATTGTGCGGAGAAGCAAGTTATGTTGAGGCATGGAGACTCGGAAGTCATCTTCCAAGGTATTAAATTCGCACCCCGTAAATTATTATCTTCAATCCAAGTTATGAAATCTCATATGGAAGGGGACGAGGTCTATGTAATTTGCTTCGAGTTGAAGAAATTGACATTAGAGGTCAAGGATGTGCGGGTGGTGCGAGAATTTCCCGAGGTATTTCCCGAGAAATTGCCGGGACTACCCCCGCATAGGGAAGTGGACTTCCAAATCAAGCTAATTCCGGGTGCCAAGCCCGTCTCACGAGCTCCATACCGAATGGCTCCGAAGGAACTTGCAGAGTTTAGAGTCCGGCTTCAGGAATTGGTGGAAGCAGGGTTCGTTCGCCCAAGCTCGTCGCCTTGGGGAGCGCCCGTTTTGTTTGTCAAAAAGAAGGATGGCACCCTGCGGTTATGTATTGATTATCGAGAGTTGAACCGGTTAACGGTGCGGAACACCTATCCCCTACCGCGCATTGATGAACTATTTGATCAATTGGTGGGATCGTATTGGTTCTCCAAGTTAGATCTGCGTTCGGGATATTATCAGCTGAGGATACAAGAAGATGACATTCAGAAGACGGCGTTCAGTTCGAGATATGGTTTGTATGAATTCACCGTGATGCCGTTTGGGCTCACAAACGCCCCTTCCGCCTTTATGAGCTTGATGAACAAGGTGTTCAGCCCTTATTTGGACATCTTTGTCATCGTGTTCATCGATGATATCCTAGTCTACTCCAAGACTGAAGCAGAACACGCCGAACATCTAACTTTAGTGCTGAGGAAGCTAAAGGAGCACACTTTGTTTGCCAAGTTCAGCAAATGCGAGTTTTTGCTTCGAGAGGTCGCGTTCTTAGGACATGTGATTAGTGGGGCGGGGCTAGCTGTAGACCCGGCCAAGGTGCGGGCCGTGAAGGAGTGGTCGCCATTGAAGTCAGCGGCCGACATACGGAGCTTTCTTGGACTTGCCGGGTACTATCGCAAGTTCGTGAAAGGCTTCTCGAAGATCGCCCTTCCCCTTACTACGCTGACCAAGAAGGGTGTGCCGTTTGAATGGACACCCCAGTGCGAAGCTGCATTCCAAGAGTTGAAGGACAGATTGACGACTGCACCCATCCTAGCTCTTCCATCTGGGAAGGAGGGCTTTCAAGTTTACACGGATGCGTCGTACCAAGGGATGGGAGCTGTGTTGATGCATAATGGGCATGTGATCGCTTATGCTTCAAGACAGTTGAAGAAGCATGAAGCCAGCTACCCGGTGCATGATCTAGAATTGGGAGCGGTGGTATTCGCCTTGAAGATTTGGAGGCATTATTTATATGGCGTCCACTGCGAGATCTACTCGGATCACAAAAATCTGAAGTACGTTCACACCCAAAAGGAGTTAAACTTGAGACAGCGGCGGTGGTTGGAGTTCTTGTGCGACTACGAATTCACCTTGAATTACCACCCCGGGAAGGTTAATTCCGTAGCTGATGCCTTGAGCCGAAAGGCACCGAGAACGAGCACGGAATCCCGCTTGATGAGGATGGAGTTAATCCGGACACTGCAAGAGATGGAAATCACTTTGGTCTTTAAGAATCGATCGGAAGAGTATACAGAATATTTGGCCGCGATGAGTATAGTTTGCAACATACGAGACCGGATCCGGACGGAACAAAAGAAGGATGCGGCTTTAACCCCGGCTTTCAAGTCAATGGAGGATGGGACTACGGAAGAATACTCCCTAAAAGACGGCCTCGTCCATTTTCGTGGCCGGCTTTACATCCCCGAAGGTGACAACATTCGGGAGGATATTCTAAAGGAGGCCCATTGCTCCAAGTACTCGGTGCACCCGGGGATCGCGAAGATGTACACCGATTTGAGAAAGACATTGTGTTGGCCGGGCATGAAGAGGGATGTCAAGTACTTTGTTACTCATTGTGTGGCCTGTCAAATGGTGAAGGCGGAATGCAGAAGCCCCGGTGGAATGCTACAGTCGTTGCCCATCCCCGAATGGAAATTTGAGGACATCTCCATGGACTTCGTCCATGGGTTACCTCGCTCGCGCTCGGGGAATGATTCTGTGTGGGTGATAGTTGACCGGTTGACCAAGGTAGCCCGATTTATCCCAATGAAGAAGAAGGCGCAAGTGGGCGTCTTAGTGCGTCTCTTTGTGGAACAATTTGTGCGGTACCATGGTGTGCCGAAGACGATCGTCTCAGACCGGGATGGTCGGTTTACTTCAAGAGAATGGAGGGCTGTACAGGCTTATTTGGGCTCGCGCCTCGCATTTAGCACAGCCTTTCACCCACAAACGGACGGGCAATCTGAACGAACCATCCGAACATTGGAGGACCTTTTGAGGTTGTGTGTGCTAGATAAAGGAGAACCATGGGAGAGGCTCTTACCTCTCGTGGAGTTCTCTTATAATAACAGTCATCAAGCCAGTATTGGAATGGCACCTCATGAAGCTTTGTATGGAAGGAGGTGTAGAACACCCTTGTCCTGGGTGCAAGACGAAGATCCGAAGACATTGGGACATGAGTATATTGATGACACGGACGCGGTGGTTAGGTTGATCCGGGATCGAATGCTAGAGGCTCAAAGCTGACAGGCGAAATATTACAACGCAAGGCACCGTACGGTGGAGTTTCAAGTGGGTGATAAGGTGTTCCTGAAGATTCGACCGATGCACGGAGTGTTGCGGGTACGTGGAGTCAAGAAGCTCAGCCCAAGGTATGTCGGGCCCTATGTCGTAGTGGAAAGGATTGGCCCTCTGGCCTATCGATTGGAGTTACCACCCGAGCTGGAGAACCTTCACGACCTGTTCCATGTATCGTCGCTTCGGAAGGCTTTGCTGCGGCCTGAACAGTATATCCCCACGGCGGATGGTGTCGTGGCGTCTGATAGGTCTGTGCGACTGGAGCCGGTGCGGATCGTTGATAACGAGACAAGAACCTTGCGCCGAAAAAGTGTTCCCTTGGTGAAAGTGCTATGGTCTAATCATGGGAAGGAGGAGTTCACATGGGAGCCAAGGGATTTGATGCAAGGGCGCTACCCGGAATTATTTACCCCAGGTAAAAATTTTATTTGAAAGCATAGTTCCCTTTTATGTGTTTCACTCCCATAGCCTTACCCTGATTTCGGGGACGAAATCTTTTATTTTGTTTATAGGATTTGTAACGTCCCAATTCGCGCTAGGCCCCTTGATTGCGCTTTTGAGTCAAGGGGGCTGTGGTGAGCCCAATGGGGGTGTGGGTGAACAGGTGCGAACGTATGGGAGATGAGGAAAACAAGGCAAAACGGTGATTTTGGCCGACACGGGTATGGACACGGCCGTGTCCATACCCGTGTGCCTCATGCCAATATTAAGTTTCCAGTCAGAGAGGTACACGGGTATTGGGACACGGGCGTGTCCCTACCCGTGTGCCGAGGACACGGGTCGAGACACGGCCGTGTCTCTACCCGTGTGCCGCAACCCCGACGCGGCAGAAAGATGTTCTGGGATGAACACGGCCCTAAACACGGCAGGCGACACGGCCGTGTCACCTGAACACGGGTAGGAACACGGCCGTGTGCCTACCCGTGTCTGCGGTGTATAAAAAGGAAAAAGTTGTGAAACCCTAGCATTTCATCCCCTTTCTTCAGCCCCGAAATTTCTGAGGGAGTTCTCTTGGCTGGAGGAGGAAGAGGCTTGCCGGAGCCATCCTTGGAGGAATCGAAACGCCGCCGCCGTCAAGGGAAAAACAATGCCGCCGCGAAGGAGTGCGAGGCTCATGGCCGGCCATGGTGGTACCGCTGGACTTGAGGTGAGCTTCCTCCCCTCTCCCTTGGTGCTAGATCTATAGTTATTTTAGGAGAGACATCGACTCCATAGAGTCTTGATGGTGAGGAGGAGAGCTCTTAGGATAAGCCATGCCTAGGTTTTCTAGGCTTAGTCTCCCTCAACCTTCTCATCATTCAAAGTGGAGATGAGAGGGGTTTTCGTTGAGGGTTTGGCTTTGAAAGGAGAAATAAGGTTGGGTGTGAATTCTGGAGGAGTTTATGCGAGGTCGTTGCAAGGAAGAAGATGAACGGATGCCGTTCATCTCGCCTTAAGATGCGTGCAGAAATCTGATTTCTGCACGCGGCGACCTTCGTGGCCAATTTTAGAGGTGTTCTGGCCAAATCTGGGTGATCGACTCAACACGAAAGTCGTAGCCCTTGAAATTACCTTTCCAACGAGTGGTTGCACGTTTCCATGCGATACCTGTAGCCACGGGAAAGCGGGTTTCGAGTCCGCTGCGTTCGGGAAAATCCTGTACAGGAAACTGTTTCCTACACGTATTCGAGTTGAATTTCTGGTATGTTGCGACCAGATCTGGGCGATCGACTCAACACAAAAGTCGTAGCCCTCGCGAATACCTTTCCAACGAGGGGTTGAACATTGTGATCGGATTCCTGTAGCTCCGGGAATCCCAGTTTTAGTATTGGACTATCCTATGTTAGTGCACTTGTTAATTTATAATGCTAGCACTCTTGCAATGGTTGTGATTTGCTCATTTGTTGTCTTGCTCCATATATCTATAATGTTGTTGTTACCATAATTTAGCATGATTACTCATTTGGTTGTGTAATAAGGTATAACCATGTATTGGTAGAGAAATGAAGTGGATGAGAAGGCTAGAAACTAAGGGTTGAGAGTGGTATAAAATATATTTATATAGTTGGGAGTTGAACATATCTATTATGCGTAGTGTTGAGATGAATTCATTGAATAGGTGGGCGTGAATATGATGAACACTATGTGAAGAGTACTTTGTAACCGTAATCCGAGCCCAAGGGGATTATTAACAACCGATGCTTAGAGTTGAAGTCTCCCTACGGGTAGCATCGAGTGAGTTGTTTTGGGGCATGTGATGTGCGACGATTCATCGTGTCGCGATATTGAGATAATGACTGTGGCTGGCTCTACGGGTTCGCCAGTCGTCACACCGATGGGAGCCAATGCGTAGACCTTGGGCGGTAGGGTTAGATACTTGGTGTCCATAACCCGAGATCTCCTCCGCGCCATGAGAACGGTTGGGCTTGCACCTCGTGCGTTTCCGAGGTTCCATCCGGTTCGAAATCAAAGGCCAGGTTGGGCTGTGTTCTTGGTGCATATTTACCCAAGACCCCTTCTGAGCCGTAGTACGCATGTGAGCTCCGCTGTTGTGTTCTTAGCGTTGAGGCGTACGGGGGCCTAGGATAGGTAGTGTGATACCACCTAGTAGTGGAGACGCCCGCTCCACTGTCGCCATCTGGCCACGACGGACGACGCCTGAGAGGTTAGCTACCTGCTCGAAAAGTGGGAACTTCAAGTCTGTGTCGACATAGCAACTTGCATGTGCGTGCGCATGATTCGGCCATAGCATAACATTCATATCATGTCATTCATTGCATACACAAGATCCTCATCGTATAAGTTTGTATGGGCACTCTTATACGATGAGTTACTTTACTGTTAAGCCGATCCTTAACTTATAAGTTTGTATGGGCACTCTTATAAGTTAAGTTACTATTCTGATTAATTATACCTGCTGTCATATATTATTGATATTTGTAGAACTGCTAGTTGTGTAGCGTAGTTTGTACTCCACCATATTTACAGTCACCTGCTTGTTTACTTGCTTATATATATATATTGTACCTTTGTTCCTTTCTCCGCCCGGTGCCGAGGAGTCGCCGGGGGAGCGGATGTGAAGCCACTTAGTCTTATGACTAACGGTTGCTACGTCTTCCTTTTTAGGAGGAAACCCCGCAGGTAGAGCAGCAACGGACTATGTAGCAGGACAGCCAAGCCCGGACGATAGGACCTGAGGTGGTGGTGCCATCGGCACCGTCAGTGACAGTCGTGAGTGTTTTCATGTAGCCGTTTGGCAAAACATTTCTAGACTCTTGTTCTTTTTGTACAAGCCTGTTGTGCTTGTTATCTTCCGCTCTTTTGGACTTAAACTTAGCTGTGAATTGAACTGCTTTACTTTCCTGTTATGGTTGGGTTGGCATAATTGTTATGATATGGATTGTAGCCGGCGGAATAGGCGTCTTATGGTAAAGGCTAACCCGTGTGTTAGTGCTACCACAAGGCGGCTATTTCGGGCATAAGACTCCCCTCGTGCCGTGTGTTGTGTTCCGGGAGGGGGGTCTTACAGCAGATGCCTTGAGCAGGAGAGCTGTCACTACTGGACCGGAGCCCCGGGTGATGACTATAGAGCTGATACAGATGCTTTAGGATATGCATATTACTATGGTTTCCGTTTCCAAGCCGGAGAAATATCGGGAGTACTTGAGCTCCTTGATCAATGAGTGAGATATACACGAACACATAAGGACGCATCAGAGGGTAGATGCAGCTTTGGAGAAAGTATTCAGGGCCCTGGAAGGCGGCAAGTCAGAGGATTATTCATTGCATGATAACCTCGTTCATTTCTGTGGTCGTGTTTATATAACCGCAGGAGGTGGTATCCGGGAGGATATACTCAGGGAGGCACACTGTTCTCAGTACTCAGTGCACCCCGGTATCAACAAGATGACAGTGGATCTACGGAGGAACATATATTGCCCAGGAATGAAGAGGGAAATCCTTTATTATTGGCACACTACATGACATGCCAGCAGGTAAAGGCAGAGTGCAAGAGCCCAGGAGTACTACTATAGTCACTGTCGATGTCAAAATGGAAGTTCGAGGATTTCTCTATGGATTTCATTCACGGATTGTCTCGCTCTCACACTGGGCACGATTCTATTTGGGTCATCATCGATAGACTGACCAAGATGGCATGGTTTATACTGATCAAGAAGGACAGCTCAGTTGCTGCTTTGGTGAGGTTGTTTGTGGAGCAGTTCGTCAGGTACCTCAGCGTCCCCGGGATGATTGTCTCGGATCGTGATGGTCGGTTCACTTCTAGGGAGTGGAGAGAGGTGCGGGCATACTTGGGTTCTCTACTTTCTTTTAGCACCGCTTTCTTTCCACAGACCGACGGCCAGACTGAGCGGACCAACAGGACTACGGAGGATCTGCTATGTTTGTGCATACTGGATATGGGGAAGCCCTGGGAGAGACTGTTGCCACTGATTGAGTTCTCCTACAACAACAGTCACCAGGTGAGCATTGGAATGACACCTTATAAGGCTCTATACGGGAGGAAGTGCCAGACACCACTATCCTTGGTCCAGGATGAGGGCTGGTGATCGCTTTCTGCTTGAGAAAAGATCAGCCGAACTAGCAATCCAACTAGGCAAGTATACCTATCGAACTGTAGCTAGGGGACACAAGTGTCGTATTGAAATCCAGGAACTGTTGAGTAAACCTACTCACACGAAAACTATTATCTTATCGAAGGATTGTTTTAGGGTTTGCTAAGGGAAAACTAAATGCACTTAAGAGAGGAAATATTACACTAAAAGAGAACTAATTGCAATTAAATAAAGAGCTAATAAAAATGATTACAATGAAGGGTTGGAATAATTAAATGGAAAAGCACTCGATCGAGAATCACCCTGGCAAGAGTTGACTAAAAATGCGATAAAAACATAACTCTATAGGGTTAAGGTCCATGACCGTGGAGGTTCCTAAAGCTTGAACACGCTTCTCTCAAAGTCTGCCCAACTGAGTTTAGGAAGGTCCGACCGAACTCTCATCCAAATCAGAGACCTAAAGCTCGCTTTACGCGATGAACCCCACTATTGGATTTCACTCCAATCCAGGAGATTTGGATGTCTGCCTGATGCAGGCCCATGGTTTTTACGGATTAAACTACGCGTTCTTAGATTTGATAATTAAAATAAAATAACCTAGCGCGTTGTTGTTCTACTTAGCACTATCGGATATCCAAGCAATTAATGGCACAAATTTCAATATTAACCAATTAATCAATGCAAAGGGACGCTACCCCTTATTTTTGATTGAACAAGGGCTATATGCCAATGTTCACTCAAGCGAAAAGGAACCACCCGATTCGGACAATTAGAAAATCGAACTAAATTATGCGCAAACATTCACAAGGCCAATACAAGAATATCCGGACTAAATAAGTGATTTAAAACTAAGTCCAAAATAATCTCCAAAAATTAATTAACAAGAGGGTTGCTTACCCGCTCCAATTTACATAAAAATATTCGGACGATTAGGCTTGAAAATTTAGATTTTAATTAAGCACAATATTCAATATAAATCATAAAAATTTACCAGCCTTCTAATTCCACCAAAATCTCACAATAATAAGAAGAAGCGCACATGGAAGAGTTTAGAAATTGTTACCCAAAACCCAAGAGATCCGTCCACAAAAATGAGTGGAGGATGCACACACGAAGGTGGCAGATTCTCTATTTCCACGCAAGTCCTCGGATCCGCACCGAACGATGAATACGCGAGCCGTTTTACTTTTGCAAGTCCTAGGAGAGGGAGAAACCTTGAAAGTCTCAAATATTAAAATAGGAGAGAGGAAAGGTGGTGGTCGAATTTTGAAGGGCAAGGGGGAGGGCTCGGGTTTGATGTGGGGGAGAGAAAAAGAGGAGAAGGGTGAAGCTCTCACTAGGAGGAGGAGAGGAGGAGGAGAATGAGAAGTAGAGGAGAGGGAGATGGCCGGCGGCCAAGAGGAAGGAGGCTATAGGGGGGCCGAAATTTGAGAGGAGGAAGAAGGAGGGGGAAAAGATCTCAAGGAAGATTTTAGGGGATTTCAAATTGTTTTCTTCATTCACTAATTAATCATTCATAACATGGCTATATATAGCCTACACCACTCAATCTCCGCTCCAATCAACATTCAAAATTAAAAATTCAAAAATGAAAATTATGATGGTTATAAGCACCCATCATAATACAAGAAATTAAATAATTAAAACAACCTATGATGGTTATAAGCACCCATCATTACATGAATTAATTAAATGCAATAAACATAAAGATGCTTGAAATAAAATTCCTTAAAATAATAAAATTATTAAAAATATATAATTATAATTATTTAATTTATAATTATATATTTTTATAAAATGACGGCGGACGTCGAGCAAAACATGTGGCGGAGGTGGCGGTGGCGTCGTGGAAGAAAGCCATCCTCGAGCTTGCGGCAGCGATCGTCCCAGTCCACAAACTCTCTCTGTTGGGATCAATATCGGCCACATCATCAATGTCTCCATCAATCCTCCCCCACTCAAAAGTACTCATCACCGATGAGTGGCCCATGGGGGAAGAACCGTCAAAAGCAGCAGCAAAATGGGGCAAATCTGGCCCCACTATCAGTGTCATAGTAGCATGTACATCCATCAACGCTGAGAACCTGTCTGGTAAGGAAACAACAAGACTTCCGAGGAAACTCGAAAGGGTGTCAAGCAAAAGAAATAAAACTAACATCTTACCATCCAGTTGAAGAACCAAGGATTCAACGTGGAAAATAGACACGACAGTACTAACACTCCCCAACCCAAAAGAATATTTAGTGGTAGGAAGAAACGATGGAGAAAGACACTCAGGTGGAACAGAGACGTACAGTAAAAAGTCCGGAAACTTGAAATAAAGTGAAACACCCTGTGTTATATAAAAATCTAAAATAAAAGCATAAAATCCGACGTTTTTCATAATTTTTGATGGGTCGACATTCCTACATATTAATTTATTAACGGAGCCAGACGGACATCCGCTCGGGGACTGACCAGACTACACCCAAATCACTAGCTCTAGCGTCGGACAGTCTCAAAAGGAGTGGAAGTGTGTACGACATAACTTAAGGTGAAATACTAACGTCCAAGACACATGAGGAGAGAATCCATGTTCTACATGACTAGACCCAAATACGGAGGATAAAGGGTTTAAGTCAGGTGGCACAGGAGCTTTAAAATCAGAAATTATTTCAGTGGAGCCTAACGTTTTCGTTTTAAATTTGGAATTAAATTTTGATTTAAAAATTTCGTAATGAATAGCCAGTAGAAATCGTCACCAACTACGTTTACCCACATCCATCGAAGTAAGCCTAATAGGGAGGCGGTAATAATAAACTTCTCCAAATATAAAGGGCTAGAAATAACTAGCTCGTGTTCTAACAAATCATCTACTCGAGTTAAATGAACCGGAGGGAGAGTCGACATGGGTGATTCCGTAGGGGAAGTTAAGTCACACTCAATGTCAAAACACGGATTACTCGTCCAAGAATAAACCACCGGGTGCAAACCATCAAAATCAAACGAAAAATCAAACAGAAGATTTTCCCTCACGAAAAACTCATCTAGCTCGTCATCACCCAACTCACTCTCCGAATAACACTCCTCACAGGAGGACTCTACCAACTCATCTGAAAGTCCTTCCAACAATAAATGTTGATCATATAGTAAGTCTTCCAAATTAGTTGGGGCATCAAATAATTCATCATTAGAGAAATCGACTGGAACATCCTCACTTACAAGATCCTCAAGAAAATCAGAGATATTCTCATTAGGTGTAATCGTAGCCTCTAACACGACGAGGCTTGTAGTTTGGAGAGGGCTCTCAACACTAGGGTGATCAGTCACAACGCTAGTGTGGCTAGAAATGGGCAAAGTAATAACCTCACAGGTCAAACTATCATCATCCCAAACATTATCTAACTCACGACGGGGTAAGCTCTCAGCGTAAGGTAACTCTTCTGATTCAGCCAGATTATCAATTGACTTAGGGTCATCAAAATACTCCACTACAATCAAGATGGATTGTTCCGAAATGTCGTCGAAGGGGAGAGGAGATGATTTCTCAAAAGAGAAATCCTCATCCAGGTCACTAGGGTAACCAATCTCCTCAACGTCGTTACACTCGTCAGTGATAATATTCTCGTTCTTAGTGACGGGCACACTCGTAACCATAGCCTCAGACTCAATCATGCTAATAGGAACACTCTCACCCTGTGGTCTCATGGCATTCCTAACACTTATGTCTAACGACCTAGGGATAAAGGTCCTAAGTTTCTCTTTCCTCTCATAGGTAGGTGTACTCGTGCTTGAGATAATCAGATCTTTGCGGGGAAAGTATCTAGCATGAGGCATATAGTCATTCCTACAATCAGGAAACTGGGAACGATAGTAGGTAGGGTAATACTCATCCGTTAAGTAATTTTTCATAATCTGCAAACCTATACGTGGGTCGACGGAGGGCATTCCTAAACGTCTTTCCTCATTGAGCCATAAGGTATGGGCTCGACCAAATAATTGCAGTCTCGCAACGGGAATCCTGTGGGGATCCACAATATGAAATTGCTCAAAATAATGCTCCATGTTGTTCACCTAACATAGAAACACTCGCGGTCCACCTAGCCCATCATATGTCGGAGCAGGAATCCTAACATGCCTAGAGGTGCGCAGTGTAACTTGATTAGCCTTTAGTTGGCCAATCAACCCCTTAATCTCTTCCACTACCGGGCAATGGAATGGCTTTCTATCTTTCATGACGGAACCTAAAGGTTTCATTCGGGAAATGTGAACATCGTAGGCCATTTAGGAGGGAACCGGAGAGAACACTCAACCGGAACTGGTGCACATGCAAAGAAGAAAATAGCCTGGTCCTATTTATTTTTAAAAATAGATTTGTTCCCGCTAATATTTCAAAATAATATATAATTTTTTTTTTGATATTCTTGTTGGCTAAAATATGGAGATTATTAATTAATTTTTTTCGGATTTTTTTATTGCTGAAAATAAAATTTAGCCGGCTATTGGCAGACCACAAAATTAGTTTTTTTTGTTTTAATTTGGAGAAAAATTTTAAATTTGGAATTTGAAATTTGAAATTAGAAATTTTGAATTTTGAAATTTGAAATTTGAAATTGGAAATTTTGAAATTTGAAATTTGAAATTGGAAATTTGAAATTAGAAATTTGAAATTTACATTTTGAAATTTGAAATTTGAAATTTGAAATTTCGAAATTTGAAATTTGAAATTTCAATTTTGAATTTTGAAATTCGAAATTTGAAATTTGAAATTTGAAATTTGATTTTTGAATTTTGAATTTTGAAAGTTGAAATTTTAAATTTCGAAATTTGAAATTTGAAATTTTAATTTTGAATTTTGAAATTCGAAATTTTAAATGGGAAATTTGAATTTTGAATTTTGAATTTTAAATTTTGAGAGGGGGAGGAGTGCCAATTAGGAAATTTATGAGAATCTCCCTCTGATACCAAATTGATGCAGGCCCATGGTTTTTACGGATTATACTACGCGTTCTTAGATTTGACAATTAAAATAAAATAACCTAGTGCGCTGTTGTTCTACTTAGCACTATCGGATATCCAAGCAGTTAATGGCACAAATTTCAATATTAACCAATTAATCAATGCAGAGGGACGCTACCCCTTATTTTTGATTGAACAAGGGCTATATGCCAATGTTCGCTCAAGCGAAAATGACCCACCCAATCCAGACAATTTGAAAATCAAACTAAATTATGCGCAAACATTCACAAGGCCAATACAAGAATATCCGGACTAAATAAGTGATTTAAAACTAAGTCCAAAATAATCCCCAAAAATTAATTAACAAGAGGGTTGCTTACCCGCTCCAATTTACATAAAAATATTCGGACGATTAGGCTTGAAAATTTAGATTTTAATTAAGCACAATATTCAATATAAATAAAAACAATTTACCAGCCTTCTGATTCCACCAAAATCTCACAATAATAAGAAGAAGCGCACAAGGAAGAGTTTAGAAATTGTTACCCAAAACCCAAGAGATCCGTCCACAAAAATGAGTAGAAGATGCACACACGAAGGTGGCAGATTCTCTATTTCCACGCAAGTCCTCGGATCCGCACCGAACGATGAAGACGCGAGCCATTTTCCTTTTGCAAGCCCTAGGAGAGGGAGAAACCTTGAAAGTCTCAAATATTGAAATAGGAGAGAGGAAAGGTGGTGGTCGAATTTTGAAGGGCAAGGGGGAAGGCTCGGGTTTGATGTGGGGGAGAGAAAAAGAGGAGAAGGGTGAAGCTCTCACTAGGAGGAGGAGAGGAGGAGGATAATAAGAAGTAGAGGAGAGGGAGATGGCCAACGGCCTAGAGGAAGGAGGCTATAGGGGGGCCGAAATTTGAGAGGAGGAAGAAGGAGGGGGAAAAGATCTCAAGGAAGATTTTAGGGGATTTCCAATTGCTTTCTTCATTCACTAATTAATCATTCATAACATGGCTATATATAGCCTACACCACTCAATCTCCCTCCAATCAACATTCAAAATTCAAAATTCAAAAATGAAAATTATGATGGTTATAAGCACCCATCATAATACAAGAAATTAAATAATTAAAACAACCTATGATGGTTATAAGCACCCATCATTACATGAATTAATTAAATGCAATAAACATAAAGATGCTTGAAATAAAATTCCTTAAAATAATAAAATTATTAAAAATATATAATTATAATTATTTAATTTATAATTATATATTTTTATAAAATGGCGGCGGATGTCGAGCAAAACATGTGGCGGAGGTGGCGGTGGCGTCGTGGAAGAAAGCCATCCTCGAGCTTGCGGCAGCGATCGTCCCAGTCCACAAACTCTCTCTGATGGGGATCAATGGCGGCCGCATCATCAATGTCTCCATCACTGCCTCTCTCGAGGGGTGCATGCAACTCTCTTTACTCTTGAGTGTTCATTTCAAACTACGAGCCTCTTGGCTAGCTAAGGGTGAAAACAAAGATGGAAATTATATATCGATGATATAATTCCAAACAAGAATAATCAAGAGTAAATCGAAGACCTAAACCCTAAAAAGTAAATGTAAATTCAAAGCATCATAACTTAATCACTCGAACCTCGGATCATCAAGATCGAGTACAAGGAGGATTAGTTAATCATATCGAAGTTGAGGAGGAGGGATGAGTAGAAAAGCATTAAGAACACAAAGATAGAAAGGAGCACTTTATATTAATAATAAGAGAACTATAACTTGAAATGAAAGAGTACACTTGCAATGAAATTAAAAGTCTATGTTAGCATTACATATAGCAACTAAAGCAAGTACAAAAACTATAACAAAAGCTAATACAAAAGGAGCACTAAGCTAGAATTAAGAAAAACTAAAATGAGAAAGAGAGAGAGAGAGACCATGAAAAATACTAAGAAATAAAAGGGCAGCACCTCCCCTCTAAAACCAAAAACAATTCTGGACACAAGGGGGTACCACTGTATTTATAGGAAAAATCCTTGGGTTGGTTACGCCCTCTGTCACGCCTAGGGAGGGCGTGTTAGGGGGGGGCGTGATATGCACGAAGTTGACCTCAGGCTCTGGATTCTGGCGGGAATGATGATTGCTTCTGTACGTCGGTGGACATGCCCTGGGCCACACCCGTGTATGGGTGGTGTTTAAGGCACGTCACGTCAAAATCATTGGTCGAAAATTTGTCAGTCTTGGAAAAAGGTTGAACACGCCCTGGGACACGCTCGTGTAGGGGGGCGTGTCAGTACTCTAGACATGCAGCAATGAAAAATGCATTAAATGCGGCAGTAGACGTCAGGATGAGGGTGACACGACCTGTGACAAGCCCAGAGAGGGCGTGTCGAGGGGCGTGCCATGTGGTTTTCTCTCTAGAACAGGCTTTGGGCAATTTTTCTCCTCGGGATCGGGTGACATGCCCTGTGACACGCCCTGGGAGGGCGTGTTAGGGGGCGTGTCAAGTTATTTTTCTCTAGAAATTGCTTTAGCATCAGACTCCTCTGGATCAGGGTGACATGCCCTGGGAGGGCGTGTTAGGGGGCGTGTAAGGTGGTTTTTCTCAGGAAATGGCTTCTGCATCAGACTCCTCTTGATCAGGGTGATAAGACCTGTGATATGACTTGTGTAAGACCTCATTTTTTTTCTTTTCGAAACACCGGGGTCTTAGGCCCAGAACCGCCGCTTTGCGGTGACACCATCACGCCCGGGAAGGTCATCACTACAAAACGCCGATCCTGCCAGCCAAATCGATCGCAGAACAGTAGCATAAGTAAATATAAATCTAGTCCGCCATAATCACATGTATATAAATAAATCTCCACGAAGGGAGAGTCCACAATAATAATAATAAGAGTACAAAAGGAGGGCTTGTGCCCAGTACATGTAATCCTCACTACAAGTCACTCGCGGAAGCAAAACTAAAACTAAGCGTCACCGTAACTGTCACTGAACCGAGAGCACCCAAGCTAAACTGGCCCATCTCATCCGACTCCGTACACTACTGGTGTTGCAAATCTGGGTGCTTCTTCCTTTTCGATCTGCAGTCGCCGCCTCGCAATCCACGTCTGCGTCTACGTCTTCGGCCTCCTGGCTGCTGAGCTGGTGGGATCCCACCCATCAAGGGGCATTTGACCTGTGTATGTCCCGGCTGGTGACAATGGTAACTTGGTCGCGGGGTCAACTCTGTCAGAAACTTCAAAACCCGTGACACTTCCATATGGTACACCTAAAATGTTGTGGTTCAAAAACTGTTAGTCTAAAAGACTAAGCCCTATCATCCCCTACCCCTTCCCCCATAGCTCCTAGGTACCGAGCGGAGAGGAAGAAATGGAAGGACATGAAGGTGGAGAATAATTCAAAAGCAGGTGACAGCGGACCTATGCTAGCAATTCCATAGTAAATTTGACAGAAGCAGAAAATAGGAAATGTAACTTTAACGTATGCGCAAGCGCATAAGCTAAGGGATCTTTTGCAGGGCTCCCATTGTATAAAGTATACCATACCACTTATACGTTGGGGTGTCAGTTATCAAACAGCAAGGAGTAGCAAGTAAGTAAAGCACAAGAAATATAACCATTGATTTATAGGGATTACCCCTATAGACCAAGGGGTCGTTTTGCAGGGCCAATCGTATAAAACATCCCATACCATTTTATACGATAGGTGGCAATGTTTATGCTATGACACCCAAATATGCTATAGAATGCACAAGTAAGTGCAACACACCCACACGACTCTATGCACACAGACCTTTAGTTCTCCTTGTTCGGGCAGCTAGCTTCACTCCCAGGAACCTCCATAGTGGTAAACGGAGACAGTGAGTTGGGCCCCCCACTCCTAGGCGGGTAACCACACTACCAGGCCTAGCCCTTCCGTACGCCCCTAGAAGAACACAACCTAGAGTATCCACGTACTAGTGCTTGTTATATCCACCAGGCTTTCTTTGCTAAGTGTCCCACACCGCCGAGTCAACAAACCGACGTCGGTGTGATCGATCGTCCAGTACCGATGACCCACCACTTTTATGCACATGCAATCATGACAGTTATATTTGTACAAGTTATCATGTTACCGAGCCTCCAGCTCTCGAGGCTACCAAGCATATTCCAAGTCCCCGAGCATCCCGCTCCCTGGACTTCCAAATTTATACCAAGTCCCCGAGCATCTAGCTCCCCGGACTTCCCATTCACAAACCAGACCATTGACATTACTAGTAGGCCCTTAGACCACGGACCTACTCCACCCATTTCATGCCAATTCTTCTTCCTAAGTGTACAAGTGTAGGTGTGAGGTGCAACTATTATTAGGGTTACTCTTGATCATTTTATTCCTAAGATTTAAGGTTAAACTTGGACTTCCCAAAGTTTACCCGGTGAAGGGCTCGCAGCGGTACTAGGAGTTATGATGGGGTGAATCCCAAAGCTCCCTTTCCAAGGAACTTATTGTAATTGATTGGTTCCCTTAACCCATTCCCTTCTCATATTACAGTGGGCTAATCCTAGGGTGACTTTGACTCTTCCTCTTTTCGGGGAGGACGATCTTTCGTCGAACCCGAACACTACTTAACACTAGTCAATCTCACACCCTACCAGTCCTGACTTCCAATAATGAACTTGATTTAACTCACCCTATCAAAACCAACAAACTACCAAAATTTCCATTTCCCAAGTTCATTACCCACTCTAGTTCAGCTTCTGCAGTTCTACTAAACGCAGACCATCCTAAGCTTTATGAGGTATGCTAGGGGTGGTACTCCAAATTATCTTCCGAATCTCCTATAATATTTATTGGAGGTCTACCATGACATAATTAGTCTAAATCCAGAAAATAATAGTTTTCCTATTTCATCTGGCATTTAATTTATTTATTCTCAGCCTCCCAATACCCTAGTATGAACATGAAGTGCACTAATGAGCCAAGAATAAATCACCATAAAATAAGTAAAAATCAAATGTGGCATTTAAGCAATAATTCCAGATTTTGAGAAATTTAAGAGGTGTTTAGGCCTACATTTCCTAATTTACCATTTTAGACCACTTTTACTATATTATGAAGCAAGTACTGTAAATATGTATCTAAAAATCACAACAAAATTTTACAAGCTTCATGGTGACCTAAAACCATCAGAAACCAAGTCCCATATTTTTTCTCTAATATTGGGGCTCTAAATTTATTTTAATGTAAAACACTAATTTTCCTAGCTTAGTGAGGGAGGTACTATTTTTAATTATCTAAAAATCGAGAGAAATTTACAGGATGACAATCATGGTCTGAAACACTCTTTGACAAAGTTGCATAATTTTCCAATAAATAATTAGGCACTATTTGTATTTTTGACTACATATCTCAAATGGTAAGTTAAAGAAGCAAGTACCCAAAATAATCAGATAAAACTCCCTAGAAAAATACAGAAGGTATAACATGCTATAAGATGCCCTAATCAAAGATTTCATAACTTTCCAGTGAACAGAAATTCTAGAATCATGAAAATGAATATCTAGGGCACAACTAGAGTTGTAAATGAAGTACTCTATTAATTAACCCAAAATTCCCAACAAAATTATATCATGGCCATTTGGACAAGAAAATCATCCTGCCCAAATTGTATTTGATTTGTAGTTCAGTTAATAGCATAATAGTTCAAATTAAGGTTGGTGACCTAAACTAGGGTTAGGGTTCGAGGTGGCCTAATTATCTCCAAAGCCCTAAAATTTTGACCAAAAGACTTTAGTACCCTTATGGTCCTCTTCACCAAATTTCAAGTCAATCCAAGGTCATTTGACCCCATGACCTTCACAACCCTAAAAATCCCCATTAAGGGACCTACCCTAGGGTTCTAGGGATACCCTATCCCAAACCACCCCAAATTACATTAGGGGGTGTGTCATGCCCCAAATAGCTAGTGGACAAAATATCAGCCTCTGTTGAGGTTGTTTGACCACTGAAATTCCAAAAGGAATTAATTGACCCAATTAACCCTATAAGGGCCAACCTAGGGTCGAGTTAAAACTTATCAAAACATTTCCAAATGAGGTGGAATTTTTACCAGAGTTTTAACATTCCCCCTAAGACCTCCCACCCAAATTTGGGGGGATTTTGAGGTGTTTAGGACACCTAATTAAACTATACATAGTTTATTAAATTTCAACAAAAACTATAGAAAAATATTCTCCATAAATTCTGATTTTTGGATAAGTCCTAGGTATAGTTAGGATAGACTCCCTGCCCAAATTTCAGAACATTTGGGCAAAGGATGAAAGGTGGGCACACCTTTTCGTCTCTGCCTAGCTCTAGGTCTTGATCCCACCAAAAGAGGTGCCCTGGTCAAAACAGTTGACCAAATTGACCCAATTTAATTTTGAAATATAGTAGACGCATAGGGCTACAGGTTTCATGTTGGTCACTTCTACATAAAAGGCCCTTAAGTACCTCATTAAATAGCATAAAAGAGAGCTTGATAAATCACTATATATATATATAAATATAATAATTTTGTATTATAGGTTACTGTTCATCTTCTCAAAAAACCCGAACCAGCAACCTAAAATGCTTAAAGCCTGTAACTTTTCTAAAGCTATTTCCCGGCCACCCAGCCATCTCCCTGGCCGGCCACCACCACCACCACCTCTGTTGAGGTGAAGGCTACCGTCGGGCGGCGGCACGGCCGCCGGAGAGGCAGTTTCCAGCGAACCCGCCACAATGAAATTTCGGAAAAACCATAGAAATGCTCACCCGATCCATCTCTTTTGAGCCCGATATCTCTCCTAATGATTTCTAAGATCTATTCATTGAAGAAGAAGAAGAGGAGGACCTTATTCGAGGTTTGGAGTCGAGCCGATCGTCGGGATGCTATTTGCGCGGTGGTGGCATCGCCGGAGTCCTTCTACAGCGCAGCACAAGCTTCAATCCGTCGGGTCAGGGTGGGAAACTTCATCTCTGAGCCTAAGGGACCTTTTTAAAGGGAAGAAATGGGTAGTGGGCGGTTATAGGCTGTCCAGCCATTATTGCCCCTTCAAGAGCAAGCTCGGCCATGGTGGAGGGGAGCTGAAACAGCTTGTAACAGCTGGAGGAGGGCTGGAAACTCCTCCTCTCCCTGAGAGGAGTTGAATCCAGCCGTTTCAAGGGTAAGAGGGAAGGACATGGCATCAAATGCCACTGACAGCCATGAAGGCTGGGGCTCGGCCATGGCTGGAGGAGGAAACGGCTGCCACGTGGCACAGCCGGTCAAACTTCATAAAATAAAACTTAACTAAGTCTTAGTAAGAGAAAACAGCCCAAAAATTCATTCTGGCCCACTTCCTAGACCGGCCCGGTTCAGATGAACCAGCAGACAGCCAAAAAAAAAGATGCCATAAAAATTCTAAGTAAAATGGCATTGAGTGAGCCCTGCCCACTCAACGTCATCCATACTACGGCATTGAGTGAACTCAGCTCTCTCAACGTCATCCCTGTTATGGCGTTGAGTGAGCTATGCTGACTCAACGCCATCAGAATGGCCTCCCAGACTATGGCGTTGAGTGAGCTCATCTCACTCAACGCAATCCGAATTATGGCGTTGAGTGAGCTCTGCTCACTCAACGCCATCCAGAATAAGCCCCTTTTAAACGATGGTGTTGAGTGAGCTTAGCTCACTCAACGCCGTCCAGATTATGGCGTTGAGTGAGCTTAGCTCACTCAACGCCGTCCAGATTATGGCTTTGAGTGAGCTTAGTTCACTCAACGCCGTCCAGGTTATGGCGTTGAGTGAGCTTAGCTCACTCAACGCCGTCCAGATTAGTGTGTTGAGTGAGCTCTGCTCACTCAACGCCGTCCAGATTATGGTGTTGAGTGAGCTCTGCTCACTCAACGCCATCCAGACAACACCAAATGGCGTTGACTGCGGTTAGTGCACTCAACGTCGTTCAACTTATGGCGTTGAGTGCACTCAACGCCATCCTGCCTGACAGATTACGGCGTTGAGTGAGCTAAGCTCACTCAACGCCATCAAGTCTACGACATTGAGTGAGCTCAGCTCACTCAACGCCAACCTGCCGACACTAGATGGCGTTGAGTGCAGTCAGTGAACTTAACGCCATTCAACTTATGGCATTGAGTGCATTCAATGCACTCAACGCCATCCCGCTTATGGATTTGAGTGAGCAAAGCTCACTCAACGCCATCCAGGCCACGGCATTGAGTGAGCTTTGCTCACTCAACGTCATTCCAAGGTCACGGGCGTGACTGATCGGTCACGAGCGTGTCTGACCTATGTTGAAATTTCTGAGCTCGACGATCGTCTTCCTGAGGTCAACGATCATCGAAGGGGGTCACGCCCTAGGTCACGGGCGTGATGAGTCGGTCACGGGCGTGACCACCCCTTGACTCAAAATCTTGGTCGACAAACTTCAATTCCTGGGCTTCCTAAGGTTCTGTTAAGACAAAACTACTCCCAGGGGTCTAGTTGGAAATGGGATGTTGCACCTTGGGAGGGTGTATCAGGTCAATTTTGGCAGAAACTCTGGAAACCTGCAAAACAAGAGGAAAACATAAGTTGCAATAATATATACATAAGGATGTCACCATATAAGCTTAAAATACATGATTCGCGCATTAAAAACCATAAAATACCCAAATAGTTTAGACTACAAAACGAACTATCAAATTTCCCCAAGCTTAAGCTTTGGTTGTCCCCAAGAAAAGATATAAGAACTAGGTAATAATAAAAAGTGACTAATCAAAAAGTTTTAATTATGCTTACACAAGTACCATGCGAAATTCTAAGTAGGGAGAAGGTGAAACGTAAACCTAAAACAATTACTTAAACATGGTTTACAAAATAAATCATCCAAAATTTTAATAAATTTCTTTGAATAAACTTTAGTAAAGCAACAAAATGAAAAAACGCATTGAGTTGTTACTCGATCCAAAGGACATATTATAACCATATAAATCAATTAACAAAAATCTAAATTTAAATCCAAAACTAATACTGATTTACTTTTCTTCTTTACTTAGCTAATAAATAAAATTCAAAAGCATGATTCAAATGGACTTATTAGAACCGAAATGTTTGATTTAGAATTATGAGTAGGAGTGGAATTCAAAGATAAACAAGGAGGCATAAAAATCACACTAAACCAAAACAAAGAGTTTCAAAAAAATAAAATATTATTTTCTTTCATTTTTCTTTTCAATTTTTTTTTCTTTTTCAAAATAAAGGCCATAGTTAAAAAAAAATTCTTTTCATTTTGAGATTGGCCAAACAAAAGTAAACACTTCTTTTGAGCATACTTTTTCAAAAACTTCTCCAAAAATATCACAAAATAACCCAATCATAGTCAAGAAAAAATTATTCAATGAAACTCAAAAAGATTAGTGTGATTATATAGGTTGGACAATTTTAGGTTTGGTGAAAATGGAATGATAAGTGGAGTTATCAATTGAAATTAGAAAAAGGCTCAAAAGCGGTTAACTAGGGGTAAAATTTTTTCGGTTGGCAAAAAGGCTCAAACGAAAACAAAAATGACATAAATCATTTTCAAGCTTTTAAATTTATCTAAAACATAGTTTTGAAAAATTTCAAAAAACAAGTCCTAGATAATAAAAGAAGATTAATGAAATTATCTTGAAAATAGAAACAATAGGCGACTTGGATTGATCACATCTACTACGCTAATCAAAAGTTGACATTACAAAAAATATCAAAAATAAAAAGGAAAATAGTGGATGATGAATTTTCGAGAAAGTAAAGAAAATAAAGAACAAAAACCATAATAAAAATGAGAGTTTTAGAAAAACATTTCACATTAACGTGCTACCGTGAATTAGAAACACAACATGACCAATATATTACTTGTGAAAAATAATTAAAAAGATCGATAAGAAAAATTATAGTTAGCTAAGTTGTTTATATGTGATTTTGGGAAAAACAAAACAAAAAGTAAGGGGTACTATTGAAACACCAAATTCGTTTAAATTATTAAAGTAAAAACAAATAACATTTTTTTTTTAAATATTTTCTATTTTTTTGATTTTTAAGATATTCACTTTTTTTGGATTTTTTTAAAATATACACAAATAGCAAAAAAAAGGAGGAAATCCTCCCCCAAGATTAAAATAGACATTGTCCTCAATGGAGAAAAGAGGGTAGAGAGAGAGAAATTAAATCAGAAATGAAAGTACAGAATTGAAAAACAGGTACTTCCCCAGATTTATGTGTCGTGAAAGTTGAGTGATGTTGCTCCCCCATGCTTGTGCTTTGGATCTTCATGAAATGTCTTCTTTGTACTTTGTGATGGAATCAGCAGCGTTGGAGCAGGCGATCGCAGAAGCTTTAGCTTGTCGGAGCCGTCCGGGGCAAAAAAGTGTAAAATAAAGAAAACAGAAAAATAACTTGGGTTACCTCCCAAGAGCGCCCTTTGTTTAAAACGTCATTCGAGCTCGACGCAACAACATAATATTGTCCAAAAATAATTTGTCCAAAAATAATATATAAAGTTTTTACAAAAATAAATAGTCTTAAGTTACAGTTCGTGCAGAAGAAAATTAATATTGTTCGGACTGACATCATCATCACCATAAAAATAGAGTTTAAGACGTTGCACATTCATTTTGAAATCACCCTTATAAGGGTGCAAAATTAAAACAGCACCATCCGAATAAAATTCTTTAACTGAAAATTGTCCAGACCAATGTGACTTTAACTTGCCCGGAAATAAACATAAACGAGAATTATAAAGAAGAACTTGGTCACCCAGCTTGAAGGTTTTTGGGTGCCTTAAGTGTTTATCGTGAAAACGTTTCGTCCGCTCTTTATAAAATTTGTTATTCTCGTATGCGTAAAAGCGACACTCGTCGAGTTTGTTAAGTTGAAATTTTCTAAGCTCGCCGACAGAGTGGGGATCGAAATTTAAAAATCACAAGGCCCAAAAAGCGAGGTGTTCTAATTCTACGGGTAAATGGCACGACTTTCCATAAACCAACCGATACAATGTACTTCTGAGGGCGGTTGTGTACGTTTTTCGGTAGGCTCATAGAGTATCGTCTAATTTGGCTGACCAGTCTTTTCTAGTGGTGGAAGCAGTCTTTTCTAATATTCTTTTTATCTCTCTATTCACTACTTCGACTTGTACGTTAGTTTGGGGGTGGTAGGCAGTTGAAAGTTTATGCGTAACACCGTATTTAATAAGGATTTTTGAAAACTGTGCATTACAAAAGTGTGAACCCCTATCGCTAACGATGGTTGGCGGCATACCGAATCGAGAAAATAGTTTTCTTTAGAAAGTAATAATGACTCGAGCGTTGTTAGTAGTAAGATCTTGGGCTTCAGCCCGTCGAGAAACATAATATACGGCAACTAAAATATATTTATTCCCGAAGCTAGAAAGAAAAGGGACAACAAAATAAATTCCCCAGAGGTCAAAAACTTTGCACTCGAGGAAATAATTTTGCGGCATTTCATTTTTATTGGAAATATTGCCCGACCGTTGACAACAATCACACCTACTCACAAAGGCTTGCACGTCTTCAAACTGTCTAGGCCAGTAAAAACCCACTCAAAGCACTTTGTGGGCGGTGCGAGCAGCTTGATAGTGACCACCAGTCAGTCCTTCATGGAAATGTTTTAAAATATCTAAACCTTCTTCAAAAGAGACACATCTCCCTATTACTTGGTCCGCATAGAATCTGAAATGATGCGGGTCCTCCCAAAAATAGTTCTTCAACTCAGAAAAGAATTTCTTCTTTTGTTGAGAGGAGAACACTTTTGGGAGCACATGAGCCACTAAATAATTGGCTATGTGTACAAACCAAGGAGAAGGAGAAGTGTTAATTGAAAGCAACTTTTCAGAAGGAAAATAATCATTAAAAGATTTTTCATCTAAATTTTCAATAAAAGGATTATCTAATCGTGAGAGATGGTCGGTGGCCAAATTCTCGGCTCCTCGCTTATCACGAATTTCTAAGTAAAACTCCTGGAAGAGTAACACCAAGCTAATCAGGCACGGCTTGGCATCTGTCTTGGCAAGAAGATATTTGAGGGCCGAGTAGTCCGTAAAAACGATAATTTTTGAAAGTGTAATATAAGGATGGAATTTATCAAAAGCGAACACAACATCTAGGAGCTCCTTCTCGGTTGTGGTGTCTTTCTCTTGTGCCGATGTAAGTGTTTTACTTGCATAATAGATGGGGTGGAAGTTTTTAGAAATTCGTTATCCTAGTACGGCTCCCACCGCGAAACTATTCGCATCGCACATAATTTCAAAGGGAGAGCTATCATAATGGGGGCGTTAATTAACTTTTCTTTAATTAATTCAAAGGCAGACAGACAAAGGTCATCAAAAATAAATTGGGTGTCTTTTTCCAGAAGAAGGGTAAGAGGTTTGGTGATTTTTGAGAAGTCTTTTATGAAGCGGCGGTAGAAACCAGCGTGTTCTAAGAAACTTCTTATAGCTTTGACGTTCGTAGGAGGCGGCAGCTTCTCGATAACTTCTATCTAAGCAATATCTACTTCAATTCCTCTCGCAGAAATCTTATGACCCAAAACTAACCCTTCCCTCACCATAAAATGGCATTTTCCCCAATTTAGGTCAAGGTTAGTTTCTTCGCATCGTTCTAAGACTTTTTCTAGATTTTATAAATAACTATCAAAGGTATCACTGAACACAGAGAAATCATCCATAAATACCTCCATAATGTTTTCTACGTACTTGTTGAAGATAGCGAGCATACATCGCTGGAATGTAGCTGGCGCATTGCAAAATCCAAACGACATTCTTCTATAGGCGAAGGTGCCGAAGGGACAAGTAAACATAGTTTTCTCCTGCTCCTCGAGAGAGATGGGGATTTGAAAATACCCCGAGAGACCATAGAGAAAACAGTAAAATAAATGGTCGGATAATCACTCTAAAATTTGATTGATGAACGGTAAGGGGAAGTGGTCCTTGCGGGTGGCATCGTTTAACTTACGATAGTCGATACACATTAGCCACCCCATCACCGTCTGTGTCGGGATTAAATCATTATTTTCATTTACAGCTACAGTTATCCCTCCCTTTTTTCGGCACTACCTGGACAGGGCTAACTCACTTTCTATCAGATATAGGATAGATATTTCCTGCGTCTAAGAGTTTTATAACCTAGCCTTTTACGACTTCTTTCATGTTCGGATTTATACGGTGCAGAGATTGGATTGAATTATGTGAATTATCTTCCATTAAGATTTTGTGAGTGCAGAAGGATGGGCTTATTCCCTTGATATCGGAAATTTGCCAAGAAATAGCTCGGCGATGCTTACATAAAATTAGAAGGAGTTTGTAATTTTGCACTTCAGATATGTCGGCAGAAACTATCACTGACAGTTTGGAATTTTTTCTAAGAAGGCATACTTGAGATGTTCATGAATTTCTTTTAATTCTACGATAGAGGGTTCTTCATACGAGGTTTTAGAGATTAATTCATTTTAAAAAACTATGTATTCGTAGACTTTTTTATATGGAAAATTAAAAGGGGAGCGGCTAGTGGCCATGGCGGTTTCTTGTAGACTTTCAGTAAGAAGAGTTGAGGAAGAACAAAAATCAAAAAAATCATTGTCAGAAATGTTGTAGGAAGATTCATAACTTAAGGTATCTAATAAGAAACAGGAGTCATCATTCTCCAGGGTATGTTTCATCAAAGGGGCAATAGAGAAGGTTACTTCATTTTCGCCTACTCGAAGGAAGAGTTTATCATTGCTTACATCAATGATAGCTCAGGAGGTGGAAAGGAAGGGTTGGCCAAGGGTCAAGGGAATCTCGACGTCTTCTTCGATGTCCAAAATGATGAAATCCACCGGGAATATGAATTTGTACACTTTGACGAAGACATCCTCCACTATTCCTAACAGGTACTTAACTTATCTATCAGCGAGCTGGATACTCATGCATGTGGGGTTGAGGCTACCAATTCCTAACTTTTTGAACAATGAGAAGGGCATTTGGTTGATACTCGCACCTAAGTCAGCTAATGCGTGCTTGACAAAAAGATCACCAAAGACACACTGAATAGAAAACTACCCGAATCACTGATCTTTTTTCGCAAACCGTTTGTCAAGACCGCAGAGCACTCGACAATTAGCGTGACATGCGACAAGTTCTCTAACTTCTTCTTATTCTTCAGAAGGTCCTATAGATACTTAGCATACTTCGGCATCTGGGAAATAGCTTCATAGAAGGGTAGGTTTATGTGGATTTGCTTAAACATTTCTAAGAAGCAGGAGTATTGATCATCCTGACGTTTTTTGTTAAGTTCGGAAGGGCATGGTGGAGTTGGATTATTTTTAAAGATGGGTGGTGGAGTGGGATCTTTTTCTAAAGTAGAGAGCGGAGTGATAACTTATTTTTTAGCGGGTGGTGGAATTTTCAAAATAGGGGCGGATCTTTCCTCGGGCTCTTCGCTAACCATGTCGGAAACTTGCTTCCCACTCTGAAGAGTTATAGCTTTCGCTTGCTCTCTTGGGTTGGGCTCGGTATTGGAAGGAAGAGACCCTGCGGATCGCTCATAAATAATTTTATCGAGTTGTCCTACTTGATTTTCTAGATTTTTAACGCTTCCGGTTACGGTTCTTATAGTAGCGTCATTTGTGGTTATATATTTAGAAAGTAACTCCTCCAAGCTTGGAGGTATTAGATAGTTTTGAAAAGGTGGAGGTAGTGCAAAAAAATCATTTTGTGATGGCGGGCGCATTGCGTTCGAAGGATTACTCCACGAAAATTCGAGTGGTTCTGTAAAGCAGGATTATAACTATTCCGAAAAGTATAACCAGGAGCATTAAAATTTACAGCAGAAAAATTATTAAAAGCATTTTTAGGCAAATTATTAACATAATCTAAGTGTTCGGGAGCAGGAGTTGTAGATTCCCATACCTGAGGGGCGGAGGCAGCAGTCATCTCCGTAATTTTTTTATTTAAAATTTCCACTTGTAGAGCTAGCTGCGAGACGTTGTTTACTTCAAAGATACCTGTAGGTTTGTTTTGGCAGGACCTAGGCACATTCCACTCATATGTGTTCATGGCAGTGTCCTTGAAAAGCTCAAGAGCTGCTTCCAGAGTCTTATGATTTAAAGTACCCCCAGAAGCTGTGTCTATCATTTGCTTTGTATTTTGATTTTGCACGTTATAAAACGTCTACACTTGTAACCATACAGGCAACGCGTGATAGGGGCATCATCTTAAAAGTTCTTTAAATCTTTCCCAGGTTTCATATAAGGTTTCAGAGTCTATTTGTCCAAAGGAAGAAATATCGTTCCTAAGTTTTGCAGTTTTAGCTGGCGTAAAATACTTCGTCAGAAATTTTTCAATTAATTGATCCCAAGTGGTGTTGCTCCCTCTTGGCAGAGCCATCAACCATTATTTAGCTTTGGTTCTTAAGGAGAAAGGAAATAATCTTAGCCTAATAGCATCATTTATGACACCATTTATCTTGAAGGTGTCACAAATCTCAAGAAAACTTGATATATGTGAGTTCAAATCTTCATCTTGAAGTCCGTCATATTGCACATACTGCTGCACCATTTGAATTATGCTAGACTTTAGTTCAAAATTATTATTAGCTATAGCAGCGTGTACTATACAGGATTCTGTTCCTTCTAGATTCGTCCATGCATAATAGGACATAGGCCTATGCACGGCTTCCTCCACGTGGGGTTCTTCAATTCTTAAAGTAGAAAATGACTCGGAATCCTCAACCGGTATTTGGAGAGTAGGGCCTTGAAATCGCGATCTTCTCTGAAGAGTACGCTCAATTTCATTGTCCAAGTCCAAAATAACTGACGGACTCCCGCGGGTCATGCACTAGAAGAAGAGAAGATAAAGAAAGAAAACAAATAAACTAGAAAAAGAGAACTACTAATTTTTTTGAAATAGATTTTTTTTATGTTTTAACTCCCGAACTTCCCAAGGGCTACCCAATGAAGGGTTCGCAAGGTACTAGACTAGATAGTGGTATTTAATCCACTTTGTCCTTTTCGAGAGAGTTAGGTGGTGTATAAAAATTGTGAAGTGGGTTTCTATTAAGAGCGTTAAATTTTTTGAATTTTTTAATTTTTTTTAGAAAGAGAAATGATAAAAGTAATAGGTTCGTGTTTTCGAATTATCAACAAAAGTTGCTCCCCGACAACAACGTCAAAAACTTGGTGACTGCTTCCGCTTAAGAAAAGATCAGCCGAACTAGCAATCCAACTAGGCAAGTATACCTATTGAATAGTAGCTAGGGGACACAAGTGTCATATTAAAATCCGGGAACTGTTTAGTAAACCTACTCACACGAAAACTATTATCTTATCGAAGGATGGTTTTAGGGTTTGCTAAGAGAAAACTAAATGCACTTAAGAAAGGAAATATTACACTCAAACGAGAACTAATTGCAGTTAAATAGAGAGCTAATAAAAATGATTACAATGAAGGGTTGAAACAATGAAATGGAAAAGCACTTGATCGAGAATCACCTCGGCAAGAGTTGACTAAAAATGCGATAAAAACCTAACTTAATAGGGTAAAGGTCCTTGACCATGGAGGTTCGTAAAGCTTGAACACGCTTCTCTCGAATTTATGCCCAACCGAGTTTAGGAAAGTCCGACCGAACTCTCGTCCAAATCGGAGGCCTAAAGCTCGCTTTATGCGGTGAACCCCAATATTGGATTTCACTCCAATCTGGGAGATTTGGACGTCTTCCTCTCTCGAGGGGTGTGTGCAACTCTCTTTACTCTTGAGTGTTCACTTCAAACTACGAGGCTCTCAGCTAGCTAAGAGTGAAAATAAAGATGGAAATTATATATCGATGATATAATTCCAAACAAGAATAATCAAGAGTAAATTGAAGGCCTAAACCCTAAAAAGAAAAGGTAAATTCAAAGCATCAAAACTTAATCACTCGAACCTCGGATCATCAAGATCGAGTACAAGGAGGATTAGTTAATCATAGTGAAGTGGAGGAGGAGGGATGAGTAGAAAAGAATTAAGAACACAAAGATAGAAAGGGTACTTTATATTAATAATAAGAGAACTACAACTTGAAATGAAATAGTACACTTGAAATGAAATTAAAAGCCTATGCTAGCATTACATTTAGCAAATAAAGTAAGTACAAAAACTATAACAAAAGCTAATACAAAAGGAGCGCTAAGCTAGAATTAAGAAAAACAAAAATGAGAAAGAGAGAGAGAGAGAGAGAGAGAGAGAGGGGGAGAAAGCATGAAACATACTAAAAAATAAAAGTGCAGCACCTCCCCTCTAAAACCAAAAACTATTTTGGACACAAGGGGGTACCACTGTATTTATAGGCAAAATCCTCGGGTTGGTCATGCCCAGGGAGGGCGTGTCAGGGGGGCATGACATGCACAGAGTTAAACTCGGGCTCTAGATTCTGGAGGGAATGATGAATGCTTATGTACGTCGGTGGACATGCCCTGGGCCATGCCTGTATAGGGGGGGTGTAAGGCACGTCACGTCGAAATCATTGGTCAGAAATCCGTCAGTCTTGGAAAAAGTTTGAACACGCCCTGGGACACGCCCGTGTTTGGTGGGGGGCGTGTCAGTATTATTGACGTGCAGCAACGGAAAATGCATTAAATGAGGCAGCAGACGTCGGGTTGAGGGTGACACGCCCTATGACACACCAATAGAGGGCATGTCAAGGGGCGTGTCAGGTGGTTTTCTCTCTGGAACAGGCTTCGGGCAATTTTTTTCGGGATCGAGTAACACGCCCTGGGAGGGCTGGTCAAGGGGCATGTCAAGTGGTTTTTCGCTAAAAATAACTTCAACATCAAGCTCCTCTGGATCAGGGTGACATGCCATGTGACATGCCCTAGGAGATCTTGTTAGGGGGCGTGTCAGGTGGTTTTTCTCTAGAAATGGCTTCAGTATCAGACTCCTCTGGATCAGGGTGACATGCCCTATGACATCCCTTGGGAGGGCGTTTCAGGGGGCGTGTCAGGTCAATTTTGGCAGCAAACTTTAGAAACCTGCAAAACAAGAGGAAAACATTAGTGGCAAAAATATATACATAAGGAGGTCAACATATAAGCTTACAAAACAGGATTTGCGCATTAAAACCAGAAAATACCCAAATAGTTTAAACTATAAAATGAACTATCAAGGACCCCAAGGCACTTGGGTCGGAATACATAGAGGATACGGATGCTCAGATACGACTGATCAGGGATCGGATGTTGGAGGCTAAGAGTAGGCAGGCCAAGTACTACGATATACGACATCGGAAGGTGGAATTCAAAGTGGGGGACAGAGTGTTATTAAAGATACGTCTAGTGCATGGTGTTTATAGGGTGCGGAGGCACAAGAAGCTTAGCCCTTGATATATGGGGCCATATTTGATCCTAGAGCAGATCGGCCCCTTGGCTTACAGGTTGGAGCTGCCACCAAAGTTAGGGACCAAGCACGATGTCTTCCACGTCTCTTCGCTATGGAGAGATCTCTATCGGCCAGAGCAGTATATTACCGCTACAGCAGGACCAGTAGAACCTGACAGATCAGTTCGTTTAGAGCCTCTCCGGATCGATGATACTGTGGTCCGAGTGTTACGGAAGAAGAAGGTTCCTCTGGTGAAGGTGTTGTGGTCCAATCATGGATGGTAGTAGCACACCTGGGAGCCAAGATATATGATGCTAGAGCGGCACTCGGAGCTTTTTACCTCTGGTAATACTTAAATTTTGTTTAAGGTTCTTAAATTCTTGTGTGTAGAAACCCCGTAGACCCAAACTTAAATTACGGGGAAGAAATTGTTTTTTTATTGGGATTTATAACATCCCATTTCCTATTAGACCCCCTTAACTTAGATTGGGTTAGGACATGTGGTGGGGGCATGGGTTAGGCTAGGTTTGACCCAGGGAGTTAGGGTGTAGTCACAAAGGACACACTATAGGGCCCAAGTTAACTCAAGTCAAACTTGCCCAAATTAGGATCTTTGCTATACATTGGCCCCACAAACATACCCCTAACCCTAATAACAATCTAAGTGAACCATAAGCCATGTCATTGGGTCACCTATTTACCCAAGTTGACCCAAGTCAACCCAAAACCTAAATTGGTCAAACTCACACCTAAAGACCCAATTACTCCAAGTAGGGAACCATCAAATCCAACCCAAGTTGGGTGGTACCATTGGGTCCATGATCATCAAGTGGGGTCAGCCGACTCACCATTTTGACCAAGTCAATCTAAAAGTCAACAAGTCAACCAAAGGGCCTAAATGAAGGAAGGAAGGAGCCAAGCTGATTCCTAATGGACTAAGCTAGTGAATCAAGGCCCATGACTAGCCCAAGAGGTCAATGACAGCCCTAACCCTCTGAAATAGGGGAGAGAATACATGCAAATGGGGAATTTGTGGAATTTTGGAGAAAAAGAGAAGATAGAAGAGAGGGAAAGAGGGGATGGAGGCTACTTGGCCCTCCTTCCCTCTACTCAAGCCTTTGGCTGAGTTCCCATGCATCTTTTCAATAAGAATAAGGGGCTGGTGGACACTTGGCAGCTAGGCGGAGCTTACAATTCTCATGGCCGACCACACCTTGATCAAAACTCCTCCCACAGCCACTCCCAGCCAAATCTAAGCCCACCATCACCTTTAGGAGGTTGAAACGAGTGGAGTTCGATAGCTGGAGTAAAGCTTTTGCTGGAGAATCGGGCTAGATCGTCGGAGCAAGCTTCGATCATGGCTCATTGCCACCACACTCGCCGCCAAGCCCGGCTGTAGGTTCGTTTCTCCTCATGATGTAGGGTGGGTCCATGATACGTGCTCGATTATGCTAACGGAAACTATCGTCACAAAACATAAAAATAAGATAGGAGGGATACGACAAAGAGCGAACGAAAAGGGGTCGGGATGGCTCCCAAATCCGAATGATAAAATCAATATAGAAGATTCAAGCCAGACAAGATACAACGTCCTTAGGACCTACCTGTCCAACAAGCACACAACTCACCGTAAGCCAGACTCGATACAATGTCCTTAAGATCTACCTCTCCAACAAGCACACAACTCACCACACCTATACAAACACCTATTTTATCAACTTGAGCCGTTTCAAAACGCAACAATAATTTATTTTCGGAGCAGCGGCAAACTTCAAATGGCGGTCGAGTTCGAGTTGAGATTTACTCCCTTATTAACACAAAGTGTACAAATATTGGAGAGCAAGTCAAGGCTAGGCCATGTCTCGCTCCTGCAACGGATCTTCCTGATCCGGAATACAAGAGATTCAATAGCAACGAAGTCGAATCAGATTTTGCAAGCGATGTATTTAAAAACCACGGAAAAGACGGTTCGCAAAAACCTCCACAAACTCAAAGAAAGAATCACTAAGGGAGGAAGAGATTACCCAACCAAGAACATCAATCACACAAGATATGGTGGGAGATTCACTCTCTCCACGGAACCACCGGCTTCACAAAGAATGGGGCTGCAACCTTCTTCCTTGGAGTCGCACCGAAGGAAGCCACACCGGAGTCGCACCGAACGGGATGGAGGAAGCAAAGGGGAGGCTTCACACCTATGGGGGGCGGCGACAAGGGGGGAACCCTCTTGGTCGAACTTATCACATGGGGAAAAAGGGTTTCTTCTTCTTCAATGATAAATCCTCATAAAAGCCTCCTTATGTAGGAGTTACATCAAGCCCTTAACCATCCATGATGGAGATGTAATCTCATCCATCCATATGGTTAAATACACACCACAAATATAATGTGTCCAAAATTAAAATTACATAACATTTATGAATATAAAATTATCATCCAAACATGGAATAATTTTATATTCATCAATATAAAATAAAAGTGCATGAAATAAGATAATTAATTCTCCGCGGTGGATTTAGCATGCCGCAGGCGGAGGTTGTAACTTTGTCTTCCTTCAACATCATCATGGCACCTAAGATCTTTGTGCCATTGTGCCTCGGCAACCGGGTCATCATCAAGTAGTGGCGGAGGTGGCGGAGGGGCTGCGACATCAATCCTCCTCCACTCAAAATCACGTATCTCCGATGCATGGTACGAGAGATAGCGGCAGAGAAACTCGACAACCACACATTAAAGCTCTGTCGTGAGTACCCATGAGTCGTCTGAAGGGGGGCGGTCATGCCAACGAATGAGGAAGCGGTAGGTAGCACCATCAGGAGTAGTAAGTGGCTCAGCAGCAAGTATCATATCTGGAGTGAGAAATGTCTTGGGAAACCTGGGAAATGTGTCAGCAGTAGGAATAAAAGAAGGCAACGTACCATCCGATATTATACCTGCGGGGACCGAAAGAGAGAGATCATCCGAACTACCACTCCCCAACCCATTAGAATTTTTAGTGGAGGGAGAAGACGACAAGGAATTCAACTCAGGTGGAGGTGAAACAAACGGCGTCAAATCCAAGACATTAAAAATAAGGGAGATACCCCAATCAGCTGGCAAATCCAACACGAAAGCGTTGTCACCTATTTCTTTATAATCTAAAAAGGGTCGGCGCGCTTTGGTGCCAACTTTTAACGGTGCCAGATGGCAAACATTCGGGAACTAACCAGACTAGGACAAGATCGCCGACTTTAAAGTGTGACACCCTCCTATATAGATTAGCGTGCGTTTGATAAGACTCGTATTGCACAGTCAAGGTAGCTCATATACGTGCATGTAGGTCATGAATATGTTGGGCGAAGGATTGTGCAAACTAACTTGTCTTGTATGTTGGGGGCAATGGAACAAAGTCAAGAGGTGCAGGGGCCTTGAACCCGTGAACAATCTCGTTTGGAGTGTAACATCCCATTTCCGGCTAGACCCCTAGGAGTCGGTTGGTCGTGACAGAACCCTAGGAAGCCCAAAAATTGAAATAAATCGATCGAGATTTCGGGTCACTGGTTGGTCACGCCCGTGACCGACCCGTCACGCCCGTGACCTAGGGCGTGACTACTTCGACGATCGTCGATCTCCGTGAGACGATCGTCGAACTTGCAGCCCGGGCATGTCACGCCCGTGACTAAGGTGTCACGCCCGTGACCTAGGGCGTGACTCCTTCGACGATCGTCGATCTCCGTGAGACGATCGCCGAACTTGTAGCCCGGGCATGTCACGCCCGTGACCAAGGTGTCACGCCCGTGACCTAGGGCGTGACTCCTTCGACGATCGTCGATATCCGTAAGGAGATTGTCGAAATTGAAACTCGGTCCAGTCACGCCCGTGACCTAGGTGTCACACCAGTGACCTAGGGCGTGACCACCCTTCGACGACCATCGATCTCAGTTCGACGATTGTCGACCTCAGAATTGCCATTCGGGCCTGTCACGCCCGTGACATAGGTGTCACGCCCGTGACCTAGGGCGTGACCACCCTTCGACGACCGTCGATATCAGTTCGACGATCGTCGACCTCAGAATTGTCACCAGGGCCTGTCACGCCCGTGACCTATGTGTCACGCCCGTGACATTGGCCGAAACGACGGTTCAGGCCCGAAATTATTCTAACACGCGTGGTAGTAAATGCTGGTGTGGGAAGTTACACCAGGAGTAATTACGGGCTATTTTTCCTTCTGTAATTATATAATAAAGGAGGAAATGTTGGTCCAATAGGAATCGACCTGACAAACACCTGTTCATCTTCCACCGTTTCCTATCCCTTCACTGTAACCGAAAGGTTATTAAGGGGAGCCTTCATGACCATTAAGGCTTTACCCTTTCACCTCCCCACTTGCTGACTTATAAAAGCCCACTTGGAGCAAGAGGAGAAGTTTACACGCTCAATCAAACGGATCAGATCTTTGTTCTTGCTATAGGAGAAGTTCGACTATGCCACCACTGCGCCATGGCACCCCGTCGTTCATCTCGCCTCCAAACCGCGAACAAGGTCCTCCTATGCTTCTTCTTTCATGGGTAGATCTTAGGATTCTTAGAAAGGAAGTTCACGCTCAATGGAGCCGGACCCATCTCTCGTTTTCATGGAAAACCATGAAAAATGTATTCTTGAGTTCGCCGGAAACCGCCACCTCCGGCGGCCAAACCACCGCCGACCGATAGCCGTCGCCTCAATGGAGGTGGTGGTGGTGGTGGCTGGCCAGGGAAGTGACCGGACGGCCGGCGACGGATCACGGAAAGGTTACAGGAAAAATGGTTTTCTGAGTCTGGTTTTGGGTTCATGTAGAAGATGAACAGTAGAATCAATTTTATAATTTATAAATTAAGTGTATAATACTTAGAGGAAAGATATATTATCTGAGTATATTTTGAGGCTGCGAAATGAGGCGCTTAGATGCCGTTTTAGGAAAAATGACCAGTCACGAAAGTTGTAGCCCTTCGAGTCTAGATTAATTTAAAATTAGTTTCAACTCATTTGGTTAAGCGGTTCGGCCGCAGCACCCGTTTTAGTGGGGGCTGTACCTAGAGTTGGGCAGAAATTAAAATGGATGCCCACTCTTCGTACCTTGTCCAAATGACCTGAAATTTGGGCAAGGGGTTAAGGTTAGCAATACCTAAAGGCAGACCAGAAATGGGAATTTTTGGAGATAATTTGCCTAAAGTTTTTGTTTTAATTTAATAAAATTAGAGGAATTTATTTAAGTGGTCAAATGACCTCCAAACCCTCCCAAATTTTGGTGAGTGGTCCCTGGCTATTAAACCTAGGTCTGTACAAAATTCCAACTGATTTGGAGGAGTTTTGGGTGGGAAACCTTCTACCCTTAACTAGGCATTAGTGAGACATCTTTTAGTAAAAAGTGCACTAAGAGTTTGGAAAGGTCAAATCACCTCAACAGAGGCTGATATTCCGACCTCTGACTTAGAAGGGTCTTATAACCTGCTTGGAGGAAAATGGAGTGGTTTAGGGTTGATTTACCCTAGGATCCAATCTCAAACCCTAAATAAAGGATTTTGAGGGTTGTGAAGGACATGGGGGCAATTGCTCTTGTATTGCCTTGAAACTCTGTAGATTTGACAAAAGCTTGATAAGAATCGTCTGGATGAAATCTTGGAGAATTTGGAGACAAGTAGATACCTTAAAACCCTAACCTTAGTTTTAGGGTAAAATATCAAATAGGTAAAATCAGTCACTAAACCTTACTTAAAAGCTGTGAAATTCGGGTAGAGTGAGTTTTAAATCAGGTAGAACTTATATCAATTTTTCTGGAATTTTATGCTGATTATTGCTAGCACTTCATTTGTAAAGCTTGCTATGGCCTTAAATGACGATTTAATTATTTAGAAATTTCTGTTCATTGAAACCTCATGGAATCTTGGAGGTAAATGTTTTAGGTCAGAATAGTTTCCCCTGATTTTTTGTATGATTTTTAGTTCAGTAAATCTAGTACTTCATTCACAGATGTTAGAAAGGGGTTTTATTGTTTAAAAGTTAATTATGGATAATATACTTGCTGGAAAATTATGAAACCTGGCCAATGTTATTTTGAAGGTCTTATCTGCTTAGTATAATTAATTTACAATTTTGGGATGGATATTTTCTGTACTTGTTTCATAAATAACCAAAGATCGAGATTATTTCTAAAATATGTTTAGTGCCCTTTTGATGATAGAAAAATTGTGATACTTTGGATTTACCATATTGGGAAAACATAATATTTATAGTAATTTTTCTGGATATCTTGCATGATTACTTAGGGTAGTTCATGTTCAAACCGGTAACCCTTGGGACTTTCGGGGAATTTAATTAAATATCAGATAAATTAGGAAAATTACCATTTTCTGGATTTAGGCTAGTTATATCATGATAAGTCTCCAGTAAATAATTTAGGGCATCTGGATGAGTATTGGATCACTGCATAACCGCTTCGACATGTAGTCTAGGTCGGTCTACATATAACAAATTTGTGAATTGCGATAGGACATGATCTGAGAAAGTCATTGGAGTTAATCATTTTGTCTGGGTGGACAATTGTGGATGAAATCACGATAGGATGGTATGAAGAGTAGAGAGAAGTACTGATAGCTAGAGTTAAGAGGTGCTCGGGCTCGGCGAAAGATCGTCTTTCCCGAAGATGAGGAAGGTAAAAAAAATCACCCTAGGATAGTCTATCGTAATATGAGATGGGAATCGGGTTAAGGGAGATCAACCAATAACAATAAGTGCCTTGCGAAAGGGAACTTCGGGCCGTAATGCCGCCGTCTTGGTTCCTAGTGCCCCTTGAGAGCCCTTCACGGGGAATACCGGGGGCAGTCCTGGGCTAACGTAAACTATAATAACAAACCGACAAGAGTAACTTAGTAACTAGGGCTGCACTTTTCACAAACACTGTTGGCACAGGAAGATTGATGAGAGCTTTGGCTCGGTTGGTTTGGAGACGGACGTTTTGGTCCGGGGATCTTCGGCTCGGTTGGTTTGGAGACGGACGTTTTGGTCCGGGGAGCTTCGGCTCGGTTGATTTGGAGACGGACGTTTTGGTCCGGGGGCTTCGGCTCGGTTTTTGTGTGTTTACGATTAAACTTGCTTGTGCATTAAATAGGAAAAGTTAAGGTGGTGGGTTTTTCGATATCGGGGAGTTCGATTGCACCGACAACGATATCGTTGACTCGGCGAGGTGATTAGCACTCCGCCAACAGAAGTCCGGTGCGCCAGCCGGCAAGAGTACGCAGGCGTCCGCTTAGTGCACCAAGCGTTGAGGCGTACGATAGGTCAGACCAGTGGTGCTTTTACTGGTTTTGAGGTGGGCGAGGCCCAACCCACCGCTTCCGTCCGCCACTACGGAGGTATCCTGGGAGGTAACAGCTCCGAAAGGGGGAACTAAAGGTCTGTGTGCACAGAGTCGGGTGTGTGAGTTGCACTTGCATGTTTCATCATACCCACTTGCATGTCATAGCATAATCGATTCATTTAACCCTGACACCTAAAGTATAAGTGGTATGGGACGCTTATACATTAGGACCTGCAAAACGACCCCTTGGTCTATAAGCTTGTGTGGGCAAGTTTATAAATCAAAGGTTAATTTCAATATATACATGTTGTTGTTTGATAACCGTCACCCCAACGTATAAGTGGTATGGGACACTCTATACGATGGGAGCCTTGCAGAAGATCCCTTGGCTTATGCGCTTTCGCACATAAGTTAAGGTTACCTTTCTTACTTTCTATTTCTGTCATATTATTATAGAATTGCTAGATTAGTTCCGCTGCCATTTGTTTATTGATTAAATCTCCACTTTCATGTCCTTCCCTTTCTTCCTCTCCGCTCGGTACCTAAGAGACATGGGGGAAGGGGTAGGGGACGATAGGGCTTAGTCTTTATGACTAACGGTTTTCGAACCATATCATATTAGGGGATCGCAGAGCCCAGCATGGAGGAGCAGCTCAGGAGGCCGGTACGCTTAGAGATGGGGCAGTCTAGCACTGGAGTCCAGACTGCAGGGACCGTGATTCCTTACCTTCAGTAGAGTTTTAGTTTTGCTTCCGCATTGAGTGATTTTGTAGTGAGGACTTGATGTACTGGGCATGAGCTCTTTTATTTCTAGTATCTTTGTACTCTGTTGTTTTCTGTGGACACTCCCTTCGTGGAGATTTTATTCTATATATGTGATTTACTTTCAGTGGACTCACTCTTACTTCAATTGTTGTGCTACCTTTCTTTGATCGAATTGGCCGGCAGAATTGGCGCCTTGTGGTGATGACCCTTCAGGACGTGAAAGTGTCACCGCAAAGCGGCGATTCTGGGCCTAAGACCCCGGTAGTTTAAAAAGAAAAAAAAAGGGGGGGTCTTACATGGAGACAGACCGATGGACCGATTTTTGGAATTATTATACGCCAACTGGGCGTGGGGGAGAAGAAGATCCCACGTACCTTTGTGATCGCTCACTAGGAATCTAAGAAGGTTTCCTAGGATCCGATTTACCACCTCCATCTTCCCATCGGTCTGAGGGTGATAGGAGGAGGAAAACAATAACTTGGTACCCATTAAGACCCAAAGTGTTTTCCAGAAATAGCTCGTATACTTAACATCTCTATCCGAGACTATTGTCTTCGGCACTCCCAGGTGACTAACTACTTCTTTAAAAAATAACTTTGCAATATGAGAAGCATCGTTGGTTCTAGCGCATGGAATAAAGTATACCATTTTAGAGAACCTATCCACAACTACGAGAATGGAATCATGATGACGAAAAGTAGTGGGTAGGCCTAAGACAAAGTCCATGCTCACGTCTTCCGATGGTGTAGAAGGTATAGGCAATGGTGTATATAATCTGACGTTGGTCTTGGTGCCCTTGGATACCTGACAAGTACGACAACAACTCACCACCCGTCCCACCATTGCCTTAAGTTTTGGCCAATAGAAATTTTTCTCAACTAACGTAATGGTCTTATCCCTACCGAAATGACAACTCAACCCTCCTCTACGCAGTTCCAGGATGATATGGAGGCGTAACGATGACTACGGAATAGACAACTTCTCATGTCTAAATAGATAGCCATCCTTAATGATGAACGCAGATATAATCGTGCGGGAGGTGTCTTAGGCAGACAAATATTCGTCCTGAAAATCTGGGCATGTGGCGTACTCATCCTTGATTCGCTCGAATCCTAAACCGTTAACCTCCATAGTGGTGATACGTGCTCGATTACGCTAACGGAAACTATCGTCACAGAACATAAAAATAAGATAGGAGGGCTCCAACCAAGAGCGAGAGAAAAGGGGTCGGGTTGGCTCAAAAATTCGAATGATAAAATCAATATAGAAGATTCAAGCTGGACTCAATACAACGTCCTTAGGACCTACCTCTCCTACCAGCACACAACTCCCTGTAAGCCGGACTCGGTACAACGTCCTTAAGACCTACCTCTTCAACAAGAACACAACTCACCGCACCTACACAAGCACCTATTTTATCAACTTGAGCCGTTTCAAAACGCAACAATAATTTATTTTCGGAGCAGCGGCAAACTTCAAATGGCGGTCGAGTTCCAGTTGAGATTAACTCCCTTCTTAACACAAAGTGTACCAATCTTGGAGAGCAAGTCAAGGCTAGGCCAAGTCTCGCTCCCGCAACGGATCTTCCCGATCCGGAATACAAGAGATTCAATAGCAACGAAGTTGAATCAGATTTTGCAAGCGATGTATTTAAAAACCACGGAAAAGACGGTTCGCAAAAACCTCCACAAACTCAAATCAAGAATCACTAAGGGAGGAAGAGATTACCCATTTAAGAACATCAATCACACAAGATATGGTGGGAGATTCACTCTCTCCATGGAACCACCGGCTTCACACCGAATGGGGCTGCAACCATCTTCCTTGGAGTCGCACCGAAGGAAGCCACGCCGGAGTCGCACCGAACGGGATGGAGGTAGAAAAGGGGAGGCTTCATACCTATGGGGAGCAGAGGCAAGGGGGGAACCCTTTTGGCCGAACTTCTCACAAGGGGAAAATAGGGTTTCTTCTTCTTCAATGATAAATTGTCATAAAAGCCTCCTTATATAGGAGTTACAACAAGCCCTTAACCATCCATGATGGAGATGTAATCTCATCCATCTGTATGGTTAAATACACACCACAAATATAAAGTGTCCAAAATAAAAATTACATAACATTTATGAATATAAAATTATCATCCAAACATGGAATAATTTTATATTTATCAATATAAAATAAAAGTGCATGAAATAAGATAATAAATTTTTCGCGGTGGATTTAGCACGCCGCGGGCGGAGGTTGTAACGCGTTCTTCCTTCAGCATCATCATGGAACCTAAGATCTTTGTGTCGTTGTGCCTCGACAATCGGGTCATCATCAAGTAGTGGCGGAGGTGGCGGAGGGGCCGCGACATCACCTAACCTCACACCGTGCTAGCTTTCTAGCTCACTTAGGCAAGATATCAGGCTCAATTGAGCCCGATACCATGAGAGAATGTGCGAATTTTTCAAAGCTTTTCTTCTATTTCGGGATCGCCGGAGGAGCTGCCTCTAGTAGCCTCACCGTCGGGAAATGCTAGCCACCACCTCAATAGAGGTGGTGGTGATAATCGCCGGCGGTGGCGCCGGCCCAGGTGGCCGAAATAAGCCATCAAACATTGTCCAGGATTGCTCTATCTCAGTCGTTGGCTGGTTGGGGACGATGGCCAGTAGCTGTCAGATATGATTGATTATTTGATATTGCATTATATTATTAACAATAAATTTAATGTCACACTTTTACAATGATCTTGCATGCATATTTTAGGCCTGTTAGATGAATATTTAGAGGTTTTTATCAACATGAAAAATGTATGCCTATACCTTACCTTTAAAATGACAGCCTAAAGTCATGATTTGGTATAGTATAACTCCATATAGGACCATTCTACCATGACTGGTCCTAGGCTAGGGCAGATCTTTAAATAAATGCCCAAGCCAAACCATAAGTCATCATGACCTAAAATTTTGGTCATGCATGTGATTAGGTTATGTCACGACCCGCATTTTCTCACAAATAAGAGGAAATTAGTTAAATTTTACGGCCATATCCCTCGGCACAGTGGATCAATAAGTCCACAATTAAAATATATATTTACACAGCGGAAAATACTTTTGTTAGGTTGATTTGACATCCTAAAAGATCATAAGTGTCCCCGAGGGACGACTCATGGTATGCACGACTCTAGAGGTTAGTACAGTATATATAAAAATATAGTCTTTACGCTAATAGGAAAAGAATTGCCTTAGTTTTATAAACATGATGTGCATGAGATACATGTAGTAATGCTTTAGGGTTTTAAAATACCTAACATGTAACCTAGAATAAAACCTTCCCAAAAATAAGTGAAAAACCTCAAATAGGCAAAAGTAGCAGTTTTAGTTCATACCCAACAACATAAGTAAGCCACCAGTGGATGTCAACAACCTTACACGAACCCACTGGTGAGTATGCATGTCTATATAGAAAGGAAGAAAAACTACCTCACCAGATGAGGAACAACAACCTCAGCCACCCAGGAGGACACGAGCAAACTCCAACAGAGGACTAGCCGTCTAACTGGCTATAACCTGAACCTGAGGCATTCAAAGAAAGAACACCTCAGCAACAAAAAAACAAAGGAAGTGGAGCATTAGATTCATAAGAAATGAAAGAAGGGGTACCAACCCTGAAACAAAATGCTATCAGTAGAAGAAAAGCATTACAGTAAGAGTAAAACACTGTCAAAAGAGCAGTAAAAGCACACCAAGTGTGAGCATACATAGCAACAAGCACTCCCAAAAAGACGGCAGCAGCACCAAGGCAAACATATGCCAAAAGAAATAGCCATGAGAAAGGAAAGGAACTAACAGTCCTAATCTTGGTGAATTATTGGTCGTGGTGAAAACCTTGGATCGGAGTGGGCGGCACAGCCCTCACCAACAACCAAACCCAAAAACACTCCAGGGTGAAAACAAATGGTGGCAGCTACACAGTCCACACACCAAACCATACCAGCCCAACACGGCCTAGGTGGTGGTGGCCACAGCTCAGCACATACAATTCACCCCTTACAGAGCCCACAAAAACACACAACCTGCCATAATCCACGAGTCAGCATGCAAAAATTAGCCGAACACCAAACTCCCCCCAAGGAAAAAGTCATACTAACAATCCTAAAGAAACACACCAAACCCGAGGCAAAAGCGTCAAGTTCACTCGACGCGACGCTGAGTGGGTTCACCACACTCAACGCCAAACTGCTTCGGCATTGAGTGAGGTCCACCACTCAACGCAAAGCAACTTAACCGCAGCAACAAGCTTTGGCGTTGAGTGACTCTACCACACTCAATGCCAAAATAGCCACGGCATTGTGTGAGGTCGACCCACTCAATGCCAAAAACATAACCGCAAAAGCAGGCTTTGGCGTTGAGTGAGTCCACCACACTCAACGCCAAAACAGACACGACGTTGAGTGAGGTCGTCTCACTCAACGCCAAATGACTTAGCCGCTGGGAAAATCTGCGGCATTGAGTGAGTCTACCACACTCAACGCCAAACAGCCACGACGTTCAGTGAGGTCGACTCACTCAATGCCAAAACATTTAGCCGTAAAAACAACCATGGCATTGAGTCAGGGCACCACACTCAATGCTGGAAGCCAAACAGTCTACGCGTAGCCTAACACTCAGCTATCCCAACCCAAGCCCACTGAAGGCCACTTATCCAGAGAGTTGGAAAATTAATTCCAACTCGCTCTCCTACCTCTTCTACCCAACCACAGCAATCTAAAAACTTAGACTAAACCTAATTAAGTCCACATCCTACTTCCTGCTACCATCTGGACATAACCGAGAGTACATGAGGAGAGGAGAATAAATTAAAGCTCGGACAACTTGAGCAAGCTCTAGCTGGAATGAAAGTGCAGCTACCCTAGCTTCTAGGAAGGGAAGAAAACTACTACAACAAGTATAAAAATAGTAAAATCAAGATTGGCAAGGGCAAAGAACGTAACTTGCCTCTACATCCAGGAAAATAGCAGCTACCTCCAAGGCTTGGCACCGCCGGGAAGATCGTCCACCTGGAAGACCAAAATCGAAGCTTAGAGGAAGAAGAAGAGAGTTCTGAAAATCCTAACTCCTAATGACAGCCCTATATATAGCAAAACTTACCTAAGAAGGAAGATCCCGTCGAGAGAAGCTCAAATCTGCTGTTACCCGAGCGAAACAAGCCCTAAATCTTCGGCTATCCGGCGGCCAAAGCTGCAGCTCCTCCGCCTCCCGCTTGCTTCCTTCCGCTGGAAGCTAACAAGATGTAGCTAGTTCGGGAAATGGGGAGAAATGGGGAGGAAGAGAACAGCTGGAGCTTTTAATGCATACCCTCCCACTAACTCATCCTATAGCTAATAAAATATTCTAACACAAAGAAACACTCGGCCACTAGCTGAATCAAGGAATTCGGCCACCAGCTGACAAACTAGCTAATACACAAATATATATATACAGCTCATAAAAATTTATATACATAAAAAAACTTACCTATATGCACATAGCCATAAAACAGCCAATCAAACAAGCCTCAAGCTCTACAAAGCTTGGCCACCTAACCATACACAGCAATAGCAAAAATCTGGTAACACACTACCAGCTATCTCAACAAATGTCGAAACGACGCGAAAACAAACGATCTCGGAATTCGATAAAACTCGCACCGTAGCTAAACACCCAAGCTACGAAAACAACGACTATGTCGAAAGCAACATCTGATGATCACAACTCGGGCAATCACTACCCTAAGCCCAGGAACAAGCAATCCCCGAGAGCCTCACCGAGTCACAAAACAAGACCCAACTTGCTAGGGAATCCTGCCAGCAGGCTACAAAAAGGCCACTATAGGAACCTAGAGAGCTAAGACCATGCACTAACAGTGGCAGAAGGCCGGAAACTTGTCATTGTAACGCAAAACAATGATCAAACAAAACACAAAAAAACCGGGGGCGTTACAGCCACCCCCCCTAAAAGAAAGTTTCGCCTCAAAACTTTACACATAGCACTTCTATCAAGAAGGAAAAAAATAGCTAAGCCAGAGCTATAAAAGAGAGCACAAAACATACCAGGCATAAGGTCAGGGAAACAGATGAGGGTAAGCTTTCCTCATCGCCGACTCTAGCTCCCAAGTCGTGCTTTCCACATCTTGGTTCCTCCACAAAATCTTAACCATAGGAATGGTTTTCCTCCGCAACACGCAATCCTGAGCATCGAAAATATGGGCAGGCACCACCACATAAGAAGGATTTGGCTCCAACTGAGGCACATAATCCAAAACCTTCCTGCCACTCTACACACAATTTCCGCAACAGACTGACGTGAAAGACATCATGCATGCCGGGAAAATTTGCGGGCAACTCCAACCTATAAGCTGATACACCAAACCGATCAACAATCATAAACGGCCCCACGTACCTCGGGTCTAACTTCCTATTCTTGCCAAACCTCTTGACTCCAATCATCGGGGAAACCTTTAAGAACACCAAGTCCCCGAAAGCAAATTCCAAGCTAGATCTACGCCAGTTGGCATTCTTATCATATCTCATTTGAGCTATCTGAAGCTTCTCACGAATAAGTTTCACAGCAATTTCCATCTCTTCGAGCGCCTCTGGACCCAACAGCGGTCCCTCGCCAACCTCAGCCCAAAACAAGGGAGTCCTGTAGAGCCTCCCGTACAATGCTTCAAAAGGAGCCATTTGCAAGCTTTCTTGGTAACTGTTGTTATACGCAAACTCCATAAGCCGCAAACGCTCATCCAACACTCCTCCGTGGTCTAGAATATAGCATCGGATCATGTCCTCCACTATCTGATTGACTCGCTTTGTCTGGCCATTAGTCTATGGGTGGTAAGCAGTAGAATATCTCAAATCCGTACCCAAACCCTCTTGCAGGCTCTTCTAGAAGCGAGATGTGAACCGGGAGTCTCGGTCTAAAATAATGATTATTAGCACATCGTGCAACCAAATGACCTCATTCAAATACAGCTCAGCTATCTTCCTCATTGGATAGTCGATCATAAATGGTACGAAGTGATAACACTTCATCAATCTGTCCACGATCACCCAAACTGAATCATGCCCCCTAGGAGATCTTGGTAAGCCTGTAATTAAATCCATCTAGATGCTTTACCACTTCCAAGTCGAAATCTCCAAGGGAGCCAGCTTGCCACCAGGCCTTCCATGATCAACTTTCACACGCTTGCAAGTGTGGCACTCAGAAACAAATCTGGCCATGTCTCCCTTCATCCCATACCACCAGGCAATCTGCTTAAAATCATGATACATCTTAGTAGATCCTAGATGGTAGGCAACACTAAATCCATGGGCTTCCCTGCACACCATCACCCGGATATCTCCAACGACGGGGATGCAAAACCTGTCGCGGCACCTCAATGTACCTGCATAATCAATAGAAAAATCTGGCAATTCACCTTTCTCAGCTCGAAGATACAAATACAGAAGATCAGGATCATCCTTCTGATACAATCTCGTAAGCGAAATCCATGAAGGTTCTGCCACTACCAAACTACTCTGCAAATCGCAGCTTCCGACAGAAATGCCCATCAAAAGAAACTCCTCTACTAAAAGCTCTGCGGAGAGAGCAAAAATCTTTCCTGACTTCCGACTCAGGGCGTCGGCCACCACATTGGCCTTGCCCGGATGATACGTGATCTCAACATCATAGTCGGCCACATACTCCAACCATCGCCGCTGGCACAAATTCAATTCCTTCTAGGTGAAGACGTACTTTAAGCTCTTGTGATCAGTAAAAATCGTGCACTGCGTGCCATAAAGCAGATGTCTCCACAACTTTAGTGCATAGATCACGGCCGCAAACTCCAAGTCATGCATAGGGTAGTTCCTCTCATGAGTCTTCAGTTGCCTCGACCCGTACGCAATCACTTTCCCGACTTGTATCAACACGCAACCAAGACCAACATGCGATGCATCCACATAAACATCATAATCCACACCTTCCGTGGGCAGGGTCAAAACAGGGGCACTGCACAATCTGTCCTTGAGCTCCAGGAAGGCTTCCTCGCACTTCTCGCTCCAGACAAAAGCTGCGTTCTTCTGGGTCAATCTGGTTAGAGGTGCAGCCGTAGTGGAAAAACCGTTCACGAATCTCCTGTAATAGCCGGCTAATCCCAAAAAGCTCCTTATCTCCTTGGGTGTGCTTGGCCTACTCCAATCCATCACAACAATGATATTTTCTGGGTCAACTGAAATCCCACTCTTATTCACCACGTGGCCCAGAAATGTAACTTGAGGAAACCAAAACTCGCACTTGCTCAGCTTGGCGAAAAGCTTGTGGTCCCTCAAGGCAGATAAAACAAAACGCAGATGTTGGTCTTGCTCCTCCGCATTGCGGGAATAAATCAGAACATTATCGATAAACACGACCATGAACTTATCCAGGAAATCTTTGAATACTCGGTTCATCAAATCCAGAAAAGCTGAGGGCGCATTTGTCAAACCAAATGACATAACCAAAAACTCAAAATGACCATGCCTGGATCGAAAAGCAGTCCGAGGAATGTCAGACTCACGGATCCTGAGCTTATGGTAGCCAGATCGAAGATCAATCTTGGAGAATACTGTGCTACCGCGCAACTAATCAAACAAATCGTCAATCCGAGGCAGAGGGCACCTGTTCTTGATAGTAACCTTGTTCAATTCTCTATAGTCGATTCAAAGCCTCATCGACCTGTCTTTATTCGTTACAAATAGAAATGGCACACCCCAAGGCGATGAACTCGGCTTTATAATACCCTTTGCCAACATCTCATCCAGCTGGATACGCAACTCCTCCAGCTCTCGCGGGGCCATCCGATACGGCACCTTCGCAATAGGACCCGTACCTGGCTCCAAATCTATAACAAATTCGACATCTCTATCGGGTGGAAGACCGGGAAGATCATCAGGAAACACATCAAATAAGTCACACACCACAGGAATCTCCTCCAAACGCGGCACACTAGCAACTGTCCCTACTAAAGAGACCAAACAGGCAAAGCAGCCAGAATCAAGCAACTTCTGAACACATACCGCAGAAATGACTCGAGAATCTTGGCGCAGATCAGCATAAACACTCCCAGGCTGACCGTCGTCCTTAACAAAGTCTAAGCGCTTACCCTTGTACTGGATAACTGCATCATAACTGGAAAACCAGTCTATGCCTAAGATAACATCGAAGTCTTCCAGGTCGATCACCATCAAATATGCCTTCGCTAGAAAATCCCCTAACAAAATCGGACAATCCCGAATGCCATGATCCGAAACCACAAAATCAAAGGAAGGAAACTTCACGCAAAAGGCATCACTAACCTGATCTAGACCCAAACGATAGCGCTCCACAAAGGCTCTAGCCACAAAGGAGTGGGTAGCGCCAGAGTAAAAGAGAACACGCGTCCAGCGGTTCCTTACCTTAAATCTTCCTATAAGATGGCAGACGCAACTAAGAAAAACAAATGCTAAAGCTATACTAGAAATAAAATATTTAGGCTTGGGAGAAATCTAACCTGAAATGACCTTAGTCGAAGTCTGCGCTTCCACTGAAGAGATTACATTCACCTTTCCCTTGCCTTTGTCCACACGCTGAGGAGGTAGCAACGTCTGGAGTGGTACTGGCTGGAACACCGGCTAGAGCTGGGGGCACTGAGCCTTTATGTGCCCTTCTTGACCGCAAAGAAAACAACCTCTTACCTTGCTCCTATCCTTACCCCAGCAATCAGCAACATCATGCCCTGGTCGCTTACATGCAGAATAGAATAAATCTTTCCTGGGAGCGCCTTGAATCGCATGCACCTTCTCCTTCTTCTGAGCTGCCAACCTCTTGAAACATTTCTCCACGGGATGGCCTAGCCAGCCACAGAAGTTACAAACCTCCTAGCTCTTCTTCTTGAAGACGCACCGGGTACCTAGGGGCTCTTTCCTTCAACAGCTTTCCTTTTATCTTTTCTCACCTGCTTCCCTCTTCGCTTAGCATTATCAATGGCCTCCAACTTCAAAGAAGCTTCTACCGCACTAGCATAACTCACTGCTTAATGAGCAATGGCTAATTGCTGAACATCACTTCTCAGGCCGCCAAGAAATCGCTTAACTCTATCCGCTTCGGAACTCACAAAGTTGGGGGCAAACTGGCTCAGTTTGCTGAATTCTATCTCGTACTCCACAACCGTAAGCCGCCTCTGCTTCAAATATAGGAAATCATTCAAAGGTCGCGCTCGACCGAAGGCATTCATCAGGAGGTCGCGCTGATCGACCGAAGGCAGAAACTTCCCTTAGCAGCAATTCCTTGAAGGTCATCACAACTGCTAACAGAGACTATATCTGAGTCCGTATACCCATCACTTGCCTAGATAAGGCTTCATTACTCTGCCGCAGACTTTCAATCAACGCCTCACTTTGCGCTCCGGAAGACTCACCTTCAGATTGGGGAGTCGATCTTGTCGAAGGACGCCTCGCCATCCTATAATCGTATAAGCATGACTTAGAACCTACCCAAACTTCTAGAACAAAACTACCCGGTACAGACCAACATACTTAAATATGAACCTCAACTGCTAAACTTGCTCTGGGATTTGTTTTTTTTATAATCATGATGTTCTGCTTATCCTAAGATGGTTCACCACCATCATACTAAATCATGTGCCTAGACCATGAATGCATGTATTTGTATTCTTTTTGACTCAAAACCATGTGTGTACATATGTCATCATGCAAATCTTTAGCTTGGCACATTTGTGCTGATGATATGTTATGCTATGCATGTTGTGCTATGCATTCTAAAAAAAGCCTTAATGCATGTTATGGGCGGCGTACACATGAAAATGTTATGCATCTCATACTACATAACATTTCCATGCAACGAAAAAAAGAAAACGTGCTAGCCGCATTCATGTGGTGAGGTTATGCATCCCATACTACATAACCCTCGCATGTTGCCTCCTATGGTGGATCCATATACAAACACATATTATGCATCACATACTACATAATATGCCCCGTATAATTCTATTCATGCTTATGGGTGTAGTGTTCGTGCTTTAGCCAAGACGTGCTGACGACATATCGGTATGTGTATGATATGATGCAAAACTCTCAATGTAAACAAGGGAAAGTTTGCCCGACCAATTGTCAAGCAACCTCACTCTGATACCAACTGTCACGACCCGCATTTTCTCATAAATAGGATTGTATCAAAGCAAGAGAAAATACGTGCCATGATGCCATGTCGTGCAGGGGATAACTGCACACGTTTAGGCAAAACTCCAGACTCTTCTTCTTTAAAGAAAATCGAAAATTATTATGAGAGGAAATCAGTAAAATTTGACGGACGTATCCCTCGGCACAGTGGATCAGCTAGTCCACAATTAAAATATATATTTATGCAGCGGAAAATACTTTGGTTAGGTTTATTTAACATCCTAAAAAAGCATAAGTGTCCCCGAGGGATGACTTACGGTATGCACGACTCTGGAGGTTTGTACAGTATATATAAAAATATAGACTTTACTCTAATAGGAAAAGTAGTGCCTTAGTTTTATAAACATGATGTGCATGAGATACATGTAGTAATGCTTTAGTGTTTTAAAATACCTAACATGCAACCTAGCATAAAACCTTCCCAGAAACAAGTTGACAACCTCAAATAGGCAAAAGTAGAAGTTTTAGTTCATACCCAGCAACATAAGTAAGCCACTACTGGGTGTCAACAACCTTACACGAACCCACTGGTGAGTATGCATGTTAATACAAAAAGGAAGAAAAACTACCTCACCAGATGAGGAAAACAACCTCAGACACCTAGGAGGCCACAAGCAAACTCCACTAGAGGACTAGCTGTCTAACTGGCTACAACCTGAAGCCTGAGGTATTCAAAGAAAGAACACGTCAGCAATAAAAAAACAAAAGAAGTGGAGCATTAGATTCATAAGCAATGAAAGAAGGGGTACCAACCCTGCAATAAAATGCTATCAGTAGAATAAAAGCATGAAAATAAGAGTAAAACAATATCAAAAGAGCAGTAAAAGCACACCAAGTGTGAGCATACATAGCAACAAGCTCTGCCAAAAAGACTGCAGCAGCACCAAGGCAAACATATGCCAAGAGAAATAGCCATGAGAAAGGAAAGGAACTAACAGTCCTAATCTTGGTGAATTATTGGCCGTGGTGAAAACCTTGGGTCAGAGTGGGCAGCACAACCCTCACCAACAACCAGACCATAAGACACTCCAGGGTGAAAACAAACGGTGGCAGTTATAGAGTCCACACACCAAACCATACCAGCCCAACACGGCCTAGGTGGTGGTGGCCACAGCTCAGCACACACAATTCACCCCTTACAGAGCCCACAAAAACACACCACCTGCAATAATCCACGAGTCGGCATGCAAAAATTAATCGAACACCAAATTCCCCCCTAAGGAAAAATCCATACTAACAGTCCTAAGGAAACACACCAAACCCAAGGCTAAAGCATCGAGTTCACTCGACGCGGCGTTGTGTGGGTTCACCACACTCAACGTCAAACAACTTTGGCGTTGAGTGAGATCCACCCACTCAACACCAAGCAACTTAACCGAAGAAACAAGCTTTGGCATTGAGTGAGTCCACCACACTAACCGCATAAATAGCCACGACGTTGAGTGAGGTCGACTCACTCAATGCCAAAAACTTAACCGCAAAAGCAGGCTTTGGCATTGAGTGAGTCCACCACACTCAATGCCAAAATAGCCACGGCATTGAATGAGGTCGACTCACACAACGCCAAATAACTTAGCCGCTGGGAAAATCTACGGCGTTGAGTGAGTCCACCCCACTCAATGCCAAATAGCCACGGCATTGAGTGAGGTCGACTCACTCAACGCAAAAACACTTAGCCGTAAAAATAACCATGGCGTTGAGTGAGGGCACCACAATCAACGTCGGAAGCCTAATAGTCTAGGCGTTGATTGAGGTACCCTAACTCAACGCTTTTGACTTAGCCTAATACTAAGTTATCCTGACCCCAGCCCACTCAATGCCACTTATCCAGAGAGTTGGAAAATTAATTATAACTCCCTCTCCTACCTCTTCTACCCAACCACAACAATCTATAAACTTAGACTAAACCTAATTAAGTCCACATCATACTTCCTGCTACCATATGGACCTAACCGAGAGTACATGAGGAGAGGAGAATAAATTAAAGCTCGGACAACTTGAGCAAGCTCTAGCTGGAATGAAACCGCAGCTACCCTAGCTTCTAGGAAGGGAGGAAAACTATTACAACAAGTATAAAAAGAGTAAAATCAAGCTTGGCAAGGGCAAAGAATGCCACTTGCCCTTACCTCCACGAAAAAAGCAGCTACCTCCAAGGCTTGGCACCAGAGGCAAGATCGTCCACCTGGAAGACCAAAACCGAAGCTTTGTGGAAGAAGAAGAGAGTTCTGAAAACCCTAACTCCTAATGACAGCCCTATATCAAGCAAAACTTACCTAAGAAGGAAGATACTGGCGAGAGCAGCTCAAATCTGCTGTTACCCGAGCAAAACAAGCCCTAAATCTACATCTATCCGGTGGCTAAAGCTACATCTCCTCTGCCTCCCGCTTGCTTCCTTCCGCTGGAAGCTAACAAGCTGTAACTAGCTCGGGAAATGGGGAGAAATGGGGAGGAGGAGGACAGCTGGAGCTTTTAATGCATACGCTCCCACTAACTCATCTTATAGCTAATAAAATATTCTAGCACAAATAAACACCCGACAACTAGCTGAATAAAAGAATTCGGCCACCAGCTGACAAACTGTCTAGTACATATATATATATATATATATATATATATATATATATATATATATATATAACTCATAAAAATTTATATACATAAATAAAACTTAGCTATCTACACATAGCCATAAATCAGCCAATCAAACAAGCCTCAAGCTCTACAAAGCTCAGCCACCTAGCCATGCACAATAATAGCCAATATCTAGTAACACACTACCAGCTATCTCAACAAACGTCAAAACGATGCGAAAATAAATGATCTCGGAATTCGATAAAACTCGCACAGTAGTTAAACACCCAAGCTACGAAAACAACGGCGAAGTCAAAAACAACATCCGACGATCACAACTTTTTCTATCACTACCCAAAGCCCAGGCACAAGCATTCCCCTTGAGCCTCATCGAGTCACAAAACCAGACCCGGCTTGCTAGGGAATCCTGCCAGCAGGCTACAAATAGGCCACTATAGGAACCAAAAGAGCTAAGACCATGATCTAACAATGGCAGAAGGCCAGAAACGCAAAATCGTAATGCCAAACAATGATCAAACAAAACACAGAAAAACCAGTGGCGTTACAGGTTAAACCTAAGCTCTGACCAAAAATGAGAATTTTTGGTCAGACTATTTCTACAGTATTTGGTGAAATACTAATATTAAATTTAAGTGTATTTTTGGAGATGTATGACTCCACATGCCCCAAATTTTGGTGGAATGCCCATTCGGGCAATATAAAACAATGGTAGAAATTTCAGGTCATTTTGACCTCTGCATGTTTGGGAAATCCCACATGCATGAAATAGGTATGTTCTATTTGGGGTGCCTATAGTAAAAATAGGAAAATGGGGATTTAGCCCATTTGGGTCATTTCATGTCCATGAAACTCTTTACAGAGGATTATAGGGATGGAATATACCTCCCATGGGAAGATTGGGATTTTTGGGATCAAAAATCTCATTATTTGGATTTATTGGAAAATATGCCTAGATAGGAAATAAATTTGAATATAGGGCATATGAATTTATAAAATTCTGAAATTTTATAACAAGCTTTATTAGGACATAGCACACCTCTGTAAAAAAATTATGGGACTGTTAGGTAATTTAACTTGGTTTTTAAATAGAATTTACCATTTTGCCCATTATGGAAATTAATTAAAAATAAGGGAAATTATTGTTTAAATATTATGGAAAAATTTACAGTAGTTTATTTCTATGATCAAATCCCTATTAAATTATTTGAGAATTTTTGGGTGTCTCTATAAGCTGAAAACCCTAATAATGGGATTTTGGTAATATTGTTCATATGGATATAAGTTAGGTCAAATTACTGTTTAGGATTTTGAAATTCTGTATTTAGCTTTATTATATCAACATGGATCCTTAGTAATTTTTCTAGAATTTCTGATTGTATAAATACTGTACTTCATTTGGAAAGTAGTCAATTTGTTATTTTAATATTAAATGGGTATTAAATGGAATTTCATATGGGAAAATTATGAAACTTGGTAGGGAGACAAATTTAACCTCATGGAACATCTGATAAGTTTCTTAGGTAGGCTGAACCATTATAGATAGTACATCATGTGCAAGCTGACCCAGGTCACTCAATTAAAAGGATTAATTTAGGCCCTTAATTCCTTTAAAAAATAGTGAAACCTAGGAGGGTCAACATCATACATCCTAGCAAACCATGATAAATTATTAGCGGTAGTTGGCCGAAGAGTTTGGAAGACACGTCATATGGCTCAACATTAGGTCTTGGGTGCGCTTAGTATAAATAGCATATAATACTAGGACCCACAGGGGATAAAGTTGTCGGTTGAGATGAGATATATGTCGGGAAGATAAACCCTGGTTGGTGTACAATAGGTCACTTCTTGGTAACGAGTGGTAGAGTGCAAAATCCCAAGGATAGTAACTAAAATGGAGATCGGCGGAAGACCTCCGCTCTCCCCATAACTTCCAAAGTTTTTAGGTTTGTCCCAGAGTAACAATGAGAGTTGGTATGAGTCATGGGGTAGACATAAATAAAAGTAAATATCCTTGCGAAAGGGAACTTTGGGCTTTCATCCCATCTTGGTTCCTAGTGCCCCCAAGACCCCTTCATTGCGCATACCCTGGACAGTCCTGGGATTAACCCTAAATGGTTAAGTATAATAAACACTAGACAAGAATAGTCTAATAGGCTAAGAGAATGTTGTTACAATCTCTCCCGTGAAGGGTTGGAGGGTTTCAGGATAGTTGGTCATGCGAGCTGGACGCTCGAGAGTTTGACATCAGGACGGGTTTGGTCCCGCGAGCTAGAGGCTCGGGTTAAGATACCTTGTATGTGCATAGAAACAAAACTAGTGGCGGGTCATGCGGTACTGGTCCAATCGTCACACCAATGGCAGTACGGTGACTCTAGTGAGGTATGAGGGTTTGAGGGGCCAGTAGGTTGTTTATATTGTGGTCTGGAAGGCAATCCCCGAAAACACACACCCGACCAAGAAAGTCTGGCGGTTGGCCATCATTAGTACGCAGAGACTCTAGAGTGCACCTAGGACGTGTATAGAGTCGTAGAAAGGGTCTGGGCTTAGTAGTGTGTATACCCGCCTAGGAAGCAGAAGCACCCATTCCGCTGTTGTCGTAGCCATAAAGGTAGTACCAGAGAGTGATGCTAGCTCCAAAAGGTGGGAACTAAAGGTCTGTGATCACAGAGTCGCGTGCGTGAGTTCCACTTGTATGAATCATAAAAAGCATGCATAACATACATTAATAACAAGGGCATAGGCACCATAGATCCTTATCATATAAATTAGTATGGCTCTTTTATATGATAAGTTATATTTGGACACCTTAACTTATTAGTTTGTATGGGCATTCATATAAGTTAAGGTACTTCTGTGATGGTAGCTTAGTAGTAGCATATTCTACTTGTCATTCTTTACTTGTTTACTTACAGCACCTTACTTACTTTCTGTACAGTTCTCCATACTTTACATGTGCTATATACCTAGAACTTCTAGAGTAGAAATAGATTAATACTTTATATACTTGGTAGTATAGTTCCATTGTCACCTGCTTCTTTTTATACCCCTTGTTGTCCTCCGCTTCGTCCTCTCGCCCGGTACCTAAGAGTTATGGGGGAGAGGTGTGGAGGAAATGACTTAGTCTTTATGATGAATGGTCGGTTGTGACCAAATCATTTTAGGGGCTTGAGGAGATGGAGTACCAGCACGACCAGCAAGACGTGGTGGCAGGACGTGAGGAGCTGATACCACCACCACTTACTACTACTGCAGCCCATCGTCTGGTAGGACAACTTTACCGATGATAGATTAGCTTTCGCTTATTGTCATTTTGAGAGAGAGAGATTTGATATCATGTACATGGCATATACCCTTTTCTCTTTTTGTTGTACTCATTTTTGACTCGTTAGTACTTTCATTTTTATTATAAATGATAGTGTTGTGACTTGTGGACTAGCTGTTATATACACTTATTTATACTTTTATTTCTCTATTGGTCGATCAGGTTATATGATCGTACTTGCCGGCAGAATCGGCGTCTTGAGGTGTCGACTAACCCGTGAGTTAGTGTCACCGTAAGGTAGCGATTCTGGGCAAAAGATCGGGAGTCTCCTTAGTAAGGGGAGGGTCTTACACCTAGAGAGGGGGGGGGGGGGTTAATAGGTTGTTAAGACTTTTTTATAATTTATTTGTTCTTTGGTGTGTTGTGATTTTAGTTTAACTTAGCTTTCAAGATCACACAACCAGCACACAGGAATTTATAGTGGTTTCCCATATTATGGGTACATCCACTATCCCTCCCACCTTTCTAATAGATTGTTAGACAAGATAACTTCTCGAAACTAAGCTCAATGAGCTTACAACTCAGTTCCCTCGGGATCTCTCAAACTTCTTCAAGTCCTACCTCAAACCCAAGGCCCTACTACTCAGAGCAAGCAATGCTCCTATAGCTCAGTGATCAACAGATCACCTACCTCAAACTTATCTCAAAGTCCTAAAACTCAGAGAGAATTACTCCACTACCTCAGATCTCAATCAGATCCTATCTCAGCAAAAGGCCCTACCACTCAGATTCATTACTGGATCCTACAACTCAGGCATAAAGGCCACATCTCAGATTCACACTATGATCCTACCTCAGGCACACATGTCCTACCACTCAGCCTTTATGATTTAGGCTTACAACTCATATCTAGTAAGATCCTATAGAATAAGAATGATTGTTGTTGATATACAACACAGGAGAAATAAACTCTGTGTCTTTTTCTTGAAGAACTGAGATGACTCAGTACTCCTTTCTTCACAGCTCAAGGAATGTATCTTCAGGAGTAGTTCTTCCTCGATTGTGAAAACACTACAGTTAGGTTTTGCTTGATCTATAACTTCTAACTCAGGGAGAAGAGCTCTCCGAACTTGCTGTTGAAGATGAGTAGATCAAACACCTATCTTTCTTGAACTTTTAGACCATAAGAAAGAATTTTTTTTCTTCAAGCTCTACAACTCTATTGAGAGGAAGAAGATGAAGTTTATCACTTTCCAAAAGTTAATCTCTCCTTCTTTGATCTCTTTCTTTTCTATTCTGCCATCCAACGGCTCTTTGAGCATTGGTCCCACCAGTAGTTGGTAGCTGTCGGTCTACTTTTGCATTAAATGATGTACAATAGGCAAGCGGCACCATTTGTCTTGTACTGTTCACTTCCCGCAACATTTTAATTTCTTGCTAACGTCAGCACCTGTGGCTTAGTCAAATTCAGACAATTCAGCATAGGCGTTGAGTGAAGGCTTGTCACTGAACGCCAAAACACTTAGTCAGTTTTTTGCATCCACCAGGCGTTGAGTGACTAGTCATCACCAATGAATATAGACTTTTAGCTTACTAAAAGATTAGGTGTTGAGTGAACCTTCATCACTCAACACATATGGACTTAGCCAATTTTATCTGTATGAAGGCGTCGAGTGAAGCTTCTGCACTCAATGCTTTTTGCCTTTGCCCGCTATCTTGATGAGGTGTTGAGTGAACATCCTTCACTCAATGATTCTATACTTAGTTGAATTTTTGTTGATTGGCGTTGAGTGAATTGCCTTCACTCAACGCTTCTGTACTTAGATTGATTTTCTGTCTATATCTTCTATGGCTTTGACAGCATGAGATCCACTCAACGCTTTTGGATCGGGGCTTTGAGTGAACTTCCTTCACTCAACGCTTCTGGAAAACAAGATTTTTGCCTTGACAATGTTGAGGGTTTGACGGCTTGAGCTTTACTCAATGCTTCTAGCTTTGGGCGTTGAGTGAACTCCCTTTACTCAACCCTTCTAGACTTAGCCAATTTTGTGCCTTGGCAATGCTGAGGCTGTGAAAGTCTAGTCTTTACTCAACACTTCTTGTCATCTGGCATTGAGTGAATAAACTTCACTCAATGCCTGTGGACTTAGACAGATTTCTGTCTTATCAGCATTCTTCCATGTGTCCACCTATCATTGTTACTTAGACAACTTGTCTAATAAGTGTAACCAAGTAATCACTTGCATACATAGAACTTAGGGCATGCATAAAATACAAACATGTGTATGCCATTGTCCTGTAGGCATTCTTCAAATTGGAGACATTGTGATCAATGGACCCAATAATCTCCCCCTATTTGAAAATGTAAAAACCTAAGACAATGATATACACTAACATATAAGTTGCAAATATAATATTGCAGAAGAAAGCACATAAAATTGTATACACATCCAAAATTATGATTTTCATTAACATAAAGAATAATGTTTAGGCAGTGTGCATAATATAAAATACATTTCCTGCAGCCCTTTAAGAAAGACAAGATGTAACACCTCCGTTCGTCACATGAAATATAAAGGAGGGTACAGCCGGGGCCCCACGCCATATTCCATAGACAGTCGGCGATATTACTTATGAATATCAAAACCAATACACGCATCATAACTCAGAGCTTTCTAGCGGAAGCTTTAGGGGTTATTACAGAACTCAACAATCATGAATGTCCACTATATATAAATAACCACATTTATATATATCACAGTAATGTAACCAAAAATACACAAAAGTGTTTGGCCTTAAGGCCTTAAAGTTAAACTTCACGGGTGTGGATTACAAACATCGGCACGCAGGCCGACCACACATGAAAATGGTAAAACTATTTCTTTCATCTGTCGAGGGCCTGCATAACAGCATGGGCTTCAGCCCTCTATTTCCCGCTCGACTCTCCAACACCTGCATAGAGACAATCCACCCCGAGGGTGTCAAACAAGGCAACGGTAAGCTTTCAGCTGACCAATTAATAACGACCCTACCCCTTTCTCTAGGCAGTGGTATTCCTTCCCTGTAGGCATAGTATTTTCACAAGCAAATATCTCACAAAATGTGCACTCAAGCATAGTTCAATTTATCATAAAAATCTGTCGCACGGCACGACGCTCCATGCACTCAGGTCACATTATCGGTGTACTAGAAAACCAAGGTCCCACTACCGTTCAGAGGTCCCAGACATAACATCAAGTTTGAGCATTTTAGTCTTAATGGCACACATGTCTAAGACTCTAATTATGTGCTCTAACGAGACCAATAACTTAGGTCTACCAGTCAGTCAGACATAATGCGGGTACAGTTCAGCATTGCTCGTTGCTCAAATTGTTAAAATGACGCGGGTTAGTTTTCACTTACCCGTTCTGCACACTGGCCTTTAAGAGCTTGCAGCTCACACAATAGCCACACTGTCCTCCAAGGACTGGCTTCACAATCAAAAAGGGAGTTAGTGTCAGTGTTCATCACAATCATTTGGCGGGACCAACAGAAGCTCTCTTTCTGCATCCAAACTCAACCTAAACCCTGCAGCCTCCTGCAATGCCAGAAAGCTGGTTTTTCACATCACAAATAGCTCACCAAGTTCTATCACCGTTGGCGATATTCACTATCGCTCGGCGACAACCAACCGATCTTAAATTATGGATTTCTAGGGTATTTTCCTGGAATGCAACTCCCATACCCCGCAGACCCCGTATATAACTCATTTATACTCGGAGTCTTCTTTGCCACGTAAAATAAACATCACCAATCCAGACCAACCTATCCATATGGGCTTTATACAGCATGCCTATTCTGTACTACACATTTTCGGATCTTTATGCAAGACTCATTGGGATTTCATGAATCAACCCAAAGGAATTCCCTCTACTCTCCACCTTTTTGTGGAATCCAAAAGAAGGACTTCACTTGTCCAAGAAGGAAGATCGTTACCCTTGACGTTCTCTTTAGAGCCATGACACAGCTTTTCTGCGCAGATGGAAATGAGTGCCTCACATTCCCCTTCGCAAATCTAGCTTTAGATCTTGATTCCCGTCACAAGATCTACTCCAGTAACTTCAGCAAGCCCTAGCTGAGTTCTTTACTCCAGAACATGAACACAAGGAAGAGAGAGAGAGAAAAGGAAATAATGATTTCCCCATTCAAACCCCTCTGCATAAGTGGTCTCTGGTTTCACCCCAGCCATATGATAAACCCATCAAAACACATCATTCGCTCGGGTTTAGGCTGAAAAATACCCACTGCCTACTGGCCACTAACTAGTCATTTGACACGAGTCACCGCTCGGCCTATATTCTCGTTTGTTGACAAATCATCGAACGGAATGATAACAGGCCAAAATCATTGAGCTCCGCTCGACGATCTTCGTCGAGCTCAGCTCGATAATCTTCGTCTAGCTCCCCACGAGGATTTTCTTCAACCTGCGCTCGATGATTTTCGTCGAGCTCCACTCGACTTTAAACCTGCAATCTCACCAACTCTTTTTTGGGGTGCTATAATCCTCCCCACCTTACAGAAAATTCATCCTGAAATTTGCATACAACATCCAGAATACAGTAACCAATATGTTATAACATACATTTTTTGTACATCAAAAGCGCTATATCAGTTTATAACAAAAATATTATAACAGATTATACAAACAACTCGGGAAATTAAGCACGCATGGTTTGCTCCCGCTCCAATGTTAGCTCCTCTCAGCCACAGTTGTCCAATCGGACCTTGACCATCTCGATTGTCTTGTTTCGCAGATGCTTATCTACTTTATCCTCAATCTGAATGGGCCTAACCTTCGTCGTTAGCCTAGACTCGACCGGAACGCGATCATTCACAAATACCTGAGTTGGATCTTTCACGGCTTTACGAAGCACGGATATGTGGAACACATCATGTAATCCACTGAATTCTACCGAGAAAGCTAGCCGATAGGAAGCTTCTCCAACTCGCTCCACCACTTCAAACAGACCAAGATACCTCAGACTTAACTTTTTCAAGCACTGAATCCTTAACACGCCCTTTAATTGTTTGATTTTTAAGTATACCCACTCGCCAACCGCAAACTCTATGTTTCGGTGCTTGGCGATGTAATACTTTTCCTTCCTATCTTGTTCTATCAGTAGCCTCTCCAGGATAGAGTGTATCATTGAATTAGCCTCTTCGACTTCCTTACACTTATATAATTTTGACTCGCCTGTTTCCGCCCAAACTAATGGTGTACAGCATTTCCTACCATACAACTCTTCAAACGGTGCCATATTTATGCTAGCTTGATAACTATTATTGTAGGAGAACTCTACCATATAGAGATGGTCTTCCCACCTCTTCCCAAAATCCAAGGCGCACATTCGAAGCATGTCCTCCATCATTCTGTTGGTCCTCTCAGTTTGGCCATCCATTTATGGATGAAAGGTCGTACTGTACTTTAATTTTGCCCCTAACAACTGATGGATTAGTCTCTAATCATTCTAAGTGAAGCGCCCGACTCAATCACTTACGATACTACGGGGAAGACCGTGCAATCGTACTATTTTCTCAATATAAAGCTTAGCCAAGACTTCCAGTGAATCGTCCCTCTTGTTTGGAATGAAGTGAGCCACTTTAGTCAACCGGTTTACGATCACCTAAAGTGATTCATTACCGTGTTGAGATCTTGGCAAACCGTGCACGAAATCCATCGAAATATCATCAAACTTCCATTCTGGAATAGGTAGCGACTTCCGAAAACCTCCAGGCTTCTAGCATTCAGCTTTCACTAAGACACATGTCTAACATTTATCCACGTAATGTACTATGTCTTTCTTTAAACCCGGCCACCAGAACAGCTATTTCATGTCTTTGTACATCTTTGTGCTCCCTGGATGGATTGACTATTTTGTAAAGTGAGCCTCATACTTCACTTCTTCTCTTAGCTTACCCATAATCGGGACGCACAAAGAACCATCTTTTCGCAAAAGGCCGTCATCCCAGGAAAATTGGGCATATGACCCATCCGTTGCATAGCGTTGTAGACTTTCATCCAGTTCCGTTGCTCACCGAACCCTGTCTGCAAGGTCATACTGTACCTCCGACCAGTTTAGGCATGCACTTGCGGTTCTTTTCAAAACCAGAAATGTCCAGTTCTCCAATTCGTGGATCAGATGCTCGTCATGCACTCGCAACCAACTTGCCCCTTACCGGAGTCCTACAACTCAATGCATCTACGACCGCATTGCCCTTCCGAAGAGCATAGTGAATCTGGATGATGTAGTCCTCAAGGAACTCAACCCACCTTTATTGTCGCATATTTAGACTTTTCTGATCCAGAAGACACTTAAGGCTCTTATGGTCTGTGAAGATATCAACTTTCACGCCATATAAGTAATGATGTCACGGTTTAAGTGCAAATATCACATTCGCAAACTCCAAGTTGTGGACGGGGTAGTTCTATTCATGCACTTTCAACTGGAGTGAGCCATAAGCTATCACTTTTCCAAACTAAAAAGCACGCAGCCTAAGACACTCCCTGGACACATCATTATATTTCTCAATGTCGTCCATACCACATGGCGACGTCATAATAGGCTCCATGGTCAAACGAATCTTTAGCTCTTCAAAAGCTCGTGCGGACTCAGGCGTCCAAACGAACTTTTGATCTTTCCTCGTCATTGTTGGGAGTGGTAAGGCTATCCGCAAACAGTAGCCAGTAAGTCCAAGGAATGTATGACTTAGCTACAAAAGAAAACACAGGTCACTGCTGTATCGTAACTATCTTCGCGGGATCTACTTCCATTCCTACAACACTACCCGCATGGCCAAGAAAAACCCACCGACGATAGCCAGAATTCGCACTTTGAGAATGTGGCATAGAGCTTGTTCTTTTTCAGGGTGTGAAACACCATTCGTAAGTGGTTTGCATGGTATTCTTCAGAATGAGAGTACACTAAAATGTCGTCAATAAAGATGATGACAAATAATTCCAAGTACTCTCGAAATATTCGGTGCATTAGGTCTATGAATACAGATGGTGCATTTGTTAGTCCAAACGACATTACCGTGAACTAGTAATGACTATAGCGTGTACCAAACGCTATCTGGGGAATGTCACATTCTCGAATCCTTAACTGATCATAACAAGATCTTAAGTCCAGCTTAGAGTAAACAGTTGATCCCACTAGTTGATCGAACATGTAATCACCCTGTGGACTTGGATACATGTTCTTCTCTAACAGCTTATTAAGTTCTCTATAGTTGATATATAGATGCAAGCTACCATCCTTCTTTTCTTTTCCCTAAAGGGGCCAGTGCACCTCAAGGTGACACCCTGGGACTCCAATAATATTATCTTAGCAATTCTTCTGTTGAACTATTCAATGTGCCATCTCCCCTGGTTATTCTCTATATGGGTAGAGGGCTATAGGTTTCACACCTAGCACCACTGTAATAATGTCGTTGGTCTCGTGAGGAGACATCACCCCTATAGGATCATTAGGAAACACATCTGTATAAGCTGACATAATATGAGTGTCACCAAACCAGGCTTCGGCTTAAAGGCTGTTATTAGGCATGAAGAATTACTTCGTGCACAGCCAAACAAGTTTGACAACTTGGAGAGCAGACATCCATATCTTTCTCAATCCTCGCATACAAGCGAACTTAGTCCCTTGTTCGGTGATATTTCCCAGTGTGACTTCCGTGAAGGTGTAATCTATACTGGTACACTGCTCCAAGATCTAGTCCATACCTATGATCACATCAAACACAATTATTGTCAGCACAGATGCACCAACGTCCTGATATGACATCATAACGACATCTTAACATATCACTTTCTACCAATATTCACTCTTTTCACAACGGTCATATCATTCCACCCTTATCTGTGATACGAAGATAAGCACACAGGGCATATATTAAGCCTAATCAAATGACTTCTTGATCATTCATCACAACATGTCTATATACGTAAATCAAGTGTTGTATACATCGTTCCTTACTAGGAACTGTATGGTACATAATTACAATTATTTATGTACCTACATTCAACATTCCCTTTTTGTTTGGTGTCATCTAAGGGCCACTTTGGCAGTCTCGGGCTATAAGTCTTTCTTTGCTACACGAGTAGAAAGTGCGTGGAGTTCTCCCTACAACTGCTCCAGCCTTAGCTTTCTCTTTACTTGGTGCATCACCATGGAATTCTCAGGAAAGATGTCCTACCTTACCACAAGAAAAGCAAACATATGGACCACACCTTTTCTTTGTTCCCATGATTGTGAAGAGGTTGATTCCAATAGATGTAACTTCTTCCTCCACTTACAAGAGTTTGATTTTGAAATACTTACATAGTTCGGCACGTTGAACTCTTGCTTTGCCATGAACTTTGTCAAGTCCATTTCCAAAGACCTATCAGTCATTACCAAAACACAAAATCCATGTAACTTTGGACCCACCAATAGACGTCGTAGTTCATCGCGCAGACCATCATTAAATCTATTGGTCTTAGTCTCCTCGGTCTCAAACACAAACTCTGCATGTTGTCTCAGCACAACAAATGCCTGAAAGTACTCCTCGTCGGTGTACGGTCCTTGACTCAGACACATATTCAAAGGTGAAGCCGATGCTCTTCCCCTTGCCATCTGCTCAAGTACACCAACCGGCATGGGACTCACCACCGGAACAGAGGGTTGTACATGTCCATCATGTTGGGCCTTAATCATTGCAAAGACCACATCAACGATCAACCGGACCGTCTCTACCGAAGGAGGAGGTGTTGGTACCTTAGTTGGCGTATTAATCCCCATCGAATGGTGGGGATCTTGCTTCACCTCACTACTTCTAGTCTTCTACAATCGTGAAACACACAATTAAGAAACTAAAATATTGCAAAAGGAAATACTAGAAACGCATAAGTTCCCAAAATATGTGTATTTTCATTCATAAGTGGACATTCTTGAGTTCATTTATGTTATAACGGTAAGCACTTACACGTGTTCGCCACCCCGCAAAAGGATTTGTCCACGAATTCGTATGAGGAAGACCAAGACAAGATGATACCAAATTATAACTCCTCCGTACGTCACATGAAATATAGTAGAGGGTCCGGTCGGGGCCCCACGCCATATTCCACAGATAGTCGGCGACATTACTTATGAATATCAAAACCAGTGCACGCATCCTAACTCAGAGCATTCTAGCGGAAAGCTTTAGGAGTTATTACAGAACTCAACAATCATGAATGTCCATTATATATAAACAACCACATTTATATATATCTATGGAATGTAACAAGAAATACAGAAAAGTGTTTGGCCTTAAGGCCTTACAGTTAAACTTCAGAGGTATGGATTACAAACATCATTATGCAGGCCGACCACACATGAAAATGGTAAAACTATTCCATTCGGCCTTCGAGGGCCAGCATAGCAGCATGGGCTTCAGCCTGCTATTTCTCGCCCGGCTCTCCAACACCTGCACAAAGACAATCCACCCCGAGGGTGGCAAACATGGCAACGGTCAGCATTCAGCTGACCAATTTATAACAACCCTACCCCTTTCCCGGGGCAGTGGTATTCCTTCCCTGCAGACATAGTATTTTCACAAGCAGATATCTCACAAAACGTGCACTCATGCACAGTTTAATATATCTAAAACATCAGTCACACAACCCGACACTCCGTGCACTCAGGGCACATTATCGGTGTACCGAAAAACAAGGGTCCCACCACCGTTCAGAGGTCCACGACATAACAACAAGTTTGAGCATTTTAGTCTTAATGGCACGCAGGCCAAAGACTCTCATTATGCGCTCCAATGAGATCAATAACTTAGGTCTACCAGTCGGTCAAACATAATGCGGGTACAGTTCAGCCTTGCCCATTGCTCAAATTGTCAAAATGATGCGAGTCAGCTTTCCTCTTACCCGTTCGGCACACTTGCCTTTAAGAGCTCGCAGCTCACACAATAGCCACACTGTCCTCCAAGGACTGGCTTCACAATCAAAAAGGGAGTTAGGTCTAGCGTTCATCACAATCGCTTGGCGGGACCAACAGAAGCTCTCTTTCTGTGCCTAAACTCAACCCAAACCCTACAGCCTCCTACAGTGCTAGAAAACTGGTCTTTCACATCGTAAATATCTCCCTAAGAGCTATTGTCGTAGGCGATATTCACTGTCACTTGGCGACACCCAACTGGTCTTAAATTGTGGCTTTCTAGGGTATTTTCCTGGAATGCAACTCCAGTACCCCGCAGACCTCGTATATTACTTGTTTATACTCAAAGTCTTCTCCGGCACAAAAAATAAACATCGCCAATATAGACCAACCTGTCTAGATGGGCTTCACACAGCATGTCTATTCCGTACTACACATTTTCGGATCTATATGCAAGACTCGCTGGGGATTTCATGAATCAACCCAAAGGAATTCCCTCGACTCTCCACCCTTTTGTGGGGGATTCCATGCATATGCCAAAAGAAGTACTTCACTTGTCCAAGAAGTAAGATCATTACTCTTGACGTTCTCTTTGGAGCTATGACACAGCTTTTCTATGCGGATGGAAATGAGTGTCTCACTTTCCCCTTCGTGAATCTAGCTTTAGATCTTGATTACAGTCAAAAGATCTACTCCTGTAACTTCAGCAAGCCCTAGCTGAGTTCTTTACTCCAGAACTTGAACACAAGGAAGAGAAAGAGATAAAAAGGAAATAATGATTTCCCCATTCAAACCCCTCTCCATCTGTGGTCTCTGGTTTCACCCCAGCCACACGATAAACTCATCAAAACACAACAACGGCTCGGCTTTAGGCTAAAAATTTACCCACCGCCTACTAGCCGCTCACTAGTCATCTGACACGAGTAATCGCTCGGCCATATCCTCGTTTGTCGACAAATCATCGAATGGGCTGATAGAAGGCCAAAATCATCGAGCTCTGCCCGACGATCTTCGTCGAGCTCCCCTCCAAGATCTTCGTCGAGCTCCCCTCGACGATCTTCGTCGAGCTCCCCTTGATGATCTTCATCGAGTTCCGCTCGACCATCTTCTTCGAGCTCCCCTCGACGAACATTGTCGAGCTCCCCTCGATGATCTTCGTCGAGCTACCCTCGACGATCTTCATCGAGCTCCCCTCGACGATCTTTGTCGAGCTCCCCTCGACGATCTTCATCGATCTCCCCTCGACGATCTTCATTGAGTTCCCCTCGACGATCTTTGTCGACCTGCGCTCGATAATTTTCGTCGAGCTCCACTCGACTTTAAACCTGCTCTCTCTCCAACTCCTTTTTTGGGGTGTTACATAAGAAACTTTTCTAAGTTTCAGGTTCTCTTATCACTATGCCCCTACTTGGCTTCTTGGATACTTTCTCTGTATTCTCTTCTGACTTCTTTTCTTTCTGCCTTTGGAAGTAGTTGTATGGTTTTGGGAAATACTTGACGGGCTCCACAACATCTGGTGGTAATTTGCCAAACCTCTTGTCCCTTCTAACCTTTCTCCTTTCCTCTTGATTTTTCACTTGCTTGGCCCATTCTAGTGAGCTGTAGATTTTTCCCCTTTCAGTCTTTTTGTTCTTGACCAACTCCCAGGCAGATGGAATGGTTATCCTGGACTAAGGAATCCACTGTTCAAAATCTGGCCTTGTTTTCATCTCTTCCATGTACCTTTTTTTTCTTATCCTGACTTCCTCTTCTTCCTCAACAACAGAGTTTCCTTTGTCCCTTAACTTTTGCTCAATAGTGGGGCTGAATGTAGGACCTTCAGCAGCCCATTCTAGTGACATGCTATTGAGTATCTACTTCTCTGCATGTTGATCAGGGTATTCGGTACCATAATTACGTTCTTGTAGTGCTTGATGAGTCTGGTCAGGAACAATAGTGATATTTTCATATGATAGTTTTTCAAGCCCAAAGGATCCCCTTAGCACATTTGTGGTCCAGACAACATTTTTAGTGTTGGCCTTTATGACATTATTATCCCCCTTTTTGACTCCTTCAGAGACTGCATTAGTCAGAGAGGTGCTGGCCTTTGTCAGTTGTGCATCTATGTAATTTATACCTATAGTGACACCTTCACATTGACTTGGGCACAACCATCCATCTAAGACTTGGGCACAAGCATCCATTCTCCTTTCCAGAATATTCTTGTTCTTTTCAAACACTACCTTCTCTAAATTATAAACTACAAGCAAGTTGCTAGAAAGAATATTCTGATTTTCTATAACTCCATTTTGAAGATTGATAATCTCTTCCAACTTGTTATGAGTAAAGTCAACTACAGGAGTAGCTCTCAAGAAAAATTTGATAGTGCATGCCTTCAGCAGATTAACCTCAAATCTTATACATTTAATCTCTGTTGTTAAGTAATTTTTGAGGTTCTTGATTGAGTCATCAAAAAATTCTCCAATTACCTCCTATGGTCATCCAACAATCCTTTCAACTTGGCTTGGAAGAAGGGTGATATTTCATCAGCCCTTGTGGAAGTCCCTTGGTCACATTCCACCTAATTTATGTTCCTAGCAGGAGATCTTACTTCAAAATTAGCCATCCTATATTCAGATGAATGTGCATCCTCATTAACATCAGTAGCATTGCTGTCCTTCTCTGATGCAGATGAGTCTATATCATAGATTGTTCTTTAAGCAGGGAGTTCAGTATGAATCTCACCCTCAATCTCTACAATGTCTACAAGAACATTCAGATCTGTTGCTGTGTTGAAGTTATTATCATTCTACATAGACTCACCAGGATTCTCTTTCATAATCTGTAGATTCTCCCCCTCAGCTAGAGCATCTTCCAAGACTTGCTCTAGAAGTTGCTCCCCCTCACTTAGAAAACTATATCTACCTTATTTATCTTGGACTATGGGAGCAGTTTCTTCTTCAATAGGCGCTAGAGTTTTGACAGTCTCCCCCTCAATCTCTGTAGAAATATTGTTCACTATTTCTTCAGCAACCTGTTCAGCAACCTCAAATGGAGGTATATCCAATGCCTCGTTAATAGCAAGTTCTTAAGAATGAGTTCTACTTACTCGAATCATTGCTACAGGGTCAGAGGAAAATGATACCTGAGCACTTGTATCTCTCTCGGTCTCTACAGTAGACTCAGACAGTTGAGGATCACGAGGCTCGTCCTAAGCCTATTTTGATGAGCTGATGTAAGTGCTTTCCTATGGATCTAGAATTGCTTTCTTCTTCTTCTTGGCAATAGTCTGAGCATGAGACAAAAGAACTCTGTCCCATTTGTCATGAATTTTCAAGTCCATCCTCCTCATATGATGGATCTTTGTTCCTAGCCTTTTGTTAAGGATCCCTGGAACACTCTTCAGAAAAAATAGAGAAAGAATCCTTCCCATGTTTGGCTCTACTATACAGTCAACTATCCTTTGAAATAGTATCTTACCTCAATCAGTCTTCTTGGCTAAGATTATCCATGCCATCAGCTCAAACATTCTCTTGGAGATCTTGTCATGTGAGCCAGTCGTGCATAATAGGGCTTTCCCAATGACATCGGCTAGGAATTTGTCCTTTAGATTCAACTCCTTCCTCAGAATTGATCCAGTGGTGTGTTTAGAGAGTCCACACCACTTCAGTGAAGATTTGATATCAGTCTGATCCAATTCATCTTCTTCATCTGACTCTATGAACTTGGGTAGTTTCAGTGCCTTACTCAATCTCCTTGGGCTTATCTTAATCTTGTTACCAGTGGTGTAGGTCTTGAGTTTAGTAGAAGAAGATTCGACCTTAGAATTTGAGTATAACTGAAGTACCACTCGCTTCCACAGCAAACAGGGCTCAGACAATACAAATTCTAGGTCAGCTAACAAAAGCAGGTGGAGTCTATTTCTTCAAGTGCATCCTTGAATCCATTTTACACTAGCTCCGAGCCTTCGAACAAGAAATCTAACCCTTTTGGGCGCCATTACTTGAATAAATTTGCTGAATGTATTCCAAGCTTTCGTCGATTCGTCGCAAAGGGCAGAGAAGGGCTAGGAACTGTCTATTTTGCTTTGCACACACAACCTTTTATTTATAGTGATTTCTATTTTTAGAAGGTGGAGAGGTGCGCACCTATTTGTGATTAAGAAATCATCAACAGCCGGGATTGATTCTTATACTTGGCCGCAAAATAAACTCACAGGGAGCATACATTGAGTGAATTCAACGCTCTCGATCAACGCTCTCAACTCTTGCAGTTCATTCAACGCACTCGACACCTGAGCACTTAGACTCAGCGCACTTGACGCCTAGTATTATCTATGCGCACTCGACGCCTGGACCCTTAGACCATTTTTATTTGATGTATCCTACAGGGATTAAAACTACCTGCAACAATCATAAACTATATTTTGAGCTACTGAAGCTGGGCTAAATTCAACATGCCCAATTCAAATTTGAAGGTGTTGAATTTTGATTCATCTAGTGGTTTAGTGAATATGTCAGCCACTTGCTTATCTATGAGGACAAATTCAAGACTTATGTCTTTACTTTCCACACGCTCTCTAATGAAATGATACCTAATCTTTATATGCTTAGTCCTGCTATGAGAGACAGGATTCCAAGCAATAGAGATAACACTAGTTGAATCACAATATTATGAAGTTTTACTTATCTGTAGGTTGTATTCTTTGAATTGGTGTTGGATCCATAACAACTGAGCACAGCAATTTCCTGCTGATATATATTCTGACTCTATTGTTGATATTGCAACACTAGTTTGCTTCTTGTTGCTCCAAAATACAAGCCTTCCACACAAGAACTGACAGGAGATTGATGTGCTTTTCCTGTCTTCTCTACAGCTTGCAAAATCTGCATTTAAATACCCAGTTAGCTCAAAATCACTATCCCTATGGTACCATAAGCCAAGATCTAGTGTGCACTTAAGATATATCAGAATTATATTATCTAAAGAATAGTAAGACTCTTTAGGGAAAGCCTGGTATCTACCACAAACACATATACCATACATGATGTTTGGCGTACTAGCAGTAAGATAGAGGAGGGATCAAACTATGCCTCTAGACATGGTTTCATCAACAGGTTTCCCTATCTCATCCTTATCTTTTAACATACTTGACCCCATCAGAGTTTTCATTATGGAGGCACTCTCCATACAAAATTTTTTAATTAACTCTCTAGTGAACTTAAATTGGGAGATGGATAATCCATCTTCAAACTGTCTTACCCAAGAAATACTTGAGCTCACTCATACTGTACATCTCAAATTTCCCATGCATAAGTTATTGGAGCATGCGTTCAACGCTTCTTGGTTTACTAATAATAAATCACATTTGTATTTGATTATTGGGTGTTCATGATGTATAGATATCACAGGTCTAACACTAATATAATTTGGGCTTGTATTTGGGTTTGAACATAAGAGCTAAGGTGCTGTCGGTAAGCGATATCCAGTATCGCCACCAGGTGATAGTGGACTGAAGAGTTACAGCATTATCTCCACGCGGCGTGCAAGTTACACTCAATATCGCCCAACGACATTAATATCGCAAGACAGCCGCCCATAATTGTCCATGACCGATCTGTTATGCGAAAATTAGGAATACATGGGACACGTGGCATCCGGAGAGGATATCTTCGGACTGGCATATCCAGTGTCGCCAGGCGATATCGCTAAAATATAAAAGAAACTCATTTTTTTGTGGAGATTAACGAATTATAGAAATTGGAGTGTTCCTTCCCGTGCAACTATTCCAGAGAGCTCCAGCAACCAGAAAACTCCATTCTCCCAAGAAGGTTCAAGCGCGAAAGAGCGAGGATTCGTACATATCATCTGAAGAAACTTTGACAAGTATTCATCGGCATCATCAGCGCTTCATTGAGAGGGAGTTTTTAATTTTGAAGCTTATACCTTGTAATTTGTTTGTATTTTCATTGTAATTGATAGAGGGAATTGCCGCCTTGTTAATGGCGTCTAAGTCCTTGTATGGCTTAGGAGAGAATCATCATCTTGTGTGTGACATCCAGGTCCTTCTACAACTTAGGGAGTTATTGCTGCCTTGTGTGTAGTGACTAGTTTGTTGTTAAGATCTAGGGGAAGGCTAGTAGCAAAATCTAGGGAGAGATACATTTTAGCCTGCCGGTTCTTGTAAAAGGACCGGCGAAATCAAAAGTAGACTATATTTTTCATAGCCTTAATCTCTAGCTTTATAGAGATATACAATATTCTATTTATCACTTTTGAAATAAAATATTATCATTTCTGTTCTTATATATTTATAAGTGTTTAGTTCTATCTATGAAAAATTAGTTTTGATTTCTTTGATTATTTCACCAAGTAAACTCTGTTTAAAAAATAAATATTATTAACCCTTATTCACCCCCCCCCCCCTCTAAGGGCCCCTCGCAATCCAACAATTGGTATCAGAGCAATGTTACTCCAAATTGGTTTCACCGCTGGAGTAATGGAGCAAAACAATCACGTGTTTTCCGAGGGGAAAGGGATAAGTAGACCACCCTTATTCACTATTACAGATTATAACTATTGGAAAGCTCAAATGTGATGCTTTCTAATTGCTTTAGATATCAAACTACAGGGCATGATAGAAACATGCTACACTCCACCTATAACGGTAGTTGGAAGTGTTAGCATGGAAAACCCCAAAGACAAATGGGATGAAACTGATAAGCTTCGATGTAAAAATAACGCTAAGGCAATGAACGCTTTATTCTGCGCATTAGATAGAACTGAATTCAATAATGTATGTGCTTGTGAAACTACATATGCTATTTGGAACTTACTTGAAGTTACTCATGAAGGTACATCGTAGGTGAAGGACTCAAAGCTTTTCCAATTAGAGTCAGAATTTGAAAAGTTCAAGATGGAGGTCGATGAAGATGTAGACTCCATGTACACTAGGTTCAGTAAAATCGTGAATGACTCGAAGATTCTTGGAAAAAGTTTGTCAAACGGAGATTTAGTAAGGAAGATTCTTTGATCGCTTCCAAGGAAGTTCAATCCGAAATTGACTGCCATCTCAGAGTCACACAATCTAAAGACACTTCAAATTGAGAATCTTATAGGAAACCTGAAAACTCATGAAGTGGAACTGGGGATTCAACAACAAGAGTACAATGTGGAGCCGAGAAAGAAAGCTTTGGTGTTGAAGTCCAAGAAGGATGATGAGAGTGAGTCTGATGAGGATGTGGAAGAAGATGATGAAAGTGTATTTGTAAAGAAGTTTAAAAGATTCATGAGAAACCCTGAAAGAAGAAATTCTTTCAGAAAGTTTTTCAACAAGAAAGGGTCTAAGTAAAGGAAAGGAAAAGGAAAAGCTGATGGAGAGGATGATGAAGAGCGTCCACCACCTAAGTGTTACCATTGCAGAAGAGTCGAACATATCAGAAGAAAGTACCCAAAATATCTGAAAGTGCTGAAAGATAAGAGGCACAAGAAGAAGGATAAGAAGAAAGTTCTGAAGGTTAAAACCTAGGATGACATCACTTCTGAGGAGTCGAGCAGTTCAAGTTCAAAAACTGAAGAGGATGCCAACATGTTCCTGATGGAAAGAGCGTCTCATCATCTGATGACGAGTGAAGTATCCAAAGCGACACTGAGGTAACTCCTCCGACTTATGATGATTTATATTCTAAATTCTTAAAAACTTGTAAATATTTTGACAAAAGCTTAACTGAAAACAAAAAATTAACCACTGAGTTAAAAGTACTTTAGAATGAGAAAGTAACTTGTCAAGAGGATTGTCCCTCTTTGACAAGGATACTAGAACTTGAAAAGGATCTTTCAAAGTCTCAGACTCATGTTGATTCTCTTGCAAGGGAAAAAAAGACCTTAGAAAGATCTTTAAAATTCTCTAAATATCAAGTAGAAGGTAGTAAGAAGGCATTTGCAAACCGATGTGGTACAATAGTTGCTGAAAATACCGCATTGAATGCCCGAGGTTGTGATTTAGAAGTGACCACTAAAAAGTTTGGAGTGGGTTGAAAATCACTTAATATGATTTTGGCGAACCAGTGCTATAGTTCGGCAAAATTTGGGCTCGGATATACTTCTGGACACTATCGCCTGACGATACCCACTATCACCAGCGATAGCAAAAAGTTCAAAAATTCTCCTTTTTCAAATAAAAACAATAAATCTGCTGTCACTGCTACTTCCAACAGGAATTCACAAGATATTTTGAAAAATCCTTCAACTTCTTTTATCACGTGTGCCAAATGTAATAAGTTTAGTCACACCACTCACACTTGTAGGAAGATAGGACACTATTCTGTTAAACAAGTCTCTGTACCAAAGGCTTCCACCTACACTATGGGAGGAACCACTTGGGTAACCAAATCTTTACTCTCATCCTCATTTTAGGTGTGTTTGCAGGATAAGGACAAGGAAGATGTGTGGTACTTGTACTCGAGATGTTCTAAGCACATGACGGGCAACAAGTCAAAGTTCCTTAGCCTGGAGATAAAGAAAGGAGGGGTAGTTACTTTTGGCGATAATGGAAAAGGAAAGATCATCGGAATTGGAGTAGTATGCAACAATTCCTTTACTATATCAAATGTTTTGTATGTGAAAGATTTAAAACATAACTTAATGTCTATAAGTAAATTATGCGATATTGGTTTAAATGTATTATTTGACTCATCTTTAAACCTTTGCAAAATTTTTGATTCCAAAACAAATAATATTGTTTTTACTGCTCCTAGATTTCAAAATGTTTATATGATAAAATTTAATGATTTATCACATTCATCATTAAAGTGTTTTATGTCTAAAAAAAGTGATAGATTTATGGCATTGGCGACTAGGACATTCAAGTTCCAAGTTAATGTTAAAATTGTCACGAGATAAATTAATTAAAGGTTTACCTATTTTACATGGAAATTTATCTTCTTTATGTTCACCATGTCAAAAAGGTAAATTTTCAAAGTCTTCATTCAAAAACAAAAATGTTATTTCTACTACTAGACCTTTACAATTGATACATATGGATTTGTTTGGTCTAGTAACTATGCAAAGTCTAGAAGGTGGAAAATACACTTTTGTTTTGATTGATGATTATTCTCGTTTTTGTTGGACAATTTTCTTATCGTCAAAATCTTATCCATTCTTAGAATTTTATAAATTATGTATAGGCATTCAAAATGAACTTGATTTAAAAATAAAATGCATTCGTTCAGATCATGGAGGTAAATTTGATAATGATAAATTTGTAACTTTTTGTACTGAGTTAAGAATTAAGCATGAATTTTCCGCTCCTCGCACACAACAACAAAATGGTGTGATAGAGAGGAAAAATAGAACTCTTCAAGAACTAGCTCGTACTATGTTATCTGAATATAAATTAAATAGATTATTTTCGGCTGAAGTTATAAGTACTATATGCTATGTTATTAATCGTGTTATTCTTCGACCTTTCTTGAATTAACACCTTATAAATTATATTTTCAAAAGAAACCGAATGTATCATATTTTAAAGTTTTTGGATGTAAATATTTCATTTTGAACACTAAAGACACATTAGGAAATTTCGATGAAAAATGCAATGATGGCATATTTATTAGTTATTCTTCAACTAGTAAAGCTTATAGAGTTTTTAATAAAAGAACAAAAATAGTTAAAGAATCAATTCATTATAAGTTTGATGAACTTTTCTCTTGTATAGAAACTAATCCTACATGTAATGATGAAGAGCCCTTCCCTCCACTAAGGTCAGATGAAAATTAAATACTTGGAGACAAAGAAGAAGAAAAGGAAGAAGAAGTGCAAGAATATGTGCCTCCAAGTGAACTGAGATTTCAAAAGATCATCCACAAGATTTGGTTATTGGAGAACCATCAAGAGGGGTACGTACTCGTTCATCTTTACATGACTTATTTTCAAACCTATGCTTTATATTTGATATAGAACCAAAAGATGAGCAAACCGCTTTAAATGATGATTCTTGGTTTTTAGGTATGAATGAAGAGCTTAGCCAATTTGAACACAATAAGGTTTAGAAACTAATTGAAAGACCTTCAAATCATCTTGTTGTAGGTATAAAGTGGATCTTTAAAAATAAAATGGATTGTGAATCTAGGGTCACAAAAAACAAAGCTAGACTTGTAGCAAAAAGATATTCACAAATTGAAGGAATAGATTTTGATGAAATTTTTTCACCTACAGCACGTTTAGAAGCAGTTAGAATTTTTCTTGCATTTGCTAGCTTTAAAAGATTTAAACTTTTTCAAATGGATGTAAAAACTGCTTTTCTTAATGAGTATATTAAGGAAGAGGTTTATGTAGAACAACCTCCAGGCTTTGTTCATGATAAATTTCTTGACCATGTTTTTAAATTAGAAAAGGCCCTTTATGGTTTAAAACAAACACCTTGAGCATGGTATGATAGATTGACTGTGTATTTATTAAAGAATGATTACAAAATGGATAGTGCAGATTGTACACTTTTCATTAAACATGTTAATGATGGTATAATAGTTTTACAAATTTACGTTGATGACATTATTTTTGGATCCACCAATGAAGAATTATGTGATAATGTGTTAAAAATTATGAAAAATGAATTTTAAATGAGCATGGTAGGAGAACTCACTTATTTTCTTGGTTTTCAAATTACACAAAGGCATGATGGTATTTTTATTTGTCAATCTAAATATATTCATGATGTTTTAAAAAGATTTGGATTTGAAAATCTAAAACAAGCTAATACCCCTATGAGTGTCTCTTTGAAATTAGGAAAAGATGAAAGTGGAATTTCTACAGATCAAACATCATATAGAGGGATGATAGGATCACTTTTGTATTTAACCGCATCTAGACCTGATATTATGTTCGCAGTCTGTTTATGTGCTAAATTTCAGGCTAATCCCAAAGAATCACATTTAAAAGCGGTGAAATGTATTTTTAGATATCTTATTGGTACATCTAAGCTAGGTTTGTGGTATCCACATAATGATAGTTTTATTTTGCATGGTTATTCAGATTCTGATTATGCCGGCTGTTCATTAGGTCGTAAGAGCACAAGTGGCACTTGTCACTTTCTAGGCCCATCACTATTTTCATGGTCGAGTAGGAAACAGAATTCTATTACCTTATCCACCACCGAGGCTGAATACATTGCACTAGGTAGTTGTTGCGTACAAGCTCTTTGGATGAAACAAACCTTGGGAGACTTTGGAAAAAATCATGAAGCCGTGTAACTAAGGTGTGATAATAAAAGTGCAATAGATTTAACTAATAATCTGGTTTATCACTCTACGTCTAAACATATAGATGTTCGCCATCATTTCAATAGAGACCACATAAAACAAAATTCAGTAAAAGTTAATTTTATAAGCACAGATTCACAACTTGCAAATATTTTCATAAAATAGCTTCCAGATTCCCGTTTTTCAATGCTAAGACAAGAATTAGGAATCCTAGACATTTCAAGCTGATGAATTCACATAAGGATTTTTAAAAAACATTTATTAAAAAGTTAAAACAAATATTAAAATTATACTTAAAATAACAAACATATTACAAATACTTGTTCACAGTTCACTGACAACACATCATAGTTTACTGACATTACTACAAATACTAATTCATCACAGAATACAGAAATATGAAATAGCATATAATTCACTATCGCCCAGCGTTACTGGCTGTCGCCCGGCGATAACTCCAGAAGCCGTTTTCTGTCCAATCACCAGAAATTTATGTTATCCCCAACACTAGTATCCTCCAGTTCTTAAGTGGAGCTTTGACCGCTGCTCCGTGTTTGACGAGGTCGGTGCAAAGATTGTCATGCAGGCTCCATGATCGGGTTCTCCCACTTTGCCACCTCCGTCGGAGTTGGTTTCAGTTTGAGGCTCTTAGTCAGAAATTTAATAAATTTCTGAATTCTTGTGTGATGTTTTTCACTTACCTCGTATGTTCCTCGAATGACTCTTGCAAATCATCTAGTCCCGTGAGAGTGGTGGATTTCTAATGCTTGAAGAGCAATCACTACTCCGCATAGATTTAGCTCATAACACACGTGCACTAGTATAAGTGGTGCCCATACAAAACACTGTCGGTGCACAATCATCAAAGTAGATTTCCTAGTCAATCCAATTGTACTTCTTGTATAAGATACATTGGATTATAGCACCCATCAGTAATGTATTCAATTTCTTTCATATAGGATTCTTAAGTCTATACGTGTACCGAATAATTGATAAAATTAAGTCCACCACGTCAAACGGTTCTCTCTCCTAGATCATATAAGTCATGTAGCTCAATTGAGCTGTTATCTTTCTCATATCCCCGGACTTGATCATGATCGTATGCCTCAAAATGTATTGCACTAATCGTGCATCCAAGATGAGTGTGGCAGTAGATTGGATGAGGTTTTTCATGGAATAACATGTAAAACCATATTCAAGAGAGTCCAATATCAACCTTTTCTGTAATTCTCAACCACATCCAATACGTAATCCCGCAAAATCAAGCCAAATTCATCTCTCAAATCATGGTGATTTATCTCAACTGTTTGTCATTGAATTTTAGATCGCACTCTACCATTCAATTCAGTAAAATTAAGGTCCCTTAAGTAATTATAAAACTCCCTAATCAACACTGAAGAAAACAAGCCTAGTATTATAACAGACATTATACTTTCTATAGCTTGTAGGTTGTAGATATGTGCGTGTCAAACTTGATCGAATTCAATCTCTTATCCAACACCAATGTTTGTGTTCTCGATTCCTAGATATGTGTGTTGTTGATGCGCGAAATGCGACACTGCCCAGTTAACGGGTTGTTCGATCTCACAAGCTAGGTGAATAAGAGGTTGTGGGGATAAAGGATAAGTTTGATGGTGCAAGGGAGAAGCTTGCTCAAGCAGGGAAGAAGCTTGATCAGGAACTGTCAAGTAGACGTTACTTTGGCGGTTGGGCTCTTAAGGTTAGACCGAGAGAAGAAAAGAAGAGACGGGCCTCTAGAAGCGACAACAACAGACTTCGCTCGTCACGGCCCGAATGCCTCTCTTGCGACGGGCTTTCCTTTGATTAGAAAAGAAGTTACAGCTTGAGGTCACCCCTTTACAATGAAAGAAAAACAAAGGGTACAAAGGGGGGAAGCTGGCGGATAAGGAGAGGAGAATGCCAGAGGCCACGCGGACTAACCAGGGAGGTTTGCAGACCGCGCGGTCAGCTGATCAGGCATCTCGCTGGACTTAGCCGGGCGGACTGCTTGATCGAGCAGGAGAAGAAAAGGGGAGCAGGTCGCACGGACTGGGAAATCGAGTCCGCAGAAACTGATGTTGGGATCTCGACGCCTCTGTCGTTTCATCCCGTCCTACCAAATGAGAGTTATAGGGGCCTATTTATAGGCCCGAGGAGGTAACGGTGTTGGTAAGGTCACCACCGGTGAGGTGGTGAGCTGTGCGAGTACAATGTTGAGTCCGCGGAGTCTGCGCAAGGCCGCGTGGTTGGGTACTTGGAGCTGAAGATGGCTGCTGCTATTGGAGGACTAGGACGAGTTTGCCCCTACTGCGAGCGAGCTCGCGCTGGGCTATGCGAGCTGAGGAGGAGTTCGCCCGCATTTGGGTAGAAGCGGACACCGGGAAACTGGAGGGCTAGCTGACGGACTGCAAAATGAGTCTGCCCATCCCGTTGTAGAGAGGAGGCAGATCGTCAGTTGCCGAGCTAAGGTTCATCTAGCCGACTGCAGAATGAGCCCGCCTAACTTGTGATAGACAGGTTGAGCAGGCTGCCTGCTAGAGGCTTGTCTCCATTGCTTAGCGACAAGGACTGCCGACCTGGCAGACTGAGATCGAGTCCGCATACAGCTGGTGGACAGGAGGGCTGGTCGCCGTCCGGAAGTGCGGGCTAGAGAGCTGGTGGGAGGAGCGAGTTTGCCTCCCTTAGGCGGACTGAAGACCGAGTCCGCCACCTTCTGTCGAATAGAAGGAGCAGGTCGCTGCCTCTGGCTGAGCATTTAGCGTGTGGCCTGGACGGATAGGAATTTGAGTCTGCCACTCAGTTGAGTAGCTCGCACCTGAGAGGAAGAATGAACAACCACACGGTTATCCGAACTAACCACGCGGCTTGTAGGCGCGGACTGAGGAAGCAGTCCGCAGCCCCTGCTGAACGAGAGGCCGCTACGCGACCTGGACGGTAAGACTAGGGAGACCGCCCTAGCCGCGTAGATTGATCGGACTGAGAGGTCAGTCCGCCCACCCTTAGAAGGAAAGGCTGACAGGCCGCGACCTCCTGGTGCAGGTCGTGACTTGCATGCTGGCTACCTTGGGAGGGATCACCAATTTCTGGGTTAACATAATCCCCGCACTTTTTCTAGTTCTGAAGAGAACTTCGAAAATGTAGGAGACCCATGAAAATCATTATCCTTCCCTTGAGAAAAGGAAGGGGTAAGGAGAGATAGAATCTGATGTCTCTCCAAAGAAAAAATTTGCTAATGCATGGCCTTTTCCTGCAAAGGAAAGAATTAACATAGGCAGAAATAGGTACATCTTATACGTACATGGGTTTCTTTTGCAAAACGAAGAAGACATGAATGTCTCCTAATGGGCTCTGCAAAACAATGAAGGAGGGAAAGCAAAGAATAATGATAACTTTCAAGTACCTGAAGGAGGCTTGCAAGCACCTATTAACTTCTGCAAGAGGAGTAAATCAAAAGTATGATATAAAACTATGTTGCAAGTACCTGGATAGAACTTGAAAATATCGGCTAATCACTACAAAGGAAAGAGTGAGCAGTAGATATAAAATGAAATTAAAATGCAAGTACCTAGATGGAACTTGCAAATATTTGCTAATCTCTGCAAGAGAAGAGTAAGCAACTGATATGATAGAAAAGTAGGTTGCAAGTACCTGAAGGGAACATGCTAATATCTGCTAATCTTTGCGAAAGAAGAGTAAGTAGTAGATATGATAGGAAAGTAAGCTTCAAGTACCTGAAGGGAAACTTGTTAATATCTATTAATCTCTACAAAAGAAGAGTAAGCCGCAGATATGATAGAAAAGTAAGGTGCAAGTACCTGAATGGAACTTGATAATATCTGCTAATCTCTGCAAAAGAAGAGTAAGCCTAATATATGATAGAAAAGTAAATTGCAAGTACATGAATGGAACTTGCTAATATCTACTAATCTCTACAAAAGAAGAGTAACCGGCAGATATGATAGAAATGTAAGGTGCAAGTACCTGAAGAGAACTTGCTAATATCTGCTAATCTATGCAAAAGAAGAGTGAGTAGCAGATATAGAAGATAGAAAACAAAGTCGCAAGTACCTGGATGGAACCTACGAATGTTGACTGTTGATATGATAAGATATAATATGATAGGATAAGAGAAACATGGAAAACTCTTCTATTAACTGAATAAAGATCAAACCGCGATATGATTATCTCGCGTGATCAAGTATGATGTTTTATACATGAAATCCAGATCAGCAAGATGAAACCATCTTAATTTAGACTTATAACATCATGACTTATCAATCCAGGAGAACCAGATACTTTGATAAAATGATTCGCGTCGCTAGCATCTGATAAGAGAGCTTGTGGATAATCATCTAATAGAACTTTATGCATGCAGGGCATATAAGATGATCATAAGCCAAAAAGATAACCTGTCAACCTGCAAGAAGGCAGAAAAGACAAAGGAGGGCTAAATGCGCTCCCTCTGAAGGGCATAGAAGATAAACAAGCACAAGCAAGGAAATTCCTGTGGACGAATCGACTGATACACTGCTCTCTTGCCTCAGGTTACAAACATCGTTGATCAATTAGACTAGTTGCACCAAGTGGCCTATTGCTTGTCTGCGAATTTATCAGCTAAATTGTGGGCCCTGCGAAGGCATGGATCAAGAGTACCAACGAGTGTTCGGCCATCACAGTTGTGAGATGATCGAAGAGACAAGGCTACACTTGATCGTCATTGCTTGTCACGCAAATATAATCGTAACTGTAACGTATCTCTCAACGAGGCACGATAGAACTATCACAGGGTGCCTCTCCTAGGCACACACACACTGCGCTAGACACCGACAGGGATCCTTTGTCTGAAGTTCCCCATCATAGATTGAACGGCCCCCACTGAGAATATGCAAAAAAACTCCTTGCCATATATGGTCGTTGTGGTCTTATGCCGGAGGACAATCTATGGAGGGAACAACAAGACTTGGCGATATATCAATGGTTCAGTGATCTCTTTGGCAAAAATAAAAATATAGAGGAGAAGCATTATAAAAAGGGAACTGTGTCAGTATGAGATATCTAATGTAAGCTTTATTGAATGAAAATGAAAGAACACTTAGAAGTGTTTTAGAGAAAAAATGTTTGAAGAGTGTAAAGGAAAATATAATAGGCCCAGATTGCGAATAACATTGCGGACTTTGAGGAGCTGCGATTGGTCATAATTGATGACGCAAGAAATGTGCCCTCTTTGCTTTAGAATAGTCTTCCAAGGGCACCTTCGTCAATGACATCAATGCACTCAGAATGAATATCGATAGGCCCAAGACGACCTACATCCTTTATCTCCACATGCTTCGTCTGAACTTCAGTCACCTCCTTGCCCTTAGAGGTGGAAGGCTTCGAAGAATAAATTTTCTTGACCAGGTTGTTGATCATGCCCTCGGCAAGCAATCTTTTAACCAACCGTCGAAGGGCCTTGCAATCTTCGGTTAAATGACCTTTATCTCTGTGGAATTCACAGAATGGATCTGAATCTATTGATCTCTGATTCGATGATTGGTAAGGCCTTTTGGAATTTGCCTTATCTTTCATGATCTAGCAGGCTTCTAGCATGGCCTCATCGAGTCCAGAGCATGATAAGTCATCATATTGTAACTGATGTACAGAAGCTATTTGTATAGGTGGGGCTGGTAGCAGTAGCAATTGTTCGTGGGCACGATCCTGGCCTGGGAAGGAGTGTTGATGATGATGCTGGAAATTCTTTTTTTCCTAGAGTGGGATGGAAAATCTTTCCGAGGAGACCTCGGAGGCTGCTTGTAAGGTGGATTTCTCTCTATTACAAGCCTGGAGACAAAGTTGGAGTATCTCTTCTCACCACAGATGTATAAATTGGCTAATCCAATCAACTCTTGATATGTCCTCGGTGCTCGGACGTGGCCTCGAACTTGAGTGGTCATTCACGCAGACCGTGAATAAGAGCCACTCAATACATTTATTTATCGACGATATCAATGTCTAAGATTTCTTTTTGGAAACGATCCAAAAAAATTAGACCAAGTCTCGGTCTCTCGCTGCTTGATCTCTAAGAGGGCTTCTGGCCCACCCTTCCTCTTGGTAGAAGTAGATAATCTAAGCAGAAACTCGCTTCGCAAATCCGTAAAGGAAGAGATGGACTGACGACGTAGTCCATAGAACCAATCCCTCACTTGACCATCAAAGGACTTGAAAGGAGTTTGCATTTGGTAGTATCTGAAAGAGTTTTGAGAGCTACGGCTAATTCAAAGGCTTGAAGATGTTTGACTGGATCAATCTCTCCAGTGTAAATGGGTAACCGTTGCTCTCTGAAGTTAACTAGAGTCGGTTCATACCGAACATTCTCTGTAAACAGTAACTGCTCTTCTTGCTCTCTTCCCTAAAAATTTAGGAATCTTGCTGGACTTCCTCGGGCAGCTTCTCGGAAGAAGTTCTGACGAGCTGCAAATTCGTCATTCTGAGACCACAAAGGGGCTGCAGGCCCTTGCGGAAATGTTGGAGTGTAAAGAGAAGGATAGACCAGCGGATAGGCCGGTGGGTAGACTTGAGGAGTCTCGAATTCTGGTGTCGGATTGATTGGAGGAGCTAGCACTGCTAAAGATTGTGTTTCCAATCATTGAGCGATAGCAGCTAGAGTATGGTTGATCGCTTGAAACTGTTGTGCAGTTTCTCTGCAAGATTTCTCCAAGGCCTCCCAAAGATGTCACGACCCGCATTTTCCCCGAGGTTAAGAAGTATCAGAGTAAGGGAAAATACACGTTGTGATGCCACGTCGAGCAGGGGATAACTGCTGACGCTCAGGCGACCCACCAAAACCATAAATCACAAGTTTTAATTTAATAGAAAACCAGTTTGTTTGAAGGCCGTATCCCTCGGCACGGTGGATCAGCTAGTCCACGCTGAGAAAATATATATGCTTACAGTGGAAAAATACTTTGATTCGGTTAGTTTGACACCCTAAATGAGTATAAGGGTCCCCTAGAGACCGCTTATAGGATGCACGACACCTAAGGTGAGTATAGTATATATATATATATTAAAAGAGGTTTTACGCTTTAAGAAAATAGTGCTTTAATTAGCAAATATGTTATGCATGAGGTACATATAATAGTTTAGGGTTTTAAAATACCTAACGTGCAACCTAGCATAAAACCTTCCCAGAAGCAAGTAAACAACCCCAAGAGGGCAAAAACAGCAGTCTAAATTCATACTTAGCAAAACAAGAAAGCCACTGGTGGGCGTCGACAACCCGACACGAACCCACCGGTGAGTGTGCATGTCCATACAGAAAAGAAAAAAAAGTCTACCTCACAAGGGAGTGATCCGCAACTCTGCTACCCTGGAGGCTACCAGCAAGACCCAGCAAAAGTAAAGTCAGCCGCTCAATCGGCTACAACCTGGACCTGAGACATTCAAGAGAATAAATGCCTCAGCAAGGAAATAAACAAAAGAAAGGAGTGTCAGATCACTTGAATAAAGAAGTGTTTTCCAATCCGGCAAACAAGTACTAAACTATAAAGCAGGAAAAGAAAGAAGCATTTCTTAAAGAGCAATAAAGGCAAAACATAGTAAGTGTGAGCACAAATCTACCTGCTCTGGAAAGAATCAACCTGCAGAAGGAATGCATCAGCATAAAAGCAGGGAAAAACCAAAAGTAGACAATAGGAAACTAACAGTCTTAAGTTTGTGGGCAAATGACCGGGGTGTAAAAAAAAACAAGGGGAACTGGAGTGGGTGGCCACAGTGTCCAACACCAACAACCAGACCCCAAAAATACTCAAGGGTGAAAACACAACCGGTGGCAGCTTCAGGGTCCACACACCCAACAAGTTGGCCACAGTGTCCAAACTTAGTGGTGGCCACAGCTTAGCACACCCAATTCACCCCTCAGAGTCCAAACAACCACACCCCCTCTGGTCATAGCCCACGAGTCGGCATGCACAAACTAGCCGAACACCCCCAACATCCCCCTTAGGAAGGTAAAAGCTTTCTAACGGCCCTAAAGAAGTTCACATCCCAAGGCTATAACATTAGCCTAAAAAGAAATGGCGGGGCTGAGTGAGTCTACCTCGCTCAATGCCAGAGACTTAACTGCAAGCCCTGGCCATGGTGTTGAGTGAGTCTACCTCACTCAACGCCAAGCCTGCTTTGGCAAGTTTGACCACAACAGCACCAAACTAGCTTACCACTAGGCTTTACACAACCCGAGAGCTAGGATTTAATTCCAGCTCTCACTCCTATCTCTCCTTCCCGACCACAGCCTAATAAATTATACTATAACCCAAATAAGCCCAAACTCTACTCAAAGCCAGCAAACAGAGTCTTGGAAAATAAATTCCAAGGCTCATGCTGCTCTTTCTTAACCGATCTAGCAGCACTACCCTACCCTTAAGACACCATTACCCTTAGGCTAAAATTCCAAACAAGCTGCTAATCTAGCTACTAACCGAGATACTTGAAAGAAAGGATAGAGAAGCCCAAAACAAAACAGCCCCAAAGTGGCTGATTCAGCTATTGCACAGGAAATAAAATGAAATAAAGTAGTTGAGCAAGCTTTACAAACACAAAGGGGGCAAGGGCAAAGGAGCCACTTGCCTCTACTTCTCATAAGCAGCCGAAAAACTCCATTCTTCAGCTCCGGCGACAAGATCGGCCACCTAGGAAGCTGAGCTGGAGCACTTAAATCCACGGGTTGGACTAGCAGCCGAGCTTCCTAAAGAAAACCGAGAGCTGGAGATGTTAGAGAGGTAAAAGGAGAAAAACCCAAATTTCTAGGGTCTCTAAAAACATCCCTAACAGCTAATTAACATACCTAGAAAGCTAGATCTCGGCGAGAGCAGCTCAAATCCGCAAATTTCCGGGCAAATCGTGCTCTAGATCGCCGGAAATCACCAAACCAAGCAGCAGCTAACCTTCCGCCTCCGCCTCTTCCGCTGGAAGCTGTTGCTCGGGTTTGGGGAAGAAGAAAAAGGGATAGCTTTAATTGCTCAGCCCACTAGCATTATTTTAATACTATCTAGCAACACTAAGCTATTAAAATATTGCTAATTAGCCACCAAAGCTTTGATCTAATACTAGTTTATTCGGCCACTACCAGCTTGATGCTTATCTTTAACAGCTAACCCGAGACTCTGCTACACTCAGCCAGCACACCTTAATATATAATATATATAGCAGCCACTATAACTTAATGCTAACCCGAGCCCTACCCAGCAAGCTTTAAACTACTCCTAAAGAAATCGGCCACTAATATCTAATATATATATAGATATATGTGTGTGTGTACAGCACATATAATATAAAAAAAACTATAAACATATATATATATATCATATATAATAAGATATATAATATATATAATATAAACAGCACCCAAGCCACACACAAACATCATATATATATATACATACATATACATAATTGGCTAACCCTTTTTAGCCTAAAACAAGCTCCGGCCTTACCAAGCTCGATCACACCAGGCCAATTTCGACAAACGGGTAGCCACTACCGGCTAACCAAACGCACGTCGAAACGACGCGAAAAACGAACGATCTCGGATTTCGACAAAACTCGCACCGTAGCTAAACTCCATAGCTACAAACACAACGGCGAAGTCGAAAACAACATCCGACGATCAAAACTCGGGCTAAAACTACCCGAAGCCAAAATACAAGCATTCCCTAAGAGGCCCAACCGAGTCACCAAAACAGACTCCGGCTAGCTGAGGAATCTTGCAAACAGGCTCCTAATGAATCACTAGAGGAACCTAATGAGCTATGACCACGCTCTAGCGATGGCAAAAGCCGACAACGCGTCATCGTAACGCCAAGAAATGATCAAACCAAAATGCAGAAAACCGGGGGCGTTACAGTCACTCCCCCTAAAAGAAAGTTTCGCCCCGAAACTTTACACACAACCATATAAACAAAAGGGGGAAAAGAACAAGCTAATCAAAAGCCATAAAAGAGAGAGTGCAAACATACCAGGCACAAGTCAGGGGAAAAGGTGAGGGTAAGCCTCCCTCATAGCTGACTCCAGCTCCCAAGTCGCGCTTTCAACATCGTGGTTCTTCCACAAAACTTTCACCATAGGAATCGTCTTCTTCCGGAACACGCGATCCCGAGCATCCAAAATACGGACAGGCACCTCCACATAAGAAAGGTTCGGCTCTAACGGAGGCACAAACTCCAAAACCTGCCTATCACTATGCACACACTTCCGCAGTTGACTGACGTGAAAAACATCATGTACGCCGGGAAAATTTGCGGGCAACTCCAGCCTATAAGCTGCCACACCAATCCGCTCAATAACCCTGAATGGGCCCACATATCTTGGGTCCAACTTTCGGTCTTTTCCAAATCTCTTGACCCCAGTCATCGGAGAAACTTTTAAGAACACCTGGTCCCCCACAGCAAATTCCAAATCTGATCTACGCCGATTGGCGTTCTTTTCATATCTCTATTGGGCTATTTGAAGCTTTTCCCGAATAAGCTTCACTGAAATTTCCATCTCCTCGAGAGCCTCTGGACCCAACAATGGTCTCTCGCCAACCTCAGCCCAAAACAAGGGAGTCCTGCAGCGCCTCCCATACAAAGCCTCAAACGGAGCCATTTGCAAGCTTTCCTGATAGCTATTGTTATAAGCAAACTCCATAAGTCGCAAACGCTCGTCCCACGCCCCACCATGCTCCAGAATATAGCATCGAATCATATCTTCTACAATCTGATTTATCCGCTCTGTTTGGCCATTAGTCTGCGGGTGGTAAGCAGTGTAATACCTCAAATCTGTCCCCAATCCTTGCTGAAGACTCTTCCAAAAACGAGACGTGAACCTGGAGTCTCGATCTGAAATGATGCTCACGGGGATGCCATGCAATCTGATAACCTCTTCCACATACAGCTCAGCTATCTTTCTCATCGGGTAATCAATCTTGAACGGCACGAAGTGGGCACACTTCGTCAATCGGTCCACGATCACCCATACTGAATCATGCCCCCTCGGAGACCTTGGTAAGCCGGTAATAAAATCCATCGAGATGCTTTCCCACTTCTAAGTAGGAATCTCCAAGGGAGTCAGCTTGCCACCTGGTCTGCCATGATCAGCCTTTACTTGCTTGCAAGTGTTGCATTCAGAAACAAATTTGGCTATGTCTCTCTTCATCCCATACCACCAGGCAATCTGTATTAAGTCGCGGTACATCTTAGTGGATCCTGGGTGGTAGGCAACGCTAGAACCATGGGCTTCCCTGCACACCATAGCCCTGATATTGCCAACATTGGGAATGCAAAATCTGCCTCAGTATCTCAAGGTACCCAAATCATCTATAGAAAAATCTGGCAGCTCGCCTTTCTCAGCTCGAACATACAACCGCAGAAGGTCCGGATCATCTTTCTGATGTAATCTCGTGAGCGCGATCCATGAAGGCTCTGCCACTGCCAGACTACTCTGCCCATCACAGTTACCCACGGAAATGTCCATCAACAGAAACTCCTCTACCAAAGATTCAGCTGTGAGACCAAAGATCTTTCCTGTTTTCCGACTCAAGGCATCGGCCACCACGTTGGCCTTCCCCGGATGATACTGAATCTCAACATCATAGTCGGCCACGTACTCTAACCATCGCCGTTGACGCAGGTTCAACTCCTTCTGTGTGAAGACATACTTCAAGCTCTTGTGATCAGTAAAAATTCTGCATTGCACACCATATAGCAAATGCCTCCACAACTTCAGAGCATAGATCACAGCAGCAAACTCCAGGTCGTGCATAAGGTAATTCCTCTCATGAGTCTTTAGCTGTCTCGACCCATACGCAATCACCTTTCCATCCTGCATCAGCACGCATCCCAGTCCAATATGGGAAGCATCCACATATACCTCATACCCGACACCTTCAGTAGGCAAAGATAAAATAGGGGCTGAACATAGCCTCTTCTTTAGCTCCTCAAAAGCTTCCTCACACTTGCCATCCCAAACAAAGGCTACATTCTTTTGTGTAAACCGGGTCAACGGTGCAGACAGAGTCGCGAATCCTTTCACAAACCTTCTGTAATAACCTGCCAAACCCAAGAAGCTTCTGATCTCACGAGGAGTAACAGGTCTCGCCCACTCCATAACTGCAACGATCTTTTCTGGGTCTACTGAGATCCCCTCTTTTTTCACCACATGGCCTAGGAAAGATACTTGAGGCAGCCAAAACTCACATTTGCTCAGCTTGGCATAAAGCTTATGATCTCTCAGAGTCGCCAAAACTAGACGCAAATGCCGATCATGCTCTTCTGCACTCCGGGAGTACACCAAAACATCATCAATGAAGACAATCACAAACTTGTCTAAGTACTCCTTGAACACGCGGTTCATCAAATCCATGAAAGCCGAAGGTGCATTAGTCAAACCAAAATACATGACTAAAAACTCAAAGTGTCCATAACGAGAGCGGAACGCCGTCCGCGGAATATCAGACTCCCGAATCCTCAACTGATGATAGCCCGAACGAAGGTCTATCTTTGAAAACACAGCACTACCACTCAGCTGGTCAAACAAATCATCAATCCGAGGCAATGGGTACCTGTTCTTAATTGTAACCTTGTTCAGCTCTCTATAGTCGATGCATAGCCTCATCGACCCATCCTTCTTCTTTACGAATAGAACAGGCGCACCCCAGGGCGACGAACTCGGTCTGATAAAACCCTTTGCCAACATCTCATCTAGCTGGGTCCGCAACTCCTCCAGCTCTCGCGGGGCCATGCGGTACGGCGCCTTAGCAATAGGACACGTACCCGGCTCCAAATCTATAACGAACTCCACGTCTCTATCGGGTGGAAGCCCGGGAAGATCAGCAGGAAAAACATCAGGGAACTCACAAACAACAGGAATCTCTTCCAACTGCGGCACACGAACATCTGCCCCTACTAGAGAGACCAAACAGGCAAAACAGCTCAGAACAAGCAAATTGCAAGCATGTACAGCAAAAACAATCGGAGGCTCCTGGAGAGGGTCGGCATAAACGCTCCCAGGCTGACCGTCGTCCTTCACGAAATCCAAGCGCTTACCCTTACACTGGATTACCGCATCATATTTGGACAACCAATCCATGTCTAGGATAACATCGAAGTCCTCTAGATCAATCACTTTCAGATCTGCCTTAGCTAGAAAGTCTCCCAACAAGATTGGGCAGCCCTGAATACCCAAGTCTGAAACCACAGAGTCACCCGAAGGAAACTTGACGCTGAAAGCTCCGCCAACACGATCTAGGCTCAAATGGAATCGCTCCACAAAATCCCTAGCAACAAAGGAGTGGGTGGCGCCAGAGTCGAAAAGAACGCGCGCCCAACGGTTCTTTACCTTAAATCTCCCTGAAATGACCTGGGTCGAGGTCAACGCTTCCTCTGAAGAGATAACATTAAGCTTCCCTTTGCCTTTATCCGCCCGCAGGGGTGGCGGCAACGCCTGCAAAGGAACCACTGGAAGAACGGGCTGCGCCTGAGGGCACCTCGACTTGAGATGGCCCTTTTGCCCACACTGAAAGCAAGCTTTATCTTTCGACCAACAACGGGCCACATCATGCCCCTTCCTTCCGCACAGGGTACACACCACATCTCCTCTGGGAGCGCCCTGAATAGCATGGACTTGCTCTTTCCTCTGCGCTGCCAATCTCTTGAAGCACTTCTCCAGGGGGTGTCCTGGCCGGCCGCAGAAGCTACACGTCCCCTTGGTCTTCTTCCTTGTAACTGCATCAGGTTCCTGGGAGCCTTCCCCCCCAACAGACTTCCGCTTGTCTTGCCTCACCTGCAGGCCTCTGTTCTTAGCATTCTCAATGGCCTCAACTTTTAAAGCAGCTTCCACCGCTCCGGCATAACTGACTGCTCCGTAGGCATTTGCTAACTGCTGAACGTCGCTTCTTAACCCACCCAGAAACCGCTTAACCCAGTCTGCTTCAACACTCACAAGTCCAGGAGCAAACCGACTCAGTTTGCTAAACTCATTCTCATACTCACTAACCGTGAGTTTCCTTTGCTTCAAATGCAGGAAGTCATTCATTAACCGGTCCCGCTCGACCGAGGGCAGAAACTTCCTCAGTAGCATCTCCTTAAAGGTCTCCCAAGAGCATCCTTCCTTCAAGCTTTCCTTTTCCCGCAACCACCAAGTATTTGCTAGACCCTTGAGCTGATAAGCAGCGATCATCACCCTCTGATCGTCAGTGACTCCAGAATAAGAGAACATCTCCTCAATTACTATCAGCCAATCATCCAAAACCATGAAATCCGCTTTTCCATCATAGGTAGGTGGTCCAAGTCGCTGAAATTGGGATATGAAGGCCATCTCTGGGGGTACTACAACTGGAGGCACAAGAGGAGCAGGAGGAGGAGGAACAGCCACACCCCTAACGGGGTCCTGAGCTCTCTGAGCCTGCCCTGCCACTACTGCTACCAACGACTGGATCTGGCTCTGCATGTCCACCATCTGTCTTGCCAAGGCTTCATTACTTAGCCACAAGCTCTCGATCAGGGCCTCGCTCTGGGATCCCGAAGACTCACCCACAGATTGGGGAGTCGATCGCGTCGCAGGACGCTTTGCCATCCTATAATCGCACCAATCCTAATAAAAACCCATCCCAACTACTAAAGCAAGCCTACCCAGTACAGACAAGCATACTTAAATATGAATTGTGACTGCCACTCTTGCTCTGGGATTTGTTTTATAATGATGAGGTCATGCTTATCTAAGATGGCTCACAACCACCACACTAACTCATGTGCCTAAATCATGTATGCATGCTTTTATATTCGTTTTGACTCAAAACCATGTGTGTACATATGTCATCATGCAAATCTTTAGCCTCGCACGTTGTGCTCATGAAATGTTATGCTATGCATGCCGTGCTATGCATTCTAAAAAAGGCCTTAATGCATGCCATGGGTGGCGTACACATGAAAATGTTATGCATCCCATACTACATAACATTCCCATGCAACGAAAAAGAAAATGTGCTAGCCGCATCCATGTGGTGAGGTTATGCATCCCATACTACATAACCCTCACATGTTGCCTCCTATGGTGGATCCATATACGAACACATATTATGCATCCCATACTACATAATATGCCCCATATACTTCTTTATGCTTATGAGTGTAGTGTTTGTGCTTCGGCTAAGACGTGCTGATGACATATCGGTGAGTGTATGCTTATGAAGCTAAACATCTAATGCAATCAAAAGACAGGTTGCCCGACCAATTATCAAGACAACCTCCCTCTGATACCAACTGTCACAACCCACATTTTCCCCGAGGTTAAGAAGTATCAGAGTAAGGGAAAATACACGTTGTGATGCCACGTCGAGCAGGGGATAACTGCCGACGCTCAGGCGACCACCAAAACCATAAATCACAAGTTTTAATTTAATAGAAAACCAGTTTGTTTGAAGGCCGTATCCCTCGGCACGGTGGATCAGCTAGTCCACGCTGAGAAAATATATATGCTTACAGCGGAAAAATACTTTGATTCGGTTAGTTTGACACCCTAAATGAGTATAAGGGTCCCCTAGAGACCGCTTATAAGATGCACGACACCTAAGGTGAGTATAGTATATATATATATTAAAAGAGGTTTTACGCTTTAAGAAAATAGTGCTTTAATTAGCAAATATGTTATGCATGAGGTACATATAATAGTTTAGGGTTTTAAAATACCTAACGTGCAACCTAGCATAAAACCTTCCCAAAAGCAAGTAAACAACCCCAAGAGTGCAAAAACAGCAGTCTAAATTCATACTTAGCAAAACAAGAAAGCCACTGGTGGGCGTCGACAACCCGACACGAACCCACCGGTGAGTGTGCATGTCCATACAGAAAAGAAAAAAAAAGTCTACCTCACAAGGGAGTGATCCGCAACTCTGCTACCCTGGAGGCTACCAGCAAGACCCAGCAAAAGTAAAGTCAGCCGCTCAATCGGCTACAACCTGGACCTGAGACATTCAAGAGAATAAATGCCTCAGCAAGGAAATAAACAAAAGAAAGGAGTGTCAGATCACTTGAATAAAGAAGAGTTTTCCAATCCGGCAAACAAGTACTAAACTATAAAGCAGGAAAAAAAGAAGCATTTCTTAAAGAGCAATAAAGGCAAAACACAGTAAGTGTGAGCACAAATCTACCTGCTCTGGAAAGAATCAACCTGCAGAAGGAATGCATCAGCATAAAAGCAGGGAAAAACCAAAAGTAGACAATAGGAAACTAACAGTCTTAAGTTTGTGGGCAAATGACCGGGGTGTAAAAAAAACAAGGGGAACTGGAGTGGGTGGCCACAGTGTCCAACACCAACAACAAGACCCCAAAAATACTCAAGGGTGAAAACACAACCGGTGGCAGCTTCAGGGTCCACACACCCAACAAGTTGGCCACAGTGTCCAAACTTAGTGGTGGCCACAGCTTAGCACACCCAATTCACCCCTCAGAGTCCAAACAACCACACCCCCTCTGGTCATAGCCCACGAGTCGGCATGCACAAACTAGCCGAACACCCCCAACATCCCCCTTAGGAAGGTAAAACTTTTCTAACGGCCCTAAAGAAGCTCACATCCCAAGGCTATAACATTAGCCTAAAAAGAAACGGCGGGGCTGAGTGAGTCTACCTCGCTCAATGCCAGAGACTTAACTGCAAGCCCTGGCCATGGCGTTGAGTGAGTCTACCTCACTCAACGCCAAGCCTGCTTTGGCAAGTTTGACCACAGCAGCACCAAACTAGCTTACCACTAGGCTTTACACAACCCGAGAGCTAGGATTTAATTCCAGCTCTCACTCCTATCTCTTCTTGCCAACCACAGCCTAATAAATTATACTATAACCCAAATAAGCCCAAACTCTACTCAAAGCCAGCAAACAGAGTATTGGAAAATAAATTCCAAGGCTCATGCTGCTCATTCTTAACCGATCTAGCAGCACTACCCTACCCTTAAGACACCATTACCCTTAGGCTAAAATTCCAAACAAGCTGCTAATCTAGCTACTAACCGAGATACTTGAAAGAAAGGATAGAGAAGCCCAAAACAAAACAGCCCCAAAGTGGCTGATTCAGCTATTGCACAGGAAATAAAATGAAATAAAGGAGTTGAGCAAGCTTTACAAACACAAAGGGGGCAAGGGCAAAGGAGCCACTTGCCTCTACTTCTCGGAAACAGCCGAAAACCTCCATTCTTCAGCTCCGGCGACAAGATCGGCCACCTAGGAAGCTGAGCTGGAGCACTTAAATCCACGGGTTGGACTAGCAGCCGAGCTTCCTAAAGAAAACCGAGAGCTGGAGCTGTTAGAGAGGTAAAAGGAGAAAAACCCGAATTTCTAGGATCTCTAAAAACATCCCTAACAGCTAATTAACATACCTAGAAAGCTAGATCTCGGCGAGAGCAGATCAAATCCGCAAATTTCCGGGCAAATCGTGCTCTAGATCGCCGGAAATCACCAAACCAAGCAGCAGCTAACCTTCTGCCTCCGCCTCTTCCGCTGGAAGCTGTTGCTCGGGTTTGGGGAAGAAGAAAAAGGGATAGCTTTAATTGCTCAGCCCACTAGCATTATTTTAATACTATCTAGCAACACTAAGCTATTAAAATATTGCTAATTAGCCACCAAAGCTTTGATCTAATACTAATTTATTCGGCCACTACCAGCTTGATGCTTATCTTTAACAGCTAACCCGAGACTCTGCTACACTCAGCCAGCACACCTTAATATATAATATATATAGCAGCCACTATAACTTAATGCTAACCCGAGCCCTACCCAGCAAGCTTTAAACTACTCCTAAAGAAATCGGCCACTAATATCTAATATATATATATAGATATATGTGTGTGTGTACATCACATATAATATAAAAAAAACTATAAACATATATATATATATATATCATATATAATAAGATATATAATATATATAATATAAACAGCACCCAAGCCACACACAAACATCAATATATATATATATATATATATATATATACATACATATACATAATTGGCTAACCCTTTTTAGCCTAAAACAAGCTCCGGCCTTACCAAGCTCGATCACACCAGGCCAATTTCGACAAACGGGTAGCCACTACCGGCTAACCAAACGCACGTCGAAACGACGCGAAAAACGAACGATCTCGGATTTCGACAAAACTCGCACCGTAGCTAAACTCCATAGCTACAAACACAACGGCAAAGTCGAAAACAACATCCGACGATCAAAACTCGGGCTAAAACTACCCGAAGCCAAAATACAAGCATTCCCTAAGAGACCCAACCGAGTCACCAAAACAGACTCCGGCTAGCTGATGAATCTTGCAAACAGGCTCCTAATGAATCACTAGAGGAACCTAATGAGCTATGACCACGCTCTAGCGATGGCAAAAGCCGACAACGCGTCATCGTAACGCCAAGAAATGATCAAACCAAAATGCAGAAAACCGGGGGCGTTACAAAAGAGAATCCTCACTGGAACATGGAGCAAGGCTCTCGGCTGGATGATGGTCTGACATGAGTAACCACTGATTTCACAGTCTGATCGAGATCTGAAGGTCGTGTGTAAACTGTTGATGCACGAAATGCGACACTGCCCAGTTAACGGGTTGTTCGATCTAACAAGCTAGGTGAATAAGAGGGTTGCGGGGATAGAGGAGAGGTTTGATGGAGCAAGGGAGAATCTTGCTCGAGCAGGGAAGAAGCTTGATCAGGAACTGTCGAGCAGAGATTACTTTGGCAATTGGGCTCTAATTGTTAGACCGAGAGAAGAAAAGAAGAGACGGGATGCTAGCAGCAACAACAGCAGACTTCGCCCGACGCGGCCTGAATGCCTCTCTTGCGATGGGCTTTCCTTTGATTAGAAAAGAAGTTACAGCTTGAGGTCACCCATTTACAAGGATAGCATAAAAAAGGGTACAAAGGGGGGAAGCTGGCGGCTAAGGAGAGGAGAATTCCAGAGGCCGCGCAGACTGACCAGAGAGGTCGGCAGACCGCGCGGTTAGCAGATTAGGCAGCTCGTTTGACTTAGCCGGGAGGACTGCTTGATCGAGCAGGTCGCGCGGACTGGGCATTCTCCTCTCCTTAACGGGTTGTTCGATATCACAAGCTAGGTGAAGAAGAGGGTTACGAGGATAAAGGAGAGGTTTGATGGAGCAAGGGAGAAGCTTGCTCGAGCAGCGAAGAAGCCTGATTAGGAACTGTCGAGTAGACGTTATTTTGGCGATTGGGCTCTGATGGTTAGAGCGAGAGAAGAAAAGAAGAGACGAGCCGCTAGCAGCTGCAACAGCAGACTTCGCCCATCACAGCCTGAATGCCTCTCTAGCGACGGGCTTTCCTTTAATTAGAAAAGAAGTTACAGCTTGAGGTCACCCCTTTACAAGGAAAGCAGAAAAAAGGGTACAAAGGGGGGAAGCAGGCGGCTAAGGAGAGGAGAATGCCAGAGGCCGCGTGAACTGATCAAGCAGGTCCGCAAATCGCGCAGTCAGCTAATCAGGCAGCTTGCTGGACTTAGCCGGGTGGACTGCTTGATCGAGCAAGGAGAAGAAAAGGGGAGCAAGTCGCACGGACTAGCAAACTGAGTCCGCAGGAACTGATGTCGGGATCTCGACTCCTCTATCGTGTCGTCTCGTCCTCCCAAATGATAGGTATGTGGGCCTATTTATAGGCCCGAGGTGGTAACGGTCTTGGTAACATCACCACCGGTGAGGCGGTGAGCTATGCGAGTATAATGCTGAGTACGCGTAGTCCGTGCCAGGCCGCGCTGTTAGGGACTTGGAGCTGAAGATGGCTGCTACTGCTGGCGGACTGGGACGAGTCTGCCCCTGCTGCTGAGCGAGCTCATGCTGGGATATGCGAGCTGAGGAGGAGTTCTCCCATTACTGGGTAGAAGGGACACCGGGAAATTGGAGGGCTAGCAGGCGGACTGCAAAATGAGTCCGCCGAGCCCGCTGTAGAGAGGAGGCAGATCGCCGGCTGTCGAGCTAGGGTTCATATGGCATACTGTGCAATAAGTCCTCCAAACTCGCGGCGGAGAAGTTGAGCAGGCTGCCTGCTGGAGGCTTGTCGCCATTGCTTGGCGACAAGGACTGCCGACCTGGCGGACTTAGATAGAGTCTGCCTACAGCTGGCGGATAGGAGGGTTGGTCGCCGCCCAGATGTGCGGGCATGAGAGCTGGTGGGAGGAGCGAGTCTGTCTCCCTTAGGCGGACTGAAGATCGAGTCTGCCACCTTCTGCCAAATAGAAGGAGCAGGTCGCTGCCTTTGGCTTAGTATTTAGCGTGCAGTCTGGATGGATATGAATTCGATTCCGCCACTCAGTTGAGTAGCTCGCACCTGAGAGGAAGAATGAATCACCATACGGTTATCCGAACTAACCACGTGGCCTGCAGGGGCAGACTGATGAAGCAATCCGCATCCCCTACAGAATGAGCGGCTGCTGCGTGACCTGGGCAGTCAGACCAGGGAGAAAGCCCTAGCCGCGCGGACTGAGCGGACTGAGAGGTATGTCCGCCCACCCTTAGACGGAAAGGCTGACAGGCCGCGACCTCCTAGTGCAGGCCGCGACTTGCGAGCTGGCTACCTTTGGAGTGATCGCCGATTTCTTGGTTAACATGCGTGCCTTAGAATAATAAGCCATATTTATACACAGTAAAACATGGATTTTTTAGAAGTTGTTAATATCCCCGGTGATACTCACTGTTGCCAGACGATATCAAAAATAGAGATAAGTTGGATTTCGAAATGCAATTTCAATATTCAACATCCCTACATACAAGATCTGGAAAAAAAATTTGGTTCTTCTCGATTTACCTAAATAAATTGAAGAAAATTTAAAAACCACTATTTATCATCTTCTTCCCTAAAACCATGATTTTTTTTTGGAAAATCTACTTGGCAAACTCTAGATCTGAGTTTTGGTTACCCAAAAGTCATAGTTCTATGTTTACATTTCTTCAAACACATGTATCTATGATCCATTCACTCAAAAAACAAGTTTTCAAGTTCATCCCTAATTCTAGAAAAATGAACTTCAAATCTGAAAATTTTCTCCCTAAAATTTCATGAAATCATTTCTCTAACCATTTGAATCAAAAATACAAAAGAAAGGAGATAAAAATTTCCATCAACATACCTTTATTTGAGATTCTGCTATCATCGAGTTCGTATTTCGTCAAAGTTCTTTAGGAAATAATGCTCAAAATGATGCCTTAGACCCAGATTTGGCATCTTTTATATTTTTGCAATATCATTGATTGACGATATCCGATATCGCCCGGCGATATCCAAAATTTCTAAAATTCCCTCGCCTCTCAAATCTAGATTAGTATGCATCCAATTTTTTTTTTATTTGTTTATCTCATTAAGGCTTGTACAATGTGTATTTTAAAATTTTGAGTTATCTATACCATTGTTCAATTATTCAACCTGTTAATATCATTTTCTATATACAACTCTCCTAGTGTGTTATACTTGTGAAATTATTTCCGTATGCCTCTAAGTATGAGAAATAGTTTAGTTATGATAATGCACTCACACACACGTTTGTGAAACTCTATATATGACTTCACCATTAATACATATGTGAATTGTTGAAGTTCTACCATAACCACTAGAATTTCATGATGAACCCTTTATCCTTGTTTACTTTGCACAATTCATCTTTGATTATCTTATATTGCAACACAAGTGCATTCGGAGTCTTTTGTCATGCCAAAATAATAATATTATGTCTATTAAAAAACAAGAACATTATTCATTCACAAACCATCTTTGTTGATGTGTTTACAAAAAAAGAGCTGACAAGGAACCTCCACCAAACACTACTTACCCTCTTGATATGTCTTTGTAAGCTTTGTGAGGTAGAGCGCCTTGGAAAAAATTATAAAGTGTCTTGTGAAAACTTTATATGGCTATTAAATTAATCTTTTTGCACTAAATTCTTGGGTACATGTACAGTTAGTTGTGTATATTTCTATGTTATGTTGTTTTTTTAATATTTTACTTGTTCATGTACTTTTAAAGTTTTTCATATGTGTTTTCATCTAACTCTCACTGTACACACATTATTATCTCTAACATTTCTTCCCAAGAGAATTTGACCACAAATGATTCTAAATTATCTTCACTAGAGAATGTGTCTATGGTATAACTGGTTAAATTTACCAATGTTACATGTTCACACACTTTCATCATTTCTATACATTGGTTCACATGCTCTACACTTGATTTTTAATTTGTGCTTTTTCCTAGTTAGCTTCCGCAACCACTCTACTATTTCTTTTGATAATACCAAAAGAGGGAGAATTTTCTAAGAAACCAATCATATTAGGGTTACTTTTAATTTAAAACCTTAAATTAAAAACAAAATACATTGGTTCAATCTACTTAGATTTAGGGGGATACACATGTAGGGGGAGAGTTACATCCAAGAGGAGTTTGTGCACATACAAATTCTTAGTCTTGCTAATCATATTGACTAACACTTTATAGGTCATTCATGATTTCTTTCTAAGTGGATTTGTTATTATCAAAAGGGAGAGATTGTTGGAGCATGCATTTCACGCTTATTGGTTTGCTAATAACAAATCTCGTTTGTATTTGATCATTGGGTGTTTATTATGTGCAGATATCCCTGGTCTAACACTAATATCATATGGTCTTGGATTCGGGTTTGAACAGATGAGCAAAGGTGCTATCGCCAGGCGATATCCAGTATCGCCACTAGGTGACAGTGGACGGAACAGTTATAGCATTATCTCCACACGATGTGCAGGTATACTCGATATCTCCTGGCAACATCTATTTCGCAAGGCAAAATCCCACGATTGGCCATGACCGATCTGTTATGCAAAAATCAAGAATACGTGGGACACGTGGCAGCGGGAGAGGATATCACCGGATGGCAATATCCAGTGTCGCTAGACAATATCGCTAAAATATAACAGCAACTCATTTTTCTGTGGAGATCAACGAATTATAGAAGTTGGAGTGGTCCTTCCTGTGCAACTGTTCTAGAGAGCTTCAGCAACCAGAAAACTCCATTCTTCCAAGAAGGTTCAATCATGAAAGAGAGACGATTCGTACACTGTATCTGAAGTAACTTTGATAAGGATTCATCGGCATCTTCAGTGCTTTATTGAGAGGGTGTTCTTCATTCTGAAGTTTATACCTTGTAATTTGTCATTATTTTCATTGTAAATGATAGAGGAAATCACCGCCTTGTGTATGGTGTCTAAGTCCTTGCGTGGCTTAGGAGAGAATCATCATCTTGTGTGTGGCATCCAGGTCCTTGTGTGGCTTAGGGAGTTATCTCCGTCTTCTGTGTAGCGACTAGATCATTGTTAGATTTAGGGGAAGGCTGGTAGCAAGATCTAGGGTGAGATGTGCTTAATCCGGCCGGTTCTTGTAGAAGAACTGGCGAAATCAAAAGTAGACTACATTTTTCATAGCCTTAATCTCTACCTTCATGAAGATATACTGTACTCTGTTTTATCACTTTTGGAATAAAATATTATCATTTTTGTTCTTATATATTTTTAAGTGTTTAGTTCTATCTATGAAAAATTAGTTTTGTTTTCTTTGATTATTTCACCAAGTAAACTCTGTTTAAGAAATAAATATTGTTAACACTTATTCACCCCCCCCCCTCTAAGGGCACCTCATGATCCAACATAAGTTTGGCAAACTTCTTGCAAAGGTTATCATCAGTAGACCAAAAAATTATATCATCTACATAAATTTGGACTAGTATGATCTTGCTCCTGGATTCCCTTAGGAATAAAGTCTTGTCTATCTTTCCCCTTGAGAATTTTTTCTCAATGAGAAAACTAGATATGGTCGCATAGCATGCCCTATGGGCTTGTTTTAATCCATACAAAGCTTTCCTAAGTCTATAAACATGATTAGGAGAGTTAGGAATAACGAAACCTGATGGCTGCATAACATAGACTTCTTCTCTAAAGTCACAATTAGGAAGGCTGACTTCACATCCATCTAGGTTACCTTGAATCTCTTGTGGGCAGCATATGTAAGGAACAGTCTGATGGCTTCTAATCTAGCTATTGGGGCAATGGTTTGATCAAAATCAATACCTTCTTTTTGTCTATAACCCTTGGCCACCAGTCTAGCTTTATTCTTAATTATAACACAATTTTCATCCAACTTGTTCCTATTGATCCACTTGATTCCAATGATTTTATATCCTTGTGGTCTGGGAACTAGCTTCTAGACCTTACATCTCTTGAATTGGTTCAGTTCCTCTTGTATTTCCACAATCAAATATTGCTCTATATTGGAATCTTCAAATCTCTTGGGCTCAACCTGAGACAAAAAGCTGGAATACATAACTATGTTCATGCTTTTTCTCCTTGTTGTTACCCCTTGGCTGGCATCTCCAATTATCTGATTTCTGTGATGATCCTTTAAATTTCTAACAGTTGGAAGCAATCTCTCTTTAGCATCAAGGACTTTAATGGTTGGATCCTGCTAATCTTCATCCACATCAAGTGTGCTTTGTCCTCCTCCTGAAATACATACTCCCTGATCTTCATAATGGGCTGTAGGAGGAGCATTCTTGATGGTGAGTTTGTCCATCACCTATTCTATATATATAGATCTATATGAGGAGCTAGGCAGCTCACTGTTAATCATAGAAGATTCATCAAAAACTACATTTATAGACTCTTCTACAACTTGATTTTTCAAGTTGTAGACTCTATATGCATTGCTCTAGTTATTGTACCCAACAAATATTCCTTCATAGGATTTGGCAGCAAACTTAGTCAGATATGACTTCCCATTATTAAGACATAGCATTTGCTACCAAAGATCCTAAAATAGGCAATGTTTGGTTTTCTGCTTTTCATGATCTCATAGGGAGTCTTCTTATCATATTTGTTGACAAAAGCCCTATTCAAGACATGACATGCAGTATTAACTACCTCAGCCCAGTAGTATTCTGGGAGAGAAGTGTCACTTAGTAGTGTCCTTCCCGCTTCTATGAGAGTTATGTTTTTCCTCTCAGCTATCCCATTTTGCTGGGGTGTTCTTGGAAAAGAAAATTGTTTGAGAATCCCTTGTGCTTCACAGAATTTTATAATTGCATCAGACTGAAATTCAATACCATGGTCACTTCTGATTTTGACCAAGTAACTGTCCAAATCATTCTGAATTTTCTTGACAAAGTTCCTGAAGATGTCAAGGGTTTCAGACTTTTTCTTCAAGAAGAAAACCCAAGCAAACCTGGAGAATTCATCAACTATTACAATTGTGTAGACATTCTACATAGTCTATAAACTGGCATAGGACCAAACAAGTCCATATGAAGGAGATATAAACACCTCACAGAGACCTTGGCCCCATTGCACTTAAAAGAAGCTTTGGTCTGCTTGCCCTTTTGGCATTCAGAGCAAATTCCCTCCTTGGTGCATTTCATTTTGGGACCATTCCTGACTATCTCTTCACTGAAGAGTTTACATATAGTCTTATAATTCAAGTGAGCTAGTCTCTTATGACACTACATATAATATGAGACTTTCTAATTAGCAATTAAACATATAGGAGAGTCTTTACTTAATCATATAAAGTTTAAGCAATAAACATTTCCACTCCTAGTGCGTATCAAGATGAACCTTGGTCACTTGACCTCTTTATTTGACACTCATCTTTGTGGAATACAATGGCATAGCCAAGATCATATAGTCTTCTTATGTTAATCAGGCTGTGTTGCAACTCTTCCACATAAGCCACTATTGAGATTGATACTATGCCATTGGTAATTATACCATATCCCTTAATGACACCTCTATCTGAACCTCCAAAGATAACTTTAGGTCCATTCTTCACAGGAGTGTATTCCTTCAAGTGACATCTTGTTCCATTCATGTGCCTGGAACATCTATTGTCCAAGTACCATATAAGAGTATGGGTACTTGGACTATCCTGCAAAACATAATTTAGGTAACCTTAGGACCCCAAGAAGGTTTGTGTCCTTGGTGCATGCTAGTCTAAAATTGAGCATGTCTACCTGTAGCTTTTTTGACAGGAAGACTAACTCTTGCCCGGGCACATTTAGATTGTGTCAGCAATCTATGGCAAAGTGACCCACTTTGCCACCGCACCAACACTCATGGATATTGTATCTCCTCATCTGAACTGCACTTATTGGCATTCCAAAAGCAATCTGTTCAGAAGGGAGAGCATCAGCCATCATCAAGTTTCTCTCAGCAAGGATCTGACTGAAAGTAAGTTTGTCAGTGTATGTACTTGGCTTACTTTGAATACTACTAACAACAGTTTTCTTTGCAGTATACAAGCTGTTGATGGCATTAGAGATTGTCAAGTTTGGCTTTTAGACTGACTTACTTATGGTCTGAGAGTTTGCTGGAAGAGCTTATCAATAACCATTGCCTTATTTTTGAGTGAGGGGGCTGGGGTACCAAAGACAAATGGTTCATGATGGGCCATCTGAATTTCCTCACGTGGGGCCTTAAAAACACTCATCCCCTTATCATACCTTCCACCATATCTATGAACATTTTTGTTCACCCTTGGGATCTCCCATTCTACTAGTGACCATAGATACTTTCTTGGTCATACCTCTTTGATGGTAACACTACTTTCTCAAAAGATATGGGAGGTTTAATTGGAGCTTTGTATTTCCCTTTGTAATGGCCAACTCTAGGGTTCCCCTTGAATCACAAACCCATCTTATCCTTTTGAGAGGTGAAGGAATCTATCATGGGCAACATTGTATGAGGCTTTGAATATTTAGCCACAATAATTTCTCCCTTTGGAGCTTCTCTTCAAGATCCATAATGATTGTGTTCTTGTGGATGATAGTCCCAATCTGGATGATTGTGATGTCCTTCAGTTAGCTGACTTTCCTCATCTTCTGATCCAGCAAAGCTGTTGAGTCAGACTGCAGGCAAGTAACTAGTTGTAGGGAGTTAATGTCCTCAGCTTGTTTCTTGGTCAAACTCGTGCTTCTCTTTAAGGCATCAAAAAGGGTACCATATTTGTCAGTCAATTGATTGACATCTTTCTCAGATTCTGACCCATCTTCATCACAGGATGAAGATGCATCAGAATTTGGACTAGTCTCATATTCTGAACCAGAAGAGGAGCTAGACAGTGAATATACCTTATCTGGACCAGGATGATCCTGACTGGATTCTTCATCTATCATGGCCATGAGACCATAACTGTTATCATCTTCTTTATCTTTCTCAGTGTCACTATATGAGTGTGATAGAGGGGCCCTGATGCCTATCCTTATAGTAGGATTGTCTTATTCCTCTTCTTTAACAACTACGGTAAATCGCCCAATATAGGCTCCATCTTCTGCAGAATCTAAAGTAGCTAAGTCACTTTGACTCTAGCTCTTGTCATTCTTGGCAATGAAGTTCTTTTCCTTCTTGCCCTTTTGGTGGTGATAATTCTTCTCACCATTTTACTTTCTCTTGACTGGGCAGTGACCTATGATATGCCCAGGCTTGCTATAATAATAGCAAACAAGTTTAGAAGAAAACTATTTACTGGGTTTAGAGTTATACATGTCTCCCTTAGAGAACTTCTTATCTGACTGGTGATGATCCTTCTTGTGATGTGAAGAGGAGGAGGGTCTATTCCTCCACTGCTTTCTCTTCATCATTTTTTAGAACTGCCTGGAGATGGAAGCAAACTCTTCATCAAACATATTGTTGTCTAATGAGTTTGGCTCATTGCTTTTTGAATCAGCAGGTATCCTTGTAGGAGACAGAATCCTTTCCTTGCTCTTCTTAGAGCCCTCAGCCTTTAATGCGACAGTCTTTTCCTTTGCTTTAAATCTGTTAGTGGACTCCTCCTCCTTCCTAGTAGTCAGCTGCATCTCATAGGAGAGCAACTTTACAAATAATGTGTGTGGAGGAGTTTTAGAAAGCTTGGCCACCTGTCTAATCACACATACTTGGTTTCCCAGTCTCTGGTTAGAGATCTGAGGAACTTGTTATTCAGCTCATAGTTGCTGAAGACCCTCCCATAGGTCCTCAGCTCATTCACCACTCTAAAGAATTTTTCATAGCATTCAGCTATACAATCTTTCTTTGTCTGCCTGAAGGCTTCATACACTTGGTTAAGTAAGGATTTCCTATCATCTCAGACTTCTTCAGTGCCTTCCATATAGACCACTATAGTGTCCTACATTTCTTTGGAAGTATTACTGTGTACAAGATTCTGAAATGTAGAATCATCAATAGCACTAACAATTATGTTTTGTGCCCTTTTGTCCATGGTAGCCAGAGTGACCTCATCCTTGGTCATTTCAGAATTTTTCTTAGGTGTCTGGACAATGGCATCCAGAACTGAAACCTTCATGGGGATGAAGGGTACGTATTGTACTATAATGAAAATCTTGGGGTCAGATGCCTCCATAAACAATCTGACCCTTTCTTTCCAGATACCAAAGTTCTCCTTCTTGCAGATCGGAAGCTTCATGGATCCTAACTCCTTATGGTTCTCACTTGAACCCATAAGGATACTCTTAGCTACTCTTGGAGATCAACTCAAACTGTTAAGTCCTTTTTTGAGTAACCTCTCTCTGATACCACTTGAAAGTCTTTTGTTTCAAGAGTAGATAAACACCTAGATGGGGTGAATATGGTTTTAAAACTTTTTATACTTTATCTATTCTTTGGTGTGTTGTAAATTTAGTTTAACTTAGCTTTCAAGATCACACAACCAACACACAGGAATTTATAGAGGTTCCCAAGATTATGGATACATCCACTATCCCTCCCACTTTTCTAACAGATTGTTAGACAAGGCAACTTCTCCAAACTCAGTTCAATGATCTTACAACTCAGATCCCTCGGGATCTCCAAGACTTCTTCAAGTCCTACCTCAGGCCCAAGGCCCAACCACTCAGAGCAAGCAATGCTCCTACAGCTCAGTTATCAATAGATCATCTAACTCAGACTTATCTCAAAGTCCTATAACTCAGAGAGAATGACTCCTGTACCTCAGATCTGAACCATATCCTACCTTAGTCAAAAGGCCCTACCACTCAGATTCACTACTGAATCCTACACCTCAGGCGCAAAGGACCTACAGCTCAGATACACACTAGGATCCTACCTCAGGAACATAAGCCCTACAACTCAGCCTTTATGATTTAGGCTTACAACTCAAATCTGTTAAGATCCTACAGAATGAAAATGATTGTTGTTGATGCATGACACCAGAGAAATAAACTGTCTTTTTCTTCCAGAACTGAGATGTCTTAGTCCACCTTTCTTCACAATTCTAGGAATGTATCTTGGACTATGAAGACACTAAAGCTAGGGTTAGCTTGAGCTTCAACTTCTAACTCAGAGGGAAGAGCTCTCTAAACTTATTGTTGAAGATGAGTAGATCAAATAGCTATCTTTCTTGGACTTTTAGATCAGAAGAAAGAATTGTTTCTTCAAGCTCTACAACTCTATTGAGAGGAAGAAGATGAAGTTCAGCACTTTCCAAAAGCTAATCTCTTTTTCTGTGATCTCATTCTTTTCTATTATGCCGTCCAACGGCTCTTTAAGCATTGGGCCCACTAGTAGTTGGTAACTGTTGGTCTACTTTTGCATTAAATGTTCTACAACAGGCAAGCAGCGACATTTTTTGTGTACTATTCACTTCCCGCAACATTTGAAATTTTGCTAACGTCAGCACCTGTGGACTTAGTCAAATTCAAACAATTCAGCATAGGTGTTGAGGGAAGGCTTGTCACTCAATGCCAAAACACTTAGTCAGTTTTATACAATGATCAGGCATTGAGTGACCAGTCATCACTCAATGAATATAGACTTTTAGTTGACTAACTTATTAGGTGTTGAGTGAACCTTCATCACTCAACGCATTTGGACTTAGCCGATTTTCTTTATATGAAGGCATCGAGTGAAGCTTCTGCACTCAACCCTTTCTGCCTTTTCCCGCCATCTTGATGAGGCATTGAGTGAACATCCTTCACTCAATGCTTCTGTACTTAGTTGAATTTCTGTTGAGGTTACATTGAGTGAACTGCTCTCACATAATGCTTCTGGACTTAGACAGATTTTCTGTCTACATCTTCTCTGACTTTGACAGCATGAGCTCCACTCTACGCTTTTGGCTCTGGGCATTGAGTGAACTGCCTTCACTTAACGCTTTTGGACAACTAGATTTTTGCCATGACAATGTTGAGGCTTTGACTATTTTAGCTTTACTCAATGCTTATGGCTCTAGGCATTGAGTGAACTGCCTTCACTCAACGCTTCGAGACTTAGCCAATTTTCTGCCCTAGCAATGCTGAGGCTTTGACTGTCTAGTCTTTACTCAATGCTTCTGGTCATCTGGCACTGAGTGAACTGCCTTCACTCAACGCATGTGTATTTTGACAGATTTCTTCCTTATCAGCATTCTTTAATGTTATCACAACCCGCATTTTATCCAAATTTAAGTGTGTATCAGAGTAAGAGAAAACATGTGTCATGATGCCATGACATGCAGGGGACAACTGCAGATGCTTAGGAAAGACTCCAACTCTACATTTTATATGAAATTCATAACTATTTATGAAGAAAATCCGGTTAAGTTAAATTAATTAGCTGTATCCCTCGGCTCAGTGGATCACTATTCCACAAGTAAAGATATAATTATACGCTGCAGAAAAATAGTTTGTTTCCAATTGTTAACACCCTACATGAGAATAAACATCCCAAAGGATAACTCATGAAATGCATACCTCTAAGTTTTTAATATAAGTATAGAAATATTTTGTACGCTTAGTTAAAATATGGTGACATTTGCTTTAAAAGATGACATTAATGTGGTAATAGAAATGATACTTTTATACTTTTAAATTATCTAACAAGCAACCAAGCATAAAACCTCCCAAAGAGCAAGTAGGAACCAATAAATCCTACAAAAGTGACTTAACAGCTAGCAAGTACTTAACATTAAACAAAATCATGTGAGCGTCAACAACTTGACACGAACCCACCAAAACATTGTATGTCTGAACTAAAGGAAAAGTAAACAACAACTACCTCACAACTGGTGAGGAATAGACAGTTGCAGAACACTAGTCTAAATCCAAAACTCTTAGCCGCTCAACTGGATACTTCTCTAATCCTGAGGAATTCACAAGAAAAGAATACCTTAGTAAAAAATATTCAAGTGGTGATAGGAAGGTCAGTAAAAACAATAAACAAGGAGGCAAAAGGGTTACAAACTCCAAATCCAAGAATAGCTGACGAAACCTCAACAAGGTAAGGAATAAAATTATAGTAAACAATTAACTTACCAAATCCAAGAGTAAGGTATTTGCACCAGGTGCAAATAAGAACTAAACTTCATAAGATACATATGCAAGTAAGTATATAAATGTAAGAAATTGGTTAACTCAATATTAGTGAGCAAAAACACTGGTATAATTCGATACCTATGGGTGGAGACACCTGCGTCGACACACCCATAATAAAACTTCACAAGGGCCCACGGAAAGGAGGTCTTATATCTTAACACTCCCAAACCGGGGAAAAATCGGCACCTATGGGGGAAGACACCTCCGCCTGCACACCCACAGTCATAAAACCATCAGGGTCAAAAGATCTGTCAACAAATCGGCAATCTAAGCAAATACACAGAAAAACCCATAACCAAGAATTGGACTTCTCCCACAATAAATTCAGGAATAAATCCCAAAACAAATTGGCCTAAGACCAAACTTGACAAAAATAGCAGGCACTAGACTAATTGTATTAACTAAACTAGCCTACTGGTAATGTACCATGTATCAGCAAAACTAAAACTAAGTCCATAGAAAAGCATTGAGTATACTCGACACCGCGTCGAGTGCAGTCCATGCTCTCGACGCCAACAAAAAAATCGGATGGCGTCGAGTGTATTCAGTTCACTCAACGCCGCGTTGAGTGTAGTCAGCACACTCAACGCTATTACCTTGGATTAAATTCTGATGGCGTTGAGTGTCTTAAACACACTCAATGCCGCGTTGTGTTTGTACATCACACTCAATGCTTTTATACTTGGCATTAAAATCTGATGGCATTGAGTGTATTAAAAACACTCAACGCGGCGTTGAGTGTGTACAGAACACTCAACGCTTTTATACTTGGAGTTAAAATCTGATGGCGTTGAGTGTATTCAACACACTCAACGCCGCGTTAAGTGTGTACAACACACTCAATGCTTTTATACTTGGCGTTAAAATCTGATGGCATTGAGTGTATTCAACACACTCAATGCCACATTGAGTATGTATAGCAAACTCAACGCTTTTATACTTGGCATTAAAATTTGATAGCATTGAGTGTATTCAACACATTCTACGCCGCATTTAATGTGTACAGCACACTCAACGCTTTTATACTTGGCGTTAAAATCTGATGGAGTTGAGTGTATTCAACACACTCAACGCCGCGTTTAGTGTGTACAACACACTCAACGCTTTATACTTGGCGTTAAAATATTATGGCATTGAGTGTATTCAACACACTCAATGTCGCAATGAGATTGTACAACACACTCAACGCTTTTACACTTAGGCTAGAAACTAAATGTCAGTTCTAAGGCTATACTCAACGCCTAAGACAGAAACTTGGCAGAATGATATCCTACCTAAACAGAGGATATTAGACTTACAATAACCACTAATTTTTCAATAATTTAATTAATAGTATTAATAATTTTTTTGACAATATCTAAACCTAGACCAAGAACAACTTACTGTTATGCTCACTTAGGAAGAGATTTCTCCGTAACAATGCTCCCTCACCACAGCCACTAGTTTGTTGCTAAGCTAAGCACTATTCAACCTACTTGGATAGAAATAGTAACATGAAAGCTTGGCAAGGGTGTAAATCACCACTTGCCCCAAGTTTTAGCGAAAACGAATTTGATAAGGAGGAGATCCTACCCTAATTTAGCTTCTCTACCGGGAAGAAATAAAGAAAATGTGAAATAAAACAAACAAGGGGGAAACCACCACTTGCCTCAAATCGCCAAATCTGGCAACGCAAACACTCCTCCTCAAGAATCTGGCCGCAAGATCACCTAAGCAACACTTCCATAGAAATGTAGATCTAGGTGAGAGCTATCCGGATCTACAATCCAACGACGATATCGAGCACCAAAGCTCTTACAATCGACGGACGAAGGCTCTCCAAAGACAGCCAATTTCTCTCTTACGCAAACTGGCCGACGGTTTCAAGAAGAAGACGATGAATTGGGTTTCCGTCTTGTCACAAGGCTTTTTATACTAATATATATAAGTATTATAATAATAATTTATCATTATTTAATCGTCCAAATGACTCAAAATTCACACAAACATGGATTTCAACAAAAATCGCACCGTAGCTAAATGTCGACGCTACGAATCTAATGCAAAAGTCGGAATTACAATCTGACAAACCAAACTCGAGAAAAATTCTCCCGAAGTCAAAATATCATCATTTCCAAAAAGGCTCCACCGTATTCCAAAATGAACCCCGACTCGCAAGGGAATATCAAAACACAGGAGAAATTAGCCAAGCAAATGCTCCTAAACTAAAACCTCGGATACCAACTAGCAAAAATCACGCTCTAACAATGGTAACCACCAACTAATGGTCAACATAATTCTCTGACATAAATTTTACACCAATAAAGAAATTAAATTAAACATCAAAAAAATCAGGGGTGTTACAGTCACTCCCCCTAAAAAGAAGTTACGTCCCGAAACTTTGCACACAAGAGATTTCACTATAAAAGGAATATAATCAATGATTATAGAAGGGAAATTCATACCGTAAGAAACTAGGAGAATAGATGAGGATGAGCCTCCCTCATAGCTGACTCCAATTCCAGGTGGCGCTTTCCACGTCTTGGTTTCGCCACAAAACTTTAACAAATGGTATGGTTTTCCTCCGCAACACTCAATCTTGAGTATCCAGAATTCGGACAGGCATCTCAATATAGGAAAGGTGTGACACCTCCATCCGTCAAATGGAATATAATAGAGGGTCCGGTCGGGGCCCCACGCCATATTTCATAGACAAACGACGGAATTACGTATGAATATCAAAATCCTTTCTACTCGCATTTTAACTCAGAACATTCTAGCAGAAGATTTTAACTTGCAAGAACTCATCAAATGAATGTCCACTAAATATATAAACAACGCATTTATATATATCACAAGGAATATATACAAACACACAAACGCTCACGGACTTAAGGCCTTACATGTTTTATCTTTATAAGTGTGAGTTCATACATCGGCACGCAGGCCGGCCACACATGAAAATATAGTTCTTCACACGAACTTCAAGGTCGTACAAGAAGCAAGGGCTTAAGCCTGCTCGATCCAATTCAGCCCGTCAGGACCTGCATATGGACATACACCTCACGGGTGATAAACAAAGCAACAGTCAGCATTCAGCTGACCAATTATAACGACCCTACCTCTTACCCGGGGAAGTGGTTCCTTCCCTGCATGCATCGCAATCACAATATATTTATTTATATATCACAACCAGTGCTCTCACGCACAACATCATCACACACGCCGGCCTTCGTGCTAGACGCTCCGTGCACTCAAGGCACGCTTACGGTATACCGAATCATCCTTAGTACCACCACCGATTAGAGGTTCTTAACTTGTTGGCTATGGGAATTAGTCTACTACAAAACGCATGCTAGAGACATCCTTGCCCATCCCAATCAGAGGTGTTCACCTCATGGCAACCACTGAGCATTTCAGATCGACCCACCACTATGGTGTAACAACCCAGGATTGGCCCGTAGCCCCCCATTTGCATTACCACCAATCGATCTCTCACAACGCAGGTACAGGTTAGCCCTTTCCCATTGCTCAACTCGTCAATAGCGCAGATCTTGACGCGGGTAAGCTTTCCCTTTTTTGATCAGCACACATAGCTCCCGCAGAGCCGCTTTTCGGTTAACCACACAGCTCACGCAGAGCATACAATTCATGAAGCACCCACAACACAAGGAGCTCATGCAGATCTTCCAAGATATATTGGAAGTATTCACAATTCACAAGCATCGTCACAAACTCCGTAAAATACACGTTTCATACACGGAGTCTTCTCCGATTCGCAAAATAAACATCACCAATCCAGACCAACCGTCCGGATGGGCTTCATACAACATGCATATTCCGTACTCCACATTTCCGGATCTAGATGCAAACTCAACTGGGGATATCAACTATCAACCTGCTGGAATCACTTACGCTTTCCACCTCTTGGTGGAGGATTCCATACACATGCATAAAGGAGGACTTCACTTGTCCAAGAAGGAGATCGTTACCTTTGACGATTGCTTTGGAGCCATTGAAATTTAGTCGGATGGAAATCACCACAATGGCCTTGCCTCCACAAATATGAACTCGTCTCTTGATTCGGAATACTGAAGCTCCTCCGATAGCCGAATTCCTTCTCCTCTTCCTTCCTTGCTCTCCCCTCTCTCTATCTCTTAGAAAGAGAATGGCCAAAGATAAATGAGAGTTTATCCTTCAACTCTCAGCCTTATAATAGCAGGAATATCCCTGGACTATTAGATCCCAATTAAAGTAAATGAACGACCACAAATTGCCCTGAAAGCTCTATTTTTGGGCTGACACGGCTTGTGACACGCCCGTATATCAGGTCGTGTACCTTAAGAGGTACACAAACCGACTTAACCCAAATAGGATATGACCAAGTAACACGCCCGTGTGACCTGACACGGATTAGGATACGCCTGTGTCATGCCCGTGTTAACCGGGCCTCATTGCGCTGGCAAAATCCAAAGAAGGACACGTCCTATGACATGCCCGTATCATAGGCTGTGTGCCTCACTCGAGACCTACTCGAGATCCACTCGAGTCCGCCCTGCGCCACACTCGAGTACTTAGAGCAGGACACGGCCTTGGACATGCTTGTGTCCTTGGTCGTGTGCCTCACTTGAGGCCCACTCGAGACCCACTCGAGACCGTCCTGCGCCTTACTCGAGTATACAGAGTAGAAAACGGCCTTGGACACGCCCGTGTCCCTAGCCGTATTGCCCAGTCTACAGTCCAAGGATTTTTGGGGTGTTACAATCCTCCCCCACTTATAGAAATTTTGTCCCGAAATTTAGTTCAACTGTAGACACCAACACAACCACCCGTTGTTGCAATTTTTACAGAATGGCCCGGGTTTAGAGCTTAGAGGCCGCAGCTTGTCTCGCCCCACAACATTGCACAAATATAAGTCTTTAACAAACATACATATACCATGTACTTAATTACATCACGAAAATAGTAAAGTACACTCTTTCTTTTATTTCCGCTCATCCACATCCTTCATACTCCGCTTTATGGCCTTTTGTAATTCCAGAATATACACGTAAGGCTGTTGTTCTTCACGATTTGATCTTTACAGCTCCTGTAATTCGAGAGTGTACACTCGAGGTTGCGCCCGAGATGCAGATGACTCTATCACTGCCTTGTCCTTTATCTCATAAGGCGCACCTATCTTTTTCTCACCCATTGAAGGGCCACTCCAACAATCAATGGCTATATGTCCCTGCTTCCCACAATGAAAACATGTACGTGACTCAATACGTACTTGCCCATACGTTGCTCCTGAAGCAACATTCGATTGAGTTTGTTCAGTAGGCCTGAGCCTCTTCTTATCTTGTATCCTAAGCTTCGATTGTTCCGACTGCGGAACTTTGAACTCTGGATTTTCCACCACTAAGTTCTTCTTGTCCTGCACCCGTTTCAAATCCTTTTCCACCGCGCGGGTTGTATCTACTAACGCTTGGAAGCCTTGGTTATTCGAACTCGGGAGTGCCAACCGCAGCTCATAACGAAGTCCCTCATAGAACTTATTCGTCTTCCGCGCCTCCTCAGCGAAAGTAGACCCTGCATAGTGCCCTAGCCTGGTAAACTCATGCAGGTAAGTTTCCGCATTACACTCACCCTGCACCAGACATTGGAACTAATTTTCCATTGCAATGCGCTACGACACTAGCAAATACTTTGCACAAAATAATCTTGAGAATTCCTCGATCAATATGTCCTCTAGGCATCCGCCTGCCAAGTGGTGCAATTCCACTTCATCCCACCAAAACCTCGCCTCTCCTTCCAGCAGGAAAGTGGTTAGAGTAACTTTCTGCCCCTCGTCAGTCCTGATTGCCGTCAGGATCCTCTTCACACTTGCGAGCCAGTCCTCGGCCTGCATTGGGGAACCCGCCCCTACAAACGTAGGTGGATTAAAATCCATAAACTGTCTCAGCTGCTCGTCATCTGCATGGTCATCAATCAGAACCTCAAACTTCTCTTGCCTCGCACCAAGCCGTACTGGAACCACTGCATGCCTTGCTTGCCCAATAGGATATGCATTTAGAGCTTCGAGCACGGCCTCAGTAACTAAACGTAAGGTCTCCGCCGAGGGGTGGAGGTGTAGGTTCCTTAGGTGGTTTCGCACTCTCATCAGAACGCTGGGGTTCAGACTGCCCAGCTCCACTCCTCGTCTCCTATAAGTGGACAAAACACCATTAACGTCCATTCCAAAATGGCAAACTTACCTACTATACACGCTCATGCTCCTCAAACACATGTATTGCATTCCTAGTGGACATTCGTGAGTTTAATTATGTTATCCCTACCAAACTTCCCTCTGATACCAAATTGTAACACCTCCATCCGTCACATGGAATATAACAGAGGGTCCGGTCGGGGCCCTACGCCATATTTCACAGAAAAATGGCGGAATTACGTATGAATATCAAAATCCTTTCTACTCGCATCTTAACTCAGAGCATTCTAGCGGAAGATTTTAACTTGCAAGAACTCATCATATGAATTTCCACTAAATATATAAACAACACATTTATATATATATCACCAGGAATATATACAAACACACAAACGCTCACGGCCTTAAGTCCTTACATGTTTTCTCTTTACAAGTGTGAGTTCATACATCAGCACACAGGACGGCCACACATGAAAATATAGTTCTTCGCACGACCTTCAAGGGCCTACAAGCAGCAAGGGCTTCAGCCCGCTCAATCAAATTCAGCCCGTCAGCACCTTCATATGGAAATCAACCCCAAGGGTGATAAACAAAGCAACGGTCAGCATTCAGCTGACCAATTATAACGACCCTACCCATTACACGGGGCAGTGGTTCCTTCCGTGCATGCATCGCAATCACAACATATATATTTATATATCATAACTAGTGCTCTCATGAACAACATAATCACACATGCAGGCCTTCGTGCCAGACGCTCCGTGCACTCAGGGCATGCTTACGGTGTACCGAATCATCCTTAATACCACCACCGATTAGAGGTTCTTAACTTGTTGGCTTTGGGCATTAGTCTACCGCAACACGCATGCTAGAGACATCCATGCCCATCCCAATCAGAGGTGTTCACCTCATAACAACCATTGAGCATTTCAGATTGACCCACCAATGTAGTGTAACAACCCGGGATTAGCCCGCAGCCCCAAATTTACAATGTCACCAATCGATCTCTCACAATGCAGGTACAAGTCAGCCCTTTCCCATTGCTCAACTATTCAATAGCGAAGATCTTGATGCGGGTTGGCTTTCCCTTTCCTATTCAGCACATAGCTCCTGCAGATCCGCTTTCCAGTTCAGCACACAGCTTACACAGAGCATACAATTCATGCAGCACCCATAACACAAGGTGCTCACACAGAGCTTCCTAGATATGTTCGAAGTATTAACAATTCACAAGCATCCTCACAAACTCCATAAAAACACGTTTCATACACGGAGTCTTCTCCGATTCGCAAAATAAACATCACCAATCCAGACCAACCGTCCGGATGGGTTTCACACAGCATGCATATTCTGTACTCAACATTTTCGGATCTAGATGCAGACTTAACTTGGATATCAACTAATAACCCGCTGGAATCACTTACGCTTTCCACCTTTTGGTGGAGGATTCCATACACATGCATAAAGGAGGACTTCACTTGTCTAAGAAGGAGATCGTTACCCTTGACGATCTCTTTAGAGCCATGGAAATCTAGTCGGATGGAAATTACCACAACGTCCTTGCCTCCACAAATCTAAACTCGGCTCATGATTCGGAATGCTGAAGCTCCTCCGGCAGCCGGATTCCTTCTCCTCTTCCTTCCTTACTCTCCCCTCTCTCTATATCTTTAGAAAGAGAATGGCCAAAGATAAATGAGAGTTTATCCTTCAACTCTCAGCCTTATAACAGCAGGAATAGCCCTGGACCATTAGATCCCAGTTAAAGGAAATGAACTGCCATAAATTTCCCTGAAAGCCTTATTTTTTGGCAGATACGGCTTGTGGCACGCCCATGTCACAGGCCGTGTACCTTAAGAGGTATACAAACCGACTTAACACGAACAGTACACGGCAATATGACACGCCCGTGTCATAGGCCGTGTGCCTTGACAAAGATTTGGATATGCCCGTGTCCATCCGGTGTTCACTAAGCCTCATTGCCCTGGCCAAATCCAGAGAAGGACACGTCCTCTGACATGCCTGTGTCACAGGCCGTGTGCCTCACTCGAGACCTACTCGAGATCCACTCAAGTCCGCCCTGCGCAACATTCGAGTACTCAGAGCAGTAAATGGCCTTGGACACGCCCGTGTCCTCAGACGTGTGACACACTAAAGGCCCACTCGAGACCGTCCTGCTCCTTACTCGAGTATGCAGAGTAGGACATGGCCTTGGAGATGCCCGTGTCCCTGGTCGTGTTGCCCAGTCTACAGTCCAAGGATTTTTGGGGTGTTACAAAAGGTTTGGCTCCAATTGGGGCTCAACATCAATAATCTACCGATTGCTGAGTACACATTTCCGCAACTGGCTTACGTGAAACACATCGTGCACACTAGGAAAATTTGTGGGCAAATCAAGCCTATAAGCTGATACACCAATATGCTCAATAACCTTAAAAGGTCCCACATACCTCTGGTCTAACTTATGATTCTTTCCAAATCTCTTAACGCCGGACATTGGGGAAACCTTCAGAAAAACTAGGTCCCCAACCGCAAACTCCAAATCAATCCTTCGATGATTAGCGTTCTTCTCATAATGCTCCTGAGCTATACGGAGCTTTTCTCTGATATGCTCAAAAAAATATTCATTTGTTCTAACGCTTCAGGACCCAGCAATGGTATCTCACTAACCTCGGCCCAAAACAAGGGAGTTCTGCAACGTCTCCCATACAGGGCCTCAAACGGGGCCATCTGCAAGCTCTCTTGATAGCTATTATTATAAGCAAACTCCATCAATCGGAGTTGCTCATCCCACGCTCCTCCGTGGTCAAAAATATAACATCTGATCATGTCCTCCACGATCTGATTCAATCTCTCCGTTTGACTATTAGTCTGGGGTGATAAGCGGTGGAGTACCTCAGATTGGTACCCAACCCTTCCTGTAAGCTTTTCCAAAAGCGACATGTAAACCCGGAGTCTCGATCTGACAAAATACTAATAGGCACTCCATTTAGCCTAATTACCTCATCCAGGTACAACTCTGCTATCTTCTTCATGGAGTAGTCAATCTTAAAAGGCACGAAGTGAGCACACTTCATCAGTCTATAAAAAATAACCCAAACCGAATCATTCCCTCGGGATGATCTCAGTAATCAAGTAATGAAGTCCTTGGAAATACTCTCCCATTTCCAACTTGGAATATCCAAAGTCGTCAACTTGCCTCCCGACCTTCTAAGATCGGCCTTAACTCGCTTGCAAGTAAAGCACATAAATACGAACTTGGTTATATCACCCTTCATTCCGAACAACCAGGCAATCTGTTTTAGGTCATGATACATATTTGTAGAACCTGGGTGGTAGGCAACACTAGAATCGTGCGCCTCACTGCACAACTTAATTTGAATGTCCTTGACAGCAGGGATACAAAATCTCCCGCGGTACTTCAAAGTACCTGCGTCAACAATGGAAAAGTCAGGTAACTCCCCTTTCTTCGTTCTAAGATAGAGGTGCAGCAAGTCTGGATCGTCCTTCTGATGTAGCCTGTAAGAGTAACCCAAGAAGGTTCTGCTACAACCAAATTGCTCGATGAGTCACAACTTCCAACAGAAATAACCATCAAGAGAAATTCTTCTACTAGCGAATCCGCGGAGAGGTTAAAAATTTTCCTTGTCTTCCTACTTAGGGCGTCGTCTACCACATTGGCTTTGTCTGGATGGTATTTAATCTCAACATCATATTCACAAACATACTATAACCATCTTCGTTAGCACAGATTCAACTCCCTTTGAGTGAAAACGTATTTTAAACTTTTATGATCGGTATAAATCTTGCATAATGCGCCATATAGCAAGTGCCTCCACAACTTGAAGGCATAAATTATAGTTGCAAACTCTAGATCATGTGTGGGGTAGTTCCTCTCATATATCTTTAACTGTCTCGACCCATGTGCAATTACATTTCCTTCTTGGATCAACACGCATCCAAGTTCTACATGTGATGCATCTACATATACGGCATATTCAATTCCTTTCGTAGGTAAGGTCAACACCGGAGCAGCGTACAATCACCTCTTTAATTCCTGAAAAGCTTCATCGCACTTATCACTCTAGATAAAAGCTACATTCTTCTGCATCAGTTTAGTTAGTGGCGTAGACAACGTATAGAAACCCTCTACAAACCTTTTATAATAGCCAGCTAACCCTAGGAAGCTCCTTATCTCCTTGGGTGTGGTGGGCCTATTACAATCCATAACAACGACAATCTTCTCGGGGTCAACTGAAATCCAATCTCTATTTACCATATGACCCAAGAAAGAAACTTGGGGCAACCAAAACTCACTCTTGCTCAACTTAGCAAACAATTTATGCTCTCTCAAAGCAGACAATACTAAACGCAAATAATGGGCATGCTCCACAGCATTGCGGGAATACACCAAAACGTCATCTATGAACACGACCACAAAACGGTCTAGGAAATCCTTGAACACTTGGTTCATCATATCCATAAAGGCATAGGGTGTATTGATCAAACCAAAAGACATCACCAAGAACTCAAAATGTTCGTGCTGGGAACAAAAAGTGGACCGTGGAATATCCGTCTCACAAATCCTCAACTGATGATAGCCTGAACGAAGGTCAATCTTCGAAAACACAGAGTTACAACGCAGATCAAATAAATAATCAATTCTTGGCAAGGGATACCTGTTCTTAATGGTTACCTTACTCAGTTACTTATAGTCAATGTACAACCTTATAGGCCCATCTTTTTTCTTCACAAATATCACGGGAGCACCCCAAGGTGAAGAACTCGGCCTATTAAATCTGCTTCGCAATATATCATCCAGCTGGGTACGCAACTCCTCCAGCTCACGAGGGGCCATTCGGTACAGTGCCTTAGAAATAGGACAAGTATCCGGCTCCAAATCTATCACAAACTCTATATGTAAGACCCCGATTTTTTTTCTTTTAAAACCACCGAGGTCTTATGCCAAAAATTGCTATTTTGCGGTGGCACCGTCACTCTGGAAGGCTGCTGCTATAAAACGCCAATTCTGCCGGCCTTTTTGATCATAAAAGAGAGAGAAGTAATTATAACAGAATATAGTCATGTCCACAGAATCACATATAAATAAAAATCACAGCAAGTCCATAGATATATAAAAGGAAATACTGCAAAAGATCAGTATAAATGAAATATAGAAGGGCTTAAGCCCGGTACATCAAATCCTCACTACAATCTCTTGTGGAAGCTATAAGATAGTACTAAACACTCACTAAGCAGCTCACTGGTGCTCTAGAACAAGACTGACCCACCTCCATACTCACCGTACTCCATTAGTGTTGGTCCCTAGGCTGCTTGTCCCTATATCCCATCCGGAGCTCCTATAATGTTGTGGTCCGGAAACCATTTGTCATGAAGACTAAGTCCTATCATCCCCTACCCCTCCCCCCACGGATCCTAAGCACCGATCGGAGATTAGGAAAAGGAAGCTACAAAGGTGGAGAGTAAGCAAAGAAGATGACAGTGGAACTAATCTAGCAGTTATTAATGTTATATATCAGCTAAGTAAGAAAGGTACAATCTAGCAGTTCTACAATAGTGAGCAGTCAAGTAAACAAGAAAAATAAGCAACAAATGTAATAAAAGACAAGGTAGAAAACAAGTATGTAACCTTAACTTATATGAATGCCCATACAAACTTATAAGTTAAGGGGTCTTCTGCAAGGCTCCCATCATATAAAAAGTCTTATACCGATTTATACGTTGGGGTGTCGGTTGTATGCAAATATGAGTGTAGTGAAATGCTATGTCATGATTCATGTAAGTGCAACTCACGCACACGACTCTATGCGCCCAAATCTTTAGTTCCCCCTATTCGGGAAGCTAGCTTCACTCCCAGGAACCTCCATAGTGGCAAACGGAGACAGTGGGTCGGGCCCCCCACTTCTAGGAGGGTATCCACACTTTCGGGCCTAGCCCTTCCGTACGCCCCTAGAAGAACACAACCTAGAGTATCTGCGTACTAGTGCTGACTATATCCACCAGACTTTCTTTGGCTAAGTGTCCCACACCGCCGAGTCAACGTACTTACATCAGTGTGAACGACTGTCAAATACCGAAGACCCACCACCTTATTCTGTATCCAAACCCTCGAGCCCCCGGCTCCCCGGATTATCTCGTCCGTCCATCTACCTTCGGATGCTACCGTCCGGATGGCAATCAAACCAACCTATTCAACCTCCCTAGCTACAGGGGTGTTTGAATGTGAAACCCTAGTTATACTAGTTGCTCTTGTAGTGTATTACTCCTACGGTTTATGTTAGCCCAGGACTGCCCCCGGCTTACCCCGTGAAGGGCTCTCAAAGGGCACTAGGAACTATTATGGTAGTTGAAGCCCATCGTTTCAATTTGCAAGGCACTTAATATTATTGGTTATTACCCTTATCCCGAACCCTTTTAATATTATACTGGGTCTAACCCTAGTGTATTTGACTGTTCCTCTTCACGGAAAACACGAACCTTCGTCGATTCCGGACACCACTTAACACTATCCATTCCAACAATCTACCCCTCCTATTCACTTGCCAAACCAATACACTAATATGCCATCTCCCTAAGATCATTTTGCACCATAATATGATTCCTGCAGTTTTTACTAAATGCAGACCATCCTAAGCTATATGATGTAAACAAAGGGAAGTACCAAAAATATTTATCCAAAAGTCATAATCTATTTACTGGGAGTCTATCATGACATGATTAGGCTAAATCCAGTAATTCACAATTTTCCTAATTTGTTTGATATTTAATTAATTAATTTCCAAACTAATCCATGCTTGAATTGAACATGATGTATAATATTTTCTTAAGTAATGGCCACCAAAACTTTATGAACATTAGATAACAGATAATTAACAATACATATCAAATTCCATAATTTCCTTAATTTTTTTGGCTTCTAACTAATTAATCCAATGTAATTCCAACAATCATTGATAAAGAAGGAAGTACTACAATTTATCATTAGAAAATTACAGAAAAATTACTGAATCTTAAGGGTGACCAAATAGGACCTATGAGCAAATATCATAATTTTTCAAGCCTACTAAGTACCAAAATTAATTCAAATTGTTTTACATGGAAAAATATCACTTAGTGAAGCAACCCATATTACAATACTTCCAAAAATTCCACAAAAATCTACAAAGATTTATAACCTCATAAAATGTCATCTGATTAAATTTCATAAGATTCCAGTGAATGGTTAATTCATAAAAAATTCCTAAGTTGAAAGTACAATTTGATGGTTTGTAAATGAAGTACTATATTTATTGATCTATAATTCAAAACAAAATTCCCAGACATGAAAATCACTATGGAAACACACCTGCCAAAGTTTCACTATGAATAAAGGTCACATGACTTATTATAAAATTCCTAGGGTGTAAAGACCTAAATACTTATTAAGTGGTTTATGTGGGGTATTTGTGTCCAACCACTACCCAATCAGTTCCTAGGGCCTTTAACAACCCTACAAGTATTTATTCTAAATACCAAATCCATACAAGGACATATAACCTAATGTCCTTCACAAACCCCCAAAGTCCAACCTTAGGGTTTGAACTAGATTCCTAGGGCTAACCCACCCTAATCCATCTCAAACTCCATGAGATGGTGTTTTTACTGACCATGGGGCTCTGGCCAAGGTCCCAACCCATTTGGGTGAGAGGCTCTTCCAAGCCCCAAATACTTCTTGCCCTAATTTATTCCTAAGGAGACCAAACTTTGGTCACACCAAAACATATTCAAATCAAACCCAATTGGGCTGCGATTTTTACCAGAGCCTTATGACATCCCCCAAGATCACCCTCAAAAAATATTGGGGGTTGTTGAGCTATTTAAGACACCTAATTAAATTTTATAAGGATTATTAAATATTTCAAAACATTATACGAAAATGTTTCCCAAAAATCCTCATTTTTGGATATGTCTTAGGTATAGGTAATAGTGAGCCCCATCCAAATTTTCAGGTCCTTTGGATGGCTGGATTTGTGGGTGCATTCAAAATACTATCTGGTCTAGCCTAGGTATAGACTCCACCAAAATGGGTGTTGTGGTTGAATCACTTACCCAAATGAGTCCAAATAAATTTTAAATAAAAAAAAGACTTCATGGCCTACAATATTCATGTTGGTCATATTTCCAGTAGAGGGGCCTACCGTTTTTTAATAATTATTTCAAAAATCATCCAGAAAACGGGAAAGAAATTTGGATAAAAGGAATTAATAAATTTAATTAGCACACATCTTGAAGCAGATCCAACAGCGCTGGGATCGTCTTCTTCCTCCAGCCAAGGACTGAGTTTAGCCTGACCTGGAGCGCATTCCAGATGCTGCCGCCTGCCAACCAGCTTCCTCCCTGGCCGGTCACCGCCACCACCACCACCGTTGAGGTGGTGGCCATCGTCGGGCGGCGACGCCGCCGCTGGAGAGGCGGAATTCGGTGAACCCTAGATGTCTCTTCTTTTTTTGCTGAAAACCTGGAAGACCACCTCTTCCCGATAGGGCTCAGTTGAGCCCGATTTTTAATCCTAAAGAAGGCTAAGATCTACCCGTAGAGAGAGAGGAGGGGAGGACCTTGTTCGCGGGCTGGAGGCATGCCGATCGACGGAAAGCCATTAGGGTGGAGGTGTCGTCGGCGCTCTTCAACAGCACACATAAATCTCTCGTCTCCTTCGGGCAAAGTGTGGAAACGAATGCTTGAGGTCTAGGGAAGCTTTTAAATCAGTAAAAGGCGGAGGGAGGAGGTCTAACTGATGGTGGCCATTAATGGTCCTTAAAAGCGATTTCGGTCATGGTGGTGGGAGGTGAACACGGTTCAAACTAGCAAGGTAACAGCTGGAAACTCCTCCTCTTCCCTAGGGGAATTGAATCCAGTCGTTAAAAGAAGAGTGAAAGGATGCCAAGGCATTCAAGCGACATTAGTGGCCATAAAAGCCGACTCTCAGCCATGGTCGTGGCTGTTCAACTACATAACCGTCGGCCACATGGAATTTCCTCCACTTGATCGGTCAAAATTTATTTAAATAAGACTTAATTAGGTCTTAATAGAGAAACAGCTAATTTAAGACATCCTATCCCACTTCCCGAAATGGCTCGGTTCAGCTTAACCAACACACAGACAAAAATCGCCAAGAAATAATCTAAGTACAATGGTGTTGAGTGAGCTCAGCTCACTCAACGCCATCCAGCCTACGGCATTGAGTGAGCTCATCTCACTCAATGCCATTCAGCCCATGGCAAGATGTCGTTGAGTGCATTCAGCGCACTCAATGTCATTCGTTGAGTGCAATCGACGCACTCAATACCATTCAGCCCAACTAAGATGGCGTTGAGTGCAATCAGTGCTCTCAACGCCATTCAGCTTATGTCGTTGAGTGCACTCAACGAACTCAACGCCATTCAACCCATGTAAGATGGTGTTGAGTGCAGTCAGCGCACTCAATGCCATTCAGCTTATGGCGTTGAGTACACTCGACACACACAACGCCATTCAGCCCACGTAATGATGGCGTTGAGTGCAGTCAGTGCACTCAACGCCATTCAGCCTATGGCGTTGAGTGTACTCGACGCACTCAATGTCATTCTGCTTACGGCGTTGAGTACACTCGATGAACTCAACGTCATCCAACCTATGGATTTTAGTGCACTCGGCGCACTCAACGCCCGCCCCAAAATCTGTTTTAAGTGAATATCTGATTTATTACTTTTAGACCATGGTGATTTTCACCCTGAGCCTGGGTCACTTGGCCTCCTTGGGCTTTCTAGGGTTTTGTCATGACCTATTCATGACAAAACCACTCCTAGGGGTCTGGTCGGAAATGGGATGTTACACTACATCACTCTCAAGAGGAGGACCAGGAAGATTATCAAGAAAAACATCAGGAAACTCACGCACCATGGGGATCTCCTCCAAATGTGGCAAAACAACCTTTGTTTCCAAAACTGAAACCAAACAAGCAAAATAGCTGGAATCTAAAAGATTTTGAGCACATACCGCAGAAATAATCGGAGAACTCTAGCGCGGATAACCATAAACACTCTTGGATTTACCGTTGTCCATCTTGAAGTCCAAGCGCTTAACCTTGCACTGGATAACAACATCATACCTGGACAACCAGTCCATGCTCAAAATCACATCAAAATCCTCCCAGTCTAACACCTTCAAATCAGCAACCGCTAGAAAATCACCTAACAAAATCGGATAATGCTGAATAACTTGGTCTGATACCACAGAATCACCCGAAGGAAACTTTACTTGAAACGCATCACCGACCTGATCGAGTGTCAAACGATGACGCTCAACAAAGGACCTAGCCACAATCGAGTGGGTAGCACCGGAATCAAAAAGAACACGTGCTCAAAGGTTCTTTAATTTAAATTTCCCTATAAAAACACTTACATAACTAATCGAACTACTTCAAAACTATAATTACGAGCTAAATAAAAACAAAACCAGGTTAGAAACTAACCTGAAATCACTTGGGTAGATGTTTGGGCTTCCTCCAGAGACACCACGTTCAGCTTTCCCTTTCCCTTATCCAATCGCTGCGACGGCGGCAAGGCTTGGAGTGGAACAGGCTGCAGCGTGGGCTGAAGCTGGGGGAATTTTGGCTTCATGTGACCTTTCTGTCCACAATGGTAGCACACTCTATCCTTGCTACAATAGCGAGCAGCATCGTGCCACTTTCTCTTTTATAGGGTACACACCAGATCTCCTCTAGGAGCGCCCTGAATAGCATGAACATGCTCCTTCTTCTAGTCTCCAATTTTCTTGAAACACTTCTCGAACGAGTGGCCTGGTCGGCCACAGAAGCTGCATAACTCCTTGCTTCTCTTTCTTGAAGCAGAACCCGATCCCTGGGGCTTCTTTCCCTCATCAAACTTCATCTTTTCTTTTCTCACCTGCTGACCTTGGTTCTTAGCATTGTTGATCGCTTCGAGCTTCAGAGCAGCTTCTACTGATTTAGTATAGGTTTCTGATCCATAAGCATTTGCTAGCTGCTGGATGTCACTCCTTAGACCACCCAGAAAACATTTAATTCTACTGGCTTCAGAAATAACTAAATCTGGGGCGAATCGGCTCAGCTTGCTAAACTTCACCTCAAACTCACTCACCGTAAGCTACCTCTGCTTTAATTGCAGGAAATCATTCAACAAACGGTCTCGCTCAACTAATGGCAGAAACTTCTTCAACAAAAGTTCCTTGAAGGCTTCCCTATTCTTTTAGTCATCCTTCAAGTTTTCCTTTTCTCTCAACAACCAACTCTTAGCAAGTCCCTTGAGCTGATAAGCAGTGCCCATCACTCTCTGGTTGGAAGAAACTCAAGAATAAGAGAACATCTTCTCGATTGCTATAATCTAGTGGTCCAAATCCATGAAGTCCGCCCTACCATCATAGGTAGGAGGTCCCAGTCGCTGGAATTGCAAAATAAAGTTCATATCTGGTGGCAGGATAGCTAGGGGCACCAGAGAAGTAGGAACAGCCATACCCACAGCAGGGTCCTGAAATCTAAGCGGTTGTCCTAACACAGCAGTCAACAAGGCTTAGATCTGCGATTGCATCTCCAACATTTTCCTAGACAAAGCTTCGTTGTCCTTCCGCAATCCTTCTATTACGACCTCATTTTGAGCTCTAGATGACTCACCCTCAGACTAGGGAGTCGACCTTGTCGTAGGACGTCTCGACATCCTAATATCACAATTAATAACTAATCAAAACCAAGTTTACCGCTATAACTACCAATCTTAGTTCAGACAATACATATACAAATACTTGCTTAAGCTGCTAACTTGCTCTGGGGATAGTATTAATGATGTCATGTCTAAAATTAGGATGATATAACATCATCCTCTTGACTCATGTGCATAGACCATGAATGCATGAATTCTAATTCTTTTTGGGCCAAAAACCATGTTTGTACATGTGTCATCATGTAAATCTTTAGCTTGGCAAGCATGCTGATGCAATGTTATGTCATGCATGTTGTGCTATCCAATCTAAAAAGGCCTTAATGCATGTTATAAGAGGCATACAAATGAAATGTTATGCATCCCATACTACATAAAATCGCTTGCAACGAAAAAAGAAAACGTATTAATGGGCACTCATGTAAAGATGGTTATGCATCCCATACTACATAACCATCACATGTTGCCACCTATGGTGGATCCATATACAAAAACATATTATACATCCCATACTACATAATATGCCCCGTATACTTCTTATCTTGCTATGAGTGTAGTGTTCATGCTTCAACCAAGACGTACTAATGACACAATGGCGTGTGTAAGAAATGACACTAGACAACTAACACTAACTAGAGACGGTTGCTCGACCAAATGTCTAACAACCAATCCCTCTGATACCAACTGTCACAACCCGTATTTTCTCTTAATTAAAGTGTGTATCAGAGTAAGAGAAAACACGTGTCGTGATGCCACGTCATGCAAAGGACAACTGTAGACGCTCAGGCAAGACTGCAAATCTATATTTTATATGAAATTCATAAGTATTTATGAAGAAAATCTGGTTAAGTTAAATTAATTAGCCGTATCCCTCGGCCCAGTGGATCACTATTTCACAAGTAAAGATATAATTACACGCTGCGGAAAAATAGTTTGTTTACAATGTTTAACAGTCTACAATAGGGGGAGATTGTTGGGTATTGTATCCATAATCACCTAGATTTGTATGAAGTCACCCTTTAACTAAGATGAATTAAGTTGTATTTGATGTCTTGTTTGAGTTATGTGTTTGCAGGACTTAATTGCTAAGTATAGACCAATATTAGTCTATAGTGGGTCACCAAACACAGGACCACACAATATAATCCCTCATTGTGTGATCCATGGTGTTGACTTATGTGTAGCCTCTCTATTGGGATATACATCATTTTCAAGCCCTATACTTATTGGAGAAAGACATGTTGCAGATTCCATTGAAGAAAAAAAAATTTAGGAAACAAAATTTTTCTAAGTATTTTACTCGAGAAGAATTTAAGTAATCGAGTAGATTCTTTGATAGTACTTGAGTAAGTGAAGTCTGGATTTTGAGTAAGGGAAATAGTTCTCGAGAACATTGAACATCGTTCTCGAGAAGCCAGTTCCATTACTCGAGTAGATCCTTTCTTATTCTCGAGTTAAATATTTTTCAATTGGTATCAGAGGGAGGTTGATCATTAAAAGGTTAACACCTTGATCAGATCTGCCCACGTTGTTGATTGAGTTATCCAAGCATAGACAAAGCCATGGATTTTGCTAAGCTTCCGTTGTGTACAAAGACCAACTTTCCCATATGAAAAGAAAGGATTAAATTTTTCATGGAAGCTATGGATCCAAGGATCTTCATGATTGCTGAAGAATGTCCTTATGTTCCTATAACCGTCTCCACTATAGATCCTACCAAGAAAGTTCCCAAGAAGTTGATGGATCTTGACAAGGATGAGATTGTACTTGTTCTCTTTAGACAAGAAGGCCAAAAATATCATCACAAGTGCAATCGATGATTCTATGCTGCAGAACCTGATTCACTGCCAATCCATTAAGGAAATATGGCAGTCTCTCATCACCTTGATGGAAGGCACTGAAGAAGTTAGGGATGACAGGAGATCCCTTCTAAACCGGAAATATGAAGCTTTCTGACAAGGACCCAAGGATTCAATTCCAGATACATTTGAAAGTTTCTACAAGATTGTTAACGGTCTAAGAGTATATGGATGGGTCTTCACTAATGGAGAGCTGAATGATAAATTTCTTAAAGTCCCTGACTAAGGAGTGGGACAACAAAGTCTGTGTTATCCAGGAGTTTGGCAAGCTGGCAGTGACTGACTCTCAGAATCTCTTCGGAAAGCTAATGTCATATGAGCTTCAAATTAATTGAAGAAAAGTTGAAGAAGAGAAGAGTCGGTTCTCATCCAAGGAGAAGTCTATCGAACTGAAGGCAGCCAGCTCAAGGAAAGCCAAACATACATCACCTGCTCCTGCACAGGAAGATAGTGAAGAAGAAACTTCAGAGCCAAGTACCTCTGCCTCAGAGTTATCTAAAGGATAGTTTTCTCTTCTATCAAGACAGTTCAAGAAATTCTTGAACAAGAAGAAACAATGGAGAGGTAAAGATGCCTCGTACAGAAGATCATGTCATGATGGTGATTGACACAAGAAAGGCTCAAGTAGCCAAGACAAGTATCATACTAAACAGAACAAACATATTTCTGCTGACATCGTTTGTTATTATTGTAATAAGCAAGGTCACGTTATTGCTGATTGCCCTCACAAGAAGAAGGAGGGTGGAAAAAGAAAGGAGAAGAAATCTTCTTACAACAAGAAGAGAACTGAAAGAAGCCTAGCAGCCAAAAAGGGCAAGACTCTCAGCGACTATGATGCATCTGAGTCAAGTGAAGAAGAGGAAGCCTACTTTGTGATAATGGCACAAGATGATGAAGAAGAAGAACCCCAGTTCACTGGGATGGTAAACTCTCATACACCTCTTTCTGAATGAGATGTTTCTGATCTTGATCAAGAGGACAGCTCTTCCGACAATGAGTCTGAACTCATGGCCCAATATAAGGAGTTAATCAAGTCTTACGACAAATGTCGAAAAGTCATGAAAACTCAGGCCAAAGAGATTAAATCTCTCAAGGCTAAAGAGAGCACTCTAAGAGAGGAAGTCGTCAAGATGGACTGACTCAGAGAAGACTTAGATGCCGCTGTTGAAGAGTATTATAAGGCTCTCGAGCACCTAGATCTGAAGGAGAAGATCATCAAAGAATTGTAAGAACAACTTGAAGCAAAAAAGAAACTTGTTGAAAGTTTATCCAATCCCATGCTTGTCCTTCCTTTGGTTGCTGAATTCACAGCTCAGGCCAAAGGTGCTGGCTTAGGCCATGTTGCTGCTCCTAGTAAATCCTCTAGGAGAAATAAGGCTCGAAGAAAGAATAAGGCAACCAAGAAGGCTCTATCTAAGGAAAAGGGGAATGCTCGTCAAGATCAGGCGTCATTCAAAAAGGTTATCTTTTTAACCAACGATTTTGATCTTGATTCGTCCTACGGTCACTTTGCTAGGCCAACTTGTGTAGAGCCCAAGTCTCGTTACCAAGGATGGACCCGTCCCCGGGACTTTGGTGAGAGTGTCTTCAAGGCACCTTATGAGGAGATCACTCTTCTGAGTTATGGACCTTATAATCATGGTCATAACATCAAGAGGGCACCAAAAGTAAAGCCCGCTGTGGAAAAGCCTCTTAAGGAGAAGAATCCATGTGAATGCCATCACCATGAAGCTTCTACCTCCAAGAATGCTGCCCCTGCTAGACCACACTCTCTAAAGGTCAAGCAAGAGAAATTTATGCAAAGATACAACAGGTTTGACTGTTGGTGCTATGGCAAAATTGGTCACTTTGCCATTGATTACTGGTTTAACTCCAGAAATTATGTAACTCCTCAGGTTAACAATATGAGAAAGACTACTCATAATGTTAATATATGTAGGGGGAGTATGCTAACTAGAGACCAAGGACCCAAGCTAGTTTTGGTTCCTAAGGCAAACTGATTTGTGATTGTAGGTATGTCCAAAGACAACCAAAACTCCTACCTGGTATTTGGACAATAGTTGCTCTCCACATATGACCGGGATAAGAAGCCTTCTCAATAATTACTCACTAGTCAAGAAAGGGCCAAAGGTCATCTTTGGAGGTTCTGACAGAGGAATTACTAAAGGCTACGGTATGATTACCAATGGTAGTGTATCCTTCTCAGATGTGGCTTATGTTGAAGGATTGGAACACAATCTTATAAGCATAAGCCAGCTCTGCGATAAAGGATGCATAGTTGAATTTCATGCAGATAAGTGTTTGATAATATCGGTTGATAACTTAGAAATGATTTTATCAGGCACTCATTATAAGAATATCTTTTGTTTGAATTTTATTTGCATAGACTCTTCTACACCAGTGTGTCTTTTGACAAAAGATAGTATGTCTCTTGGTGACCAATGGCACAATAGATTATCACATATTAATTTCAAAACTATTAATAAATTATTTTCTCTTAATTTAGTACGTGATGCACCAATGTCAAGTGCGCTAAAGATAGACCTTGTCATGTATGTGTAAAAGGCAAGCAAATAAGGGATACCTTTAAAAGCATTATTGGCAAAGACTCTAATAGGTGCTTACACCTACTTCATATGGACTTGTTCGGTCCACTGCAAGTTAGAAGTTTGGGAGGTAAGTATTATACACTGGTTATTGTTGATGAATACTCGCACTTTGCGTGGGTGTTCTTTCTAAAACACAAGTCAGATACTCTTGACATCTTTACAAATTTTGGCAGGCAGATCCTGAATGAATACAATTATTCCGTAGTCAAAATCAGAAGTAACAATTGAACTGAGTTCAAGTCTGGGGCCTTGACATAATTTTTTGAAAGCCTAGGTATCTCTCATGAGTTTCCCTCTCCTCATACTCCTCAACAGAACGGAGTAGCTGAGAGATCGAAAAGAACACTTATAGAGTCCTGTAGAACCATATTGAGTGATGTCTCACTACCAGAATATTTCTGGGCTGAAGCCGTCAACACTGCATGTCACGTGCAAAATCGAGCACTCATAAACATGAACTATAATAAGACACCTTACGAATTATTAAAGGGCAGAAAGCCGACTATTTAATATTTTAGAATCTTTGGTTGCAAGTGATTCGTCCTTAACAATGGCAAGTATCACACTACTAAATTTAGTGAAAAGAGCTTTGAAGGTGTTTTTGTAGGGTATAGTATCCATAGTAAGGCATATAGGATATTTATTAAGAAAACCATGGTTGAATAAGAATCTATTCATGTTGTATTTGACGAGAAGACCTTGCTGCAAAGCAGTTCTTCTAGTGTGTTCATTGAAGATGCAGGTTCACGGCTGAAGGAATTGAGCTTTGATGAGCAAGTTAAGGAAAAAGATCAAGAGTTCATCACGATCTCCACTCCAACCCCCATTGGAGGATATGATCACCATGATTTAGATATCATTGAAGTTGATGAAGTCACTCTAGTGGTTGAGGAAGCTATAGATGCAAGGAACCTAGAGCTCAGAATCTTGAAAGATCACCCAATTGATCAAATCATCGGAGATCCCTGGGACGGTGTCAGAACTCGTAGAGGTACAATTAATGAAAATTTATATTTGAGATTTCTCTCACAGGTTGAACAAAAGAAGTTTGAGGAAGCAAACTCAGACGCATCTTGGATAATGCCAATGGAAGAAGAATTGAACTAATTCAAGCATTGCCACGTATGGAAGCTTGTTCCAAGACCCAAAAGCAAGAACGTCATCGGAACAAAGTGGGTCTACAAGAACAAGATGGACGAAGATGGAACAATCATAAAGAATAAGGCTAGACTCGTCGCCAAAAGATACCGATAAGAAGAAGGAATTGACTTCGACCAAACGTATGCTCAAGTGGCAAGACTGGAGGCAATCAAGTTTTTCCTAGCCTATGCTGCACTTAAGGGCTTCATTGTCTATCAGATGGACGTGAAGTCGGCCTTCCTTAATGGTGACATAAAAGAAGAAGTGTATGTAGAACAACCTCCAGGTTTCATTGATTCTAACTTTCCTGATCATGTTTATCTTTTATTTAAAGCATTATATGGTTTGAAACAAGCTCCTTGAGCTTGGTATGAGACGCTGTCTAACTTTCTTCTGGAGAACAAGTTCGCAAGGGGAAAGATAGATAAGACATTATTTCTTAGGGAAATAAAATGCAAGATTTTGCTAGTACAAATCTATGTCGACGATATTATTTTTGGCTCTACCGACAATAACATCTGCAAGAAGTTTTCAAAACTTATGCAAGGAAAGTTTGAAATGAGCAGTATGGGAGAGTTCAAGTATTTTTTAGGGCTTCAGGTGAAACAATCTGAAGATGAAATTTTTATCTCGCAGACAAAGTTCACCAAGGAGTTTATTAAGAAATTTAGAATGGAGAACTCAACCTCTATGAGGACTCCAATGGGTTCAGCTGTTTCTATGGACAAGGATGAGAATGAGAAACCTTTTGATGAAACTAAGTACAGAAGCATAATTTGATCCTTTCTCTACCTTATTGCCAGTAGACCAGATATAATGTTCTCCACATGTGTATGTGTTAGATTCCAAATGAACTGTAAGGAGTCTCACTATGCTGCTGAAAAAATGGATTTTGAGATACCTTAAAGGTACACCGAATCTTGGCTTATGGTACCCAAGAAGTAATGACAGTGAACTAATTGGTTTCTAAGAAGCAGATTTTGCAGGATGTAAGGATGATAGAAAGAGCACTTCTGGGACTTGCCAATTCCTTGGAAGAAGACTCATTTCTTGAAGAAGCAAAAAGCAGAATTGTGTCCCAATTTAAACGGCCGAGTCATAATACATTTCTGACGACAGTTGTTGTGCACAATTACTATGGTTAAAGAACCAACTTAAAGATTACAATATGAAAGTCAAAGAAATTCCTTTTTTTGTGACTCCTCCAGTGCGATTGCAATAGCCAATAACCCAATCTCTCACAGCCGGACAAAGCACATAGAGCTATGATACCACTTCATCCGAAAACATGTGGAGCATGTGGACATAAATCTACAATATTTCCAAACTGACAAGTAGATTGCAGATATATTCACAAAGCCGCTGAACGAGACCAAGTTCTCGTTCTTCAAAACAGAACTTGGAATGCTCAACAAAGAAGAATAGAGAAGTAGGACTCATAAAATAGCTCAGAGATCAAGGAACACATTAAAAAGTAAAAATTTTCTCAAGTCTAGACCTCATTTCTTGAGTAAGAATGCAACTACTCGAGTACTTCCTTGGACTACTCGAGAACTCAGTAAATCACTCGAGTCATACCACTCGAGTAATGAGACTCTTCTCGAGAAGTGCCAAGATGCCACTTGAGTACTATCATTCCCTCACTCGAGTAATGCTGGTCCACTCGAGAAATAAGACGAAATTTTCTTGACTTCAGTTAAAATATCTATATTCGCAGCCAGAAGTTTATACCGCCATATTCTAAGGTATGTTACGTTATTTATTTACTTAATCATCAATAATTAGGGTTGTATAAATAGAAACTCTGGAATTTCCGTTCCACATGATTTCAAAATCCCTTTCTCGACGAGAGAGAAGAGTCAGCTCGTCTTCCGCTATCGTTGCAGAGCGCGCCGCCGTCGTCATTCCCTCAGTCGATTTCTCGATTTTCTCTGGACAAATGGCACTGACTTCAAAGACTGGGATTGGTAGTGAGCTTGTTGTTACTGAGATTAAAGAAATATCAAAGACTGAGGTAGAAGAGTTCTTTCAAAATGACAAAGTGAGAAGAAATGGTAAAATTCTTAAACTTCTAGTGATTGAAGAAGAAGATGACATATCTGCCGAGGATTATGACAGGGGCTATAGTTTTTCTGGAATTTTTGTTGTTATAAAGAACAATTGTTGACCAGGCCTCAATGCAGAGGGCAAACTTCTGGTGGATATTCTAGGCAAAGTTCTTCTATGCAAGAAAACTTCAATATGCTTCATCTCTGCCAATTTCTTTTATATGATGACAGCCATTATCTGCAGGAAGAAGTTTCAGTTTGGTATGATGATTCTCGACAAAATAAGGGAAAGCATCAAGGCTCCCAACTATGCTAGGATTATTTCTCTTATCCAGCATGAGTTGAATTCAGAAGTTTTTGACTTCTCTAAAAGGACAACACTTCATTATATTAAGAAAGTATCTATTTCTTCCATTCAGAGATGGGAACTCAAACTACAGAATACAGTCCAGGCTGCCAAGGCTCATGACCATCAAGTCATTGAGTTCAAGACTCCATCTCCCTCTCTACCTCATGTTGCTAGCACATCTGGTGCAGCTGCTGAGGGGGAGCCTGCTCCTTCAGTTCAAGAGGAAAGGATTCCTACCCCTGCTGCTGCTGCTCTCAACCCAACAACTCCTAATGAGGCACTATCAGATGGTCAAGTGCAAGAGAACATTCTCTCTACTTAAGAGGACATCAATCAGATGATAGAAGAACTGAGTTCTAAAGAGCCTTTTCCTTCCTTCCAACCAGAAAAATCTCCAGAACCATCCAAAGAACAAACTCCAACACCATCACCTTCTCCTATTCAATCTGAACAAGAATCCCATGTTCACCATTCTCCTGCTACTGACATACAACAAGAAGAAACTATGTTGATCTCTGATGAGAAAGAACAATCTCTAGAACCAGTTGAAGCTCCCCTCAAGAGCATGGATTTTACTCTTCCCACCATCCTTGGTGAGGAAGGAGATATTGTAAATAACACTACAAGGGCTCAGAGTTCTGTGGTTATTGAAGAGATTGCTCCTTGGGATGCTCCTCCTCCTCCTCCAGTTCCTCAAGCTGTCACTCCAACACCTGCTGCAAATGACATTATGGGTAAGATAGAACTGAAGCTCATAGAACAGAGAAAGTACTTTGCTGATTCTTTAAAATCTGCCATAGAAAAGGTTACTGCTCTTGAGAATTAAATGAGCAGAGGTTTTGCTGAAATCCAACACAATACTGATGAGCTAAAACACCTGCTTCAAATATGTAGAAATGCTCTGGACCACACCATTACCAGTATTGGTTAGGTGATGGACCAGTCAGTAACTCTGGCAAATAATAAGATTTATTTAGAAAAGAAGGCCCAAGAGCACAACCTCAAGATTTGTGAAGAGGTGGGCACATTCAAAGATGATGCTATAGGAACCCTCTCTGTAGAAGTCAGAAAGGGGGAGGGTCTAGTAAAAGATTATTTAGAGAAATCAGATGTAAATATGAAAAACTCTTTCGACAGCTAAGATGAATGAGATTCATGCTGATGTACAGAATCAGATAGATACTTTGAATTTCCATACTTATGATACTGTAGTGTAGATGCACAATCAAATTTTCCCTGACTTTCAGGCAGACCCAAATATAATTCCTCATCATCTCAATCCCACTGCACAGCATCAGCCAGTTCAAATGCCTGCTCAACAGCCTACATTTTCTCCAAGTCTTGAAGGGTCAGAAGCTCCTCCTTCAGAAACTTATGATTAGGTTTGGGAAACTGATATACATCAAGAACAACCAGAAGCACATATCCCCAAAAGAAGAAAGTATGGTGACGGGGCTTCTGTTAGCAGGTCCATTCCAAACCCAGAAGCAGAAAAGAGAAAAGCTTAATAATTTGCAGAGATCAGGAGCCCTACTTCCAAGTCCTTAATCCTTCATACTCTTAAATTGGTAATGGATTATAATGAAAACAGGACTGCTCACTATAGCTCTAAGGAATGGGAACTGTATGAAAAGTCTATGACTAAAAGAAGAATCTATGATCGAGTGTATGGAAGGAATAATCCTAATGCACCTCCAAAGTACTATCCAAAACCTTTCAGCTATCAAAGAAGGCAGCAAGAGAAGAAAGATAGATAGCAACATCAACATCATGCCAAGGAATGATCAAAGATTTAGATTGTGGATTGAAATTGTGTGGAAATGAAATTTTTGGACAATATATATATATATATATATATATATATATATATCTTTAATATTGACGATCTATTCTTTATCTTAATTCTAGCAAATTACTCTGAGTTTCTCTTTGATATCTATTCCTTTTATTTGTTTATGTTGATATAATTCACCTTAGTGTAGAGGGTTTTTAATTCTATAAATAGGGGGAGATTGTTGGGTATTGTATCCATAATAACCTAGATTTGTATGAAGTCACCCTTAAACTAAGATGAATTAAGTTGTATTTGATGTCTTGTTTTAGTTATGTGTTTGCAGGACTTAATTGCCAAGTATAGACCAATATCAATCTATAGTGGGTCACCAAACAAAGGACCATACAATGTAATCCCTCATTGTGTGATCCATGGTGTTGACTCATGTGTAGCCTCTCTATTGGGATATACATCATTTTCAAGCCCTATACTTATTGGAGAAAGACATGTTGTTGATTCCATTGAAGAAAGAAAACTTTTAAGGAAACAAAATTTTTCTAAGTATTTTACTCGAGAAGAACTTAAGTACTCAAGTAGATTCCTTGATAGTACTCGAGTAAGTTAAGTTTGGATTTTGAGTAAGGGAAATAGTTCTCGAGAAGATTGAACATAGTTCTCGAGAAGTCAGTTCCATTACTCGAGTAGATCCTTTCTTATTCTCGAGTTAAACATTTTTCACAACCTAGCATAAAACCTCCCAAAGAGCAAGTAGGAACCAATAAATCCTACAAAATTTACTTAGCAGCTAACAAGTACTTAACATTAAAAACAATCATGTGGGCATCAACAACCTGAGACAAACCCACCAAAACAATGTATGTATGAACTAAAGGAAAAGTAAACAACAACTACCTCACAACCTGTGAGGAATAGACAGCTGCAGAACACCAGCCTAAATCCAAAACTCTTATCCACTCAACTGGCTACTACTCCAATCCTGAGGCATTCACAAGAAAAGAATACCTCAGTAAAAAATATACAAGTCGTGATAGGAAGGTCAGTAAATAGAATAAACAAGGAGGCAAAAGGGTTACCAACCCCAAATCCCAAAATAGCTGACAAAACCTCAACAAGGTAATGAATAAAATTATAATAAACGATTAACTTACCAAATCCAAGGGTAAGGGATTTGCACTAGGTGCAAATAAGAACTAAGCTTTATAAGATACATATACAAGTAAGTATATAAATATAAGAAATTGGTCAACTCAACATTAGTGAGAAAAAACACCGGTATAATCCGGTACCTGTGGGGGGAGACACCTCTGCCGAGACACCCACAATAAAACTTCACAAGGGCCCAAGGAAAGGAGGTCTTATATCTTAACACTCCCAAACCGGGGAAAAACTGGCACCTGTGGGAGAAGACACCTCCACCAGCACACCCACAGTCATAAACCCATCAGGGTCAAAAGATCTGTCAACATACCGGCAATCAAAGCCAAGACACAGAAAAACCCATAACCAAGCATTGGACTTCTCCCACAATAAATGCAAGAATAAATCCCAAAAAATTGTCCTTAGACAAAACTTTACGAAAACAACAAGCACTAGACTAATTTTATTAGCAAAACTAGCCTACTAATAATATACCATGTATAAGCAAAAATAAAACTAAGTCCATAGAAAAGCGTCGAGTATACTCGACGTCGTATCGAGTGCAGTCCACGCTCTCGGTGCCAACAAGAAAACTGGATGGCGTTGAGTGTATTCAGCTCACTCAACTCCGCGTTGAGTGTTTTCAGCACACTCAACACTTTTGCCTTAGATTAAATTCTGATGTCGTTGAGTGTCTTAAACACACTCAATGCCGTGTTGAGTGTGTATAGCACACTCAACGCTTTTATACTTAGCGTTAAAATATGATGGCATTGAGTGTATTCAACACACTCAACGTCGTGTTGAGTGTGTATAGTGATGCGTCGGCAAGTGCACCGGTCGCTGCCAAGTAATAATTTTGGGAATAGCTTCTCCGAATGTCGATCTCGAGGGAATGTAGGTTGGATATCATGATAGCGTGGTAGAAAGATCGTTACTAAGAGTTAAACGAAACAACAAAAGTTGGCTTTTGATTCCTAATGCTAAAAAAACAAAAAGAAAACTAATGCGGGTCGTAAGCACCGCTTCGCTTGGTGGATAAAACTAGTGCAGGACGCTATGTCGTGCTTCGTGATGCGAATGGACAAAGAGCAAGTAGATGGAATGACCACACGTGTGGAGAGTGAGGGTCGTAGTCACCTCTTCAACCACTAACACTAGCCTTTGCTAGAGTGGTTCTAGTGCGCGAGTTGAGTGGATGTGAATGGAGGCGAGTGCATCACAGCTAACAAAAGAGGATGTAACTAACCCAAGCAAACTTCATTCATGGACAAAAAAATGCAAGTTCCGGTTCATTACAATCTTTAGAATACAATCCACTATGGAGAAGAGGTAGAATAAACCAAAAGGGGAAAGACTAGCCGTGGTTCTTGGCCAGATTGGTGGGTTGTCAGTCCACTTCTTGACTCAGACCGTGGTTGCTTTCAGAGGTAAATGGGTTGTCAATCCACTTGTCATCCTCCGTCTTCTTCCCTTTCCTTCAATCTTTTCTCCCTTTTTGCCCAAATGAGTAGTACCAAAAGATCTCTATTGCACACTGCTAGTGGCTGCAAACTCTCCAAAGGGTTGATGTTGACTTGGGATCGTTGGAGAAGGCTTCCCGGAGGGTGGAGATGAGTGAAGGACCTGTGGGGGAGAGAAACTGTGCTTCGCGCACAGAACCGAGGCCGAAAATTGAAATGGCGTGCCCTAATTCGCGAGAGCACGAGCTTAAATACGGTCAGTAGAAAATCAGAGCGCACGATCAATGGCGCACGACCGATGGTCGGGCACACTGATGGTTGATGATCGTGCGCTCTGCCCAAGAGAAACCTGTAGCTGGACAGAAAAAATTAATATATATGCGCACGATCAGTGGCACACGACAAGAGGTCGTGCGCACTGGATCCCATGATCATGTGATTAGCAATCGCATAACTCCATAATAATGGGATAAACCCACACGAGCAATGGCGCACGACCAGAGGTCATGTGCACTATGTCCAATGGTCGTGTGATTGCCCCAGACAGAACTTGGAAAAATGGTGAATAGTGCGCACGATCAGTGGCTCATAACCAGTGGTCATGCGCTATAGATCCAATGATCGTGCGCAGTGCTCCTATTCCGTTTGGTGTTCGATGGACTAACCACGCAGGACCAGCGGTCGTGCGCTAAGGAGTCCATGTACCGTACGCGTGTAAAAATGCATGATCAGTGGCCCCTAGGCGAAAAAACATTCCCAAACAATCCCGGAACACTCACACGACCTTTGTACCTGCAGTAAAAATAGAAGAGCCACCGAAATGGACATTCTACATTCTCTAGACACACAAAAACACCAAGTATAGGGCAAAAGTACAATAACTACGAAATCACACTAAAAACGGGCCTAAAGTGCACTTAACATGGAATGAACATAGTAACAAATATGAATAATTATGGCTTTCAAGTGTAGTGCATCATCGAGAAAACTGGCCCAGATGAGTCAAAAAATATGTATATAACTTGGACTAATCATACAACACACTCAACGCTTTTATACTTGGCATTAAAATCTGATGGAGTTGAGTGTATTCAACACACTCAATACCGCGTTGAGTGTGTATTCAACACACTCAACGCTTTGATTCTTGGCGTTTAAATCTGATGGCGTTGAGTGTATTCAACACACTCAACGCCGCATTGAGTGTGTACAACACACTCAACGCTTTTATACTTGGTGTTACAATTGTTACCGTTGAGTGTATTCAACACGCCCAACGCCGCGTTGAGTGTGCACAACACACTAACCGCTTTTATACTTGACGTTAAAATCTGATGGCGTTGAGTGTATTAAACACACTCAACACCGCGTTGAGTGTCTACAACACACTCAACGCTTTTTTACTTGGCATTAAAATCTTATGGCATTGAGTGTATGTATTCAACACACTCAATGCAGTGCTGACTGTGTACAACACAATCAACACTTTTATACTTAGGCTAGAAACAAAATGCCTGTGTTAAGGCTATACTCAACGCCTAAGACAGAAACTTGGCAGAAGTGTAATCCTACCTAAACAGAGGATATTAGACTTACAACAACCACTAATTTTTCAATAATTTAATTAATAGTATTAATAATTTTTTGACAATATCTAAACTTAGACCAAGAAAACTGACTGTTATGCTCACTTAGGAAGAGATTTCTCCTGTAACAAGGCTCCCTCACCACAGCCACTAGTTTGTTGCTAAGCTAAGCACTATTCAGCCTACTAGGACAGAAATAGTAACATGAAAGCTTGGCGAGGGTGTAAATCACCACTTGCCCCAAGATGTATAGAAAACGAAATTGACAAGGAGGAGATGCTACCCTAATTCAGCTTCTCTACCGGGAGGAAATCAAGAAAATGTGAAATAAAAACAAGCAAGGGGGGAAACCACCACTTGCCTCAAATCGCCGAATCTGGGCACGCAAACGCTCCTCCTCAAGAATCTGGCCGCAAGATCACCTAAGCAACACTTCCATAGAAATGTAGATCTAGGTGAGAGCTATTCGGATCTACCCTCCAATGATGATGTCGAGTACCAAAGCTCCTACAATCAACGGCTGAAGGCTCTCCAAAACCGCCTCTTTCTCTCTTTTGCAAACAGACCAACGGTTTTAAGAAGAAGATGATGAATAGGGTTTCCTTCTTATCGCAAGGATATTCATACTAATAGATATAAGAATTATAGTAATAATTTATCATTATTTAATCGTCCAAACAGCTCATAATTTGCAACAATGCGGATTTCAATGAAAATCACACTGTAGCTAAATGTCGACGCTACAAATCCAATAGAGAAGTCGGAATTACAATCCGACAAACCAAACTCGGGAAAAAATCTCCCGAAGTCAAAATATCATCATTCCCAAAAAGGCTCCACCGTGTTCCAAAATGAACCCCGGCTCGTAAGGGAATATCAAAACACAGAAGAAATTAGCCACAAAACTTTACGCACAAGAGATTCCACTATAAAAGGAATATAATCAAAGATTATAGAAGGGAAATTTATACCATAAGAAACTAGGAGAATAGATGAGAATGAGACTCCCTCATAGCTGACTCCAACTCCAAAGTGGCGCTTTCCACGTCTTAGTTTCGCCATAAAACTTTAACCATTAGTATGGTTTTCCTCCGCAACACTCGATCTTGAGTATCCAGAATGTGGACAGGAATCTCAACATAGGAAAGGTTAGGCTCCAACTGGGGCATAGCATCAAGAATCTGTCGGTTGCTGAGCACACATTTCCACAACTTGCTCACGTGAAACACATCGTGCACACCAAGAAAAATTGTGGGCAAATCCAACCTATAAGGTGATACACCAATACGCTCAACGACCTTAAATGGTCTCACATACCTCGGGTCTAACTTATGATTCTTTCCAAAATCTCTTAACCCAAGACATTGGGGAAACCTTCAGAAAAACCAGGTCCCCAACTACAAACTCCAAATAAGTCCTTCGACAATTAGCGTTCTTCTCATAACGCTCCTGAGCTATACAGAGCTTTTCTATGATATGCTTCATAGAAATATCCATTTCTTCTAATTCTTCAGGACCCAGAAACAGTCTCTGACCAACCTCAGCTAAAAATAACGGAGTTCTCCAACATCTCCCATACAAGGACTCAAATAGGGCCATCTACAAGCACTCTTGATATCTATTATTATAAGAAAACTCCATGAAAGTGAGGGATAGATCTTATTTTTACTCTAGAGGGAGGGTGAATAAAGTATTAAAAATTTATTCACTTATTTTTATAGCGGATTAAAATTTGGTGATATATATATAAGTATAAATAGAGAATATCACAGCACACAAGCAAAGAAATAATCAAACACAGAAGACACAAGGATTATAGTGGTTCCCCAATAAACCTGGGTACATCCACTCTTCTAACACCCTGGTAGGAATCCACTACAGGTTTTTGATCAGGTGGCCTGCCACCACAAGATCTATTTTCTAAGGGAGACCTCGCAACCCTTTGAGCTTTTGATCAGGTGCCCAAAAACCAAACTGAGTCTTTTGATCATGAGACTTAAAAACCAACAGTATAACTTTTGAATGGAGTTAAGAAAATCCTGTGCATAGTTGGATGAAATAAACTAAAAGTTGAAGATGTTCTTCTCTATCAATAATCTTAGAGAAGACTAGTGGATTCTGATGAAGCAGAAAGCTTCCCCTGATATGAATAGAATTGATGTTCAGTTGAGGGAGTCATTTTCTCTTCAGGGTGTAGGCCTTATATTGAAAACTACTCCTTCCAGTAGATGTATCTGAGAGATTGTGAGGATGAGCTCAGAATGAAGATTGTTTGCTGGAAGAAAACTAGGGCAGAAAGTCTGAATGATAGTTTGTTGTTTTGTAAGTCTGTAACTGTTTGAGTGTATAACTCTGTAACCTTAAGATAGAAAAACTTCTGAGAATATATAGAATGTTGATCGGATTTCAAATATTTGAAATCATTAATTTTGATATAGTTGGAGCATTCCTTGAGAAAGGAAACTGCCCTTGGGAATTAATCAACAATAAACTCTGTGATAATATCCACATTTAATGCTGCCTCTAAACAACTATATTCATTAGAATATATTGCATTAAATACTAGAGTCATAACTGCCTGAAATTAATCCCATTAGAATATTCTGCCTTCAGAAAGATTAGCCTGAAATTAAGCATGAAAATTATTCTGCTTTTGCAAATAAAATTGCCTAAGATAACTACAGAGAGATAGTCGAACTCAACAAATAAATCATTGACCTGAGCATGGAATTCATCAAGTTGATTCTTCATATTCGTCGACCTTAGCTCCAAGTTCGTCGAGCTGAGTTGGGCTATCTTCGAGCTGAGATTGCAGAGTTGAGGACAAATTTCGTTGACCGGAGCTGAGCTTTCATCGAGACCAACTCAGAGTTGGAACTCTGAGTTCTTCGAGTTGAGCTTGACTTTCGTCGAGCTGAGTTCAACTTTCGCCGAACTGAATTCCTGAAATTTGAAATATTCGAAGGCAAAACCCTGGAAAATCTTATGACCTTAGACTATACATGTTGAGTAAGTCTAAACATCCTAATAGTGATCCTAGCCCAAATCAAACCTGGGGTTCAAACAATCTCCACCTATTTTGGTGTGGATACTATTTAAAAAATATAGCATAAAGCAAAATGATATATCTAGCAGAAATAATACATTTAGCAGATATATGATAGACTATGAAAATTTTAGAAACAATAACATCAAATAGTTCAAAAGAATAAATAAGAGTTCAAGATCACTCTTAGGAGCTTCATAGGGAGAGGCTGAAGAAGGCTTGGTGAATACTAGCTATCTAGTTGGATCTTCAGCTTCCCTTTAAGTTATCTTTAAATCTTCAGCTGCAAGAATTTTCAGAGAAAATGCTCTGGGCACTACTACCTCTAGATGAAGCTGCATATACTCATTAGCATTGAATAGATATTTCTTAGAGAATTTGTCAAAATCTTGTTGTCTATAGGAAGACATAGTTGTGAACTGGGAGGTGTCTTTTCCTTCAGCTCTAGCTTTATTGATCAAAGACAGACCAATAAGCTCATTGAATCTGGTCATCCTATAAACTGGATCTAACTCAGGTTCATATGTAGGAGAAAGAGGCCTCTCTAGGATTGATTCCTTTTGTTGTTCACTTTGAATTGTTTATTGACTGCTTTGCTTTGACTGTTTTTCTTGGCTACCTTGGCTTGTTTTCTGTTACTGATAGCTTCTTTGGCTTGATCTCTGCTGTTGTTGGCTACCTTGGCTATCTGACCTTGAGGATCTGTACTATCTATACTGAGTAGATCTGGAATGTTGTTGAGAGGCTAGACCTATGATACTGAGAAACAGCTCCTGCTGATCCTGTTATAGGAGGAGGATGAGGAGGAGGAGGTCCTCTTTAAGATTGTTTAGGAGGAGAACTGTACCTCTTTATCTTCTTGTTCTTTAGCTCATTTTTAGAAAATCTCATCTAGTAGGGCATGCCTGGAGTGAATGGAATATTGTGCAAAATATAGTAGGGGGTATCTGCTGTAGGATTTTGTTTTGGAATAGCCCTTACTGAAGCCTTCTTCTTGGCTTTCCTTTTCTTAGAACAAACATCCTCTGAATCATGTGATTCATCATCATCATCAGATTCACTGGCAGGAATATCATATAGATCATCAATATGTTTTAGCATTTGAGCAGAAAATGCAGCAGGTGCCTGAGGCTGTGGCCCTATATGTTCTGCACTAATATGTACATCAGTATCTTCTGTATCTATATCTTCAAACATAATCTCATCCATATCTTGCATTGGGGATTCATCAAAAAAGAAAGTAGGAGGGGAAGACCCTTGCTCAAAATAATTTATTGTATTATCAACTGCTACTATACTATTAGGAATTGAAGAGATACTAGTAGTAGTGTTTATGAAGCTAGATAAAATTTCTTTTATAACTGAAATATCTATAGGGGAAGTATAATAAACAATCTATTTAAGTGAATCATTGTCAAAATCTGGAAGATAACTGGGCTGAATTTCAAAAGTAGATAATAAAGAGATTAAGTTGACTGTGGGATGAATTAGAACATCACCAATAGTAGAAACTTCTGGGACTAAAAAGTCTGTTGCTGAATCTGAACATTCTTCAAGCATTTCTATATCTGAAATTCTTGCTGCTATAACTGAACAACCTGCAGTCATTTCTACATCTGAATCTGCTTCTGCTGCATTTGGAGCTGCCTTTGGAATAATTGATACTGCTGCTACTTGAGGATTTTCTTACACCAGGCATCTCCCCCTGCCTAGATCCAAGAAGACCTGAATCTTGGCCCCTAGAAGAAGGGACAAAAGAGGAAGAGACAACTTTAGAAGAGAGATCAGCAATGGCAAAAACAAGAGGGGAAACTGCTTCCTCTATTAGCTTTTTTAGGGTAGGAGTAATGAATTCCAGGATGCTGGAAGAGATGGAGGATAAGTCCACATACATAGACTCAGGATCCTGAGTAGATGTAGAGGGAGGATTGGAAGAAGGAATTGAAGAAGAACAGTTTTGACATAGATAAAATGCCTGAGGTGCATCCTAAGGAGGGATGGTAGAGGGAGTGATGATAGGGATAATCTCTTGAACTAGAGTTTGAGGAGGAGTGAAATCAGGAGTGACTTCATCCTATAGAGGTGATAGAGGTGGAGGTTGAAGGGGTGTAGATATGAGTTGTTGTTGAGATGAATGAGGTTGTGTAGGAGATGAATGATGTTGAGGAGATAGTAGATTGAAGTTTGGTTGATTTTGGAGAAGTGGGGATGATGGTGGAGTCTGAATTGGTGACTCATGAGTTTGTGAATGGTGTGGAGAAGGCTTCCTGGGGGAATGATGTGGAGATGGTGAAGGTGAAGAATGTGTGGGAACAGAAAGTTCTGTAAGGGTTGAGGGAGTGGATGTTATAGCCCTTATTCTCACTGAAGCTATCCTAGAAGATGTATCACTGGATGGCTTCTGGATTACCCTCTCCTATCTACAAAATAGGGCAGAGGTAAGCCTCTTAGAGGCATTGATGAAAATGGTCTGGGAGACCAAAAGTTCTGGAACCTTTGCCTGTAAGAAGATTCCCAGAACTCAACCAAAACTCACATCTTTCTTACTTATTTTCTTCTTAATCAAATCAAATACAATTCTACCCCAGTTCACTAATATCTTGTTTACCAAACCACTCATCAAGTTAAACTGATGCCTGTTAATATGGTCATGGAAAGAGTGTTTTCCTAACAACACTTTACCTACCACATCTACTAAGAATTTGTATTCAATGGAAAAGTTTTTCTTAAGCAGATGGTTTGGGTTTCCATGGGAGTGACCCATCCTATCTAACATCTCAGTAAATTCATTACTAGATAGTTCTAATTCATCATCTCCATTCACAAAAAAAAACTTCAGTTAAAAGTTCTGGAGATAAAATAACCTGGTTTCCATTAATTCTTCCAACAATAACTGGAGTATCTTGAGGTTTGGTTGTGTAAGACCCCCCCCCCTCCCAGAACACAAAACATGACACGAGGGGAGTCTTATGCCTAGAACAGCCGCCTTGCGGTAGCACTAGCACTCGGGCTAGCCTATACTACAAGACGCCTATTCTGCCGTCCTTTACCAATATAAATCATGACAACCCAACCAGAATAAAAATCAGAAGTTAAATCCACACAAAGCATATAATTGTCCAAAAGTATAATATATAAAGAAGCTACAACAAGCTTCTAGAATCAGAGTACGTAAAAACTTTGCCCAAAAGGGCTACATCAAAAATCTCACACACTCACATCAGTAACCGACGGTAGCGACGACACCGTCCCTTCAGGCCCTGTGGTCCTAGCCTGGCTGTCCTGCTGCATAATCTGTGGTTGCTCTACCTGTGGGGTTTCCACTTAAAAAGGAAGATGTAGCAACCATTAGTCATAAAGACTAAGTGGTTTTCACATCCGCTCCCCCGGCGACTCCTCGGCACCGGGCGGAGAAATGGATGAAGGTACAATTTATATAAAGTATGTAAGCATAAGTACAAGCAGTTGGTATAGACTGAATATCATCATGTATGTAAAGCAGCTTAATAAGTGAGTAACATCTTATTCTAGAAATTCAACCATCTACAACAGCATAAGAATATATAAAGCTACAACAGAAAGTAACTCAACTTATATGAATACCCATACAAACATATAAGTTGAGGATCGTTCAGCAGTATGTAAATCATCATATAGAAGTGCCCATACAAACTTATACGATGAGGATCTTGTGTATGCAATGAAGTGTAATGACATGTATGCAATACAATGACTCACCCATGATCATGCGCATGCAATCGCTATATCGACACAAAATTGTAGTTCCCACTATTCTAGCAGGTAGCTAACCTCTCAAGCGTCATCCATCGTGGCCAGACAGTGATAGTAGAGCGGGCATATCCACTACTAGGATGGCATCAACACTACCAAGCCTAGGACTTCGTATGCCTCAACGCTAAGAACACAACAGCGGAGCTCACACGCGTACTATAGCTCAGCGGGAGTCTCGGGTAGATGTGCACCGAGAACCAAGCCCCAAACTTGCCTATGTTATAACCCAGAAGGAGCCTCGGAAAAAGCACGAGGACCAAGCCCAATCGTTCACTTGGCATGGAAGGAGCCCCGGGATGTGAACACCGAGGACCAAGCCCAACCGCCCAAAGTCTATCTATAAACTCTCATCAGTGTGACGATTGGCAAGCCTGTAGACCTGCCACACTATCCTTAACCCAGGATTATGACACCATGTGTCGACTCACACCGCATGCAATACCACATCATCATGGCACAGAAGGAGCCTTGGATCCAATCCGAGGACCAAGCCCAACCGTCCACTTGGCACGGAAGGAGCTTCGGCACATGAACACTGAGGATTAAGCCCAACTGTCCATTTATAACTCTTCTCAACATTACCAACCAGAGAGATCAAACACCCGCACTCACACCCTTTCACAATCCTGTGCCCAAGGCACCTTACGGGTTTACTACAAACACAGGTGGCGAACCACCTCATACAATGGACCATCTTAGACTTCCATATATTATAAGCCTCATGACCATGCCTTACTCTTTCGGCCAACATGATTATGTCTAAACTATGATCACATAACTTTAACATCACTGACCAAATACAAAAGTTCAAGACAATCTTGTTATTAATCGATGAATTACCATTCGTTCACTAACCCCCACCAAATCATTTTGTTCAATTCCATTTCATTTCACCATTGTTTACGTGGGTTCTATCCAACAATTTCATCACTCGTTGAATTATCACGGTTAGACATATTATAATTCTCCAAAACCTCAACGTCAATTTGTTACAAGATCTTTACCGAGTCCAGACCCGATTCTACATCAACCAAGGAAATTTAGGTGCAGAACACCTTCTGGATAGCAACTTCGACCGGAGATTCCTGAGGCTACAAGAATCCGGTGAATGCATGAAACACATCGATGGAAAGATCTTTCCATGGGTTACAACTATAATGTTCAGTCTATAACCCAGATCAGACTGTATCACACATGAAATTGGCTCCAAAGCCTGTTGTGTACAGAATACATTTTCTGCACGCTTAGCCTGTCAGCCCTCTACTTCGATCAGACTTTCACGTGGCTACGGACTTCGCCTGAAGATGTGTAAGCACTCGTTGGAAAGTAATTTCCAAGGGATAAGACTTTCATGTGTAGTCGAAAGCCCAGATATGGCCATATCATGTCAGAAAATGGCCTAGAAGATCGATGCGTGTAAAACATAGATTTTTGCACGCATCTTAAGGCGGAATGAGTTGCATCGTTTCATCTTCCTCCTCTAGCTGACCTTCCCAAATCACATCAGAAATTTGTCCTCCCTTATTCACCCTTATGAGGCCATTTCTCTTCATGAAACCATCTCCCTATCATCACAAATAATGAAGGAGAGGTTGAAGACATCGCTATCCATAGAGCACAAGCCCTAGAATGGCCTCTTCCTAGGAAGATCATCATCTCACAAGTCTAGACTCTTTTGAGTCGATATCTCACTTAGGAATAACTACAGATCTAGCACCAAGGGAGAGTGGAGGAAGCTCACCTCGTTTCCGGTGTTTCCACCATTTCTGGCCATGGATCTCGTCACCCTTCATGGCGGCATCTTCTTCTCCTTTGCGGCGACAGCGGTTCTTCACAGAGTATAGTTGATTCCAGCAACTCCTTCCCTCCACAAGCAGTTTCTCCAGAAAATGGCTTAGAAGAGAATGAAAAAATGGCTAGGGTTCCATTTCCCCCTTTATATTCAGAAATTACACGGGTAGGGACACACCCGTGTCCTGCTCAGGTGAATTTGTGTGGACGGTTAAAGTGTCGTTTGGACACCAACACGGGTAGGGACATGCCTATGTCCACTACCCGTGTCACGCGACACGGCCGTGTTCATGCCATGTGTTCTTACCCGTGTCCTGCTCGGGAGACACGGCCAGCTTCCATGAGATATGCACATGAGTAGGGACATGCCCGTATCTCTACCCGTGTCCTTCTCGGGACACATTTAATTGATCTCCACTCGACGCACATGGGTAGGTACATGCCCGTGTCTCTACCCATGTCCTACTCGGGATAGGCCTTGTCGAGTTCCACTCGATGCCTCTCGAGTTTTACTCGACGCACATGGGTAAGGACACGCCCGTATCTCTACCCGTGTCCAATTCTGGACCAATTTCTCTTTTTCACATGAGTGTAAGCCTAATCACCTGCACTCCCTGAGACCAAGTCAGCTCTCTTGACTTAAAAGCTTGCACGCTAGGCCTAGCGTGAATCAGGACGTTACAGGCTGTGTGCACCCATTCTTTAATCTTTGTCACTAAGAGTTTTATTCTCTATGTCATGAAGTACAATAGATTCGGAACTTCAAACAATGTATTATGTCCTTGAAAATCTGGTCGGAATGACTGAAGGATTCAAGATCTATATCAAATCCTGCGTTAAACTTCATCGCTGAGAGGAGTGTTGGAGAAATCGCCATTGCTCTACAAAAATAAAGGGATCAAGTGCAAAAGAAATTAAAAGGCTCGGGATAGAGTTTGATGAAAACTTAGTTATAAGGTTTCAGAAGTCGAAATGGCGAACTCTGCCCGACTAAAAGCGAAACATCGAACTCTGTTCAATGAAAAATCTAAAACAAAATACATTTTGTGGATCTCAGGTCAACGAAAGTTTTGCAAAAAGAATTATGTTTCGTCGATCTCGATTCAACGGAAATAATTTGAAACAAATTCTTCGATCTCCCTTCGACGAAAGTTTTAAAGGAGGGTTCGTCGATCTTAGTTCGATAAAAATTCCATGAAAAGTTCACGGATCGTCGATCTCCGTCCGACAAAAGGTGACCAGTTCGCCGATCACAGAACAAAAATTAAATTATTGAGTCTCCATTTGTCATGCCCAACTGATTTATAAAAAAAAATGTTTCTTTTAATCTAAGGGTTTAGTGAAAATGTATATCCTTTGTAAATTAGTAGGAATAAACACAAGTTTAATTTTATTTTTGTCTACATTATCTCTAAAAAAAATGATGTTTAATCTCTATATGCTTAGTTCTACTATAAAGTAATGGATTTTGTGTAATTGAAATGGCAATGGTATTATCACAAAAGATAGCTTAATTATTTAAGTTGAGACCATAATCAAGGAGCTGATTTTGAATCCATAAAATTTGTGAGCAGTAACTACTAGCTGCAATGTATTCAGCTTCAACAGTTTATGTAGACACATATATTTGCTTTTTGCAAACCATGACACAAGACTATCACTAAGAAACTGACCCATTTCTGATGTGCTTTTTCTATCAACTCTGCATCCAACATAGTTAACATCTGAGAATCTAGTTAAGTCGGATTCTAACTCTGTTGGATACCAAAGTCCTAGATTTGGGCAATACTTTATATATCTCAAAATTCTTTTTACTAAAATTAGGTGAGATTCTTTGGGATTTATTTGAAACCTTGCACAAATACATGTAGAAAACATGATATCAGGCCTACTAGCTGTTAAATATAAAAGATACCCAATGATGGCTCTATATATTTTCTGATCAACAGGCTTATTATGTTCATCATTCTCAATAACAGCATTGGAGGGCATGGGTGTTTTCATTGCTGAGGCATCACATCCCAAATCTTTTAATAAGCTCTTTAGCATATTTGGATTGGGATATAAAGATACCATCAGGGGATTGCTTCACTTGGAGACCAAGGAAGTAGGATAGTTCACCCATGCTACTAATTTCAAACTTTGAATGCATCAAGTCAAAAAACCTTTTGCAAAGTTTGGAGTTAGTAGAACCAAATATTTTATCATCTACATATATTTGAACTATCAAAATTTTATTCTTATGATATCTGATAAATAAATTCCTATCTACTAAGCCTCTAGAAAACTTATTTTCTAACAAAAAATTAGCAAGAGTCTCATACCAAGCTCTTGGAGTTTGTTTTAGACCATAAAGAGCTTTGTTTAATCTAAATACATAAGAAGAGTGAGTTGGAGAGATAAAACCTGGTGGTTGTGCTACAAACACTTCTTCTTTGAGCTCTCCATTCAAAAAGGCACTCTTCACATCCATTTGATATACGTTGAACTTCTTAAATGCTACATATGCAAGAAAAATCCTGATAGCTTCCAATCTTGCAACAGGGGCAAAGGTCTGGTCATAATTAATGCCTTCCTCCTGAGAATAGCCTTGAGCTACCAATCTTGCTTTATTCCTCACAATGATTCCTTGAGCATCCAACCTGTTCCTGAAGACCCATTTCGTTCCAATGATTGGATGGTCTTTGGGTCTTGGAACAAGATCCCAAACTCTACATCTCTCAAATTGATTGAGCTCCTCTTACATTGCAATGATCCAGTGGGGTCTTGTTCTGCATTTGTGATGGATTGTGGTTAATTCTGAGAGATAAAACAATCATGCATCTGATCTTGATTTAATTGATGCCTTGTTTGAACACCAACTGACATGTTTCCAATCACTTGAGATATAGGATGATCTCTAAGTGTGATAAGATCAGTCGATAGAGTTGGTTCTTCAATAGCCATTTATGTTATTAATTCCTCTGGTGAAATTTCATTAGCCACAACGTCTTCAGCATTAATTTCCTGAATTTCTTCATCACTGTCATTATAATCAATCTGTTTCGAGGGATGTGATATATCTTCTTGAGTTAGGATTAAGTCATCCAATATCTCACACATATTGGGTACCTGCAAATTTTTTATGGTAGAGATGTCTCTCTCCTTGTAAAACGTGTTAGCTTTATCAAAAGTTACAAGCATAGATTCTTCCATTTTAAGAGTTAATTTATTATAAACCCTATAAGCCTTGCTAACTTAGGAATATACAAGAAAAATTCCCTCTGCATCTTTGGCTTCAAACTTTCTAAGATATTTCTTATCATTATTATGAATATAATATATACAACCAAATACTTTAAAATAGTCTACTTTAGGTTGCTTCCCTTTAAGTAATTCTTAGGGAGTCTTACCCTTTAGCTTATGAATTAGACTTCTATTCAAAACATAATTTGTTGTGCTTACCGCCTCTGCCCAAAAGGATAGGGGCAAGCGACCATCTGCAAGTAATGTCCCTGCAGATTCAATCAGGGTTCTATTTTTCCTTTCAGCTACCCCATTTTGTTGAGGAGTTCTAGGAGCAGAAAAAAAATGTCTTATACCTTCCTTCTCACAGAACTCTTGCATGAGAAGAGATTCAAACTCAGTGCCATGATCACTTCTGATCAATGCAACTTGAGTAGAGTACTCAATCTGGATGATCATAAGAAAATATGTAAGAACTTTAAAGTTATCTGACTTGTTTTTCAGAAAGAAAACCCAAGTGAATCGAAAGAAATCATCAACTATAACTAGGGTATATGACTTCCCTCCCAAACTATATACTGCAATAGGTCCACAAAGGTCCATTTGTAGCAAGTACAAGATTCTAGGTGAATCACTTTTATTAATGGATTTGAAACTATTTTTAGTTTGGTTACCTAATTGACAAGCACTGCAGAGTCCTTCCTTCTTGTAGGAACAAAAAGGTAGTTCTCTGACAAGGTTGTCCTTAGATAATTTAGCTATGGTCCTAAGATTTACATGACCTAATCTCTCATGTCATAATTCATTAGCTTTACTAATCTGATTAAATAAACAAATTTCAGATTTTGCTGAATAAAAATTAACTAGATAAATGTTACCTTATCTAATACCAGTTAAAACAATTTTATTTTAAATAGAATAAATAATGCATAAGGACTTGTTAAAGGTTACCTGATAACCTTCATCACATAACTGACTTATGGAGATGAGGTTATGCTTCAGACCATTCACATAAGCAACTTTCTTGAATGTCAATGATCCAACCTTGACATTTCAATAGCCTTCTGTTTGTCCACAGTTGGAGTCTCCAAAGATAACTTTGGGTCCAAGTTTTGCTTTCAAATCACTGAGATTGGCCTTTGAACCTGTCATGTGTTTTCAGCAACCACTATCCAAGTATCACTGTTCCTCTGTGGTAGGAATGTTCTTTACCTGCAGGAAAGCAAGTTAGGTGTTTTTCACTGATGAATATTTTCTCCACGCGAACGCGTGTTTCCAATTGATGAGGAAAGTATACCTATCGTTCGGAGTATAGAATCAAGCGTCGTATTGGGCACCCCCAAGGATGATGTGGCAGGGTTCTGACAGTTCTTCCTACGGCAGGCACACCCCATAAAAGGATGATACGGGCGTGTCAAGTGCAATATGGGCGTGTACGTGGTCGGTCGATGTTCTTCAATCGATGATGCTGGTTCTTTGTATCACGCCTATTGGGCACCCCCAAGGATGTCGTCGCAAAGGGCGTGTCACGAGTGTATCAAGGCTCGAGAAGGGGAAATTCTAGTTCTGCTCCAAATAATCTACAGATTAGCCCTGCAAGATTGAAAATAATTTTGTTAGAACAAATAAATATAAAATACGAAAAGTAGTTAATTATAAACTTTAGATTATAAAATAGATATATAATATCTCACTATTAGTAGAAAATAGTAAATGAAAAATAGAAATAATTAGAATTATCAAATACCCCCATACTTATCTGTTTGGTAGTCCCGAGCAAACAACTTCCTATAGGGAGTAGAAAATTTTTAAATGCTAGAAAAGAAAATTAAACCGAATGAGTAAAATGTGAAGTCTTATGCCTATGCTTGTAGTTTTTTTGGTAGAAAAACTTACTCAGCATACAAATTAGGTTTTTATTTTCTTTAAAATGTGTTTCCACTATTATTTTTACTTTTAAAATGAAAATCTGGTAAATCTTAAAATTATATTTAGGGAGAATGTAGCGTGTGTACAAAGATGACATTGCATGAACGAAGATCGAGATACCCTCCAAAGAAATCCATCAATATCGATGGCCATAGGCTTTCCCTTTCACACTCTCGCCACGGCACTAGTTCAACTTATAAACATAAATCAATAGGACATAATTAGGTTGAAATGTAGGCTTAGGTTTTTGGTAAGGGTGGTCAAAGATAAATGCGATGGCTAGTCACACCAAAACCTAGAGAGATCTTGCACACAATAATTTGTTATGGCTTTAAGAACTCAGCCAAATTCCTAATCCTTTTGTATTTTTCTTATTTTTTTTCTTTCAGCTCTCTTATCATGTTGAAAATTTTCTTCTACCTCTTCATTTTTTTCAGAATATTTTTTTTTATTTATCTTTATTTTGAAGAGGAAAGAAGAATAAATCAACTCTTTTTTATAAGAAAAGAGCCACCAAAAATAAAAAGGCTCCTAATCACTCACAAACCGTGTTTGTATATCTATGTTCAAGCTTGGTCTTAGGTGTGCAATTAGGTTGCTTTTTAGGCTTTGGTAAAATGCTTGGTGGAGCTAAAACAAAACGATAGGGTAATAGGCTCAAAATGGCTTAACAAAGATAAAATTTTAGGTACGGGTGCAAAGTCTCAAACTGGCCAAAAGAAGTGCCTAAATCATATTTATGTTAATGAGTTTAACTTATGCAAAGTCTTGAGAATAGCTAGAGGGCAAGTTCTAGACATCGAGAAAGAATAACTCTTTCTTGATCCGCAAAATATCGCTCTAGTAAACTTCTACTTACTCACCTAAATTATTTTAATTTTACCGATTTTCAAAATGAAAGTAAAATAAAACATTTCCACGCATTTAGAAAAATGAAAATCTAATTGTATGCTGAATATTTAAATCTACATAAAATTCTACCTACACGTGCACTTAACTAGAAACACAGCATGACCAACAGTTTTACTCTAAAATTCAAAATTTCAATTAAAAAATAAAAATTCTCTAAACACTATATAAAAGTTATATTACTAGAAATTTTGCATGTGAATAAATATAGAAATAATGACTTCTATAATTAAAAATTAAACCTAATTTTTTGTTTTACTTCTTAGACTTCCCGAGGTATACCCTGTGAACGGCTCTCACTGGTACTAGGAGGTAAGATGGGGTGATATCCCAAACGTACCTTTCTAAGAAATTTTATTTTCAAATTTCTATTTTTTTTAATTTTGGAAAAACAAAATACATAACAAAATATAATTTTTGAACTTTTTTATATATATTTTTTTAAAAAAAAATTGTATGTTTTGCTTGAGAAATATCCCTCCCCCATACTGAAGCAATACATTATTCCCAATGTATAAATGAAGAAAAGAAAGAAAAGGAGACTTCCCTGAAGATGTCAAAGCAGCACCAAAAGATACCTGAAAGACATTAGCAAAGCAAAACATAATATTTTATAGATTTTTCATAATAATAAAAATAAATACATGAAAATAAAAGCAAAGAGACAGATACAGAGATAGGCGACCCACTACAAGTCCAAAGAAAAGAAAAGAAAGCTACTCCTGGTCGGGAGCATCCCCGGGATGTTGATAGAAAGTCTGCATGGTCGTGAACTCGCGGGTAATATGCTCCACGGAAGAAGCGTGAGTCTGCTCCAGTTCGGCAAAGCGTCCATCAAAATGAGTAAAACGGCCGTCGAAATGAGTCTGCATCTTGTCTATACGAGTGTGAATCAACCCAAATTGATGATCCCAATAATTTGGAGGACCGGGCGCTAGGGTAGAGGTATGCGGTGGTGGAGGAATCAAGGGAGAGTGATGAGTATCGCTGGGACCGGCACCAAGATCAAGATCCCCATCACCGACTGATGGGGGAATAGCCTCAAACTAACCATCATGTCGGCGCGCTAGGCTGAGAGCCTGAAGGGTCAGGAACTGGAGGACCTGCAATGTCTGCATGCAGGTTAGCTGCGGAAGGGCATCCCAAAGGCCGGTCTACTTGGCGAGGAAAGTAATAAAATTGCCTCCATTAACTGCCCCCAACCTCACATTTAAGCCTGATGACGGAAGAAAATTGCGAGTATATAACAAAGGTTGAGTGGGACCCAGTAAAACATACTATATAAATATAGTAAATCTTCCCGAGACACCACGCCATGGCTATCGCCACGACTGGTAAGAGTAAAGGTGAGGAGGTTATGGAGAATGCATAAAGCAGGGGAAATGAGGTGGCTACCCTTCGATTTCTTTGGTGTGTAGGTGGAGGCGTCATTACTGATTTCCGACCAAATGGTGAGGAGGTTGAAATCGGAAGGAAAATCAGTTTTGAGATAGAGATAGGCGGGAGAATGGGAAAATGCCTCCGAGCAAAAGCCCATGGCAATGTTGGGTTGGCGGATGGTGAGCTGATGCATAATCCCACCCATGTGAAAGTCGATGAAATCGTCAGTCACTGCCCAACAGAACTCAAAGGAAGCCAAGAACTCAATAGTGAGCTCAAGGAAAGTCGGCTCTGAAATGGACAAGAGGGGAGTCCATCCCGGGGTGGATAGAAATTCCTGAACCAACTTTGCCGCTCCAAAGGGGGCGAGGACTGCTCAGTCCAAGATCCAAAAAATGCCAAAGGGTTTGGCACGCAATCGCTATCTCCTATCCTGCTAGGTGGAGTTTTTCAAATAAGAACATGGCTTCCGTATAGGCGGGATCCACGGGGTGCTCGTAGGAAGAACTGTGGAATGAGGGTGGTGGCGAGGAATAATGAGAGAAGAAGAAAAAATGAAGAGTTTTCGGCCACAAGGAGAAGGGAAAAGGGTGTTTGAATGAGTGGAGGTGTGGAGAGAAGAGAAGGGGGTTAATTCCTATTTATAGGAATTCACGTGTCGGTCACGCCCCCCTATCACGCCCATGACAAGGGGTGTGACAATCACTGGCTAATGCGGGAAGGAATTCAAGGCACACCTCCTCGGATACATGGGTCACGCCCCAGAGTCACGCCCTTGACTCTGGGGCATGTAAGGGATATCCTAGGAGGCCGCGTGGGAATCCGAGGCGCTGGCCTAGGATTCCACAATCACGCCCGAGGGTCACGCCCGTGACCCTGTGGAATGTCGGCCAAAATTTGACATGTCGTGGGGATCCGAGGCGCGACCTAGTCAATGCCTCGGATACCAGCAATACAGGCATGACACGCCTGTGACCATCTTGGTCATGCCCGTGTCATGCCCGAAAGACGGGAAAAAGGGGTGCGAACGAAACCATCCGTGGGTTTCGCAAAACATGTTAAACACACACATGACCCGCCCATGACATGCCCATGACACGCCAATGACACGCCCGTGACATTGGCGTGTACGAGAAAAAAAACCAGAAATATTTTATGTTTGTTTTTTTTTAGATTCAAATAAACAAGAATAAAACAAAAGTTACCGACTTGAAGAATCACATAGACTTGACGTTCGACCCTGTCTGATCGTCATGCATTGATGTCCTTAAAACCTACAAAAACTTAAAATGAAAATTAAAATAAAAGAAAGGATAACCATGGGATGCCTCCTACAAGCGCTTTGTTTATGGTCGTTGAGCTCGACCTTAGTGGTGTGCGGGTAATATGGGTTTCACAACATTATGTTGTCCATTTGTTCGTTAATATTATCACCGGAAAAAAATAATTTCAGTCGATGCCCATTTACTTTTAATTATCCTATTTCCGGGTACAAAAAAGCATCGTCCCGTAGGGCCAAACCTCCTTTACGACAAAGGGGTCGGACCAACTAGGACTTATGTTTTCCTGGAAATAAGCGCAAGCGCGAGTTATAAAGAAGGACTTGGTCTCCTGGTTGGAAGTCCTTTGGGGGTCTTAATTTTTTTATCATGATAAATTTTGTGCGCTCCTTATAAAGTTTATTATTCTCATAAGCGAGGGAGCGCCACTCATTGAGCTCGTTAAGTTGGAATTTACGGAGCTCGGAGGACAAATTTTAATCAAGATTTAAAAATTAAGTGCCCAAAAGGCACAATGTTCAAGCTCAACCGGTAAATGACATGCTTTCTCATAGACCAATCGATACGGCATACAACCGATAGAGGTCTTATATGCGGTCCGATAAGCCCATATAGCATCATCAAGCTTGACCAACCAATCCTTTCTACTAGTAGAAACCATTTTTTCTAATATACGTTTGATTCCACAATTAACTACTTCTACCTGGCCACTTGTTTGAGGGTAATAAGGGGTGGCTAACCTATGTGTAACGTCGTATTTATATAAAACCTTAGCGAATTGTGCGATACAAAAGTGGGTGCCCCTATCACTAACTATTGCCCGCGGTGCTCCAAATCGTGAAAATAGTTTTTTAAGAAATTGAGTCACGACTCGAGCGTCATTAGTGGGAAGGGCTTGCACTTCCGTCCACCATGACACGTATTCGACCGCAACAAAAATATATTTATTTCCATAGGACATTGGTAGCGGTCCAACAAAGTCAATCCCCCATAAATCAAAAACTTCAATTTCTAAAAAAAATTAATGGCATTTCATCACGGCGTGAAATATTACCTGAGCGTTGGCATTGTTCACAATGACTTACATGGGTCTGAGCATCCTTGAAGATGCTTGGCCAATTGAAGCCTTCTTCAAGTACTTTCTGAGTCGTCTGATTAGCTTTATAGTGCCCACCGGCCAGCCCCTCGTGGCAATGTTGTAGAATTTGGGCGCCTTCCTCAAGAGATACAAACCTCCACACTACTTTGTCCGCGCAAACACGAAAAAGAAAGGGATCCCCCCAAAAATAATTTTTCAAATCAGAAAAGAATTTCTTTTTTTCTTGATAAGAAGAACCATTCGGGAGGAATCTTGCAACAAGAAAGTTTGCGAAATCGGCGAACTAAGGAGTGGGGAGAGTAATTCCCTTATGAATAGTGAGAAGGTGCTCCTCGGGAAAAGTGTCGTCAATGTCCTCCTCTATAAGATACTCCGAATTGGGATTCTCCAACCGAGAAAGATGATCAGCCGCCAAGTTCTCCGCTCCTCTCTTGTCACAAATCTCCAAGTCAAATTTTTGGAGGAGTAAGATCCACCTAATCAATCGCGGCTTTGCATCTGTTTTTGTTAGTAAATATCTCAAAGCTGAATGATCGATAAAAACAATAATCTTGGACAAGGTTAGATATGAGCGGAATTTATCAAATACGAAAATAACAGCTAATAATTCTTTTTCGATGGTCGTGTAATTTTCCTGTGCGGCGGTTAGTGGTTTGCTAGTATAATATAAAGGATGAAAATTTTTATTTATGTGTTGTTCTAAGACCGCACATACGGCAAAACTACTAGCGTCACACATGATCTTAAAAGAAAGTTCCTAATTGGGAGCGATCATGATAGGAGTGTTAATCAATTTTTCTTTAATAAGAGAAAAAGCATGCAAACAATTTTCATCAAAAATAAACGGCGCATTTTTTTCTAATAAGTGAGTAAGAGGCTTAGTTATTTTAGAAAAATCTTTAATAAATCGGCGATAGAAACCGACAAGCCCCAAAAAAACTACGAACGGCCTTGACATTTGAAGGGGGGGAAGCTTTTCTATAGTTTCAATTTTAGCTTTATCTACCTCTATGCCCTTGCTAGAAATTTTATGGCCTAAGACCAAACCTTCCAGTACCATAAAATGGCACTTCTCTCAATTAAAAACTAGGTTCATGTCCTCACATCTTTGGAGTACATGGGAAAGGTTTGCCAAACATAAATCAAACGAATCTCCAAAAACGGAGAAATCTTCCATAAAGACCTCCATGATATCCTCCACAAATTCGTCAAAGATTGATAGCATACACCTTTGGAAGGTTGTGGGCGCATTGCTTAAACCAAAAGGAATTCTTCGATAAGCGAAGGTGCCAAACAGACAAGTGAAGGTTGTTTTCTCTTTATCCTCGTGCGCTATTGGGATTTGGAAATATCCCGAAAGACCGTCAAGAAAACAATAAAAAGAGTGCCCAAATAATCGTTCAAGGATTTGGTCAATGAACTGCAAAAGAAAATGATCCTTACGGGTTGCATCATTTAATTTACGATAGTCGATGCACACCCACCATCCGGTAATGGTTTGAGTAGGGATTAATTCATTATTATCGTTAGGCACTACCGTTAACCCTCCTTTCATGGGCACCACTTGGACCAGACTCACCCAAGTGCTATCCAAAATCGGATAGATTCTGCCCGCATCTAATAATTTTATTACCTCCGTGTTAGGTATTGCATCCACAATAACCCAGATTTTCATGAAGTCACCCTTGAACTAAGATGAATTAAGTTGTACATGATATCTTGGTTTAAGTTGTGTGTTTGCAAACTATCATTGCTAAGTGTAGACCAATGTCAGACTACAATGGGTCATGAACACAGGACCATACAGTGTAATCCCTCACTGTGTGATCCAAGGTGTTGACTCATGTATAGCCTCTCAATTGGGATACACTTCATATTCAGGCACTTGGATCAAGGAATGAAGATTGGATTCTTGAAGAGTAGAGAAAATTTTCTAAGTCCAAAATTTCTCTAAGTCCACTTCTCGAGAATTCCATGATAGTTCTCAATAAGTAGACTTAGCAGAACTCGAGAAGTTCCTCTAGTTCTCGAGAAGCCGAGACTAGTTCTCGAGAAACCTTTTTATAGTTCTCGAGAAGTCAGTCTAAGGTTATCGAGAAGTCCCAGCCTTTATTTCTCGAGTAGTTAGAGAAAGCCACAAAATTATTCTAAGTCCCTCTCTCAAGAAGTCTATCTTAGTTCTCGAGAACTTAGTCTCGAGTTCTCGAGAAGTCAGCATTGTTCTCAAGTACTTGATTTGGCTTTTGAGTATTAGTTCTCGAGAAGTCTAGTTAGTTCTCGAGAAGTTTCAGCCCACAGTTCTCGAGTACTAATTTGAAGTCCAGACAGACTTGCTCTCGAGAAATCAATCTTGTTCTCGAGAACTCATTCCTACTTCTCGAGAACAGCAGACAATTTTTCTGAAAATTTCTCTTAAGTCCAGATCAACGGGATTTTCAAATTACTCGACGTGATTGGTCCACGTGTCATCATTTATGTCTTTTCTAACCGTTAGGGGAAATCCTATATAATGTCTTTTCGTCAAGACTAACCCTAAGCGGAAAATCGTATATTTCTATTATCGTGATCTGCCGTCTCTCTCCAAGAAGAACAGAACTTTCAGCTGCCGCCGCCGCTCAACATGAAGATCGACACTTCTGTTTTCGATCAAGAAAGGCTTGATGTTCAAGGATATTTCATCTTCTCCTTGATCTAGTAGGTCTAATATTTCTCAGATCAGATCTCTCAACTCTTCTTCAACATTTTCTGAAAAAGCCGCAAGTTCAGATTAAGACCTAGAGTTGAATTTTTCCAGATCTGAGACAAATTTTTTTTTGTATTTTTTAAATCTCTCTGTAAATTTGGTAGGAGATGAATCTCCGAGTTGCAGGAAGTTTTCATCTTTCGAGTGTAGATCCTTTTGGATCGAGATTGTCGGAACTTGGTTCCGAGGCGTAGGGTTGGATTTCAATCCGAGATAGTGGAGTAGCCGGATCTAGTGATTTACTAGATCGGTGTGGGAAAGTGCAACCACTATAAATCTCCTTGTCGTCTGTGATTGCTTGATTGTGTGTGTAAGTTCTTTAAAATTTTTATTCCGCATATAGACACACAATTCACCTATTCACCCCCTCTAGGTGATTTAGGTTGACAACTTAACACTTTCAATTGGTATCAGAGGGAGGTTTGTCGTTAAAAAGTTAACACCTTGATCAATTTCCTCTCTAAGTTGTCTTTGAGAATTTTCAAGCAATGGACAAGTCTATGGATTTTGCCAAGCTTCCCCTGTGAACAAAGAATAACTTTCCCATGTGGAAAGAGGGAATTAAATTTTTCATGGAAGTTGTGGATCCCCGGATCTTCAAGATTGTTGAAGAAGGTCCTTACGTGCCCATGACCATCTACACTATAGATCCAACCAAGAAGGTTCCAAAGAAGTTGATGGATCTAGATAAGGACGAGATTACACTTGTCTCTCTAGATAAGAAAGCAAAACATATTATAGCAAGTGCAGTCGATGACTCGATGTTGCAGAACCTTATTCACTCCCAATATGCTAAGGAGATGTGGCAGTCACTATTCACTCTGATGGAAGGTACTGAAGAAGTGAGGGATGATAGAAGATCCCTGTTGAACCAGAAGTATGAAGCCATCAGGCAAGGGCCAAAGGATACTATTACAGATACATTTGAGAACTTCTTCAAAATAGTCAATGGTCTCAGAGTATATGGCAGAGTCTTCACCAATGGAGAACTAAATGACAAGTTCCTTAGATCCTTAACCAAGGAATGGGACAATAAGGTATGTGCTATCCGGGAATTTGGAAAGCTAGCTGATACAGATCCTCAGAATCTCATGGGGAAGCTGATGTCGTATGAGCTTCAACTCAACACAAGGAAAGCTGAAGAAGAGAAGAGTAGGTCTGCATCCAAAGAGAAGTTTGTTGCTTTAAAGGCAGACACCTCCAGGAAGTCAAAGGCTACCTCTCCAGCCCCAACACAAGAAGTTAATGAAGAAGAAAACTCAGAGTCAAGTACCTCGGGATCTGAGCTATCTTAAGGAAAGTTCTCCTTACTCTCACGGCAGTTCAAGAAATTCTTGAACAAGAAAAAGCAATGGAAGGGAAAGGATGCCTCTCATAGAAGATCACGACATAACGGTGATCGACACAGAAAAGGCTCAAGCAGCCACGACAGGTATGGTTCTAAACAAAACAAACATATTTCGACTAGCATAGTTTGCTACTATTTTAACAATCCAGGTCACGTCATAGCTGACTGCTCCCACAAAAAGAAGGAGGGTGGTAGGAGAGAAGAAAATAATTCCTCGTACATCAAGAAGAGGACAGAGAAGAGCCTGATAGCCAAGAAGGGCAAGACTCTTAGTGACTCAGACTCATCTGAGTCAAGTGAAGAAGAGGAAGCCTACTTTGGACTTATGTCTCAATCAGATGATGAACAAGAGCCCCAGTTCACTAGGGAGGTAAAATCTCACACCCCTCTTTTAGAATCTAAAGTTTTTGAGCATGATCATGAGGACAGCTCCTTTGACGATGAGTATGAACTCATGGCCCAGTATAAGGAGTTGATCATGGCTTATGACAAATGTCGAAAGGTTGTGAAAACTCAGGAAAAAGAGATTAAGTCTCTAAAGGCCATAGAAAGCTCTCTGAGAGAGGAAATCGTTAAGATGGACTCACTCAGATAAGTCTTAGATAATATTGTTGATGAGTTCAACAAGGCTATCAAGCACCTTGATCTGAAGGATGAAGTCATCAAAGGGTTGGAAGACTTACTAGAGGCCGAAAAGAAACTTGTTGAAGGTTTCTCTAAGCCAAAGGTAGTTCTACTTCTTATTGCTGAGTTCTTTGCTCAGGCCAAGGATGCTGGGCTAGGCCATGTAAAAGCTCCTAGTAAATCTTCTAGGAGAAACAAGGCTCAGAGAAGGAATAAGACAGCCAAGAAGGCCTTGGCCAAAGCAAAGGGGAAAGCCCCTCAAGATCAGACTGTCCTTAAGAAAGTATATTTTCAATAAATGAGTTTGATCTTAACTCATCCTACGGCCACTTTACTAGGCCTACTTATGTAGAGCCAAAGTCTCGTTACTAAGGATGGACTCGCCCCAGAAACTTTGGTGAGAGTGTCTTTAAGGCACCTTATGAATAAGTCATTCTTCAAATCTATGGCCCTTATGATCATGGTCATAACTTCAAGAAAGCACCAAAAGTAAAAAAAACCAGTGTAGAAAAGCATGTAATGGAGAAGAAATCATGTGATTGTCATCATCATGAAGCTTCTTTCTCCAAGAATGCTACCCCAGCATCTCAAAAGGTCAAGCAGGAGTACCTAAGGCAAAAATACAACATATTCGACTGTTGGTGTTGTGGAAAAATTGGTCATTTTGCCATCGATTGTTGGTTTAATCCAAGAAATTTTGCTACTCCTCAAGTTGGCAACATGAGAGTGACCACTCATGATGTTAATCCTTATAGGGGGAGCGTTCTAACACGAGACCAAGGACCCAAACATTTATGGGTTCCTAAAGCAAACTAATTATGATTAAAGGGATGTCCAAAGTCCACCAAAACGCCAATCTAGTATTTGGAAAGTGAATGCTCTCGGCACATTACCAGGACAAGAAGCCTACTTCAAAATTATTCGCCAGTGTTGAACGGACCAAAGGTCATCTTTGGAGGTTCAGACCGCGGGATAACTAAAGGCTATGGCATGATAACTAATGGTAGTGTATCCTTTTCAGATTTAGCTTATGTTGAAGGAATGGAACACAATCTTATAAGCATAAGCCAACTATGCGACAAAGGAAACATAGTTGAATTCCACGCTGACAAGTGCCAGATAAAGTCTGTTGACAATATGGAAACGATTCTATCTGGCACTCTAAGCAGGAATATATTTTGTTTAAATTTCATTTGTATAGATTCTTCTACACCAGTGTGTCTTTTGGCAAAAGATAGTGCATCTCTTGATGACTAATGGCACAAGAGGTTAGCACATATTAATTTTAAAACTATTAATAAATTATTCTCCTAGAACTTAGTACGTGATGCCCCGAATGTCAAGTACGTCAAAGATAGACCTTGTCATGCATGCGTAAAAGTCAAGCAAACAAGGGTTACCTTTAGAAGCATTATTGACAAAAATTCAAGTAGATGTCTCTGTCTACTTCATATGGACTTGTTTGGTCCACTGCAAATTAGATTCTTGGGAGATAAGGAATATACATTGGTTATTATTGATGATTACTCGTTCTTTGCGTGGGTGTTCTTTCTGAAATACAAGTCAGATACCTTCGACATCTTTACTAATTTTGTCAGGCAGGTCCAGAATAAATACAACTGTTCCATAGTCAAAATCAGAAGTGGCAATGGAACAGAGTTCAAATCTGGGTCCATGACAGAATTCTGTGAAAGCCTAGGTATCTTTCACGAGTTTCCCTCTCCTCGCACTCCACAACAAAATGGGGTAGCTGAGAGAAGGAACAGAACACTCATAGAGGCTTGCAGAACTATGTTGAGTGATGCTTCACTATCGGAATACTTCTGGGCTAAAGCCGTCAATACTGCATGCCAAGTGCAAAATAGAGCACTCATCAATAAGAACCATAATAAGACACCTTACGAACTTCTAAAAGGTAGGAAACCAACTGTTTCATATTTTAGAATTTTTGGCTGTAAATGCTTTGTGCTTAACAATGGTAAGTATCACACTAGAAAGTTTAGTGAGAAAAGTTTTGAAGGTATTTTTGTAGGTTATAATAGCCATAGTAAGGCATACAGGATTTTCAATAGTAAACCTCTGGTTGCAGAGGAATCCATACATATTGTATTTGATGAGACGAGCTTGCTGCAAAGCAAATCGTCTAGTGTGCTTGTTGAAGATGCAGGTACAAGGATTAAAGAGATCAGCTTGGATGAACCGACTGAAGGTGAAAGAGAAAAGTTCTTCAAGATCACTACTCAAACCCCCATTGGAGAGGCAGATGATCAAGATGAAGAAAACATCCAAGTTGATTAAGTCACTCCAGTGGCTGAAGAAGTTACAGATGCTAGGAATCTAGAGCTCAGACTTCTGAAGGATCACCCTTTGGACCAGATCATAGCCCGGGATGGTGTCAAAACTCGTCGAGGTACAACTAATGAAAATTTTTGTTTAATTTTTCTCTCACAGGTTGAACCAAAGAAGTTTGAGGAAGCCAACTCAAACGCATCATGGATCTTGGCCATGGAAGAAGAACTGAACCAGTTCAAGTGATGCAAAGTTTGGAAACTAGTTCCTAGACCCAAAGGTAAGAACATCATCGAAACGAAGTGGGTCTACCGGAACAAGTTGGATGAGGATGGAACAATCATAAAGAACAAGTCCAGACTCGTCGCCAAAGGATATCGTCAAGAAGAAGGAATCGACTTCGACCAAACATATGCCCCAGTGGCAAGGTTGGAGGCCATCAGACTGTTCCTAGCTTATGCTGCACTGAAGGGCTTCACTGTCTACCAAATGGACGTGAAATTCGCCTTCCTGAATTGTGACATAAAGGAAGAAGTGTACGTGGAACATCCCCCATTTTTTGTTGATCCTAACTTTCCTGAGTATGTTTATTTATTATCTAAAGCGTTGTATGGTTTTAAACAAGCTCCTCAAGCTTGGTACGAAACGCTATCTACCTTTCTCCTCGAGAACAAGTTCGCAAGGGGAAGATAGATAATACATTATTTCTTAGGGAAATTAAAGGCAAGATTTTGCTAGTGCAAATCTATGTCGACGACATTATTTTTGGTTCTACAGACGATAATCTCTACAAAAAGTTTTCTAAACTTATGGAAGAGAATTTTGAAATGAGCAGTATGGGAGAACTGAAGTATTTCTTAGGACTTCAGGTGTAACAATCTGAAGATGGAATTTTTATATCACAGACAAAATTCCCCAAGAAGTTGATTAAGAAATTCGGAATGGAGAATGCAACCTCTATGAGGACTCCAATGGCCTCAGCTATGTCTCTGGACAAGGATGAGAAAGGGAAACCTTTTGATGAAACCAAATACAGAAGCATAGTTGGATCCTTGCTCTATCTTACTGCCAGTAGACCAGACATAATGTTCTCTACATGTGTCTGTGTTAGATTCCAAGTGAACTGTAAGGAATCTCACTATACTGCTGCAAAGCGAATCTTGAGATACATTAAAGGTACACCGAATCTTGGCTTATTGTACCCAAGAAGTAGTGACAGCGAACTAATTGATTTCTTAGATGCAGACTTTGCAGGTAGCAAAGATGACAGGAAAAGCACTTCCAGGACATGTCAGTTCCTTGGAAGAAGGCTCATATCATGGAGCAGCAAAAAGCAAAATTGTGTCGCAATCTCAACGGCCAAGTCAAAGTATATCTCTGCCGGCAGTTATTGTGCACAATTGCTTTGGCTAAAGAACCAGCTATAAGATTTTAATATGAAGGTTAAATCATTTTGTTATTTTGTGACTCCTCCAGCGCAATAGCAATTGCAAACAACTCAGTCTCGCACAGCCGGACAAAGCACATCGAGCTCAGATATCACTTCATCCTGGAGCATGTGGAGCAAGGGGATGTGGATCTAAAGTACGTGCCAACAAATCGACAAGTTATAGACATTTTCACAAAGCCGTTGGATGAGACCAAGTTCAATTTCTTCAAAAATGAACTTGGGATGCTGGACAAAGAAGGATAGATCAAAGGGAATTAGTTCAAAGCTCAAGAATCGAGAAAACTTCAAAAAGGTCAGAAATTTCTTAAGTGGAAGACAGTTCTCAAGAACTATTATTACTTCTCGAAAAGCATGAAATTAGTTCTCGAAAACTTCAAGTTCACTTCTCGAGAACAGAAAATCTGTCTCTCAAGAGGTACTTAAAGTTCTCGAAAACAAGTCCTTTACTTCTCGAGAACAATAATGATACTTCTCGAGAACTACCCTACCTCTCGAGAAATGTCATGTCAATTTTCGATTTCTGTCAATTTCTACTATTTCGAAACCCGCTCGATTTCTTCCTTAATCCAAAGATTAATTTAGTTTAGTTAGACATCTAATCGGCATTATTAGGGTTATATATATATAAAACGTTAGAATTCCAAATTCAACCGACATTTCAGACTCGACTCTCTCGAAAACTCTTCGTCTTCCGCCGACCAGTGCTTCGATACACCGCCGCCTTCTCTCTCTCCGTACATCGCCATCATTCATCTCAATGGCCCAGTAGTTAAAAATCGGCGTCAGCAGTGAGCTAGTAGTAGCAGGGATAGCAAAGCTTTCAGAGGATTTCCGAAATCTTCTTCTTCTCCTGGACACAGCAGGTTTGACATTCGTTCTATCAGAACCTTGCAAGATTTTATTTCCTGAGGTAGAAGAGTTCTTAAGAAATGTTAAGATAAGGAGAAATGGCACTGTCCTGAAGTCCAAAGTCAAGGGCATTAAAATAAAGTTGAGCTCGACCATAGTGTCCAGACTTCTCAGATTACCTCATGTAGATGATGAAGATGAAATAACATAAGATGACAATGACAGAACCTGTCATTTTTGTGGCATTCTAGATGACATTACTTCTCTGAGTAGGACTTCTTTAAATGATGTTAGCAAACTTTTAGTAGACATTGTTGGCAAAATTCTGTGGTGCAGAACAGGGTCAATATGGTTTATTATAAATGACTTCTTCAATGTCATGGCTGCCATAGTCTGCAGGAAAAGATTTCCTTATGGTTTGATGATTTTTCACTTGATTAGAGACAGCATAAGAGAACCAAAATTTGTTAGGATAATCTCCCTGATGTTGCATGAGATTGATCCAACTGTCTTCAAGACTTCTAAAGGTACTCCAATCCATCACCCGAAGAAGATCTCCCTAACCTCCATTCATAGATGGGAGTTAAAGCTGAAATATCAGAAGAAGCTGGCTATAGAGCTTGCAGCCCGTGCTAAAGAGGTCAGGACCCCATCTCCCTCCTCTCATAATGTTGCTGAACCATCTAGTGCAGCAACTGAGGGGGAGCCTGCAGCCTCAATTACAGATGTCAGACTTCCTTCTCATCCTCCTCCAGCTAGATCTCTAGTTAGAAGTACAGTTAGAACACCAGCCAATTCACCATTCAAAACCCCAATCAGAAGCCCAGTAAGATCTCCAACCAAGTCCCCAGAGGCAGACATTTCAGATAATACCATCTCAAATGAGCAAGTGCAAGAAACCCTCAAATCTACTGTTGAAGATATTGATAGTATGATAAAAGAGCTTACCTCCGATGAACCTCTTCCTTCTTTACATAAGGAAACTGATGAAGAGCCATCAAAGGATCCTTCTCCATCACCAGCTCCCTCTCCATCTCCAAAATCCTTCATCAAGAGCATCTCCAGAACAATCTCCAAGGAAAGAATCAGCTCCACAAGAAACCATCATTCTCTCAGGAGAAGATGAACCTAAACCAGAGGAAGTTGAAGCTCCTCTCAAGGCACTTGATTTCTCTATGCCTTCTCTACTTGGTGAGGAAAGTGATATATTTCCTCATACTGTCAGAGCCAAAAGTTATGTAGTATTTGATGAGATCCCTTCATGGGTAGTTCCTCATCCTCCTCTAGTTACCCCTCCTACTATCATTCCTGTTGCTGCTGCAACCCCTATAAATTCAGACATTCTAAGTAAGCTTGAAGTCATGTTAGCAGAATAAAGGAAATGTTTTGATGAATCTCTGAAGGTAGTCCAGGACAAAGTCACTGCTCTAGAAAAAGAGATGAGCAAGAGGATTTGCAGAAATCCAGCACAACACAGACTCCCTCAAAGAATTGTTTCAGATTGGTGGAAAAGTTATAGACCACACCAATACTAGTGTTGGTCAGGTAATGGAACAATCTATAACTCTCTCCAACAACCAGATCCAGTTAGACAAGAAAGCCCAAGAACATGTTATGAAAATCTGTGAAGAAGTGGGAACCTTCAAGGAAGATGCCATAGAAAAGTTATATGTAGAATTCAGAAAGGGGGAGAGCCTGGTGAAAGAACATGTGGAAAAACTTGTGGATAAGTTTACTGCTGCTGCAAAAACAGCTTGGTCTGACAAGATAAGTGAAATCAATAAGAATATTTTAGAGCAAATTTAATCTGTGAAATTTCATACCTATGACACATCAGTCTGGATGCACAACCAAATATTCCCTGAATTTCAGGTTGATCCTAATATCATTCCTCATAACCCGAATCCTCTTGCTGAAGAACAATCCAGTCAGATTCCAGCTCAGATGCAACAACCTCAGATGCCTTGTTTTTCTCCTAGGCCAGAAGATCAGAATCCTCCTCCTGCTTCTTATGACCAAGTATGGGATGATATTATTCCTCAAGGTTTACCTGAGATCAACACCTCAAAGAAAAGGAAGTATGGGGAAGGCCCCTAAGCCAGCAAAAGTGCCTCCAAGCCAGATTCTGAGAAAAGAAAGGCATAAGAGTTTGCTGAAGTTCTGGAGTCCTACCTCCAAGTCATTTATTATTGATACTCTCAAGTTAGTAATGGACTATAATGAAAACAAGAATCTCCACTACAGCTCCTCTGAGTGGGAACTTTATGAGAAGTCCATGACTAAAAGAAGGATTTATGACAGAGAGTATGGTAAGAACAATCCTAAGGCTCCTCCAAAACCTCCAAGATACTACCCAAAGCCTTTCAGCTACTAGAGGAGACAAAAGGAGAAGCATGACAGACAGCATCAGAGCTAGAGATAATTTTTCCTACTGAAACTTTTTTTGAGACTATGGAAGAAATGATGTTGAATTAGAAATCTAAAACATTATATATATACAATTTCTAGTTTTGCTAATTGTGTGTTTAATTTTTCTATCTTTCATTTGTATTCTATTTCTTCATTTACAATTCTTTCTTTATTAGTGTAATTCACCTTAGTGTAGACGGTTCTGACATCTACAAATAGGGGGAGATTATTGGGGATTGCATCCACAATAACCTAGATTTGCATAAAGTCACCCTTGAACTAAGATGAATTAAGTTGTATTTGATATCTTGGTTTAAGTTGTGTGTTTGAAGACTATCATTGCTAAGTGTAGACCAATATCAGTCTACAGTGGGTCATGAACACAGGACCATACAGTGTAATCCCTCACTATGTGATCCAAGGTGTTGACTCATGTGTAGCCTCTCAATTGGGATACATTTCATATTCAAGCACTTGGATCAAGGAATGAAGATTGGATTCTTGAAGAGTATAGAGATTTTTCTAAGTCCAAAATTTCTCTAAGTCCACTTCTCGAGAAGTCCATGATAGTTCTCGAGAAGTAGACTTAGCAGAACTCGAGAAGTTCCTCTAGTTCTCGAGAAGTCGAGACTAGTTATCGAGAAACCTTTTTATTGTTCTCGAGAAGTCAGTCTAAGGTTATCGAGAAGTCCCAGCCTTTATTTCTCGAGTAGTCAGAGACAGCGGCAAAATTATTCTAAGTCCCTCTCTCGAGAAGTCTATCTTAGTTCTCGAGAACTTAGTCTCGAGTTCTCGAGAAGTAAGCATTGTTCTCGAGTACTTGATTTGGCTTTCAAGTAATAGTTCTCGAGAAGTGTAGTTAGTTCTCGAGAAGTTTCAGCCCATAGTTCTCGAGTACTAACTTGAAGTCCAGACATACTTGCTCTCGATAAATCAATCTTGTTCTTGATAACTCATTCCTACTTCTCGAGAATAGCAGACAATTTTTCTGAAAATTTCTCTTAAGTCCAGATCGACGGGATTTTCAAATTACTCGACGTGATTGGTCCACGTGTCATCATTTATGTATTTTCTAACCGTTAGGGGAATTCCTATATAATGTCTTTTCATCAAGACTAACCCTAAGCGGAAAATCGTACATTTCTATTATCGTGATCTGCCGTCTTTCTCCAAGAAGAACAGAACTTTCAGCCGCCACCGCCGCTCAACGTGAAGATCGACACTTCTGTTTTCGATCAAGAAAGGCTTGATGTTCAAGGATATTTCATGTTCTCCTTGATCGAGTAGGTCTAAGATTTCTCCGATCAGATCTCTCAACTCTTCTTCAACATTTTCTGAAAAAGTCGCAAGTTCAAGAAGAAGACCTAGAGTTGAATTTTTCCAGATCTGAGACAAATTTTTGTTTGTATTTTTTAAATCTCTTTGTAAATTTGGTAGGAGATTAATCTTCGAGTTGTAGGAAGTTTTCATCTTCCGAGTGTAGATCCTTTTGGATCGAGATTATAGGAACTTGGTTCCGAGGCGTAGGATTGGATTTCAATCCGAGATAGTGGAGTAGCCGGATCTAGTGATTTACTAGATCAGTGAGGGAAAGTGGACGTACCCAAGGGTTGAGAACCACTATAAATTTTCTTGTCGTCTCTGATTGCTTGATTGCGTGTGCAAGTTCTTTAAAATTTTTGTTCCGCATATAGACGTTCAATTCACCTATTCACCCCCCCCCCCACTCTAGGTGATTTAGGTTGACAACTTAACACTTTCACTCCGCCTTAATTACCTCCTTCATATTAGGATTTAGCCGGCATTGAGGTTGAATAGTTTTATGAGTGTGTTCTTCTAATAAAATTTTGTGGGTGCAAAAGTAGAGATTAATCCATCTCAAATCCGTGATCTTCCACGCAATTGCGCGGCGATGACGTTTTAAAATATTAGATAATTTAATTTTTTTTCTTCTTCGGTTAAGTAGGCTGATACAATAACGGGAAGTTTGGAATCCTCCGCTAAAAATAAATACTCTAAATGATCAGGCAATTGTTTTAATTCTAGCGTAGGAGGTTCATCATAAGAAGTTTTCAAACGATCACTACCGACTTCCAAAATTTCAAAAATAGGCGCGTGATTGATCAAAACATTATCACTATTTTCATGAGCAATTAAACCTAAATTTTAAAAATTGGCATCATGATCAATAAATGATAGAGAATATTCAGAAAAAGGAAAGAAGTCTTCTTCGGGAGAAGCCTCCAAATAATAACATGAGTCGTCATTTGAGAGCGAATTTTTCATAGATGAGTCAATAGTAAAGGTAACTTCTTCATCTCCGACTCTAAGGAGAACTTTACTGTTACTAATGTCTATAACTACGCGTGAGGTGGAAAGAGAAGGGCGACCGAGGATAAGTGGTTCCTCGGTGTCCTCTTCGATGTAAAATATGACAAAATCTACCGGAAAGATAAATTTGTCAAATTTGACAAGCACATCCTCAATAATCCCCATAGGGAGCTTGACAGACTAATCCGCCAATTGAATGCACATTCTTATGGGTTTAGGCTCTCCTAATCCCAATTTCTTCGCTAAAGAATAATGCATTAAATTAATTGAGGCACCTAGATCGTCTAACGCACGTTTTACTAATAAATTGCCAAATAAACAAGGAATAGAGAAACTACCCGGATCGGGTAATTTCTAAGGCAATTTCTTAAGTAGAACTGCCGAACACTCCGCGTTCAACTGAACCGTGGAGATATCCTCAAGTTTCTTTTTATTGGATAAAAGATCCTTGAGATACTTAGCATACTTTGACATTTGTGCGATCACTTCGCAAAACGGTAAATTTATTTGAATTTGTATAAACATATCTAAAAATTTACCGTGGTGCTCATCTGCCCGGTCTTTTTGTATTCTAGACGGATAGGGGAGAGGTGGTTGATAAGCTTTTGGTTTATTTGAATTAGAAGGCTTAAGCGGATGAGAAGATGAAGAAATTGTTACCTCTGTATCAATCAGAATTGGAGAAGTGGTTACCTCCTTCCCGCTCCTTAGAGTGATGGCTTTAGCTTGCTCCTTTGGGTTCGTCTCTGTATTGCCCGATAGCGCTCCTTGATTGCGATCGGAGAGCATTTTAGCGATTTGCCCAATTTGGTTCTCTAAATTACGAAGAGATCTGGTGAGATTCCGGATATTAGCATCATTTGCAGTCATATATTTGGTGAACAACTCCTCGAGATTGGGAGCTTTTGGAGCCTGTGGTGGAAAATAACTGGGTGAAATTGTGTTTGGTGGGCGCGCCGCGTTCCCTGGATTACTCCAAGAGAAGTTGGGGTGATTCCTTATACCCGGGTGATAAGTATACCATAATTATTACCCGAATTAAAAGGTGGCCGATTCAGATTACCCATGTAATCCATATGTTCCGCAATAATGGACGGTTCCCAATATTGGGGTTCAAAGGTATGTGTAGACGAGGAAGCAGACATCTCGTTCATTTGTTTTTATAATTTCTCAACCTGGAGAGATAAACTAGAAACCATATCTATTTCATACATCCCGGCTGATTTAGGTGGATGAGACCGGGGTGTACTCCACTGATACGAATTCATGGCCATACCTTCTATAAGTTCTTGGGCGGCCGCTGGTGTCTTGTTGTTTAACATTCCACGGGCGGCGGCATCAATATGTTTCCTCGTTTGTTGATTAAGGCCATTATAGAAGGTTTGCACTTGCAACCAATCGGGGATTGCATGATGCGGACAACGGCGAAGCAATTCCTTAAATCACTCCCAAGTATCATATAACGTTTCTGTATCAACTTGGGAGAAATATGTAATATCATTGCGTAATTTGGCCGTCTTAGCTGGCGAAAAGAATTTCATGAGAAATTTTTCCGTCATCTCGGCCCAAGTAGTGATGGAGCCTCTTAGTAGAGAACAAAACCACTGCTTAGCCTTTGTGCGCAAAGAAAAAGGAAAAGTCTTAGCTGAATGGCATAATCAGAAACCCTGTTAATTTTAAAAGTATCACATATTTCTACAAAGTTAGAAATATGCGCATTTGGGTCCTGATCTTGAAGCCAGTCAAATTGTACTGATTGTTGTACCATTTGAATGATGCTTGGCTTCAGTTCAATGTTATTATTTGCAATAGTGGGTCGAACAATACTTGATTGTGCCTCGTCGAAATTCGATGGGGCATAATAGGACATAGTCCGTTCTTCGGCCATATTTGGATTTTGGTTACCCAAAATAGAAGAAAATTTAGAAGAAGGGGAAGTAGAAGAAGAAGAAGAGGAAGAAGAGGAAGAAGAGATGTCACCTACGGATTTCTCAACCAAATTTGGAGAATTGAGGTCACAGAGTCTTAGGCATCGCCGTAAGCTTTGCTCGATCTCCGGATCCAAGTCAAATAGATTTGACGGATTCCCTCGGGTCATACACCAAAATAAAAATATAAGTAAAAGTTTTAAGATTTAAAAATGTATAAAATTAAATTTCTCGGACTTCCCAAGGGCTACCCAATGACGGGTTCGCAAGGTACTAGGCGTTATTGCGGGATGAAAACCCGGCACGTCCCTTTCACAAGAAACGTTAATTATAAAAAATTAAAGTTAAAACTCTTAAAGAAAAAAAAATTTAAAAATGATAAAATTAATAGATTTTTTCTTTCAAAATATCGACAAAGAAAGTCCCCGGCAACGGCGCCAAAAACTTGATAAATATTTTTTCCACGCTAACGCGTGTTTCCAATCGATGAGGCAAGAATACCTATCGTTCGGATTATATAATCAAGTGTCGTATTTCGACTCGGGGCATGTCGAGTATTTGTACTCACAAGAAAGAGCTATTAACTTATCGGATGAAAATTGGTTTTTGTTTAAAACGGAAAAGGTAGTGTTACACTAAGAAAGATAAATTCGATGTTTGGGAAGCTAGCACTTGATCTAGAATCCCCTTGGGCTAAAATAAACCTTCTTGAAAATTAAAGAAATGCGAGTTCTTAAATTTACTCACTCGACCATGGAGGTTCCTAAAGTACAAAAGCGTCTCTCTCGAGCTCATGCTTTTGACTAACCTTAGGTTGATCGATTAAGACCTCTCGGCCATTCGAAACCCCTAGGCTTGCTTTAGGCTGTAATACCCCAATCCATCACATGGCATATAGTAGTAGGTCCGCCCGGGGCCCGACGCACTATACTACAGACAGACCGAAGGGTTATTGAATGAAACCATCCATCCGACAAAACACATCCTACACAGAGTACATTCTAACGGAAGCATTTTAAAGGTTGAAAATTAAAGAACCCAAATAAACCATGAATGTCCACTAAACCCAAAGTAGGAATGACAGTACAAATACACCAAAAAGTTGGCCTTATGGACTTACAAGACTTTACTTAAACAATAAGTGTCTTCCAAACATCGGCACGCAGGCCGGTCACACATGAGTATAAAAAGTAAACGTTCGCATTGGCCTTCAAGGGCCGGCTCAGCAATAAGGGATTCAACCCGCTACTTGCCACTAGGCTCCGCAACACATGCAATCAACATTCCACCATAGCAGTGGCAAACAAAAGCAACGACCAGCTAAAGCTGACCAAATTATAACGACCCCACCCCTTACTTTGGGTGTCGGCGCTCCTTCCCTGCATTTTAGTAGCATAGCCAAATATTATAGTGAAAGTACAACCTCAACACAGTACACCATAGGTGTATGCCCGCACGGCCACACACCCCATGCTATCAGGGCACTTACTTGGTGAACCTGGTCTGAACCCAGTCTATCCTACAGCTCCACCACCGCACCCAGGACGGCAAACAACGTGAGCATTAAAGTCCTTTCTATCGAACCCTAGACTCTCTCTCCAAGTCATCTTTAACCAAACCACTTGGAGTGGGTAAGGTTCCACCAGCCCGTTGCTCACCTCGCCACGACAATTTAGCCATCGACGTGGGACAAGCTTCACCAAATCCCAACGTATCAATCATACAACAGTACATAACAAGGTTGTGTACAAGGCTGGCTCCCAGGCCACCAAAACGGCAGAACTTCGCTTATGCCCAGATTTCTTGGTGCACCTTGGAGTTAATCCCCAAGGCTCCCTGCTGCAATCTACCATGTAGAAACCCAAAAACATAAGGCATGTAGTCTTCTCCGGCAATCCATGCATAATGAAAACATCACCGATCCAGACCAACTTGTCCGGGTAGGCTTCACACACCATGCCTATGTCCGTACTTCGATTCCGGACTCTATATGCAAAACTACGGGGACTATTTATGTCCACCCAAAGGAATACCTCACACTCACCGCGCACTTGCGAGAGCGGGTTTCCTATGCAAAAATGAAAGAGGACTTCATATGTCCAAGAAGAGAATCGTTACACCAGCGGTTCTCTTTGGCGCCATGAAGAAGAGAAGAAACTAGAAGGATGAAAAGCACCGCAACGGCCTCGCCTCCACGGATCTAGACTCGGCTCGCGATTTAGGGCTCCGAAGCTCCACCGGCGGCCGGATTCCTCCTTATTCTTCTTCCTTGCTCTCCCCTCCCTCTAACTCATTTAGAAAGAGAATGGCCTAAGTAAAATTAGGAATAAACCCTACAATCCCGACCTTAACATGGCAGGGAGGATTCCGGGTCGTCGGATCATTTCTAAATAGAACGAACAGCCTTGATTAGCCCTAAAAAGAATGACCTGGGGCCGAACACGGCTTGTTACCCAGTTCGACACAACTGTGTCACAGGCCGTATATCACGATCTAAACACGATCGTCGAGCATAGAACAGGACACGGGCTCAGACATGCCCGTATCACTGCTTAACACACCCGTGTTATCTTATGACACGCCCGTGCCATAGGGCGTATTCCTCAAGCGATACAGGAAACCATCGCGTCCCAATCAGGACACGACTTTGGACACGCCCGTGTCCCAACCCGTGCTCAACAATCGACAAAGGTCTTGCAAACACAGAGAAGGACACGGCTCTGGTCACGCCCGTTTCCCAAACCGTGTGCCTAGCACGGCTTCAAACACGCCCGTGTCCAAGACTGTATACCTCACTCGTCACCGCCCTGCCAACACAGAGCAGGACACGGCCCTGGACACGCCCGTGTCATAGTGAACCTAACTAGGCACCAAATTGGTCTTAAAACGTTATCTGTTCTTTTTTGAGTTTTGGGGCGTTACAATTTTCCCCCTTAAATGAATTTCGTCCTGAAATTATAGAATGGAAAGATACACAAAATTAAATGGTACCTGAGCGGAATAGCTCAGGATACTCCTCAAGCATGGTCTGCTCTCGCTCCAACGAAAGCTCCTCCCAACCGCAGTTTTCCCAACCGACTTTGACCATCCTTATGTCCTTATTACAAAGTCGCTTGACTTCAAAGTCCTCAATGTGAATGGGCATGACCTTCGTCATCAACCCATTATCAACAGGCACCTGATCGACCGCAAGCACTTGCGAAGGCTCTTGCACCGCCTTCAGCAACACCGATATATTTAATACATCATGTAGACCACTCAATTCCACTGATAGCTTCAATTGATACGCTTCTTCACCAATTCGCTCTAGTATCTCAAACGGCCCAAGGTACATCGGACTCAGCTTCTTCAAGCATCGTACCCGTGAGACACCCTTGAACGGCTTAATCTTCAAATATACTCAGTCGCCAATAGCGAACTCAACGTTCATATGCTTAGCATTTTAGTATTTAGCCTGCCTGTCCTGAGCGATCAGCAATCGTTCTCGTACTGTTCGTACCAACGAAGTGGCATCTTCCACTTCTTGTCGTTTTTATAGCTTCGACTCACCCATCTCCAACCATGACAATGGCTTGCGACATTTTCTACCGTATAGGGTCTCGAAGGGTGCCATTTGAATACTCGCTTGGTAGCTGTTGTTATAAGTAAACTCCATCATATGCAGATAATCTTCCCACCACTTTCCGAAATCCAGGACACACATGCGAAGCATGTCCTCCATCGTCCAGTTGACCCGCTCAGTCTAACCATTCGTCTGTGAATGAAAGGCTGTGCTGAAACTCAGCTTGGTTCCCATAAATTGATGCACTAACCTCCAGTCGTTGGACGTGAAGTGCCCATCCCGGTCACTCACGATGCTGCGGGGCACACCGTGCAGTCGAACTATGTTATCCATGTAAAGTTTTGTAAGTTTATCCACCGAATCATCCTTCCTATTCGGAATGAAGTACGACACCTTTGTCAATCTATCTACGATCACCCAGATGGCGTCGTTTCCCTTCTACGACCTTGGCAACCCATGTACGAAATCCATTAAAATATCATCAAACTTCCACTCCGGGATAGGTAAGGACTTCAAGAAACCTCCAGGCTTCTTGCATTCTGCCTTCACCAAGGTGCACGTTTGACACTTTGCCACATAAAGTGCTACGTCCTTTTTAAGTTCTGGCCACCAGAATAGCTCTTTCATATCTCTAAAAATCTTTGTGCTCCCCGGGTGAATCGAGTACTTAGTATGATGAGCCTTGTACATCAATTCTTTCTGTAGTTTACCCACACTTGGGACACACAGACGACTGTCCCTCAATAACAGTCCATCCTTAACATAAAAGTGGGAATTTGACCCATCCAAAGCCTCATCCATGATCTGCCTTAAGAAGTTATCCCCATCCAGAGCTTGTTGAATCCTATCAGCAAGGTCATACTGCACCTCTATCCAGTTCAATTGTGCTTCGACACTAGACTGCTTGTTAACACAAGAGATATTTAATGCCTCCAAATCACGAACTAAACGCTCATCATGTATCGACAACCAGTTGGCATGCGTAGGAGCCCTGCGACTCAACGCATCCACAACCACATTGCCTTTCCCAGGCACATAATGTATCTTGAAGGTGTAGTCACCCAGGAACTCCATCCACCTCCGCTACCGCATATTTAGGCCCTTTTGATATAATAATTACTTCAGGCTCTTGCGAACGGTATATATATCGACCTTCACACCATACAGGTAATGCCTCCACAGCTTTAGGGCAAATATTACGGCCTCTAACTCTAAGTCATGGTCCGGATAATTCCTCTCATCTTCCTTCAGCTGAAGCGAGCCATAAGCTATTACTCTCCCATACTGTAGTAGAACCCAACCTAAGGCACTGCCTGAAGCATCACTGTAAATCTCAAATACTTCGGTCCCACTCGGCGAACATAGAATAGGCGTCATGGTCAACTGGCTTTTCAGTTCTTCGAAAGCTTGCGCACACTCCAGCGACCACACAAACTTTTGAACTTTCCTCGTCAAACTCGTGAGGGGTAACGCTATCCGCGAGAAGTTCTCTACGAAGCGCATGTAGTAGCCGGCAAGTCCCAGGAAACTCTAGACTTCTTCCACTATAGATAACACAGGCCACTCCTGTATCGCAACTATCTTCACCGAATCTACTGCAATCCCTTCTACACTAACTATATGACCAAGGAATGCCACCGAAGATAACCAGAATTTCGCATTTGGAGAATTTGGCATATGGGTTATTCATCCTCAATATCTCCAACACCAAATGCATATGCTTGAAATGACCATACTCGCACTGCGAGTACACCAATATATCGTCGATAAAGACTATCACAAAGTGGTCCAGGTACTCTCTGAACGTTCTATTCATCAAATCCATAAACACGGATGGCGCATTAGTCAGCCCGAACGACATGACGGTGAACTCATAATGCCCATACTGTTTGCTGAAAGCTGTCTTGGGGATGTCACTTTCTCTTATCTTCAACTGATAGTATCCGGATTTCAGATCCAATTTCGAGTATACCATTGACCCAACTAACTGATCGAACAGATCATCAATCCTTGGGATCGGATACTTATTATTTTCTGTTAGCTTATTCAGCTCTCGTTAATCAATACAGACTCATAAGCTTCCGTCCTTCTTCTTAACAAAGAGACGCGCTCCAAGGCGACGAACTTGGATGCACATAACCCTATTCCAACAGCTCTTGAAGTTGAACTTTCAGTTCCTCCATCTCCTCAGGCACTAACCAATATGGAGAGCGTGATATAGGTTTGGAACCTGGCACCTGGCACCAGCTCAATGGTGAAGTCGATCTCTCGTTGAGGTGGGGCTCCAGGGAGAACGTCAGGGAACATGTCAGGATACTCTGATACAACAGGGATACTGTCCATACTAGGCTTAGGCTTCGAAGCCTCCACTAATGTGAAAAATAGCTCTGCACCAGCACAAACTGCCTTAAACCACATGAAGAGAAGACATCAAAGTCTTGCTCGACCCTATCAGGCCCGAAAATGTCATCTCACGATCAGTTCCTAATTTGACCTCCTTGTGGTTGCAATCAATGTATGCCCGCTACTTCGAGAGCAAGTCCATTCCAAAGATCACGTCGAACTCCACTATCGGCAGTAACAATGCTTGCAAGTCAAACTCTTGACTCCCAATCCATATCTTTACGCAACAAACTCTATTCACATGCATTGAACACCCATTAGGCAACAACACATCCAATTTGTCCATTGCAATCGAAGAAGGTACTCTGATGCGCGATACAAATCCTTCAGATAAAAAGGAATGAGAATCTCCTGTATCGAACAGTGCTCTCGCCGAATTATCGATAATCAAAATAAACCCTAACACAACTAGTAATAAGCTAACATACGCAAGGAAACAAGTATTTAAAGCTAAAATGTTATAAATAAAACCATACCTGTAACAACGTCAGCCTGCTTCATGGCCTCCTACTGGCCCAGGTTGTACACTCTAGGTTGGGCTGGGGCATAATGTGATGTGGTTGACTCCACCGCCTTGTCCTTCTCCTCATAAGTTGCTCTAGGCTTCTTCTCGGACTTTGGATGTCTGCTCTAACAATCTCGGGCAAAGTTTCCCGCCTTCCCACAATTATAGCATGCGCCCGGGGTTCGGTCTGTAGTTGCCCCAGTTGCACCAGAAGAGGGGGCTGGACCCGAAGTCCTAGCCTTCTCTTTCCACTTACGGAAACAAGACCTTGAGGAAGTCGGCACCTAGAACTCTGACTTCTTCTCACTGTAGTACTTCTTCGCTTGAACTCACTTTAGATATTTCTCTAATGATCGGGTCGTATTGACGAGGGTTAGGAAGTCTTGCGTCATAGGCCCCGAGAGTAGTAGCATTAGGTCATCACGCAGAACCTCGTATAACCCGTTAGTCTTACGGTCCTCATTAGACAAAGTAGAGCTAGCATAGCGACCCAACCGTGTGAACTCGTGGAGGTACTCATCCACGCTACTATCTCCCTATGCCAACCTTTGGAACTCATTCTCCAAAGAAATCCTCTGAGCCGAGGGGAGGTATCTTGCCAAGAACAACCTCGAGAACTCCTCCATCGAGACATCCGAGAGTTGCCTTCCACCTAAATAATGCAGCTCCAACCCTTCCCACCACAAACTCGCCTCACCATCCAATAGGAAGGTGGTTATGGTGGTCTTTTGCCACTCCTCCGTCTCAATAGCCATCAAGACTCTCTTCACCCAAGAGTGCCAATCTTTAGCCTAGGATGGGGTTCCAGTACCCGAAAACACTGGAGGGTTAAAGCCCATGACATGTTTGAGTTGCTTTTCTGTCGCTCTTCTAGGTATCAACGGCTCTACCACCACTTGTTCCACTGTTCTAGGTTCTACCTATTGAAGCGGTACCTGCTCCCCTATAGGGGCAGGCTGCTGCACTTGCCTTGCTGGCTGGGCGTTTATCATTGCAAACACCGCTTCTTCTACAAGTCTTATAGTTTCTGTCGAAAGTGGGGTTGCATGTACATCATTAGGTGCACTACTTGCCTCAGAATGCGGGTGTTCTGATGGCCCTGCGCCACTCCTAGTCACCTATTGTCGTACAAAACACCATTAAGTGACCAAACAAAATTTCAAAAAGCAATTATAGGAACACGCAGGTTCCTCAAATATGTGTATTTTCATTCCTAAGTGGACATTCATTGGTTCTTTTTATGTTATAACGATGACGCACATACATGTGTTCACCACCCCTTAAAAGAATTCGCCCACGAATTCAAATAAGCAAGGCCGAAACCGGTAGTCTGATACCAAATTGTAACAGCCCTATCCGTCACATGGCATATAGCAGTAGGTTTCGCTAGGGCCCAACACCATATACTACATACAGACCGAAGGGTTACAGAATGAAACCATCCATCCGACAAAGCACGTCCTACACAGAGCATATTCTAACGGAAGAATTTTAAAGGTTGAAAAGTAAAGAACCAAAATAAAGCATGAATGTCCAATAAACCCAAAGTAGGAATGACAGTACAAATACACCAAAAAGTTGGCCTTATGGCCTTACAAGAGTTTACTTAAACAATATGTGTCTTCCAAAAATCGGCACCCAGGCGGGTCACACATGAGTATAAAAAGTAAACGTTCGCATTGGCCTTCAAGGGTCGGCTCAGTAATAAGGGCTTCAGCCTGCTACTTGCCACTAGGCTCTACAACACCTACAATCAATATGTTGGGTCATTTTAAGCATCCTAATTATAATCGTAGCCAAAATCAAACCTGGGGTTCCAACACTCCATCAATCTGAGTCGCTCATCCCACGCTCCTTTGTGGTCCAAAATTATAACATCTGATCAAGTCCTCCACGATCTGATTCACTCTCTCCGTTTGACCATTAGCGGATGATAAGCGGTGGAGTACCTCAGATCGGTACCCAACCCTTCCTGTAATCTTTTCCAAAATCGAGACATAAACCTTGAGTCTCGATCAGACACAATAATAATAGGCACTATGTATAGCCTAATAACCTAATCCAGGTACAACTCTGTTATCTTCTTAATGGAGTAGTCAATCTTGAAAGGTACGAAGTGGGCACACTTTGTCATTCTATCAACAATAACCTAAACCGAATCATGCCCTCGGGGAGATCTCGGTAATCTAGTAATGAAGTCCATGGAAATACTCTCCCAATTCAATCTTGGAATATCCAATGGCGTCAACTTCCCTCCCGGCCTTCTATGATCGGCCTTGACTCGCTTGCAAGTATAGCACTCAGATACGAACTTTGCTATATCACCCTTCATTCCAAACAACCAGGCAATCTGCTTTAGGTCTTGATACATCTTTGTAGAACCTGGGTGGTAGGCAACACTAGAATCATCCGCCTTACTGAAAACTTAAATCGAATGTCCTTGACAGCCGGGATATAAAATCTGTCACAGTACTTCAAAGTACCCGCGTCATCAATGGAAAATTCTTGTAACTCCCCTTTCTCCATTCTAAGATAGAGGTGCAGCAAGTCCGGATCGTCCTTTTGATGTAGCCTCTTAAGAGTAACCCAAGAAGGTTCAACTACAACCAAACTGCTCGGTGAGTCACAACCTCCAACAGAAATATCCATCAAGATAAATTCTTCTGCCAGCGAATCCACAGAGAGGTTAAAAATTTTCCCCGTCTTCCTACTCAGGGCGTCGGCTACTACATTGGCTTTGCCCAGATGGTATTGAATCTCAACATCATAATCAGCAACATACTCTTACCATCTTCGCTGGCGCAGATTCAAGTCCCTTTGAGTGAAAACGTATTTTAAACTTTTATGATCGGTATAAATCTTGCATAATGCGCCTTATAGCAAGTGCCTCCACAACTTTAGGGCATAAATTACAGCTGCAAACTCTAGATCATGCGTGGGGTAGTTCCTCTCATGTATCTTAAACTGTCTCGACCCATATGCAATTACCTTGCCTTCTTGCATCAACACGCATCAAAGACCAACATGCGATGCATCTACATATACAACATATTATATTCCTTCCGTAGGTAAGGTCAACACTGGAGTAGTGCACAATCTCCTCTTTAATTCCTTAAAAGCTTCCTCACACTTATCGCTCCAGACAAAAGCTGCATTCTTATGCATCTATTTAGTTAGTGGCACAGAAAACGTAAAGAAACCCTTTATAAACCTTCTATAATAGCCAGCCAACCCTAAGAAGCTCCTTATCTCTTTGGGTGTGGTGGGCCTATTCCAATCCATAACAGCAGCTATCTTCTCGGGGTCAACTAAAATAACATCTCTATTAACCACATGACCCACGAAAGAAACTTTAGGCAACCAAAACTCACACTTACTCAGCTTGGAAAACAATTTATGCTCTCTCAAAGTAGAAAAAACTAAATGTAAAAGCTGGGCATTCTCCACAGCATTGCAGGAATACACCAAAATGTCATCTATGAACACGACCACAAAATGGTCCAGGAAATCCTTAAACACTCGGTTCATCATATCCATAAAGGCAGAGGGTGCATTGGTCAAACCAAAATACATCACCAAGAACTCAAATTGTCTATGCCGGGAACGAAAAGCGGTCCGTGGAATATCCATCTCTCGAATCCTCAACTGATGGTAGCCTAAACGAAGGTCAATCTTCAAAAAGATAGAGCTACCATGCAACTGATCAAATAAATCATCAATTCTCAGCAAGGGATGCCTGTTCTTAATGGTTGCCTTATTCAGTTCCCTATAGTCAATACACAGCCTCATGGACCCAACATTTTTCTTCACAAACATCTTGGGAGCACCCCAAGATGAAGAACTCTGCCTAATAAATCCGCTTTGAAACAAATCATCCAATTGGGTATGCAACTCCTCCAGCTCACGAGGGGTCATTCAGTATGTTGCCTTAGCAACAGGACGAGTACCCGGCTCCAAATCTATCACAAAGTCAACATCTCTCTCAGGTGGAAGACCAGGAAGATTATCAGGAAAAACATCAGGAAACTCACGCACTACGGGGATCTCCTCCAAACGCGGCTAAACAACCTTGGTTTCCAAAACTGAAACAAAACAAGCAAAATAGTCAGAATCTAAAAGCTTCTGAGCACATATTGTAGAAATAATCGGAGAACTCTGGCGCGGATAACCATAAACACTCCTGGGTTGACCGTTGTCCATTTCGAAGCCCAAGCGCTTAACCTTGCACTAGATAACAACATCAAACCTTGACAACCAGTCCATGCCCAAAATCACATCAAAATCCTCTAGGTCAAACACCTTCAAATCAGCAACCGCTAGAAAATCACCTAACAAAAACGGACAACGATGAATAACTTGGTGTGATACCAAAAAATCACTAGAAGGAAACTTGACTTGAAACGTATCGCCAGCCTGATCGAGAGTCAAACGATGATGCTCAACAAAGGCCCTAGACACAAATGAGTGGGTAGCACTGGAATCAAAGAGAACACGTGCTTAATGGTTCTTTACTTTAAATTTCCCTATAAAAACACATACATAACTAATCGAACTACTTCAAAACTACAACTATGAGCTACACAGAAACAAAACCAGGTTAGAAACTAACCTGAAATAACTTGGGTAGATGTCTGGGCTTCCTCTAGAGACACCACGTTCAGTTTTCCCATTCCCTTGTCCAATCGCTGGGGCGGCGGCAAGGCTTGCAGTAGAACAGGCTGCAGCGTGGGCTGATGCTGGGGGCAATTTGGCTTCAGCTGACCTTTCTGTCCACACTGGAAGCAAAATCTATCCTTGTTACAACAACATCCAGCATTGTGCCCCTTTCTCTTACACATGGTACACACCAGATCTCCTCTAGGAGCGCCCTGAATAGCATGAACATGATCCTTCTTCTGGGCTCCTATTCTCTTGAAACACTGCTCGAACGGGTTGCCTGGTCAGCCATAGAAGCTGCATAACTCCTTGCTTCTCTTTCTCGAAGCAGAACCCGATCCCTAGGGCTTCTTTCCCTCATCAAAATTCCCCTTTTCTTTTCTCAGCTCCTGACCTCGGTTCTTTGCATTGTCGGTCGCTTCGACCTTCAGAGCAGCTTCTATTGCTTCAGCATAGGTTTCTGATCCATAAGCATTTGCTAGCTGCTGGATGTCTCTCCTAAGACCACCCAGAAAACATTTAACTCTGTTGGCTTCAGAAAAACCTAAATCCTGGGTGAATCGGCTCTGCTTGCAAAACTCCACCTCATACTCACTCACCGTGAGCTGTCTCTACTTTAAGTGCAGGAATTCATTCAACAAACGGTCTCGCTCGACCGACGGCAGAAATTTCTTCAGCAAAAGCTCCTTGAAGTCTTCCCATGAACATCCATCCTTCTAATTTTCCTTCTCTCTCAACGACCAACTCTTAGCAAGTCCCTTAAGATGAAAAGCAGCGACCATCACTCTCTGGTCGGCAGAAACTCCAGATTAAGTGAACATCTCCTCGATGGCTATAATCGAGTCATCCAAAGCCATGAAGTCCACCCTACCACCATAGGTAGGAGGTCCCAGTCGCTGGAAGTGCGAAATAAAGTTCATCTCTGGTGGCATCATTATTAGGGGAACCAAAGGAGTAGAAACAGCCTGACCTAAAGTAGGGTCCTGAACTCTAAGTTGTTGTCCTGACACAGCAGTCAATAAGGCTTGGATCTACGATTGCATATCCAACATTTTCCTAGACAAATCTTTGTTGCCCTGCTGCAATCCTTCTATTACGGCCTCATTCTGATCTACAGATGACTCACCCTCAGACTGGGGAGTGGACCTTATCGTAGGACATCTCGACATTATAATATCACAATTAACAACTAATCAAAACCTAGCTTACAACTAGAACTACCAATCTTAGTCCAGAAAATACATGTACAAATACTTGCGTAAGCTGCTAACTTGCTCTGGGGATAGTATTAATGATGTCATGCCTAAAATTAGGATGATATGTAACAACCCGGCCCATTAAATAACATATAATAGAAGGTCTGGTCGGGGCCCCACATTATATGCCACAAACAAACGGCGAGGTCACAGGTTAATACAAAAATACCATCGCACCCTAACCCAGATCATTCTAGCGGAAGTTTAAAGCATATAAGAACTCAACCATTGAATATCCACTATATATAAATAAACAACTCATTTATATTTAACACTAGGTATGTATACAAGCACACACCATTCACAGCCTTAAGGCCTTACAAGTTTCTCTTTACAAATATGATTTCATACATCGGTACGCAGACCGTCCACACATGAAATCCAAAGCTTCGCATGGCCTTCAAGGGCCTAGAAGCAGCAGCAGTAAAGGCTTCATCCAGCTCAATCCAATCAGCCCACAACACCTACATATGAACGTCCACCCCAAGGGTGATCAACAAGGCAACGGTCAGCATTCAGCTGACCAATTATAACAACCCTACCCCCTACCCGGGGCAGTGGTTCCTTCCCTGCATGCAATACAATCACAATATATATATCTACCACAATCATATCACAAATGCTGCCTTCGTGCCATACGTTCTGTGCACTCAGGGCACGCTTATGGTGTCCCGAACACCTCTAGGTTCCACCACCGATTTGAGGTGATTATCTTGTTAGCAGGGCATAAGTCTCCAAACCCCTATTGAAGACCTCACGCACCCAACCCACTCAGAGGCGTTCACCTCATGGCAACTATTGAGCACTATAGGTCGACCTACCCTCGTAGTATGACAAGCCCGTGAAACCACACATCTGCGTTGCCACTAATCTACCGCTCAGAACGCAGGTATACTCTACCTCTAGATCAACTTCCCACCATTGGGTAACAAGCACGTGAAACCACACATCTGCATTGCTACCAGTCGATCTCTCATAACACCAGCACACAGTGCCACTTTCCTCCCAACCCATCTCTCCGCACAAGCAGAGCATACAACCAAGGGAGCTATGCAAAGCTTCCTTACCACAAGTCACATGCGTTCTCACCATCTCCGCAAGCTACTCGTTATATACACGGATTCTTCTCCGGTTCGCAACATAAGCATCACCAATCCAGACTACCCATCAAGATGGGCTTCGCACAGTATGCCTATTCTGTACTACACACTTTCGGATCAAAATGAAGACTCAATCGCTGGAATCTCTTACGCTTTCGACCTCTTGGTGGAGGATCCCATGCACATGCATAAAGTAGGACTTCACTTGTACAAGAAGGAGATCTTTACCCTTGATGATCGCTTCGGAGCCATGGAAAACTTGCCAGTTGGAAATCACCGCAATGGCCTTGCCTCCACAACGATGGCCTCAGATCTCGAGTCAGACCGCTGAAGCTCCACCGGCGGCCGGAATCCTCTCCTTCTTCTTCTTCAAATCTCTGCCTTCTCTCTTGCTTAGAAAGAGATTGATCTTAGTCCAAATTAGAAATCCATCTCATTCCATGGTCTTATCACTGCAGGAAGGAGCTTTGACCACAGGATCCAAATAGATGGAATTGGACAGCCAAGATTTGCCCTGGAATCATTTTTCCTGGGCTGACACGGCTTGTGACATGCCCGTATCATAGGCCGTGTTCCCCTAAGAAGCAAGGAACCAACTCAATCAAGACCATAACATGGGCTAGGACACGCTCTTGTCAAGCCCTGACACGCCCGTGTCAGTAAGTACACGCCCGTGTTGTGGTGCGTTTTCCTCACTCAGCACAAGACCAACTCTCCCGAGAAGCACATGGCTAAGCAACACTCCCGTGTGCCGAACACACCCCTGTGACACGCTCGTGTCACAGGCCGTGTTCTACACTGAATGCCACTCAATGCAATAGAAACCGAGCAGGACACGGCCTGGGACACACCCGTGTCCCAGGCCGTGTGCCTCACTTGAGACACACTCGACACCCACTCGAGTCCTACTCAAGACTCACTCGAGCAACCAAAGCTGGACACGCCCTGGGACACGCCCGTGTCCCAGGCCGTATCACCCAGCATGAACTCAAAATTGAAATTTGGGGTGTTACAACCCTCCCCTCCTTAAAAAAATTTCGTCCCGAAATTTAGCGCAACATACCCAACAACACACATATGCCTTTGTTGCAAATATACACAAAACGATCTGGGGTTACTCGCCCCACAGCCTCGCACAAACACACGTGATTTTCAAAAACACCCATACATACAATATGTAAAAGTACAACACAAAAGCAATAAAGTGCACACTCTACTTTATTTCCGTTCATACGCTTCTTTTTGAAGCCTCTTGACAGCCTCCTGCAACTCCAGGTTATACACCCGAGGCTACTTTACTTCATTATTTGAGCTTTGCGGCTCCTGTACTTTGAGAGTGTACTCGCGTGGTTGCCCTCACGATACAGATGATTCCGCCACTGCCTTGCCCTTTTCCTCATAGGACGCACCAGACTTTTTCTCATCCTTTGAAGGGCCAATCAGAACAATTTCGGGCGACATGTCCCACCCTACCACACCGAAAACATGTACGCGTCTCCACACGTACTTGCCCATACGTTGATCCTGAAGCAACTTCCGAAGACGTTTGTTCAACGGGCCTGAACCTCTTATTGTCCTGTTTCCTAAACTCTAATTGTTCGGATTGCGGAACTTTGAACTCTTGCTTTTCCACCGCCAAGTTCTTCTTGTCTTGCACCCGTTTCAAATATTTCTCCAGCGCATAGGTTGTATCGACTAAGTCTTGGAAGCCTTGGTTCACTAAACTCGGGAGGGCCAACCACAGCTCATCACAAAGTCCCTTATAGAACCTATTTGTCTTTCGCGCCTCTTCCACAAACGTAGACCCCGCATAGTGCCCCAGCTTGGTGAACTCATGCAGGTAATCATCAACAGTCTTCTCACCCTGCACCAGACGTTGGAAGTCATTCTCTAACGCAATTCTCCGCGATACTTGCAAGTATTTTTCCCAAAATAATCTGGAGAATTCCTCCATCGACATCTCTCCCAGGCCTCTGCCTGCCAACTAGTAAATCTCGACCACATCCCACCAAAGCCTCGCCTCTCCTTCCAGCAGGAAAGTGGCTAAAGTGGCTTTCTTCCCCTCATCAATCTTGATTGCTGTCAGGATCCTCTTCACTCTTGAGAGCCAATCCTCCGCCTGTATTGTGTAATTCGCCCCGACAAATGTAGGTGGATTAAAATCCATAAACCGCTTTAGTTGCTCATCCGCTGCATTCTCATCAATCCGAGCTTTCACACGCTCTTGCCTCGCCCCAACCAGTACTGGCTCCACTGTAGGACTTTCCTACCCAATAGGTTGTGCTTGCAATATAGAAAATACTGCTTCCGCAACTAGGCGTACGGTTTTCGCAGAAGGAGGAGGTGTGGGCACCACAGCTGGTGTCGCACTCTCATCCGAATGCCAGGTTTCAGACTGCCCAGCTCTGCTCCTTGTCACCTATACGTGAACAAGATATCATTAACCTCCAAACCAAAACGACAAACATGCCAAAACCCTCACATTCCTAGTGGACATTCTTGAGTTCATTTATGTTAAAACGGTTCGCACGTACACGTGCTCGCCACCCGACAAAAGAATTCGTCCATGAATTTGAAAGCGGAAGAACGAGGCGCCGCTGATACCATCGCACCCTAACCCAGAGCATTATATGCCACAAACAGACGGCGAGGTCACAGGTTAATACCAAAATACCATCGCACTCTAACCCAGAGCATTCTAGTGGAAGTTTACAGCTTTTTAGAACTCAACCATTGAATGTCCACTACATATAAATAAACAACTCATTTATATATAACATTAGGAATGTATATAAGCACACACCGCTCGCGGCCTTAAGGCCTTACAAGTTTCTCTTTACAAATATGATTTCATACATCGGCATGCAGGCCGGCCACACATGAAATCCAAAGCATTGCACATCCTTCAAGGGCCTACAAGCAGCAGCAAGGGCTTCAGCCCTCTAATTCCAATCAGCCTGCAACACTTGTATATGAACGTCCACCCCAAGGGTGATCAACAAGGCAACGGTCAGCATTTAGCTGACCAATTACAAACACAACATATATATCTACCATAATCATATCACAAACGCTGGCCTTTGTGCCAAATGTTCTGTGCACTCAGGGCACGCTTATGGTGTCCCGAACACCTCTAGGTTCCACCACCAATTTGAGGTGATTAGCTTGTTAGCCAGACATATGTCTCCAAACCCCTGTTGAAGACCTCACGCACCTAACCCACTCAGAGGCTTTCACCTCATAGTAACTAGTGAGCACTATAGGTCGACCTACCCTCATAGTATGACAAGCCCGTGAAACCACACATCTATGTTGCCACTAATCGACCGCTCACAACGCAGGTACACTGTACCTCTAGATCAACTTCCCACCATAGGGTTATAACCCCGTGAAACCACACATCTGCATTACTACTAGTCGATCTCTCATAACACCAGCACACAGTGCCGCTTTCCTCCCAATCAATCTCTCTACACAAGCAGAGCATACAACCAAAGGAGCTATGCAAAGCTTCCTTACCATAATTCACAAGCGTTCTCACCATCTCCGCAAGCTACTCGTTATATACACGGAGTCTTCTCCGGTTCGCAACATAAGCATCACCAATCCAGACTACCCGTCCAGATGGGCTTCACACAGTATGCCTATTCTGTATTACACACTTCCGGATCTAAATGCAGACTCAACCGCTAGAATCGCTTACGCTTTCGACCTCTTGGGGGAGGATCCCATGCACATGCATAAAGAAGGACTTCACTTGTCCAAGAAGGATATCGTTACCCTTGACGATCGCTACGGAGCCATGGAAAACTGGCCGGTTGGAAATCACCGCGATGGCCTTGCCTCCACAATGATGGCCTCAGATCTCGAGTAAGACCGTTGAAGCTCCACCAGCGGCCAGAATCCTCTCCTTCTTCCTCCTCCAAGCTCTCCCTTCTCTCTTGCTTAGAAAGAGAGTGATCTTATTCCAAATGAGAAATCCATCTCATTACATGGTCCTATCACTGCAGGAAGGAGCTTGGACCACAGGATCCAAATAGAAGGAATTGGATGGCAAAGATTTGACCTAGAATCACTTTTCATGGGCTGACACAGCTTGTGACACGCCTGTGTCATAGGCCATGTTCCCCTTAGCGGCAAGGAACCGACTCAATCTAAACCAGAACACGGGCTTAGGCACGCCTGTGTCAAGCCCTTACACGCCCGTATCAGTAAGTACACGCCCGTGTTGAGGGGCGTGTTCCTCACTCGGCACAAGACCAAATCTCCCGAGAAGCACACGGCTAAGTCACATGTCCGTGTCCTTGGCCGTGTGCCGAACACACCCCTGTGACACGCCCGTATCATAGGTCGTGTTCTACACTCAACGCAACTCAAAGCCACTCAACGCCATGAAATCGAGAAGGATAGGGCCTGGGACACGCCCGTGTCATGGGCCGTGTGCCTCACTCGAGACACACTCGACGCACACTCAAGTCCTACTCGAGACCCACTCGAGCAACCAAAGCTGGACACGCACTGGGACACGCCCGTGTCCCAGGCCGTGTTACCCAGCCAGAACTCCAAATTTGAATTTGGGGTGTTACATGATATACCATCATCCTCTTGACTCATGTGCATAGACCATGAATGCATGAATTCTTATACTTTTTGAACGAAAAACCATGTGTGTACATGTGTCATCATGTAAATCTTTAGTGTGGCACGCGTGCTGATGTAATGTTATATCATGCATGTTGTGCAATGCAATCTAAAAAGGCCTTAATGCATGTTATGAGGGGGGTACACATGAAATGTTATGCATCCCATACTACATAACATCACATACAACGAAAAAAGAAGGTGTGCTAATGGGCACCCATGTGATGATGGTTATGCATCCCATATTACATAACCGTCACATGTTGTCTCCTATGGTGGATCCATATACAAACACATATTATGCATCCCATACGACATAATATGCCTCGTATACTTCTTATCATGCTATGAGTGTAGTGTTCATGCTTCAGCAAAGCATACTGATGACACAACGGTGTGTGTATGAAATGACACTAGACAACTAACACTAACTAGAGACGGTTGCTCGACCAATTGTCTAACAACCCATCCCTCTGATACCAACTGTCACAACCCGCATTTTCTCCGAATTTAAGTGTGTATCAGAGTAAGAGAAAACATGTGTCATGATGCCACATCTTGTAGTGGACAACTGCAGACGCTCAGGAAAGACTTCAACTCTACATTTTATATGAAATTCATAAGTATTTATGATGAAGATCTGGTTAAGTTAAATTAATTAGTCGTATCTCCCGGTTCAGTGGATCACTATTCCACAAGTAAAGATATAATTATATGCTGCAAAAAAATAGTTTGTTTACAATGTTTAACACCCTATATGAGCATAAACATCCCAAAGGACAACTCATGAAATGCATACCTCTAAGATTTTAATATAAGTATAGAAATAGTTTGTATGCTTAGTTAAAATATGGTGACATTAGCTTTAAAAGATGACATGAATGTGGTAATAGAAATTATACTTTTATACTTTTAAAATATCTAACATGCAACCAAGCATAAAACCTCCCAAAGAGCAAGTAGGAAACAATAAATCATACAAAAGTGACTTAGCAACTAGAAAGTACTTAACATTAAATAAAATCATGTAGGCGCCAACAACCTGACACGAACCCACCAAAACAATGTATGGCTGAACTAAAGGAAAAGTAAACAACAACTACCTCATAACTAGTGATAAAAAGATAGTTGCAGAACACAAGCCTAAATCCAAAACTCTTAGCCGCTCAACTTGCTACTGCTCTAATCTTGAGGCATTCACAAGAAAAGAATACCTCAGTAAAAAATATACAAGTGGTGATATGAAGGTCAGTAAAAACAATAATCAAGGAGGCAAAAGGGTTACCAACCCCAACTCCAAGAATAGCTGAAAAAACCTCAACAAGGTAAGGAATAAAATTATAGTAAACGATTAACTTACCAAATCCAAGGGTAAGGGATTTGCACCAGGTGAAAATAAGAACTAAGCTTCATAAGATACATATACCAGTAAGTATATAAATGTAAGAAATTGGTCAACTCAACATTAGTGAGCAAAAACACCGTTATAATCTGGTACTTATAGGGGGAGACACCTCCGTCGACACACCCAAAATAAAACTTCACAAAGGCCCAAGGAAAGGAGGTCTTATATCTTAACACTGCTAAATCGGGGAAAAATCGACAACTGTGGGGGAAGACACCTCCACCAGCACACCCACAATAATAAACCCATCAGGGTCAAAAGATCTGTCAACATACCGGCCATCAAAGCCAAGACACAGAAAAATCCATAACCAAGCATCGGACTTCTCCCATAATTAATGCAGGAATATATCCCAAAACAAATTGTCCTAAGACTAAACTTGACGAAAACAGCAGGCACTAGACTAATTTTATTAGCAAAACTAGCCTACTGGTGATATACTATGTATCAGCAAAAACAAAACTAAATCCATAGAAAAGCATCGAGTATACTCGACGACGCATCGAGTACAGTCCACACTCTCGATGCCAACCAAAAAATAGAATGACATTGAGTGTATCCAGCTCACTCAATGCCGCGTTGAGTGTAGTCAGCACAGTCAACGTTTTTGCCATAGATTAAATTCTGATGGCATTGAGTGTCTTAAACACACTCAATACCGCGTTGAGTGTGTACAGCACACTCAACGCTTTTATACTTAGAGTTAAAATCTGTTAGTATTGAGTGTATTCAACACACTCAACGTCGCGTTGAATGTGTAGAGCACACTCAACGCTTTAATACTTGGCGTTAAAATCTGATGGCGTTGAGTGTATTCAACACACTAAACGCCGTGTTGAGTGTGTACAGCACACTCAACACTTTTATACTTAGCGTTGAGTGTATTCAACACACTCAATGCTGCGTTGAGTGTGTACATCACACTCAATTCTTTTATACTTGGCGTTAGAATCTGATGGCATTGAGTGTATTCAACACACTCAACGCCGCGTTGAGTGTGTGCAGCACACTCAACGCTTTTATACTTGGCATTTAAATCTGATGGCGTTGAGTGTATTCAACACACTCAACGCCGCGCTGAGTGTGTACAACACACTCAACACTTTTATACTTAGGCTAGAAACTGAATATCAGTGCTAAGGCTATACTCAACGCCTAAGATAGAAACTTGGCAGAATTGTTATCCTACCTAAATAGAGGATATAAGACTTACAATAACCACTAATTTTTCAAAAATTTAATTATTAGTATTAATAATCTTTTTTGACAATATCTAAACCTAGCTAGACCAAGAACAACTTATTGTTATGCTCACTCAGGAAGAGATTTCTCTTGTAAAAATGCTCCCTCACCACAGCCACTAGTTTGCTACTAAGCTAAGCACTATTCGGCCTACTAGGACGAAACAGTAACACAAAAGTTTGGCAAGGGTGTAAATCATCCCTTGCCACAAGATTTACTGAAAATGAATTTGACATGGAGGAGATCCTACCCTAATTCAGCTTATTTACCAGGAGGAAATCAAGAAAATGTGAAATAAAAACAAGCAAGGGGGGAAACCACCGCTTGCCTCAAATCGCCGAATCCGGCCACGCAAACGCTCCTTCTCAAGAATCTGGCTGCAAGATCACCTAAGCAACACTTCCATAGAAACGTAGATCTAGGTGAGAGCTATCTAGATCTACCCTCCAACGATGATATCGAGCACCAAAGCTCCTACAATCGACGGTCGAAGGCTCTCCAAAGACTTCCTCTTTCTCTCTTACGCAAGCAGGCCGACGGTTTCAAGAAGAAGACGATGAATAGGGTTTCCACCTTATTGCAAGGCTATTTTTTCTAATAGATATAAGTATTATAATAATAATTTATCATTATTTAATCATCCAAACGAATCAAAATTCGCACCAACATGGATTTCAACAAAAATCGCACAGTAGCTAAATGTCGACGCTACGAATCTAATGGCAATGTCTAAATTACAATCCGACAAACCAAACTTGGGCAAAAATATCCCGAAGTCAAAATATCATCATTCCAAAAAAGGCTCCACTGTGTTCCAAAATGAACCCCAGCTCGCAAGGGAATATCAAAACACTGGAGAAATTAGCCAAGCCAATACTCCTAAACCAAAACCTCGGATACCAATGAGCAAAAATCACGCTCCGTCAAGGGTAACCACCAACTAAGGGTCAATGTAACGTTCTTACGTCCAATTTATGCCAATAAAATAATTAAATTAAACATCAAAAAAAATCAGGAGCGTTACAGCCACTCTCCCTAAAAAGAAGTTTTGTCCTGAAACTTTACGCACACATGATTCCACTATAAATGGAATATAATCAAAGATTATATAAGGGAAATTCATACCATAAGAAACTAGGAAAATAGATGAGTATGAGCCTCCCTCATAGCTGAGTCCAACTCCCAAGTGGCGCTTTCCACGTCTTGGTTTTGCCACAAAACTTTAACCATTGATATGGTTTTCCTCCGTAACACTCGATCTTGAGTATCCAGAATGAGGACAGGCATCCCAACATAGGAAGGTTAGGATCTAACTGGGGCACAGCATCAAGAATCTGCCAGTGCTGAGCACACATTTACGCAACTAGCTCATGTGAAACACGTTGTGCATGCCAGGAAATGTTGTGGGCAAATCCATCCTATATGCTGATACACCAATACACTCAACAACCATTCAATGTCCCACATACCTCGGGTCTAACTTATGATTCTTTCCAAATCTCTTAAAGCTAGACATTGGGGAAACCTTCAGAAAAACCAGGTCCCAAACTACAAACTCCAAAGCAGTCCTTCGAAGATTAGCGTTCTTCTCATAACGCTCCTGAGCTATACGGCGCTTTTCAATGATATGCTTCATAAAAATATCCATTTCTTCTAACACTTCAGGACACAGCAACAGTCTCTCACCAGCCTAGGCCCAAAAAAAGGGAGTTCTGTAACGTCTCACATACAAGGCCTGAAACGGGGTCATCTATAAGCTTTCTTGATATATATTATTATAAGTAAACTCCATAAATCTGAGTTACTCATCCCACGCTCCTCCGCGATCCAAAATATAGCATCTGATCATGTCTTCCATGATCTGATTCACTCTCTCTTTTTGACCATTAGTCTGCGAATGATAAGCGGTGGAGTACCTTAGATCGGTACCTAACCCTTCCTGTAAGCTTTTCCAGAAGCGAGACGTAAACCTGGAGTCTCGATCAGGCACAATACTAATAGGCACTCCATGTAGCCTAATAACCTCATCTAGGTACAACTTTGCTATCTTCTTCATAGAGTTGTCAATCTTGAAAGGCATGAAGTGGGCACACTTCGTCAGTCTATCAATAATAACCCAAACCTAATCATGCCCTCAGGGAGATCTCGGTAATAAAGTAATGAATTCCATGGAAATAATCTCCCATTTCCATCTTGGAATATCCAAAGGCGTCAACTTGCCTCCCGGACTTCTAAGTTTAGCCTTGACTCGCTTGAAAGTAAACCACTCAGATACGAACTTGGATATATCACCCTTCATTCCAAACCACCAGGAAATCTACTTTAGGTCTTGATACAACTTTATAGAACCTTGGTGTTAGGCAACACTAAAACCGTGCACCTCACTGCACAACTTAATTCTAATGTCCTTAACAGAAAGGACACAAAATCTGCCACGGTACTTCAAAGTACCCGCGTCATAAATGGAAAAGTCTGGTAACTCCCCTTTCTCCGTTCTAAGATATAGGTGCAATAAGTCTGCATCATCCTTCTTATCTAGCCTTGTAAGAGTAACCCAAGTAAGATCTGCTACAACCAAACTGCTCGATGAGTCACAACTTCCAATTGAAATATTAATCAAGAGAAATTCTTCTACCAGAAAATCCACGGAGAGGTTAAAAATTTTCCCCATCTTCCAACTCAGGGCGTCGGCTACCACATTGGCTTTGCCCGAGTGTTATTGAATCTCGACATCATAATCAGCAACATACTCTAACCAACTTCATTGGCGCAGATTCAACTCCCTTTGAGTGAAAACTTATTTTAAACTTTTATGATTGGTATAAATCTTGCATAATGCGCCATATAGCAAGTGCCTCCTCAACTTTAGGGCATAAGTTAAAGCTACAAACTCTAGATCATGTATGGGGTAGTTTCTCTCATGTATCTCTAACTGTCTCGACCCATACAGAATTACATTGCCTTCTTGCATCAACACGCATCCAAGTCTGACATGCGATGCATCTACATATAGGCATATTCTATTCCTTCCGTAGGTAAGGTCAACATCAGAGCAGTGCACAATATCCTCTTTAATTCCAGAAAAGCTTCCTCGCACTTATCGCTCCAGAAAAAAGCTGCATTCTTCCGCGTCAGTTTAGTAAGTGGCATAGACAACGTAGAGAAACCCTCTACAAACCTTCTATAATAGCCAGACAACCCTAGGAAGCTCCTTTTCTCCTTAGGTGTGGTAGGCCTATTCCAATCCATAACAGCAACTATGTTCTCGGGGTTAACTGAAATCCCATCTCTATTAGCCACATGACCCAAGAAAGATACTTGAGGCAACAAAAACTCACACTTGCTCAGCTTGGCAAACAATTTATGCTCTCTTACAGAAGAAAACAAAACTAAACGCAAATGTTGGGCATGCTCCATAGCATTGCAAGAAAACACCAAAACGTCATCTATGAACACAACCACAAAACGGTCTAGGAAATCCTTGAACACTCGGTTCATCATATCCATAAAGGAAGAGGGTGCATTGGTTAAACCAAAAGACATCACCAAGAACTCAAAATGTTCGTGCTGAGAACGAAAAGCAGTCCGTGGAATATCCATCTCACGAATCCTCAACTGATGGTAGCCTGAACGAAGGTCAATCTTTGAAAACACTAAGCTACCACGCAACTGATCAAATAAATCATCAATTCTCGACAAGGGATACCTGTTCTTAATGGTTGCATTATTCAGTTTCCTATAGTCAATGCACAGCCTCATGGACCTATCCTTTTTCTTCATAAACAGCGCGGGAGCACCCCAATGTGAAGAACTCGGCCTAATGAATCCTCTTTGCAACAAATTATCCAGCTGGGTTCACAACTCCTCCAGCTCATGAGGGGCCATTCGCTACGGTACCTTAGAAATAGGACGAGTACCCGACTCTAAATCTATCACAAACTCTACATCTCTCTCAGGTTGAAGCATCGCAGGGATCTCGTCCAAATGCGGCAAAATAACCTTGGTTTCCAAAACTGAAATCGAACAAGAAAAATAGACGGAATCTAAAAGCTTCCGAGCACATACCGCAGGAATAATCGGAGAACTCTAGCGTGGATAACCATAAACACTCCTGGGTTGACCGTTGTCCATCTTGAAGTCCAGTCGCTTAACCTTGCACTAGATAATAGAATCATACCTAGACAACCAATCAATGCCCACAATCACATCAAAATTCTCCAAGACTAACACCTTCAAATCAGCAACGGCTAGAAAAGCACCTAACAGAATCGGACAACGCTGAATAACTTTGTCTAATACCATAGAATCACTAGAAGTAAACTTGACTTGAAACGCATCGCCGACCTTATTGAGAGTCAAATGATGATGCTCAACAAAGGCCCTAGCCACAAATGAGTGGGCAGCACCGGAATCAAAGAGAACACGTTCCCAATGGTACTTTACTTTAAATTTCCCTATAAAAACACTTGCATAACAAATTGAACTACATCAAAACTATAACTACGAGCTAAATAGAAACAAAACCAGGTTAAAAACTAACCTGAAATCACTTGGGTAGTTGTCTGGGCTTCCTCTAAAGACACCACGTTCAGCTTTCCCTTTCCCTTGTCCAATCGCAGCGGCAGCGGCAAGGCTTGCAGTGGAATAGGCTACAACGTGGGCTGAAGTTGGGGGCAATTTGGCATCAGATGACCTTTCTGTCCACACTAGTAGCACACTCTATCCTTGCTCCAAAAACGAGCAACATCGTGCCCCTTTGTCTTGCACAGGGTACACACCAGATCTCCTCTAGGAAAGCTCTTAATAGCATGAACATGATCCTTCTTCTGGGCTCCAATTCTCTTGAAACACTTCTCGAACGGGTGGCCAAGTCGGCCACAGAAGCTACATAACTCCTTGCTTCTCTTTCTCGAAGCAGAACCCGATCCTTGGGGCTTCTTTCCCTCATCAGACTTCCACTTTTCTTTTCTCAGCTCCTGAACTCAGTTCTTAGCATTGTCGATCACTTCGACCTTTAGATCATCTTCAACTACTTCAGCATAGGTTTCTGATCCATAAGCATTTACTAGCTACTGGATGTCACTTCTTAGACCACCCAGAAAACGTTTAACTATGTTGGCTTCAGAAACAACTAATTCTGGGGTGAATCGGCTCAGATTGCTAAACTCCACCTCATACTCACTCACCGTGAGCTGCCTCTGCTTTAAGTGCAAGAATTAATTCAACAAACAGTCTTGCTAGACCGATGGCAGAAACTTCTTCAGCAAAAGCTCCTTGAAGGCTTCCCATAAACATCCATCCTTCATGTTTTCCTTTTCTCTCAACCACCAACCCTTAGCAAGTCCCTTGAGCTGATAAGCAGCGAACATCACTCTCTAGTCGGTAGAAACTCCAGAGTAAAAGAACATCTCCTCGATGGCTATAATCAAGTCACCCAAAGCCATGAAGTCCACCCTACCATCATAGGTAGGAGGTCCCAGTCATTGGAAGTGCGAAATAAAGTTCATCTCCGGTGGCAGTATAGCTGGGGTAACCAGAGGAGCAGGAACAGCCTGACCCATAGCAGGGTTTTTAACTCTAAGCGGCTGTCCTGACACAGCAGTCAACAAGGCTTGGATCTGCGATTGCATCTCCAGCATTTTCCAGGACAAAGCTTCATTGCCCTGTCGTAATCCTTCTATTACAGCCTCATTCTGAGCACCAGACAACTCACCCTCGGACTGGGGAGTCGACCTTATCGTAGGATTTCTCGACATTCTAATATCACAATTAACAACTAATCAAAACCTAGCTTAAGCTGCTAACTTGCTCTGGGGATAGTATTAATGATGGCATGCCTAAAATTAGGATGATATACCATAATCCTCTTGACTCATGTGCATAGACCATGAATGCATGAATTCTTATACTTTTTGACCCAAAAACCATGTGTGTACATGTGTCATCATGTAAATCTTTAGCTTGGCACGCGTGCTGATGCAATGTTATGTCATGCATGTTATGTTATGCAATCTAAAAAGGCCTTAATACATGTTATGAGCGGCGTACACATGAAATATTATGCATCCCATACTACATAACATTGCATGCAATGAAAAAATAAAATGTGTTAATGGGCACCCATGTGATGATGGTTATGCATCCCATACTACATAACTGTCACATGTTGCCACCTATGGTGGATCCATATAGAAACACATATTATGCATCGCATACAACATAATATGCCCCATATACTTCTTATCATGTTATGAGTGTAGTGTTCATGCTTCAATGAAGACGTACTGATGACATATCGGTGTGTATATGAAATGACACTAGAAAAATAACACTAACTAGAGATGGTTGCTCGACCAATTGTCTAACAACCCATCCCTCTAATACCAACTGTCACAACCCGTAATTTCTCTGAATTTAAGTGTGTATCAGAGTAAGATAAAACACGTGTCGTGATGCCATGTCATGCAGGGGACAACTGCAGACGCTCAGGAAAGACTCCAACTCAACATTTTATATGAAATTCATAAGTATTTATGATGAAAATCCGGTTAAATTAAATTAATTAGTCGTATCCCTCGACTCAGTAGATCACTATTCCGCAAGTAAAGATATAATTATATGCAGTGGAAAATAGTTTGTTTACAATTGTTAACACCCTACATGAGCATAAGCATCCCAATGGACAACTTATGAAATATATACCTCTAAGCTTTTAATATAAGTATAGAAATAGTTTGTACGCATAGTTAAAATATGGTGACATAAGCTTTAAAAGATGACATAAATGTGGTAATAGAAATGATACTTTTATACTTTTAAAATATCTAACATGCAACCTAGCATAAAACCTCCCAAAGAGAAAGTAGGAACCAATAAATCGTACAAAAGTGACTTAACAGCTAGCAAGTACTTAACATTAAACAAAATCATGTTGGCGTCAACAACCTAACACGAACCCACCAAAACAATGTATGTCTGAACTAAAGGAAAAGTAAACAATAACCACCTCATAATCGGTGAGGAATAGACAGCTGCAGAACACCAGCCTAAATCCAAACTCTTGGACTCTCAACTACCAACTGCTCCAATCCTGAGGCATTCACAAGAAAAGAATACCTCAGTAAAAAATATACAAGTGTTGATAGGAAGGCCAGTAAAAACAATAAACAAGGAGGCAAAAGGGTTACCAGCCCCAAATCCAAGAATAGTTGACAAAACCTCAACAAGGTAAGGAATAAAATTATAGTAAACGATTAACTTACCAAATCAAAGGGTAAGGGATTTGCACCAGGTGCAAATAAGAACTAAGCTTTATAAGATACATATACAAGTAAGTATATAAATGTAAGAAATTGGTCAACTCAACATTAATGAGAAAAAACACAGGTATAATCCGGTACCTGTGGGGGCAGACACCTTCGCCGACACACCCACAATAAAACTTCACAAGGGCCCAAGGAAAGGAGGTCTTATATCTTAACACTCCCAAACTGGGGAAAAACCGGCACCTGTGGTGGAAGTCACCTCCACCAGCACACCCACAGTCATAAACCCATCAGGGTCAAAATATCTTTCAACATACCGGCAATCAAAGAAAAGACACAGAAAAACCCATAACCAAGCATTGGACTTCTCCCACAATAAATGCAGAGATAAATCCCTAAAAAAATTGGCCAAATACCAAACTTGACGAAAACAACAGGCACTAGACTAATTTTATTAGCAAAACTAGCCTACTGGTGATATACCATGTATCAGTAAAAATAAAACTAAGTCCATAGAAATGCGTCGAGTATACTCAATGTTGCGTCGAGTGCAGTCCATGCTCTCGACGCCAACTAGAAAATAGGATGGCATTGTGTGTATTCAACTCACTCAACGCCGCGTTGAGTGTAGTCAGTACACAACGCATTTTTCCTTAGATTAAATTCTGATGGCGTTGAGTGTCTTAAACACACTCAATGCCGCGTTGAGTGTGTACAACACACTCAATGCTTTTATACTTAGCGTTAAAATCTGCTGGCGTTGAGTGTATTCAACACACTCTATGCCGTGTTGAGTGTGTATAGCACACTCAATGCTTTTATACTTGGCGTTAAAATCTGATGGCGTTGAGTGTATTCAACACACTCAACACTGCGTTGAGTGTGTACAGCACACTCACCCATTTATACTTGGCGTTAAAATCTGATGGCGTTGAGTGTATTCAACACACTCAACGTCGCGTTGAGTGTGTACAACACACTCAACGCTTTTATACTTTGCGTTAGAATCTAATGTCGTTGAGTTTATTCAACACACTCAACGCCGCATTGAGTGTGTACAACACACTCAACGCTTTTATACTTGGCGTAAAAATCTGATGGCGTTGAGTGTATTCAACACACTCAATGCCGCATTGAGTGTGTACAGCACACTCAACGCTTTTATACTTGGCATTAAAATCTTATGGCATTGAGTGTATTCAACACACTCAACGCCACGCTGAGTGTTTACAACACACTCAACGCTTTTATACTTAGGCTAGAAACTAAATATCAGTGCTAAGGTTATACTCAACGCCTAAGATAGAAACTTGGCAGACGTGCTATCCTACCTAAACATAGGATATTAGACTTACAACAACCACTAATTTTTCAATAATTTAATTAATTGTATTAATAATTTTTTTTTACAATATCTAAACCTAGACCAAGAACAACTTATTGTTATGCTCACTCGGGAAGAGATTTCTCCTGTAACAATGCTACCTCACCACAGCCACTAGGTTGTTGTTAAGCTAAGCACTATTCGGCCTACTTGGACAGAAGCAGTAACATGAAAGCTTGGTATTGGTGTAAATCACCACTTGCCCCAAGATGTATAGAAAATGAATTTGACAAGGAGGAGATCCTACCCTAATTCAGCTTCTGTATCGGGAGGAAATCAAGAAAATGTGAAATAAAAACAAGCAAGGGGGGAAACCACCACTTGCCTCAAATCACTGAATCTGGCCACGAAAACGCTCCTCCTCATGAATCTGGCCGCAAGATCACCTAAGCAATACTTCCGTAGAAACGTAATCTAGGTGAGAGCTATCCAGATCTACCCTCCAACGACGATATCAAGCACCAAAGCTCCTACAATCGATGGTCGATGGCTCTCCAAAGATAGCCTCTTTCTCTCTTATGCAAACAGGCCGACGGTTTCAAGAAGAAGATGATGAGTAGGGTTTCCGTCTTATCGCAAGGCTATTTATACTAATAGATATAAGTATTATAATAATAATTTATCATTATTTAATCGTCCAAACGACTCAAAATTCGCACCAACATGGATTTCAACGAAAATCGCACCGTAGCTAAATGTTGACACTACAAATCCAATGGCGAAGTCGGAATTACAATCCGACAAACCAAACTCGGGCAAAACTCTCGCGAATTTAAAATATCATCATTCCCAAAAAGGCTCCACCGTGTTCCAAAATGAACCCCGGATCGCAAGAGAATATCAAAACACAGGAGAAATTAGCCATGTCAATACTCCTAAACCAAAACCTCGGTTACCAAAGAGCAAAAATCATGCTCTGACAACGGTAACCACCAACTAAGGGTCAACGTAATGCCCTTACATCCAATTTACGCTAATAAAAGAATTAAATTAAACATCAAAAAAATCAGGGGCATTACACAAGTGTCCACCTGTCATTGTTACTTAGAAAACATGTCTAATCACTGTAACCAAGTAATCACCTGCATGAATAGAACTTAGGGTATGCCTCAAATACAAACATGTGTATACCATTATCCTGTAGGCTTCTTCAAATCTGGGACATTGTGATCAACACACCCAATAGTGGGCTAAAGCCCATGGTTGCTAAGCCAGCCCTTGAAGGCCAAAGCGATGTTACTTGTGGGCCATTTAGATCTCCTCATGGGCTGCCTTGAAGGCACTTGCACCCTTGCTATATCTACCAACATAGTGTAGAACATCTTTATTCATACTAGTATATCTACCATTCTCCCAGTGACCATAGATGCTCTCTTGGGAATACCTATAAGAAGGTAATATTACTCTCTTGAATGGAATAGGTGGCTTAGAGGCTAGTGGCTATACTGGATCTTTTCCCTTTCCTTTGGGATTTGCAACTCTGGTGTGTCCCTTGAAGCCCAACCCCTTCTTACCCTTTTGGGAGTTGAAGGAGTCTATCAAGGGCAGCACTGAACTTAGCATTGAATAACTAGCCACTATCCTCTTCTCCCTTCCTAGCAGCTTTTCCAGGTCCCTTATTCGGTTTTTTTGGTACTCTATGGTGATTATCTGAATGAAGGAAATAGTTTCTAGTTCACTGATTTCCTTCATCTTTAGATCCAGCAGGGAAGCTGATTCTGTATGCTTGGATGCAGCAAGCTGAAGGGAGGAAATATCCTTAGCTTGCTTCTTAGCCAGCAACTTGCTTTTCCTAAAAGCACTCATAAGGACACCATATTTGTCAATTAAAGAATTGACATCTTCCTCAGATTCAGAGTCTCATTCATCTCTTAATTAAAGAGCTTCAGAAGTTGGGCTGGTCTTATAGCCTGACTAAGAAGAAGACTTAGACAGAGAATGTACCTTTTGTTGACCAGGCTGATCCTAGTTGGATTCTTCATCACTCATAGCCATTAGCCCAAGGCAGTAGCTGTCTTCTTCTTCTTCATCTACCTCTAAATCACTATCTAACTATGATAGAGGGGCCCTGATTCCAATCCAAGTGGCAGGATAATCATCATTTGTTTCTTCTGTAGCAGAAAACAGTCCTATGTAGGCTTCCTCTTCTTCATCATCTGACTCTGAAGAGGAAGAGTCAGTCCAACTTTTCTTCTTTTTAGCCACAAAAGACTTTTCCCTTTTGCCCTTGTGCTGATGGTGGTGCTTTTTCTCACCATCCTCTCTTCACTTCCCCGGGCAGTCGGCTACTATATGCCCTGGCATGCTGCAACAATACCAGATAATACTAGTAGGAATTTGTTTGCCAGGTTTAGAACCATACATGTCCTCCTTGGAGGATTTATTCCTATGATGTGAGGAGGAGGAAGGTATGCTTTTCCAAAGCTTCTTCTTCATAAACTTCTGGAAATTCCTGGAGAAGGCAGAAAATTCCTCATCAGACATATGGCAGTCTGATGTGCTTGTCTCTAATCTTTCTGAGTAAGACTCAACATCCCTCTTTGGTGGAGAAGGAGTTTTTCTTCTGCTCCTCCTTATAGCTTCAGCTTTGAAGGCCATGGACTTTTCTTTGTCCTAAGACTTGCTGTTTTTCTCCTCCTCCTTCATGGCAGTCAGCTGCATTTCATAGTACAACAGCTTACCGAATTGTGTTGGTGGTGGAGTGTCAGCAAGCTTTGCCACCTCTTTGATGGCATAGATCTTAGTATCCCAGTCTCTAGTTAAAGACCTGAGAAACTTTTCATTCAGCTCATAAGTGCTGAAGACCCTGCCAAAGGTCCCCAGCTCATTGACTATCCTGAAGAATCTCTCATAGCACTCTGCTATGTTATTAGTCTTGCTCTGCCTGAAAGACTCATATTCTTGGTTGAGAATTGATTTTTTGTTATCTCTGACTTCCTCTGTGCCCTCCATGTAGACCACTAAAGTGCCCTGCATCTCCTTGGAGTTCTTGTAGTGCACTAGATTCTGGAAGGTGGAGCCATCTATGGCACTAACTATAATATTTTGTGCCCTCTTATCCATAGTGGTATGGATGACTTCATCCTTTCTCATTTCAAAATAGGTCTTAGGTGTCTGGACATTTACATCCAGAACTGAGACTTCTATAGGGATGAAAGGTCCCTCTGTGACTATAATAAAGATCCTAGGGTCAGCTGCTTCCATGAATAGCCTGACCCTTTCCTTCCATATGCCAAACCCTTCCTTCCTGTAGATTGGAAGCTTAATGGCATCCAGCTCCTTATAGTTCACTCCTGAACCCATAAGGACAGACTTGTAGCTAACCTTGGAGATCTTACTTAGACTGTTAAGCCTTCCTTGAGTAATCTCCCACTGATACCACTTGAAAGTCTTTGTTTTCAAGGTCATCTAAACACCTAGAGGGGGGTGAATAGGGTTTTGGTCTCTTTTAAGTTATCTAGACCTATACCTGATTATCCTGTGCTTTGTGATTAGGTTGTTTAGCTTTCAAGATACATACACAGAAGACACATATATTTTATAGTAGTTCTCTAGATTATGGGTACGTCCACTGTCCCTCCCGCATTTCTAACAGTGTGTTAGACAATGCTCTTCACCGATACTCATCTCCAAGGAGCTTACAACACGATCCCGCGGGACAACTCAGTCTCCTTCAAGACCTACAAGTCAAGCACTAGGCCCTACCTCTCTATGATTAAACAATCACTTACCTCAAGCCCCAAAGGCCCTACAACTCGAGCTGGAAGGACTGCCCTACCTCAGATCCAAAAGATCCTACAACTCCGGCCTAAGCCCTACACTCAGATCCCAACTGGATTTTAACTCAGCCTTTATAATATAAGCCTATAACTCAGATTCACACAGTAATCTTACACTTAGATCCAAGACTGGATCCTACAAAACATAAAAATGAGGTGAAAATGATTGAACCAGAGAGATTTCCTTGTATCTTGCTTCCTGGGCTGAGAAATTTTCTGCTCTAGCTCCTTCACATCAACAAGTTAAAAGATCTTCAGTTTTGGGCTACTTGTGCAGGAATTAACTCAAAATCAAGATTCTAATCTACTGTTCAAGACTGTAGATTTGACAATTCTGAATCTTCCTCGAACAGCTAACCTTGACTGTAGAAATATGAAAGCTCTGCTTCTCCTTTTTCTCTTCCTCAGAAATCACTTCTGATCTTGCTATCGCTGATGAAAATTGCAGCAGCTATCTATTTTAACTTTCAGTTCAATTGATCAAAACTTATGCTTCAAGCTCAACGATAATGGAGAGGAAGAAGACTAAGATCCTCCGCTATGCATAATCAGAAAAACCTAATTTCTCCTGTTGTCTGGCAATCTTTTTCTTTTTATAGATCGATGATCAACGAATCTTTTCGATGTGTGCCCAGCTTTAATTATTGATATATCACCTTCCTTTTTCATAGAAGATCGAACAGCTGGCCCCCGACTCCATTAAAGGCATACTGCATCTTTCCCGCAAAGAATTTGAAATGCATTGACTTTGTTGACCTTTGCTGACTCATGCTGACGTCACCCTTTCTAGACTTAACCAATTTCTCATAATTAACTCTAGCGTTGAGTGCGTTGAGTGAGTGACCTTCACTTAACGCCAAATACTTAGTCAACTGCCAGAACCATTCTGCATCTTAGGCGTTGAGAGCGTTGAGTGAAGCTTCATCACTCAACGCTTTTAACTTTGGCCGCTTCTGCTCTTCTTGGCATTGAGAGCGTTGAGTGAAGATTCATCACTCAACGCTTTTATACTTAGCTGCAACACTAAAGTCTGTCAACCTTATGAGGCGTTGAGTACGTTTAGTGAAGCTTCATCACTCAACGCTTTTCTACTTAGCCTCTTTCTGTCTTCTTTCTTCTTAGTCTTTGACTGCAGCATGACTCAACGCTTCTATCATCTGGTGTTGAGTGAACTGGCTTCACTCAACGCCTTTGAACTTATAATCCTTTTCTTTGACAGAGTCTCTATGGCTTTGACATAATGAGCTTTACTCGACGATGTATGGCATTGAGTGAGTTGACATCATTCAATGCATGTAGACTTTAGTTGATTTTTCTGCTTGTTGATGTTAAGCCTTTGATTATTCACATCTGACTCAGTGCTTTTATTTGTCTTATGGCATTGAGTGAACTTGCTTCACTCAACTCCTATGGACTTAGAAGAATTCCTTGCTAGCCAACATCTTTCCTTGACTTCTAGCGTTGAGTGAGCTTGCTCCACTCAATGCCTATGGACATAGTAGAATTTCTGCCTGACCAGCAGCCTACTTGGTGTCCACTTGTCCAATCAATATGATGAAGACTAACATGCATGCATGAACTTAAGCACACATCAAATACAATTTATGTGTATGTTATTGACTAGTTTGACTTCTTACAAATCTGGAACATTGGGATCAATGGACCCAACATTCCGGACCTTAAGCCCCCTTCTGTGGGAGTTGACGAGATTACGATGACATGGGTATATGGCCACATTAGACCGTGTGGCAAGGTCTCTCGATGACCGCCAGGTTTTACTTTCCCGGGACGACCTGGCCTAATTTTTTGACAGTGATGCTCTTTTGTAGGAGTATAGTGTGTTGGGTTTTACTATGAGTGGATACACATCATATGCGTGTAGCGGAAAGATATCTAGAAAACCCTAACTGGATGTGGTATCTTGCGAAATCCACGAATCAAGAAATAGAACAACAAATATATGTGCGGGATCGAGGCAAAGTCGATCAAGATGGTCTAGGAAAATCTCTTTGTCACTTAGAGTCTGAAACACAAAAAAAGGATTTGCGCCTTTACGGGTATTGGAGCAAAAAATGTCACTAACTCTTCGCGCGCTATGACTGTGAAGGGTGGTCGACGGAGGAAAATATGGTTCGCAAACGATCGATTACTGACCATGCGGACAGTTTTTGGTGGTGTAAAGAATGAATAAAGGGGGTGTCGATGGCTGCGACAAACAATAGATTTGACCCACCGCAGTGAATATCTTCCTTGTGACGGGCCTCTTTATTACTTAAAAAGGGAATTACAAGAGTGCTCGAGCGAACACAAGGAGAAAAAAAGCTTGACCAGACTTAGTGTCTGCATTAGAAACTAGGCTAGTTCTGGGTAAATCTGTATGTCCCATCTAAGCGTCCTTAGTCCCTATTTATACTTGAGGATAGGCAGCTCAAACGATTCACGAACCGGCGGGCTTTAAACCTATTAATAACAAGGTCATTAAATGGGTAGCCGCCCGTGGTACAGAAAGAATCGGGCGGCAGGGGTTGAGAGAAGAAACCGCGCGTAACCGCATGACACCATTAAGGTTGATACTGCAGAGATGAGTCTGTGCGGGCTTAAGGAGAAGCACCCGCCACAAACTCTGCGTCGGATCCATGAAGTTGCTTTGTGAGAGTGTGCCCACCAGATGTTCTCTCCGGGATTGACTGATGAGTGCCCATGATGAGCATGGTCAAAGACTGGAGAGTGTCCGCGGATATAAACAAACACCCGCCCGAAAGACCCCGCCAAATCCAGAAACAGTCGCCTAATAAGCCTCCAACTGATACTTGCCTCGATCGTCGCAGAATTTTGGTCAACATGATCCCCGCACTTTTTTGGCGGACCATGCGATCTGCAAAAAAGTAGGCGGGTAATCGCAAAGGATGCAACTCGCTCCCCGTGCTGCCCAAGGTCTATAAATAGCGTCAGATGGCCCACCCTCCTTGGCAACTTTTCCCTTGATCCTCGACCTTGTTTACTCAGCGAAAATGGTCGGGATCAACAAGGCTATCTTGGAAAAGATGATGGCAAGAGCCAGCGAACTAGTAAAAAACTCTTCGATGCGAACTTCTATCGAAAACTTGTCGAAGGAAATGGGTCTGCGGAAAATCTTGTGGAAGGTGGTAACCAAGAGATTCTACTCTGTCAAAAAGATTGCGGCCACTAGGAGTTCTTCCTCGAATACCACCTTGCTTGAGGGAGGTCTCTGAGTAGTGTTAGACTCAATGAAACGGCTCATTATCTGAAATGTCATCCGGGAAGAGGCACTGACAAAGGCCTCGTCCTTTCTGTCGATGTCCGTGGGAATGACTAGATCAAGGTTTGACGTCTCTGAGGGAATTATTTCCCGTGCAATGTTCGAGGTCAACGAGAGTCGAGTTGGCTCAATGGCAAAGGATTAACTCTAGATGGCACAACTGGAAGAGGAAGCCTCCAGGATACCTGTATAAAATATGGAAGAGCTAGGAACCATACCTGAAGATGGACCACTATCGAAACGGACATTACTTATAGAAGTTTCCCGTGGAAAAGGCTTAGTGAGGAGTCGTCTAGTGCGAGGCCGCACGGATTAGCCAAGCACTCAAGAATCCATCACCATCCCCCCTATGATGGAGATGAGTCCCAGCGAGCGGCCACAGACCCATGCATAACTATAGGCCGCACGCAGGCATGGATAACATTTGCGGAGGGCTTATCTTAAGCACAGAAACCCGGAGATGGCCAAGCACCCCGTGTTTGGCTCCGCGCGGTTTTTAACCCCATCATGGATCTTCTTCTATGATTTTTGTCCTTCTCGAAGTAACGGCTATTCATCCTATCAGTGAACACTTGCAGCATCCTTAATTGACATTTTTTACGATGTATATGCGGAGCCCTTGCCTATCTCGAGGTGTATGTTACTGCAAGTCACCTTATGGAATTTATGCAAGCAAAATTTTTACCTTTCACTTCCCTATGCAGTGCCTTCTTGCGTGGAAAAAGTGTTTGTGGTGAACTTACGTGCCATGCGGGATTCCTTATCGCAAATTCAAGTGTGGATCACTGACTGAAAGTAGAGTTCGCCAAGTTGAGAGAAAGGACCAATTGGCCTACCGAGAGATCATGCCCGCGTCTCACCACATTTCTTTGTTTTTCCCTTCTTGCGTGCAACTATTAACATAACAATAATAATAACAAAGTTTACTTACTCCCATGTGTCCCTTTGCTCATTACGAATGATGCTTGCATATTGTTGTCAGACACTACGTGGCCTCGTGGTATGATAATTCTCGAAAGAGGGGTTGCGAGTGTTACGAATGTTGGTGTCGCTTCACCCTTCATATTAGGACTACAAATAGAGTACCCCACCAAGCTTATTCCTCATTCTAAAACTTACAGAACATGAGTCATTTAAAATGTCGCGAACTTCTCCCCCTTCCAAATCTCTATGCGTGGTCGCTTTCCTGAAAGATAAGTTGTATCGCCGAACGCTAGACTACGCAAGTCTAGCGGTCTTTCTATCAAAGTTTCCATGCCCGCCCGTCGTGATTCCCCTCGATCACTTCGAGGAGGGATGGACCCTCCCAGTCTTCCCCGAGGTGGCAGAGATAATGGGCTATTTTGGAATTGTACTTGCCCAATTATCGCCGAACTCCGTCGCGGTCATAATGTCCTTTGTGACACACCTGAGATTGTTTAAGATATCTTTATCCCTAGAGGTATTCTTCTCCCTATTCCGTACGCGAAATCTCAAGTGTGGTCAGTTGCACTTTAGCTTCGACAAGATATGGATCTTGCATGTGATGGGTATGCATTTCAGCTGGCAATCAGGCTTTGCCTTCTTCAAAGGGGACGTAGGCAAGTCGATCCCCATGCCTGCCCATCGCATGGAACAGATATTTCATCCCCCTCTCCCCTTCAGAAGCCACATTGCAGATCACCCGCTACTTGGAAATGGCACACTTGGACACTAAGTATTATGTTCCTCTGGATAGGGAAGTAGAGAAAGCGCATACAAAAGATTGTAAGTCTATCCAAGAAATTGTGAATATTTGTGCATACCTTTCCTGAAAGCTTGGTAACTTTGTAGTTGTTATAATGGTGCCAATTTTCAAACAACAAACTCTGTCGAGCGACATAAGGCGGGCCATAGAGTAGCATCCCTCCCCTCAAGGGGCAGTTGCATGTACGTCAGGTCTCCCTCCCAAGAACTGAGACCGTTGTTTTATTCAATCATCCCGCAGGTCATCCTGGGTTCTGAGTTCATTAAAACCACCACATGTCTTCCTTCTTGGAGGGAAACCGTGTGGGTTCAATGTCACGCCTCAATTGTAAAAGCCCAATATATTTCTTGGGCTAAGCCTGCACTGAAGCCCACAACAGCCAACTAAATAAATCTAGAAATTTCTGTAGACTTCTGTAATATGTATGAATCTAGAAAATTCTATATTGAGTCTAGATGTATCTCCCGCAAGTATAAAAGCTGTGTAAGACCTACATAAAGCAATCAAGTAAAATTTTCATTCCAAATACACCTGTAGCCTTCTCGTAATATTCCCACCTGCAATATTAAAACCAGTCACAAGTAAAACCACCTATAACATTGTCATTTCCCCCCACTGGTGATATCATTTTGAAGCAATCTTTAACCAACAATAGTATCAGAGCCAGGTTCAACAACATCATCGAGTTGTATTTCAAGTTTCCATGGCATCATCATCTACCAAGCTTCCCATATTCTCCCATCCATCCATCCCGTTGTTCACTTGAGAGCTCTACAAACAGTGGAGTGACAAAATGGAGACATTATTAATCTCTCAGGACTTATGGGAGATTGTGGACGAAGGCCTCAAACCAACCGGGAAAACTGCAGAAGAAGAAGCTCCCAAGTTCAAGAAGGAGGACAAAATGAAGGACGCACTTGCATTACACCTGATACAGCAAGGTGTCACCTTTATCATATATCCAAGGATTATGGGATCAAAGTCAGCACAAGAAGCATGGAATCAGCTCAAAAATGAGTACAAAGGAAATAAGAAGGTAATAAAAATAAAACTCCAAACTCTACGGAGACAATTTTACAAAATTAGAATGAAGGAAGGAGAAAACTCTCAAGAATACTTTGCCAAATTAACCTCTTTGGCAAACCAAATAAGAGCCCTGGGAGGAAATCTTGAAGAATCCCAGATAGTAGAAAAGGTGTTAAGATCCCTTCCAAAAACCTACAACCATGTAGTCTCAGCAATTATGGAGGCACATGATATTGAGGTAATGACTGTAACTGAACTATTGGGTTCACTTCAGTCACATGAAGATCTTATCCTCAAGGATAACACACCCATAGAAAAGATATTCCAGACAAAAATGAATCTCAAAAACAAATATGTGAAAAAACCTTTCACAAACAAAAACTTCAAAAATAAACAAAGAATGGAAGACAGAGCCCAGCACAAGCAGAAGTAATCTGCCACTAGTTCTGGCCCCTCCTGCATCATTTGCAAAAAACAGAACCGCCTCACCAAAGATTGCTTCTTCATGTGCAAGACATGCAAAATTCAGAACCACTCTGAAAAGAACTGTTGGTTCAAACAAAAATAGGAGGCCAAATTCACAGAAACGGAAGAAGACCAGTTTTTTTCACTTGCAAAGGCTCAAAAGACAAAGACACTCCCTATCTTTGGTTCGTAGACAGTGGTTGTTCCATCCATATGGTGAAAAAGAGAGAATACTTTATTGATCTCAATGAGAACTACAAGTCAGAAGTCATGCTGGGAGACGGGAAGAAGGTAAAAATAGAAGGCAAAGGAACTACAGTTGTCATCACCCCAGAAGGAGCTCAAAAATTAATCCAAGGTGTGCATTTTTTCCCTACCCTTACTCAAAACCTACTTAGTGTAGGACAGCTGCTAAGGAAAGGACACGGAGTGGTGTTCAATGATAATGCATGTCTGATATACCATCCTACATCTGATGCTCTAATTGGGACAACATACTTAAACCACAACAACATTTTCACCATAGAATTATAACCACAAAAACCAGTTTCCCTAACCTGTACTCAGCATAGCAAGACGACCCAATTGTGGCACAAAAGGCTTGGGCACATAAATACAAACTCCCCTCACCTGATGAAAGAACTAGTAGAAGGGATGCCCAACCTACCAAAGACTGAATTGAAGTGTGACACATGTGCCCGGAACAAGTCACACCGCCTGCCATTTCCACAAACTGTGCACAGGAGGGCCTCCCAGCCACTGGAATTGCTTCACATTGATCTCTGGGGGCCTGCCAGGACGCAGTCATTAGGAGGCAAATGCTACTACATGCTCATTGTCGACGACTACAGCCGATTCATGTGGATTACTCTCTTGGAGCAAAAATTTGAGAGCTTCAACCACTTCATCACCTACAAAACTCAAATTTAGAATCAACTTGACAAATGAATCAAAATCCTAAGTAGTGATAGAGGGGGAGAGTTCCTATCTAAAGAGTTCAACAATTACTGTCAAGAAGCTGGAATTCTCCGGGAGCTGACTGCACCAGCCTCACCTCAGCAAAATGGCGTCGTCAAAAGAAGAAATCGAACTATTGTGGAAATCATGAGAGCAATGCTTATCCAAAAATCACTCCCTAAATCATTTTGGGGAGAAGCCACAACTACAGTAGTATATGTCCTAGACCGATCTCCAACCAAAGCCCTCATCAATTTAACACCATATGAAGCTCTACATGGACACAATCCATTTGTGTCTCACCTCAAAGTCTTTGGGTGCATAGCCAATGCACATAATACTACAGAAAAGCATGACAAGTTAGAAGAAACAAGCATCAAATGCATTTTTCTTGGATACAGCAATCAGACCGAAGGCTATCGACTGCTTGAGCTAAAGGGCAACAAACTCATTATATCAAGAGATGATGTGTTCCATGAAGAAGAAGAATGGAATTGGGCCTCAGATTACGTTTCTCCTGAAATTACTGAGTTGCCGGTTAAGCCAGGAACACCACCAAGCTCCATCCAAGGCAATAATGAAACAAGAGAACTACCAGCTGAGCCGGTGACACCGCCAAGTTCTGTCCAAGGCAACACTGAAATAAGAGAGCCAGAAGACTCTGATTCAGGAGACAAATCATCATCGGCACACAAGGTATGTTCATTGCATAAAATATATCAAAAAAATTAATTTGTTTTTTTAGCATCAAGCACTCCTGCAACCTTTGAGGATGCCATAAAGAAAGAAGAGTGGAAGAAAGCAATGGAAGAAGAAATAACAGCATTAAAAAAAAATAAAACCTGGGTCTTAGTCAACAGACCAAAGAATAGAGATATAATAGGTCACAAATGGATCTATAAACTGAAGCAAAATGAAGCTGGCAAAGATCTAAAACACAAAGCACGGCTTGTTGCTAAGGGGTACACACAAAGACTAGGTGAAGACAATGATGAAACCTATGCTCCGGTAGCAAGGTTAACAACAATTCGCCTAATACTAGCCTTAGCAGCCAAAAATCGATATCATGTGTACCAACTTGATGTGAAATCGGCTTTCCTCAATGGAGAGCTTGAAGAACAAGTATATGTCTGCCAACCACAAGGATTTGATGTGAAAGGAGAAGAAGGGAAAGTATATAAACAACACAAAGCACTCTACGTCCTAAAATAGGCCCCAAGAGCATGGCATCACAACATAGACGCATTCTTCCTAGTGGAAGGTTTTGATAGGAGTCCAATTGAGCCAACACTTTACATCAATGAAGAAGCAGAAGGCAAAATTATTGTAAGCCTGTATGTAGATGATTTTATTCTCACAGGATCAAGCAAAAACAGATAGAGAAGTTTAAAAACAAACTGAAGATGAGGTACAAAATGACAGATCTAAGGTCCTTGAAATTTTTCCTGGGACTCCAGATCAAACAGTTCGAAGGCGGCATCTTCATATCCCAGGAGCATTACACAAAAATGTTGTTAAAAAATCACAATATGGAGAACTGCAATCCTGCAACTACCCCAATGTCAACAACCGAGAAATTAACTCCAAAAACAGAACAGGAAGAAGGCGCAGATCAAGAAAAGTATAAAAATTTAGTCGGAAGCCTCATTTATCTTACAAACTCGCGACCAGAGATCGAAAACTCAGTGAATATCATGGCAAGGTTCATCAGCAATCCATCCAAGGATCACTTCGCGACAGCAAAACGAATCCTTCGATACCTGCAGGCAACAAAAGAATATGGAATTCTTTACCATAACAACCACAATAACTATCTTCACGGTTTCACTGATTATGATTGGGCAGGAGACACAGAAGATCGCAAAAGCACAGGAGGTTTCATCTTTTTTATAGGAGGCGGACCCATATCATGGATCTCACGAAAGCAAAAATCAATTGCTCTTTCTACCGCAGAAGCCGAGTACGTAGCCCTAAACAATGCCGCTTGTGAAGCGGTTTGGCTGCAGAAATTAAAGAAGGAGATCGAAGGAGAAAGAGGGGGAGAAAATCATGGAGTAATAATCCATTGCGACAACAGCACAGCGATTGCCCTCTCCAAAAACCCGGTGTACCACTGCAGAACCAAGCATATCGATATAAAACATCACTACATCAGAGAGCTCGTGGAGAAGAAGAAGATCGAGATCCAGTTTTGCCCAACCAAGCAGCAGCTCGCTGACCTAATGACCAAGCCTCTTCCTCGGGAGCGGTTTATGGAATAAAGAAAAAAGATAGGAGTACTCAGCAAGGCAGACTTAGAGGGGGTGTAAAAGCCCAATATATGTCTTGGGCTAAGCCTGCACTAAAGCCCACAACAGCCAACTAAATAAATCTAGAAATTTCTGTAGACTTCTGTAATATGTATGAATCTAGAAAATTCTGTATTGAGTCTAGATGTATCTCCCGCAAGTTTAAAAGCTGTGTAAGACCTGCATAAAGAAATCAAGTAAAATTTTCATTCCAAATCCACCTGTAGCCTTCTCGTAATATTCCCACCTGCAACATTAAAACCAGTCACAAGTAAAACCACATATAACATTGTCATTTCCCCCCACTAGTGATATCATTTTGAAGCAATCTTTAACCAACAGTGGTATCAGAGCCAGGTTCAACAACATCATCGAGTTGTATTTCAAGTTTCCATGGCATCATCATCTACCAAGCTTCCCATATTCTCCCATCCATCCATTTCGTTGTTCTCTGGAGAGCTCTACGAACAGTGGAGTGATAAAATGGAGACATTATTAATCTCTCAGGACTTATGGGAGATTGTGGATGAAGGCCTCAAACCAACCGGGAAAACTGCAGAAGAAGAAGCTCCCAAGTTCAAGAAGGAGGACAAAATGAAGGACGCACTTGCATTACACCTGATACAGCAAGGTGTCACCTCTACCATATATCCAAGGATTATGGGATCAAAGTCAGCACAAGAAGCATGGAATCGGCTCAAAAATGAGTACAAAGGAAATAAGAAGGTAATAAAAATAAAACTCCAAACTCTACGGAGACAATTTGACGAAATTAGAATGAAGGAGAAAACTCTCAAAAATACTTTGCCAAATTAACCTCTTTGGCAAACGAAATAAGAGCCATGGGAGGAAATCTTGAAGAATCCCAGATAGTAGAAAAGGTGTTAAGATCCCTTCCAAAAACCTACAACCATGTTGTCTCAGCAATTATGGAGGCACACGATATTGAGGTAATGACTGTAACTGAACTATTGGGTTCACTTCAGTCACATAAAGATCTTCTCCTAAAGGATAACACACCCATAGAAAAGATATTCCATACAAAAATGAATCTCAAAAACAAATATGTGAAAAAACCTTTCCCAAACAAAAACTTCAAATATCAACAAAGAATGGAAGACAGAGCCCAGCACAAGAAGAAGGAATCTGCCACTAGTTCTGGCCCCTCCTGCATCATTTGCAAAAAATAGAACCACCTCACCAAATATTGCTTATTCCGGTGCAAGACATGCAAAATTCAGAACCACTCTTAAAAGAACTATTGCTTCAAACAAAAACAGGAGGCCAAATTCACAGAAACAGAAGAAGGCCAGTTTTTGTTCACTTGCACAGGCTCAAAAGACAAAGACACTCCCAATCTTTGGTTCATAGACAGCGGTTGTTCCAGCCATATGGTGAACAAGAGAGAATACTTTATTGATCTCAATAAGAACTACAAGTCAGAAGTCATGCTGGGAGACGGGAAGAAGGTAAAAATAGAAGGCAAAGGAACTGCAGGTGTCATCACCCCAGAAGGAGCTCAAAAATTAATCCAAGGTGTGCATTTTGACCCTGCCCTTACTAAAAACCTACTTAGTGTAGGACAGCTGCTAAGTAAAGGACACAGAGTGGTGTTCAATGATAATGCATGTCTGATATACCATCCTACATCTGATGCTCTAATTGGGACAGCATACTTAAACCACAGCAATATTTTCACCATAGAATTACAGCCATAAAAACAAGTTTCCCTAACCTGTACTCAGCATAGCAAGACGACAAAATTGTGGCACAAAAGGCTTGGGCACATAAATACAAACTCCCTTCACCTGATGAAAGAACTAGTAGAAGGGATGCCCAACCTACCAAAGACTTAATTGAAGTGTGACACATGTGCCCGGAGCAAGTCACACCGCCTGCCATTTCCACAAACTGTGCACAGGAGGGCCTCCCAGCCACTGGAATTGCTTCACATTGATCTCTGGGGGCCTACCAGGAAGCAGTCATTGGGAGGCAAACTCTACTACATGCTCATCGTCGACGACTACAGCCGATTCATGTGGATTACTCTCTTGGAGCAAAAATCTGAGAGCTTCAACCACTTCATCACCTACAAAACTCAAATTGAGAATCAACTTGACAAACGAATCAAAATCCTAAGAAGTGATAGAGGGGGAGAGTTCCTATCTAAAGAGTTCAACAATTACTATCAAGAAGCTTTAATTCTCCAGGAGCTGACCGCACCAGCCTCACCTCAGCAAAATGGCGTCGTCGAAAGAAGAAATCGAACAATTGTGGAAATGATGAGAGCAATGTTGATCCCAAAATCACTCCCTAAATAATTTTGGGGAGAAGCCATAACTACATCAGTATATGTCCTCAACCGATCTCCAACCTAAGCCCTCATCAATTTAACACCATATGAAGCTCTACATGGACACAAGCCATCTGTGTCTCACCTCAAAGTCTTTGGGTGCATATCCTATGCACATAAGACTACAGAAAAGCATGATAAGTTAGAAGAAACAAGCATCAAATGCATTTTTCTTGGATACAGCAATCAGACCAAAGGCTATCGACTGCTTGAGCCAAAGGGCAACAAACTCATTATATCAAGAGATTCTGTGTTCCATGAAGAAGAAGAATTGAATTGGGCCTCAGATTACATTTCTCCTGAAATTACTGAGTTGTCGGTTAAGCCAGGAACACCACCAAGCTCCATCCAAGGCAACAATGAAACAAGAGAACTACCAGCTGAGCCGGTGACACTGCCAAGTTCTGTCCAAGGCAACACTGAAATAAGAGAGCCAGAAGACTCTGATTCAGGAGACAAATCATCATCGGCACACAAGGTACGTTCATTGCTTGAAATATATCAAAAAAATTAATTTGTTTTTTTAGCATCAAGCACTCCTGCAACCTTTGAGGATGCCATAAAGAAAGAAGAGTGGAAGAAAGCAATGGAAGAAGAAATAATAGCAATAAACAAAAATAAAACCTGGGTCTTAGTCAACATACCAAATAATAGAGATATAATAGGTCACAAATGGATCTATAAACTGAAGCAAAATGAAGCCGGCAAAGATCTAAAACACAAAGCACGGCTTGTTGCTAAGGGGTACACACAAAGACCAGGTGAAGACAATGATGAAACCTATGCTCCGGTAGCAAGGTTAACAACAATTCACCTAATACTAGCCATAGCAGCCAAAAATCGATATCATGTGTACCAACTTGATGTGAAATCGGCTTTCCTCAATGGAGAGCTTGAAGAACAAGTATATGTCTGCCGACCACAAGGATTTGAAGTGAGAGGAGAAGAAGGGAAAGTATATAAACTAAACAAAGCACTCTACGGGCTAAAACAGGCCCCAAGAGCATGGCATCACAACATAGACGCATTCTTCCTAGAGGAAGGTTTTGCAAGGAGTCCAATTGAGCCAACACTTTACATCAAAGAAGAAGCAGAAGGCAAAATTATTGTAAGCCTGTATGTAGATGATTTTATTCTCACAAGATCAAGCAAAAAATAGATAGAGAAGTTTAAAAAAAACTGATAATGAGGTACGAAATGACAGATCTAGGGTCCCTGAAATTTTTCCTGGGACTCCAGATCAAACAGTTCGAAGGCGGCATCTTAATATCCTAGGAGAATTACACAAAAATGCTATTAAAAAAATACAATATGGAGAACTGCAATCCTGCAATTACCCCAATGTCAACAACCGAGAAATTAACTCCAAAAACAGAACAGGAAGAAGGCGCCGATCAAGAAAAGTATAGAAGTTTAGTCGGAAGCCTCATTTATCTTACAAACTCGCGACCAGAGATCGAAAACTCAGTGAATATCGTGGCAAGGTTCATCAGCTATCCATCCAAGGATCACTTCGAGGTAGCAAAACGAATCCTTCGATACCCGCAGGCAACAAAAGAATATGGAATTCTTTACCATAACAGCCACAACAACTCTCTTCACATTTTCACCGATTCTGATTGGGCAGGAGACACAGAAGATCACAAAAGCACGGGTGGTTTAATCTTTTTCATAAGAGGCGGACCCATATCATGGAGCTCGCAGAAGCAAAAATCTGTTGCTCTTTCTACCGCAGAAGCCGAGTACGTAGCCCTAAACAATGCTGCTTGTGAAGCGGTTTGGTTGCAAAAATTAAAGAAGGAGATCGAAGGAGAAAGAGGGGGATAAAAGCATGGAGTAATAATCCATTGCGACAACAGCGCAGCGATTGCCCTCTCCAAAAACCCGCTGTACCACTGCAGAACAAAGCATATCGATATAAAACATCACTACATCAGAGAGCTCGTGGAGAAGAAGAAGATCGAGATCCAGTTTTGCCCAACCAAGCAGCAGCTCGCTGACCTAATTACCAAGCCTCTTCCTCGGGAGCGGTTTATGGAATTAAGAAAAAAGATAGGAGTACTCAGCAGTGCAGACTTAGAGGGGGTGTAAAAGCCCAATATATGTCTTGGGCTAAGCCTGCATTGAAACCCACAACAGCCAACTAAATAAATCTAGAAATTTCTGTAGACTTCTGTAATATGTATGAATCTAGAAAATTCCGTATTAAGTCTAGATGTATCTCCCGCAAGTATAAAAGCTGTGTAAGACCTGCATAAAGCAATCAAGTAAAATTTTCATTCCAAATCCACTTGTAGCCTTCTCGTAATATTCCCACCTGCAACATTAAAACTAGTCACAAGTAAAACAACCTATAACATTGTCATTTCCCCCCACTGGTGATATCATTTTGAAGCAATCTTTAACCAACACCATTGGTCGTTGGAGCAACTTGTAGTTTGGTCAAGCACCGGGAAATAAAGGCCATCCCTACTCCGAATTTATCTTCTCGAGCCTTCGCGGTGAACTTGTGAGCTCTTTCTTACAATAAAACCCCCGTGTACTTGTGCTTTCGCAGGAGATGAAGTTGTTTGAAGAGCCAAGGTTCCGGCGGGAGTTAGGTCGACTTAGTCGAGGATCGGCAGAGACAGTGATCCGCCTCCTGAAGGAGAATGATGCTATGAATCCATAGTATGCTGACGTGGACTACGAGATGATCTTCGCATGGCATCTGGACGCCATACCTCCAAGCTCGGGGAGAATTCTGCGCAACACTAAACAAGGCCCAAGAGGACACTCTGGTCTATTATTCGCCGTCGTACTCCTTCGAGTCTTTATTTCTGCGATGAACACTAATCATACAATGTTATAAGAACATTTACACTTGCTAGTCTATCATTGCCTTGATTTTATTTTAAAGGATAGTGCTTGTTAATTGAAGAATACAAAATTTTTGTCGCCCGTTTATTAGGGCTGGAGAACTTATTTAATTTTGTTTTAAATGCTTGCCCATTAGAGATCCTGAGAAACCTTGTTTTGAGTGCTCGTGCATAAAGATCAAATGAAAAACTAGGCAGCCCCAATTAAGTACCTACCTATAAGTATTAGAAGAACCTACGCGGCCTTGGTTGAGTTCCCGTCTATTTCGATTAGAAAAGCATGTGGGGTTCTAGCGCCAAATGACCAGTTAGGAGTGTGTGACCTTTTGCCAGATAACCCCTGGTCAACTATCGCACACTTCTGCACAAGTGTCAGAATGTTGTGATTTGTCAAGCAGACGCTTACTAAGGAGACCTCGGTGAAGTGTTGTGAATTATCGAGTGAACACCTACCTCGGGAGATGGGGGAACCTATTTTGCTCCTCTTTGAGAGTGGTCCACTATTCCGTGGGGTCTAATTGTCAAAGGTTAAGGATTCCATTCGGGCATAGGCCATCTGCAGGGTTCTCATTCACAAGCAATGTCAAATGACGTTGAAGGGGAATAAAGCACCTGTCTCTCTGAGGTTGTCCTTGAAAAGGAAGCAATAAAAACGCCTCGATCAATGCGTGGTGTCCACACATCTGGACCTGCCACATATGCCGCTCGGGAGTATCGCCAATGAGGATTATTATCGCGATCATATGGTGGGGGAAGTGACACATACCTACAGGATTGTCGGAGACCCGAAATCCCAAGTTTGAGATGTTCGGATACATCCGAAGGGGTCCAAGCAGGAACCAGTAATCACATATGGATGTCAATCCAAGGTCTGGTTATTCTGATAGGTAAATATCCTGCATGTTGTGAACACTTATGCAGATGTTAGAATTTTGAGGTAAGCAATCATGCAAAAGTTCTTGTAGCGATAACCAAAGGGAAGCACAAAAGGGAAGGATGCACCATAAAGTTCATTGATTGTGCTGCCGGGGGCTAGAAGAATGGACTTACCTGCTCACTAACCCCAACCTTAAGTGGGGCATACTCCCTCGTTGCATGCGCAATCCAAGTGTCTTCTACCGGGAGCGAGACATATTCCTCCACTGTACCTATAAATTGAGTGTCCCCCACAGGAATAGGTACATATTCTTATACTATGCCTATAGACCGGAGGTCCCTGACCTCGGGTAGCACATACTCTTCCACCGTGTTCATCGATTGGATATAGCATTCCCGAGCTATCCTTAGGTTCTTCTGTAACATCCCTCAAACAACTAGACCCCTAGGAGTAGTTTTGTCATGACTAGGTCATGACAAAACCCTAGGAAGCCTAAGAAGACCAAGTGAGTCTAGGAATGAAGGTGAGATCACCATGTTCTGCAAATAACATATTCCAACTATCTAACCTAGGGTTTGACTTTAGGGCCTCACCTTGACTCTATGACCCCACCATAACATCCCTAGCCCTTTAAAAGGTTCATTGGGTCACCAAGGACCCATTGGGGTCAAATAAAAAGGTCAAGTTGACCAAAGTCAACCCTAACCCTAAAATGGTCAAAGTAGCCTATCTAGGGCCAATGGACCTCCAACTTGCAAAAATGACCCAACATAAACCTCCCTAGCCCTTTAATAGGTCCATTGGGTCACGAAGGACCCATTTGGGTCAACCCAAGTGGTCAAGTTGACCAAAGTCAACTTATACACTAAAGTGGCCAAAGTGCCCTAAATAAGGGCCAAGTGACCACCAAGGTGTCCAACCATCCCTACCCAAATCTCCTAAGAACCATTGAAGATCTAAGTCAACTCAACCCTAAAATAGGTCAAACTTGCCTAAATGACCTAACCAAGCCAAGGCCACTTGGGCTAAGCCTAATTTGAGTGGCTGAAAGTGAGGCTAAGATCTATCTCAACTCTAGAGGGGGGGTGAATAGAGTATTTTAAAATAATTTTTCACAGTTGAATAGAACAGCACATATAAAATTTACTTTATGATATAGTGTAGAGTGCTAGTAAAAATGTTAAAAGCTACGAAGTAAAAAGCACAGCACACAGCAAACAAATCACACAAACAAACCAGAAGACACAAGGAATTATAGTGGTTCCCCAAAAACCTGGGTACATCCACTCTTCTACCACCCTTGGTAGGAATCCACTCAGGATGAGTTGATCAGGTGTCCTGACACCAATGAGCTTTTGATAAGGTGCCCAAAAACCAAAACTAGATTTTTTGATAAGGTGTCTTGCCACCACTGAGTTTTGATAAGGCTCTCAGAACCAGACAGAACTTTTGAAGGGAGTTCAAGAACCCTTTTACAGCAGGAAAAGAAAAATAAGAGTGAAGGATGTCTTCTCTGTTCTCAATCAAATGAGAGAAGCACAAGTGGATTGATGAAGTCAAAGCTCCCCCTGAGATGTAGAAAGGTTCAGGAAAAGAAGCTTTGCTCTAGGGTGATAGGTCTTCAAAACTTTGATCTCCAGCACAAGATGGTTTCAGCAAGAAGGCTGAAGGTGAGGTGTCTGGAGTAATGAGATTGTGAACACTTTTCAGTCAGCAAGAAGATTTTTGAGTCACGGTTCTTCTGTTGTTCTTCTGCTATCAGTATATTCTATTCTGTGTGTTCACTTCTGTGTGTGTTCCCTAAAAACTTAATAACACAGAAGAAAGGAATAATAAACTTTCTGACGATTCCTTGTCCAAAATTAGCCGTTGGGAGTCATAAATGTCTTCCAAAAATAGTCTTGTCTTCTAGAGGAAAGTCCAGCAAACATTCTCTGAATAATTCTTTGAAACTTGCTCCAGAATTAAAGACAAACGGCTGGGAGATCTTCTGACATAAATGCTGATAATATTCAAAAACATTCCAAAGAACAACAGCATTTGAATTCCTGAAAGCGTCGATCTCTCCAAAGAAAACGTCGATCTGAGCTCTACGATCGTCGAACTGAGCTCAGAGATCAATTGGGCAAGCAGACAGAAAACGTCGATCTGAGCTCGACGATCGTCGAACTGAGCTAGAAGATAGTAGAGGGGAGTTCGACGACTCAGCAGAAGCTAGACAAAAGCAGATAGTCGATCTGAGCTCGACGATCGTCGACCGGAGTACGACGATTTATTGAAGATGAGCTCAGAGAGCGTCGAACGGAGTTCGACGATTCGTCGAACAGAGCTCGACGAAAATTGCCTTAGACTAAGCTCTTCAACCTTGATCTTGGAATGATCCTGGGGGCAGCTCCAAACCTAAGTTCTAAGACCTAGACTCATTCTAATGTTGACCTTTTCAACTATACAACTAGGTCAACTGGGATTCCTAAGACAAGCATAGTGATCCTTACCCAAATTAGTAATAGGGTGTTCCAACAATCTCCCCCTATTTGGGTTAGGATTACTATTTACAGATAATCATAGGAAATGAAAAGCATACAACAATACATAAGCTAATACAAAATGCAGAGAAGATATATAGCAGTAAAGCAGATCATAGATAAATATCAGCAGATGTCCAAAGGTGGATGAAATGTTTAGCTTACACAGTTCACTTCCTTTCAGATCCCTTTTTAAATAAAATTTCTCTATTTGGATTCTGACTTTCTTTCTTTGACCTTCTGTCATCCTCTGCACCTAGAGAAGTTTGAGATTTGGGCCTTGGAACAACAGCCTCTGGGTGCAGCTTCATATAATCTTCTGGATTGAAGAATTTCCTTGATGCATATCTTTCCAGTTCTTTCTTTCTCTGCTCTGATAAGGTAGTTATGTTTGAAGTATCCTTTCCTTGTTCTCTGGCCTTTTTTATTTGATCAAGGGCAGCCAATTCTTTCATTCTGGCTGTCCAGGATACAGGGTTGTTCTCAGGGTCTTCAAAAGGAATGGGAGGTTCATATCTGTTGATGATTTCAGAAACAGTAGAAGGAGTCCTGGAGACAATAGTGTCTTTCAGCTTGTAAGGAAAAGGACCTGAAGAAGGGTCAGGGAGACCTTGTCCTTCCCTTTGATAGAATCTTTGTTCTCTTTGATTTCCTCTGTAATTACCCCTTCTGGGTTGATATCCTTTTTGATGCTGTCCCCTTTGATATGATCTTTGATAATGCTGGGAAGAGCTGTGTCTGGAGACTGGAGCTTGAGGGGCTGAACCTGAGCCTGAATCTGGAGGAGGAGGAGGAGGAGGCTGATATTGAGAAGAACCCTTTTCATATTTGTCAAGCTTCCTCTTCTTCTTCATAGCTTTCAGTTGATTTTTGGAATATTGCATCCAAGGCTCAGAGATTGGGCAGTCATGCAGAATGTAGTATGGAATATCATTTGAGTCTTTGGCTTTGGCAGGAGGGACTGACATCATTGCTTTACTTCTGGCTTTTCTCTTCTTGGCAATAGTTCTAGCAGAATCATCAGAATCAGTCCTGTATTGGTCACTCTCAGAACTTTGATGTTGATCATACAGATCATCAATTCTTCTGATAAACTCTTCTTGAGCTTTAAGTTTTGCAGAAACATCAGGAGCAGGAGGAGAGGGAGCAACAGCAGAGCAGGCAGAAGCAGAAGCAGACTTTGGAGCAGGAGCAGCAATTTCATCAGCATCAGTTGCTGGAATCATTTCTATGTCAGCAGCAGCATCAGCAGCAATTTCAACAAAAGGAGGCATAGTGGCCTTAGTAACAATTGAAAGAGGCACAGTGGCCTTAGTATCAGCATCAGAGATATCCACAGCCTTCCAGGATTTGATGTAGGAATCAATATGGCTTGGATCACAGGTAGCTATAGGCACAATGGCCTTAGACAAATCTTCAGCAGGAATTGCAGGCAGACAACTGAAATGGACTGTATCAAATATAGATAGCAGCCTCTGCAGATTGAGTGCAAAAGCACATCCAGGAGCTGGAGCTGGAGCAGACATAATATCAGCAGCTGGCACAACCACTTTTTCATAAGGCATCTCCCCCTGCCTTGGTTCAGAGATAGATGAATCAAGGCACACAGAGGATGGGATAGCCAGGGAGGAGGAAAGGAAGGCAATCTTGGTAGACAGCTCCTGTACTTGCTTTAGGAGTGGGGCCAGGGAAGACTCCAGTAGAGATGTCAGCTTGGGAGCTAGCAACTCATACAGCCTGTCTGCCAAAATAGGAATATCTACATGCTCAAGTGGGGCTTGAGCAGAGGTAGAGGCAAAGGTAGATGGAAGGATGGTGGCTGAAACTGAAATTGTGGAGAAAGGTGGAGAGGGAATGGTTGGTTCAGAAGATGGAATAATGGAGATAGAGGAGGTTGAGGCGGAGATAGGGGAAGTAAGAGATGGTGTGAAGGAGGGTTGAGAGAGAATGTCATGGAGCAGTTGTTGAAAGGAGGAAGTGGAGGGTGGCTCAGGAGGAGTAGAGGGTGAATCATCCATGAAGGAGTCATCTGTAAGTGAGAAGGATGGAATGGTGAAGGTTGAATAGGAAAAGAGAGGATGGAATTCCTCTGAGGTGGATAGAGGAGGGGATGGCATAGGTGAGGAAATGGTAATTGGGGATGAGATGATTATGGTGGATACTGGTGGTGAGGAGGTGGCAATTTGGGTGGTTAGGGTGGTTATGGCTGGAAGAGGGGAGGAAGCAGGCAGCTCTTCTGCTGAGGAAGTGACTAAAATAGTCCTTGTGCCTGAATGAAGTGTTGCAGCAGCCCTGGAGGGGTTTATAATCTGCCTGTCCCATTTACTGAAGAGGGCACAGGAAAGCCTTTTGGATGCATTGATAAACATGCCAGAGGAGGTTAATAGGTCAGGGCACCTGTTGTGCAGAAAGACCCTTAAGATTCTTCCATAACTAACTGCATTCTTGTTGATCTTCTTCTTAATCAGAGTGAAGAAGATGGAGCCCCAGTCCAGGTGTTTCTTGTCTAATAAGGCTCCCATCAGGCAGAACTGATATCTGGAAATGGTGTCATGGGCTGAATGCTTGGCCAACAGCACCTTCCCAACTACATCAGCCAGGAATTGAAATTCGATTGCCAGATTTTTCTTCAGCAGCTTATTAGGGTTTACTGCATTGTGACCCATCCTATCCAGCATGGTGTCAAACTCCTCTCCAGATAGTTCAATGGAGTCTTCTCCAGTGCTGAGTTGAAAGACTTCTGTTAGGAGAGCCGGGGATAGAAATACCTGAGTCCCCTTAATGGTACCGACAACAGAATTCTCAGACTCGTCTGTTGCGGTAAAACACCACTCTTTTATCTCTTCTGAGGCGATCTTCATCCTTGTAGTCATTATTGGAGTCAGTTGTTGTTCTCGGAATAGATTTAGGATGTCCTTGAAGCGCTGGTCGCTTCCTTCGAAGGAGTTTATGTCGATGTCAAAACCTGTGTCGAACTTCATCTTAGCAAAAGCAGCACTCGATTCAGCCATATTCACCTGCAACAGAAAACCAAAAACGACCAAGCGTAGAGAATTTGGAGGGAAAAGAAAGAGAGTTGCAGAGTATGAAAGCGCAAGGGAGAACGACGGCTGAAAGAAAGATTTTATATTAGGGTTCGACGCGAAAAAGGAAAATCGTTAAGCTCAGTTCGACGAAACGTCGAGCTCAGCTCGACGATTTGGGCTACAGAGGGAATCTGAAGAGTCTTCAAAATCGTCGATCTTCGTTCGACGATGTTGAAAAACGTCGAGCTCAGCTTGACGGCCTCTGATCAGAAGGAGAGAAAGCCTAGCTCTAGCGAGGGCTCTGAACTCAGATCGACGACTGCAAGAGCGTCGATCTCTGGTCGACGATTTTTGGAAAATCGTCGATCTCTGTTCGACGATTTTGGGGAAAACGTCGAGCGCAGTTCAGAGTCTAAACTCATTCTACAGACACAAAAAGAGGGAAATTTTTGATCTAGTCTTGGTCTGTTTTAGCTTTTCAAAATCTTGTAATTTAATTAAGGCTTCCTTCATCTAACATACCTAACTGATTTAGGAAGAAACTGTGTTTCTTTTCATCCAAAGGTTTGGTGAAAATATCTCCCCTTTGCAAATCAGTAGGAATATATTGAATTTCAATTTTATTTTTCTCTACATTATCTCTTAGAAAATGATGCCTAATTTCTATGTGTTTTGTCCTACTATGGAGGACTGGATTTTGTGCTATAGAGATAGCACTAGTATTGTCACAGAAAATTTTAGACTTCTCTAAGTTGTAGCCATAGTCTAAGAGCTGATTCTGTATCCATAATATTTGTGAACAGCAACTGCCTGCAGCCATATACTCAGCTTCAGCAGTTGATGTTGACACAGATGTTTGTTTCTTACAGAACCAAGAGACAAGTCTATCACCAAGGAACTGGCAGGTTCCACTGGTGCTTTTCCTGTCTATTCTGCATCCAGCATAATCAGCATCTGAGAATCCAGTTAAATCAAATGCTGAATCTTTTGGATACCAGAGACCTAGATTTGGACAACTTTTAACATACCTAAGAATTCTCTTGACTAAGATTAAGTGTGACTCTCTAGGGCTAACTTGGAATCTAGCACAAATACATGTGGCAAACATTATATCAGGCCTACTAGCTGTAAGGTACAATAAAGAGCCAATTATTGCTCTATATGTTGTCTGATCAACAGGTTTCCCATGTTCATCAGCATCTATTACAGCATTTGAGGGCATGGGTGTTTTCATACATGATGCATCAGACATACCAAATTTCTTAACCAGCTCTTTTGCATACTTGGTTTGAGAAATAAATATGCCTTCAGTATGTTGCTTGACTTGCAGTCCTAAGAAGAAGGATAGCTCACCCATGCTACTCATTTCAAATTTAGAGTGCATAAGCTTGGAAAACTTTTTGCACAATTTTGAATCAGTAGAACCAAAAATAATGTCATCTACATAAATTTGCACTAGCAGGGTGTGGGACTTATGGGTTCTAATAAAAAGAGTTTGGTCTACTCTCCCCCTAACAAAATCATTTTCCAGAAGAAAGCATGCTAGGGTCTCACACCATGCTCTAGGGGCTTGCTTGAGACCATATAATGCTTTATGCAATTTGTAAACATAATCAGGGTGAGTTAGAGAGATAAAACCTGGAGGTTGTCTAACATAGACTTCCTCTTTGATGTCCCCATTGAGAAATGCACTTTTTACATCCATTTGATACACTTTGAAACCTTTGTGGGCAGCATAGGCTAGGAATATCCTGATGGCTTCCAGCCTTGCAACTGGTGCAAATGTCTGATCATAGTCTATTCCTTCTTGTTGAGAGTACCCTTGAGCAACTAGCCTTGCCTTGTTTCTGACTATAACTCCTTGATCATCCAGCTTGTTCCTGAATACCCACTTTGTTCCAACAATGGGATGATCCTTTGGCTTAGGCACTAGTTCCCAAACCTTGTTCCTTTCAAATTGATGCAACTCCTCTTGCATTGCAATGATCCAGTGTGGATCTTGCTCTGCATCTTGAATGGATTGAGGCTCAATTTGAGATAGAAAGCAAGTGTGCATTAGGTTTTGGTTGACCTGACTTCTAGTTTGCACACCAGCTGAGATCTCTCCAATTACTTGGGTGATTGGATGATCTCTTGTTGTTACTAAGTCAACAGGGAGTGTTGATTGTTCATCAGCCTGTGTTGTTGTCTCCTCTAGTGGAGCAGCAACTGGCTCTTCAGGATGATTTTCTTCAAGATGTTGAACTTCTTCTTCATCATCACTGCTCTCATTCTTTTCAGCAACTTGCAGTTTGTTCAAGTCTTCAGCTAGAGAATGTACCTGCAGAGGTTCTATGGTAGAAGCATTCTTCTCCTTGAAAGACATGTTAGCTTCATCAAAAATAATATGAACAGATTCTTCAATTTTACAGGAAGATTTATTATAAACCCTATAGGCCTTGCTGATCATGGAGTATCCCAGAAACACTCCTTCATCAGCTTTAGCTTGGAATTTTGCTAGATATTTCTTGTCATTATTATGAATAAAACAAGTGCAACCAAAAACTTTGAAATAGCCTATTTTAGGTTTCTTCCCTTTGAGCAATTCATAAGGAGTCTTGCCCTTCAGCTTGTGTATCAGGCTTCTGTTCAACACATAGTTGGAGGTGTTCACTGCCTCAGCCCAAAAGGACAGAGGTAAGTGAGCATCTGCCAATAATGTAGTTGCAGATTCAATGAGTGTTCTATTTTTCCTTTCAGCTACCCCATTTTATTGAGGAGTTCTAGGAGCTGAGAAAGTGTGCCTGATCCCTTCACTCTGACAGAACTCTTGCATGAGAAGAGAATCAAACTCTGTCCCATGATCACTTCTGATCAGGGCAATGTGAGTGTTGAACTCAATCTGAATGCATTTGAGAAAATCTGTCAAACACTTGAAGTTATCAGACTTCTTCCTCAGAAAGAATACCCAAGTGAATCTTGAGAAGTCATCTACAACCACTAAAGTATAGGACTTCCCTCCTAGGCTTTGCACAGATATGGGTCCAAAGAGATCCATGTGCAACAGGTACAAAATCCTAGGTGAATCACTCTTATTAATTGATTTAAAACTACTTTTAGTTTGCTTGCCTAATTGACAGGCCTTGCAGAGTCCTTCCTTCTTGTAGGGACCAGAAGGTAGTCCTTTAACAAGGTTGTCTTTAGATAGCTTAGCAATGGTTCTAAGGTTAATATGTCCTAGTCTCTTATGCCATAACACATTAGATTTTGAAATGGAATTAAACAGACAAATATCTACCACTGGTGAATGAAAATCCACTAAGTAAATGTTACCTCTTCTGTTACCTGTCAACACAGTTGTGTTGTCCACAGACTTGACTTTGCATATGGCTCTGCTGAAGGTTACTTGATATCCTTCATCACACAATTGACTGATACTTATCAAGTTGTGCTTGAGTCCTTCAACATATGCCACCTTTTTGAATGTGACTGGGCCAATTTTGACTGCACCATATCCTTTTGTAGTTCCAAAGCTTGAGTCTCCAAAAATTACTTTGGGTCCAAGCTTGGCTTTGAAGGAAGTGAAGTTGTCCTTGTCCCCTGTCATGTGCTTTGAGCAACCACTATCCAGATACCATTGATGGTTTGATGCTGGATAGGTCTTCACCTACACAAAACAACTTATTTGTTTTTGACCCAGTTGACCTTGGGCCTAGGTTGACATCCCTTGAATTCTGAAATAAAGGACATCCCTGGTTGATCCTTATAGCCTTCAGGATGGTATCTCCTAGGAGGTACTATCCATTCAGTATAGGGATTAAAGCCTTGGGATGTGGAGCTTCTAGGATTGAATCTGAATATGCCATTGAAGGTGTGTTCACAAGCCTGAACTCTGTTCGACGATCGTCGAACTGAGGTCGACGATCTTGGGTCAGATCGTCGATCGCCGTTCGAAGATCGATTATGCTGAAATTCAGAGTTTGGATATCGTCGAGCTGAGGTAGACGATCTGTAGTTAGATCGTCGAGCTCTGTTCGACGGTCGTCGAGCTCTGCTCGACGCCATCTGTTGAACTGAGTTCTTCTCTGACAGATCTGCATTCTTCCTAGGTACCTCTATTACTCCCTTTCCTTTGTCAGAGACAAACTTGATTGGAGTTGTCAGAATTATAGGTTGGCTGGATGAAGCACCCAAGCCCAGTGTACTATTAAATCTAGAGTTCACTGTGCTTGTGATGTCCATCAGTCTGATACTTCTCCCATTTAGGGATTCTTCAAACTTTTTGGCCTTTGATAGTTCATACTTCAATGAAGCTATCTCCTCCCTACAGCATTCTAACTCCTCAGAGAGTTTGAGGTTCTTTGAGTTTAGGACACTATGCTCAGATAATTGATTCCTGAGAGAGATTATCTCCTTCTCAGATTTTAATAGATCTAGACACAGTGTCTTAAATTCATCTTTGAAGTCTTCAGAATCAAAATCAAAAGAGTTGATTACCTGATCCTCATCTGGTTGACTTTCTGAATCTGAATCTGATTCTTCATCAGAGTTTTGCTGTGATACATTGATAGCCATCATGCAAAATTCTTTTTCATCTACATCATCCTCATCATCACTGGAGCTGGATGAGGCTTCAGATTCCTCTTCAGTCTCACTCCATGTTTCAGCAACAAAGCCCTTCCTTGTATGTTTGTTCTTGCTGGAGGAGGCTTTGTCTGAGCTATTCTTCTTGTAATCCTTTTCTTTTCTTCTTTCTCTTCTTTCCCTTTTGTCCTTATTCTTGTTTTCTGGACAGTCAGGCACAATATGGCCTGGTTTCCTACACCCAAAGCATATGATTTCTTTAATGTTATTTGATTTATCATACCTTGGTTTATCATGACCCTTGTATGGTTTCTTTCTGAAGTCTTTTCTGGCCATCTTGTAGAATCTTTTGGCCAGAAGACTTATGAACTCATCATTTCCTGTAGCTTTATCTTCAGGCTCCTCTTCTACAGCTTTGAAAGCTATGGTCTTTTCTTTCCTTGTAGCTGGAGAGATAGCCTTTTGTTCTTCTTCTCTATTTTTAATGAGCAGCTCATAGGATTTGAGCTTGCCCAGGAGAGCTTCAGTAGTAATCTCATTCAAACTTCTGGCATCCTTAATTGGCCAGATTCTTGAATCCCAAGTGCTGGGGAAGCACATCAGGATTTTGTCATTTAGCTCAGTCAGTGAGATTTCTTTGTCTAAGGTTTTTAGCTCATTGACAATTAGACTTAGTCTATTGTACATGTCAGCCACTGATTCAGCTTCTCCCTTTTTGAAGTTCTCATATTGGCTTATCAGATGAGATCTTCTATCTTTCCTTTCATCAGCAGATCCTGAGACAATTTCAGAGAGTTTGTCCCAGATTTCTTTGGCTGAGTGTCATTCAGCTACCTTCTGAAAGATTTCATCAGACATTGTTTGGGCTAAGATGTTCATAGCCTTAGCATCTGCAGTCTTCCACTTCTTTATGTCTGCATCTGTTCCAGAAGGAGGTGGGACAGCATTTGAACTTGAGCTTGCTGGTGGAGTTGGACAAACTGTCAAGACAGAATTGAAAATGTCTTCATCAATAGAATTCATGTATAATCTAATCCTTGCCTTCCAGAGTGCAAACTTAGAAAGGTTGCACACTGGTGGTCTGGTGCTTGCATAATCTTTGTTATGTGCCATGTCTTTAAATAAAAAGAAGATGTAGAGAAAATAATCCCCTTAAGAGATTGATCTTATCAAGGATCTTTTGGTTCAGGTGTTAGCCTGTATGTGCAACCAACCTGCCTCTGATACCAATTGAAAGTGAGGCTAAGATCTATCTCAACTCTAGAGGGGGGGGTGAATAGAGTATTTTAAAATAATTTTTCACAGTTGAATAGAACAGCACATATAAAATTTACTTTATGATATAGTGTAGAGTGCTAGTAAAAATGTTAAAAGCTAAGAAGTAAAAAGCACAGCACACAGCAAACAAATCACACAAACAAACCAGAAGACACAAGGAATTATAGTGGTTCCCCAAAAACCTGGGTACATCCACTCTTCTACCACCCTTGGTAGGAATCCACTCAGGATGAGTTGATCAGGTGTCCTGACACCAATGAGCTTTTGATAAGGTGCCCAAAAACCAAAACTAGATTTTTTGATAAGGTGTCTTGCCACCACTGAGTTTTGACAAGGCTCTCAGAACCAGACAGAACTTTTGAAGGGAGTTCAAGAACCCTTTTACAGCAGGAAAAGAAAAATAAGAGTGAAGGATGTCTTCTCTGTTCTCAATCAAATGAGAGAAGCACAAGTGGATTGATGAAGTCAAAGCTCCCCCTGAGATGTAGAAAGGTTCAAGAAAAGAAGCTTTGCTCTAGGGTGATAGGTCTTCAAAACTTTGATCTCCAGCACAAGATGGTTTCAGCAAGAAGGCTGAAGGTGAGGTGTCTGGAGTAATGAGATTGTGAACACTTTTCAGTCAGCAAGAAGATTTTTGAGTCACGGTTCTTCTGTTGTTCTTCTGCTATCAGTATATTCTATTCTGTGTGTTCACTTCTGTGTGTGTTCCCTAAAAACTTAATAACACAGAAGAAAGGAATAATAAACTTTCTGACGATTCCTTGTCCAAAATTAGCCGTTGGGAGTCATAAATGTCTTCCAAAAATAGTCTTGTCTTCTAGAGGAAAGTCCAGCAAACATTCTCTGAATAATTCTTTGAAACTTGCTCCAGAATTAAAGACAAACGGCTGGGAGATCTTCTGACATAAATGCTGATAATATTCAAAAACATTCCAAAGAACAGCAGCATTTGAATTCCTGAAAGCGTCGATCTCTCCAAAGAAAACGTCGATTTGAGCTCTACGATCGTCGAACTGAGCTCAGAGATCAATTGGACAAGCAGACAGAAAACGTCGATCTGAGCTCGACGATCGTCGAACTGAGCTAGAAGATAGTAGAGGGGAGTTCGACGACTCAGCAGAAGCTAGACAAAAGCAGATAGTCGATCTGAGCTCGACGATCGTCGACCGGAGTACGACGATTTATTAAAGATGAGCTCAGAGAGCGTCGAACGGAGTTCGACGATTCGTCGAACAGAGCTCGACGAAAATTGCCTTAGACTAAGCTCTTCAACCTTGATCTTGGAATGATCCTAGGGGCAGCTCCAAACCTAAGTTCTAAGACCTAGACTCATTCTAATGTTGACCTTTTCAACTATACAACTAGGTCAACTGGGATTCCTAAGACAAGCATAGTGATCCTTACCCAAATTAGTAATAGGGTGTTCCAACAGTGGCTCATTAACTTTAGGAGGCTGATATTTATGTGGGATGCCACTTAAATTTCGGAGGGGGTGACTGAGAGAGATAAATAGGGAGTTTTCTTCTTAATGGAGGAGAGAGAAAGAGGACCAGAGAGAGGAGTTCTGAAGTGAGAACATGAGCCACACCATTCACCTCCCCAAGCCTCCATTCATTCCTCCTGACCCTTGGGAAGAGATTCCCATCAGTTTCTCATCAGCCACCATCAATGGAGGAGCCCAACCATCATGGCCAACCACCACTTCACCTCCCCTCCCATGGAAAAATATAAATCCCCCTATACAGCCCCTCATACCCACTTTTGTCCATCCCATCACCTTCAAAATGGCCTTGGATGTCAAAATAATTTATTGGATCAATGGTTTTGGTAGAGTATCGAGGAATCAGGCAAGCTCGTCAGAGAGGAAAAACGCCACGGCCAACCACCGCCACCGCCATCGTCGAACCCCAAACAAGGTCTGCTTCTCCTCCTCTCCCCTTGTTCTAGTATCCTAGATCAAATTTGGCTGAGAAATCGGGCTCAAACGAGCCGATCCAAGTGAGGAAAATGGAGATTTTCTGAAATTTCATGGCGGCGGGTTCACCGGAAACCATCGCCTTTGGCGGCCAAACCACCGTCGGGCGATAGCCACCACCTCGACGGAGGTGGTGGTGGCCGTGGCTTGCCAGGGAAGTGGTCAGGTGGTCGGCGTTTGGCTTGGGAAAAGTTACAGGCATTTTGCGTTTTAGGGTTGCTATTCGGGATATGGAGAAGATGAAGAGTACATCTTGTTTTATTAAATTTATATATATTATATAATTATTTATTACTTCTTAACATATAGTATATTGATTTAATTATTAAGGATATTTGGATGGGTATCCTGGAAAAATGGTAAACAAGGTAATTGTATCCCTTGAAGTCTACTTTAATTAAAAATTAAATTCAACCCATTTGGATAAATGGTTTGACCACAACACTCAAAATGGTGCAGCATATACATAGGCATGACTAGAGACTAAATTGAGTGCCCTCATCAATCCAATCATCCAAATGACTTTAAATTTAGGTTGGGGATCACTCTTACCTATTCCTATAACATATCCAAAAATGGGAATTTTTGGAAAACATTTTCCTAAAGTTTTTGTAAAAATTTAATAAACCATGTATGAATTATATAATTGTTCTAATGACCTCTAAACCCACCAAAATTTTGGTGTATGTCTTTTAGGGTCATAGTATGACTTTGAAAAAAATCTCAGCCCAATTGGGTTTGATTTGAATGGGTTTTGGTGAGACCAAAGTGGGGCCCTTTAAGGGTTAATTAGGGCAAGAGTGAGCTTGGGGTATGGAGGGGCCAATTCTCACCCAAAGGGGTTTGGACTTTGGCCAGAACCCCATAGTTAGTTTAAACACCCTCACATGGAGTTTAGGGTGGATTTTTGTGGATTTGCCCTAGGACCCTAGTTCAAACCCTAAGGTTGAACTTTGGAGGTTTGTGAAGGACATGGAGTGATATGTCCTTGTATGGACTTGGTGTTTACTCCATGCGATCTTAGGGTTGTGAAATTCCCTAGGAAGGAATTTGGTGATATTTATACTTAGGTACACAACTTAAACCAATTAGGGATAGTTTGGTTCTATACCTTTTGTGAAATTGTTGAAGGATCATATAATCTTATAGATTTTCTTGAGATTTTGGTAAGAGTAATTTTATAGTGTTATTGACCCCTGAAATTTATTATTGGATGTTTAGAAAACAGTAGCTCATACTTGTATATATAATCTCCACCTTGCCCTTTTTCATTATTTTGAAGTAACCATAGTTAGATTAACTTAGAATGATATGAAACTCTGTCAAGGTTAATTAAATATCATTTAGAGGCACTAGTAAATTATTTGGATCATTTGGGCATTTTCTCTTAGTACTTCATGTGTTAAGTGAACTAGTACATCATACTTTCATAAATAGATAATAAATACTATATCTTGCTGGAAAATCTTGTTACTTGGCCAGAGAACTTTTTACGGCATAATGAATTCTAGAAAATTATCACATGTCATTTTGATGAGTTTATAAGAATGTTATTTCACAAAGTGCACTTTAATGGAATTATTTGAAGTATTTTTATACATGGCTCACTAACCTTAGAATTGCATGAAACTTAGTCAGTAGTGTTTTATGATCATTATAAGGCTCTGGTAATCTTTATATAATTTTTGGACTATGATTTATGGTACTCCCGTCATTAAATCTAATTATTTGAATTACCTTGAACTAATTATTTTGAGAGATATTACATTTATAACAATCTGTGAAATTTAGTATTTACTGATATTTTGTTATCATATAGTGTTCATAATTTTTTTGTGGCCAAAACTTAAGGAAATCTTGTACTTCATGTTCAAAATTACCTATGGCCTAACTTTTGGAAAAATCTAATAAAATGCTAAATTAATTAGGAATATTACAAGTTTCTGGATTTAGGCTAAATGTGTCATGATAGACCCACAATAATTATCTTAGGGCATTTGGATGAAAATTTGGAGTACCTCCTGTCGTGTACATCATCTAGCTTAGGTTGGTCTGCATTTAGTAAACTGCGAAAATTGTGATAACATGAGGAATGGACATAAGGAGATGGGGTTAATAGTTTACTGATCTTGGTAGAGTGAAAAAGAAAAAGAGTTCTTCATTAGGAGTCATTATGAGGAGAGTGTTGGGTTGACTAGTGTTAAGAGGTGTTCGGGATCGATGAAAGATCGTCTTTCCTGTGGAGAGAGAAAGAGTCAAAATGCACTAGGGCTAGATCTAGTAAAACATTAAATGGGATTGGGACCTGGGTATTAACAATAATAGTAAGTGCCTTGCGAAAGGGAGATTGGGGCTTCAGCCCATCGTAGTACCTAGTGCCCCCGAGAGCCCTTCACAGGGAATGCCCTGGGCAGTCCAAGGTTAACGTAAACTGTAAGACTAAATGGACTACAAGAGTAATTAGAAATAATCTAGGATTACACGTACACTCACACTCCCCGGTGTTATGGGAGTTATGTTGGGTCACTCGAGCGGTAGGCTCGGTTGTTTTGGTGATGGGCAGGTTAGCCCGGGGAGCCGATGGCTCGGTAGATGATTATGATGGACAGGCTAGTCCGGGGAGATTTGGCTCGGTAGTTAATTGTGATGGACAGGATAGTCCGAGGAGATTTGGCTCTGTGGGAAAACATGGTAATATTACATGTGCATAAGATAAAGGTGGTGGGTCTTCAGTATTGGAGGGTAGAAATACCGACACCAGTACGTTGACTCAGTAAGTATGGTTTAGCACTTGACAAAATAAAGTCTACTGCGTAGCCGACAAGAGTACGCAGGAGCTCCGCTTAGTGCACCAGCATTGAGGCGTAAGATAGGTCTAACTAGTAGTTTAATACCGATTTAGAGGTGGGAGAGGCCCAACCCACTGCTTCCATTTTCCACTATGGAGGTATCCTGTGAGGTTAGGCTCCAGAAAGGGGGAACTAAAGGTCTGTTTGCATAGAGTCGAGTGTGTGTGTTACACTTGCATGTTCACATCATAACATACTTGCATGACATAGCATCATAATCTCATATAACCTTTGACACCTATTATATAAATTGGTATGAGACACTTTATACAATAGGCCTTACAAAACGACCCCTTAGTCTATTGGTTTGTATGGGCATTCCTATAGGTCATGGTTACTTACTTAGTTTACTTTCTCCTACTATACTTGTTCTCTCGGTTTTGTGTATACTTATACTGTTTACTTACTACTGCTTACATTTATTTGCTCTGTTTATGAACTCATGATAGACTAATTTTTATGTCATCTGCTTACCTTTTTTACTCTCCACCTTCATTACCTTCCCTTTCCTCCTCCCCGCTAGGTTCCTAGGAGCCATAGGGGAGGGGTGGGGGATGATAGGACTTAGTCTTTTAGACTAACGGTCATTGAGCAAATCATTTTAGGGGATCGTGGAACCGAACCTGAAGATGCAGCCCCTGAGGTCGGTGCGCTTGGAGACGGGACAGTCTAACACTGGAGTTCAGGAAGCAGGGACAGTGAGTCCCGATCTTAAGTAGATATTATAGATTTTCTTTCGTGATTGAGTGATATGTAGTGAGGATTTTGATGTATCGGGCAAGAGCCCTTTTCTATTTAGTACTTGGATTTATCATTACTGTGGACTCTCCCTTCGTGGAGAATTATTATTATATATGTGATTATTGTGGAACAGTATTAGAGTTCTAATTTCATGTACTCTTATATTTATTCTACTCTTCTACGATCGATATGGCAGTCACGATCGGAGTTTTTTAGTGATGACCTTCCTGGGTGTGTTGGTCTCACCGCAAAGCGGCGGTTCTGGGCATAAGACCCTGGTGGTTTAAAGGAAAAAAAAATGGGGTCTTATAGCTTCTAACCCTGAATTATTTTCCTCCCAATGGGGACTTGAGGACCTGATGATAGGTAGATGTGATGGCTTGGAAATCGTCCAAGAGGTGCCTCCTAAATATTACATTGTAGTTGTTGGGCGCATCAATGACCAAGAAGGATTCCCGTCAGGCTCGCGCACAGAATGACAGCCAAGTCTACGCTCCCCTCAACCTCTTTCTTCTCCCATGTAAATCCATAGAGTGGGCCATCGTAGGCTTTTAGTGGCTCGCCATTTTTCATTACCTTATACGCAGGCTTGAAAAAAACGTTGACTGAACTGCCCGTGTCTATATAGGGTTTGGGCCACAATGTAGTATCCTAATACGGCCTTGATGACGACCGTGCCATGAAAGGGGTTGACGTCAAGGGGTAGATCCTCCTCCTTAAACATCACCATCCCACGAGGGTACATTGCTAGTGATGTTGATGCTACCTCTCTTCCTTATAGATGCATCAGACTTCCCTTGAGGAAAGATTCCACTCCTGCTCTATCGTGTATGTAATTGATATATCCTTGCGGACTGGCTCCTAATTCCACACATTCTTCCTCTTTGATTCCCTCTCGCTCGATCATGTTACATATGGGGGTACTTGTCCCTTCCCCAACCTTCTCCTCCTACCTTTCTGTAAGTAGATGCTCCAACTTCCCTTCCGTAAGAAGCTTCTCCACCAAGTCACAGAGAACTCCACAGTTTTTTGTGTCATATCCCACATCTTAGTGGAACTTGCAATAGGGGTATGGGTTCCTACTTCTGGACCCTCCTTTCATAGGCCTTGGGGGCCGGAATCTAGGTGTTGTTGGAGGATTTCTACAACTTCTTCTAATGGTACTCTGATGTTCGTGTACTCTCGTACCTCGCCCCACTTCTCGGGGGATGCTTCTAATAAGAACTGTTTGTTTCCTCCGCCTTCTGGCTGTGACTGGCAGTATGATGGCCTCATCTACTGATAGGCCCCAGGACCTCGATGGCAAAGATTGTCCCAGCAAACTGGGGGCCAATGTTCTTGGAGGATGAAATTACTTTTTTGGGGAGATGATGTAGGTCAGTTGGAAGAATTAAACGGCTACTTGCCCCTAGATCGGAGGGTCCGGTGATGAATTCCTCATTGTTGAATTCCCCCTCGATGAATTGATTTGCCTTTTCGATCAGCTTTGCATGTCTTCGGCTTCTTCTCATTGATCATCAACTTAAACAGGCCGGGTCAGAGGCCATTTGTAAAAGCCACTTTGTGTACTTGTGGATCCACGTCTGGAACCCCCATGATCAAACATTAGAAGTAGTAAACATACTGCTTGAGGGTCTCCCTTGGCTCTTAAAGGATCTGAAATAGAGCATCAATGTTCGTCCTTCGCCTTTTGGAAGTGGCGAACCTTTATAGAAAATTGGTACTCAATTCTCTAAAAGAAGTTATTGAGCTGGGAGGGAGGATGTAGAACCACTCCCATGCTTTACCATCAAAGGTTATGGAGAGCAATTTGCAACGTAATCCTTCATAGAGCGGTTGCAAAGACACTATGGCATCGAAGGCCTGCATGTGGGAAGCAGGGTCTACTTTCCCAGAGAATCAAGGTAGTTGTGACTCCCTAAACCTGTTTGGGGATGTTTCCCCAGTGATTCCTGGAATGAATGTCGAGTACACTTCCGCTCCCATTTCTGGCTCTTGGTCTTCGAAGTTCAAGATCCTTCCAGGGTGTCCCTGGGCGACTTCTCAGAACTATTGGTGGCGGGCATGTGCTACTTCCTTTTTCAGTTGAAGTTGGGGTGTATTCCCAGCGAAGGAGGCAGTAGACAACTGAGCGTTGTGGGTTCTCCTGGGTGTTCAGCATCCTATGCCAGTTTCTCTCCCTGGGCAACAAATTGATTAACCAAGATGAGTTGTTGCTCAAACTCGATGCGAGTAATGGCCAGCTACTTGTGGTCAATTGTACGCCCACTCTGTAGGTGATTTCGTTAGTTTGGAAGGTATCTTATGGTCATAGAGCAAGCCCTACTTCTATTATTTGACGGTAAGGGCAATTTCTCCTTCGCTTGGTCCACGCTCATCGCACCAAATTTTTTTTGGAGCCAAAAATGTCACCAACTCTCCGCACTTTATACCTATGAAGGTTGGTCGGCAGAGGAAAATATGGTTCGCAAACGATCGGTTATTGGCCCTGCGAACAGTGTTGGGGGTGTAATGAATGAATAAAGGGGGGTACCTCTTGCAGCGACAAATAACAAATTTGACCAACCACGGCAAATATATTCCTTGTGAAGGGCCTCTTGATTACTTAAAAGGGGAATAACAAGAGTGCTCGAGCGAACAAAAGGATAAAGATAACTTGACCGAACTTGGTGTCCGCACCAACAACTAGGCTAGTTCTGGGCTAAGTTAGCATATCACGCTCGAGCCTCCCTAGTCCCTATTTATACTTGAGGGTAGGTGGCACGGACAATTCACGAACCGACGAGCTTTTAATTCCTTATTAAGACTGATATTAAATGCGCATCCGCCTGAGTTACACGAAGAGTCGGGCAACGGGGCTTGAGAGACGAGATCGCGCATAACCGCGTGGCAACGTTGAGGTTTGTTGGGTCCATTGATCCCAATGGCCCTGATTTGATGTTGTCAACCATGTCAATGAGATAGACATAGTTGTATTTGATGTATGGTTAAGTTCATGCATACAGGTTTGTTGGATCCATAGTTTGGATTTGGGCTAGGTTCACTAATTAGGATGTGTTTGACCCACATTGTATAGCTAGGGTCAAGTCCCTTAGTCGTAGAGTTTAGGCTAGTCTTTAGGTTCAATCTTAATGGACCAGCCAGCAGAAGACTTCAGTAGACTCAGACTTAAAAGTATTCAGAGTTCAAATTATCAGTTCAAAATTCTTCGAACTCAGCTCGATGATAGTTGATCTCAGATCGACGAACTCAGAGTTCTTTCTCTGAGTTGAGCTTGATGATATTCGAGATCAGGTCGACGATTTCTTCCTTCAGATAGATTCTCTGCTCGACAATCTTGGAGCGCAGTATTGGCAAGTTATTTCCAGATTGAAGTTTGTTGAGCTCAGGTCGACGAATCGAAATTCTCAGCTCGATGATCTTGGAACTCCAGTCGATAAAATTCTCCCTGAGGTCGATGATTACTGTCCTGAGCAAGTTTGAGAAGTTTTCCTTTTTTCTATCCTTATTTGGTATATTATTTTGCAGTAATTCTCTGAGTAATTAATGCTTATATTCTCTAGAATATAGTCGTTATTGGGAGCATTAATTATGGTCTTCATCAGGGTTATTACTTGCTTATTTTAATAGGACAGTTGGAAAAACTCATTTAAGTCAGATATTCTAGCCATTTCATTCTCCAGAATCAGTCAACAATTAATGCTTAGAATTCAAATTTTAAAGGAGAATTTTGACAGTAGAATATAAAAGAGATTTTATCTTTAGACGGCCAGACAGTACTTAGAATACGAAGAAGATAAAAAGAACATACAGAAGAATAACTGTTATATCTCTGTGCAAGAAAACATTCTGTTTTCCCTTGATCTTACTGAAAGCTAAAAAAGAACAACAATCATATATCAAGAGACTTCTTCTACTTCTACTCCAGGAATCTTCAAGGACAACAACTCTTGATCAGTCTGCAAGTTCCTGGATCTCTTCAAGACAAGGTTGAGGACCTACACCCTGAGCAAGGCTCTAGGCTTTCTGAACATCTCAACATTTCAGAAGGAGCTTTGACAACAGAATCAACTCAAGTCTTCTCTGTTGTATAGAGAAAAGAGAAGACATCATCACCTCTCTCAACCTCACTGTAAATGGGTTTATTAACTCCCTTCAAAAGTTTATTGTTGGTTTTTGAGCACCTGATCAAAAGCCTAAAGGGTTGTGAGATCTTCCTATAAATAGATCTTGTGGTGGCAGTCACCTGATCAAAACTTGATAGTGAATTCCTACCAGGGTGGTAGAAGAGTGGATGTACCCAGTTTGGGGAACCACTATAAAATTCTTGTGTTGTCTGGTTGATCATTTTCCTTTTGTTTTGTTGTGTTGTGATAGAGTAGCTTCCCTTTAACTATTTCTTTCTATACTATTATTGGTATCACCTATTTTCTCTGATCTAAAATTAAAATAGACATAATTTTTAATTACTCTATTCCCCCCCCCTTAGTAAATCAAGTCTCTCCCCTTTCTTTCAATTAGTATCTGAGGGGTGTTCCTTTTATTGTACAAGTTAACCCTTGAACCAAAAGATCCTTGTTAGATCTAATTTTCATTTCCTAGTTTTTTTTCTATTTTATATCATGGTATAGAACAAAGATTATGCAAGCACCAGACCTCCAGTCTGCAACTTGAATAAGTTTGCTATCTGGAAGGCAAGAATCAAGTTATATATGAACTATATTGATGAAGTTATTTTCATTTCTATTTTGACAGGACCACCAACTATAGTGGCTACAACTACTGCAAGTTCCAGCACTCATGCTGTTCCACCACCTGAGTGGACAGATGCACAAAAGAAGGCCAAAATAGCTGATGCCAAGGCCATGCATATTCTGGCTCAGACAATGTCTGATGACATTTTCCCGAAGGGGGCAGAGTGCACCTCAACTAAGGCCATCTGGGATTCTCTTAACCAAATGGTTGATGGATTAGCAAATGAGAGAAAGGACAGGAGATCCAATCTCATCTCTCAATATGAAAACTTCAAGAAAGATGAGTTAGAGTTTGTGAGTGACATGTATAATAGACTAAGCTCAATCATCAATGAGCTTTAGACTCCCAACAAGGACATAACTCTCACAGAGGTTAATGATAAAATCCTCATGTGCTTCCCCAGCTCATGGGATTCCAGAATATGGCCAATCAAGGAAGCCATAAGTCTGAATTAGATTTCCACTAAATCTCTATTGGGAAAGCTCAAGACCTATGAGCAGCTGATGAAGACCAGAGAAGCTGCTGAGCAGAAGACCTCCACATCAGGAAGAAAAGAGCCAAGCATTGCATTCAAAGCATCTAAAGAAATAGAAGCTCCCTTAGCTAGTGAAGAATTTCTGAGTCTCCTAGCCAAAAGATTCTAAAAAATGGGCAAGAAGGACTTCAGAAGGAAGTCTTCCAGACAAGATGATAAGCCAAGGTATGACAAGATCCCAACTAAAGAAGTTATTTGCTTTGGTTGCAGGAAGCCAGGACACTTCATCTCAGAGTGTCCAGAGAACCAAAAGAAGGAGAGAAGAAGAGAAAAAGAACCCAGGAAGTAACACTACAGCAAGCCCTCCTTCAGTAAGCATAAGAGAAAGGAGAAAGGATTTGTTGTTGAAACCTGGAGTGAAACTGAAGATGAATCTTCATCTTCCAGCTCCAATGAAGATGAAGAAGAGGCTAAGGCAAAGGAGATTTGTTTGATGGTTATTGATGCATCAAACAGCTTATCTGAAGATAAGCAATCAGACAGTGAAGAAGCTCTATCTGAAGAGGATCAAGTACTGTCTTCCTTTGATTTCAATTCAGAAAATTTTAGAACTGAATTTAAATCTATATGTATTGATTTAATTAATTTTGAAAAAGAAATTAAACAACTTAGAGAAAAACAAACAGAACAAGACAACTTCATTTCTGAAAACATTAAATTAAAAGATGAATTAACTTTAGCAAATGAACAGATCATCACATTCAAAACTGAATTAACTGAGGCTAGACAACTTGAAGAATCCCTAAATGGGAGAACTATAAAGTTGATGGACATCACAAGCACAGTTAATGCCAGACTTAATGGCAAGCTGGGCTTAGGTGCTTCATCAAGCCAACCCCCATTGATTCAGAAAAATATTCTAACAACTCCAATTAAATTTGTTTCTGAAAAAGACAAGGAGAAGATAGATAATCACAATGTTAACCAAGCAGAATTAAAATAGAAGAATAAGAAAAAGCCTAACAATAACAATGTTCAGCAGATTTCGTCGAACTCAGATCGATGAAATGTGTACAGTTCGTCAAACTCAAGTCGACGAACTCCGAACGCAAACTTTTATTATAATTATTCTCTGAACTCCGATCGACGAAATCCGTATGGTTCTTCAAGTAAAGATCGACGATATTGGGGCCTAAAAAATGAATATTTTCATTCTCTGAGTGGAGTTCGATAAACTCATCCCCATTCGTCGACCTCAGATCGACGAACTTACCAGAATTTGTCGACCCCAGTTCATAATAACAGAAACTTTAATTCTAATAAACCATTTAATCAATCAAGAGATTATGTTAATTCATTTACCCAGTGGATAATTCCACCTAGAAGATTTCACCCCCTAGGTTATAAAAATAAACCTGAATACTCATACATTTCCAGTTTTAACTATTTAAATAAATAAGGACCCAAGGTAACCTGGGTCAAGAATAACTAATTTATTTTATTGCAGGTGAAAGACAATCCCACCACAGAGCAACAGTGATATCTGAATAGTGGTTGTTCAAAGAATATGACTGGCAGCAAGGACAACTTAATCAACTATAAGTCAATGCTAGGACCCAAAGTAATATTTGGTGACTCTAATTGTGCCTAAACTTAAGGATATGGAAAGGTCAAAATTAGAGCAGCCACCTTCAGGAAGGTAGCTTATGTAAGTGGACTGTTGGCACAACCTTATAACCATAAGTCAGTTATGTGATGAAAGGTTTCAGGTATTATTTAACAAAACTTCCTGTATTATTACTTTTGTAGATAACCAAGTTGTATTAGCTGGTACTAGAGTAGGAAATATCTATGTAGTTAACTTTAAGTCAGCTAAAACTGAAATTTGTCTGTTTAATCAAACTAGTAATAATAATGAACTTTGGCATAAGAGATTAGGACATGTTAATCTGAAAAACATTGTTAAACTCTCTAGGGACAACCTTGTTAGAGGATTGCCCTCTTGCCCCTATAAGAAGTAAAGCCTTTGCAGGGCTTGTCAATTAGGCAAGCAAACTAAAAATAGTTTTAAATCACTTAATAAGAGTGATTCACCTAGGATTCTGTATTTGCTTCATATGGATCTTTTTGGACCCATTGCTATACAGAGTCTAGGAGGGAAGTCTTATACCTTAGTGATAGTTGATGACTTCTCTAGGTTCACTTGGGTGTTCTTCTTGAGAAAAAAGTAAGATAACTTCAAGGTTCTTACAAATTTTCTTAAGAGCATAAGGATTAAGTACTCTACTCAAGTTGCATTGATCAGAAGTGATCATGGTACTGAGCTTGAGTCTCTTCCCATGCAAAAATTCTATGAGAAGGAAGGTATCAGGCATTGCTTCTCTGCTCCTAGAACTCCTCAATAAAATGGGGTAGCTGAAAGGAAAAACAGAACACTCATTAAAGATGCACGCACATTAATTGCAGATGCTCACTTCCCCCTATCCTTTTGGGAAGAGGCTGTGAGCACAGCAAACTATGTACTGAATAGAAGTTTGATTCATAAGCTTAAGGGCAAGACCCCCTATAAACTACTCAAAGGGAAGAAACCTAAAGTAGATTATTTTAGAGTCTTTGGTTGTATTTGCTACATTCATAATAACAACAAGAAACACATTAGAAAGTTTGAAGCCAAAGCTGAAATAGGAATTTTTATTGGATATTCCCAAATCAGCAAGGCATATAGGGTTTATAATAAATCATCTATGAAAATGGAAGAGTCTATTCAAATTTCTTTTGATGAATCTAATATGTTTTATAAGGAGAAGATCCCTTCTACCAGTGAAACTTTGCAGAAACCACATCTATGTGAGAAGTTGGATGAGCTGACCCTCACCAATGAGGTCCTTGCACATCCTTCTCCACATGTTGTTGAAAAAAGTGAAGATGATGTCACTGAATATAGTGAAGAGCCAACAATAGCTATAATTCCACCAGAGGAATTAACACCCCAAGCTATTGCTAAACCAGCTCCTCCTACTGAGATAGTCACACTTAGAGATCACCCTGTATCTCAAGTGATTGGAGACATATCAGTTGGTGTGCAGACAAGGCATCAACTCCACCAAGACATGATGCATGCCTGCTTCATATCTCAAACTGAGCCCCAATGTATAAAAGATGCTGAGCAAGATCCACACTGGATTATTGCAATGCAAGAGGAGCTCAACCAGTTTGAGAGGTGTAGAGTTTGGGATTTAGTTCCAAGACCCAAAGACTACCCAGTCATTGGAACTAAATGGGTATTTAGAAAAAACTAGATACTAAAGGTACTATCATTAGGAACAAGGCAATATTAGTGGCTCAAGGATATAGACAAGAGGAAGGCATTGATTATGATCAGATTTTTGCCCCTGTTGCAAGGATTGAAGCTATCAGGATATTTCTAGCTTATGAAGCCTACAAGAAGTTCACAGTATACCAAATGGATGTCAAGAGTGCATTCCTTAATGGTGAACTCAAAGAAGAGGTTTATTTAGAACAACCACCAGGTTTTATCTCTTCATCCCATCCCTCTTATGTTTTTAAGTTGCATAAAGCTCTCTATAGTCTAAAGCAAGCTCCAAGAGCTTGGTATGAAACCTTAGCAAGCTTTCTCTTAGAGCATAAATTTTCTAGAGACATTGTAGATAGGACTTTATTTATTAAGCATCATCATGATATAATCTTGTTAGTACAAATATATGTAGATGACATTATTTTTGGTTCAACTGATTCTAAACTGTGCAAAAAGTTCTCTGACCTTATGCATTCCGTGTTTGAAATGAGTAGCATAGGTGAACTCTCCTACTTCCTTGGTCTACAAGTGAAGCAGCCTCCTGATGGCATCTTCATATCCCAATCCATATATGCTAAGGAGCTGATAAAGAGGTTTGGGATGTCTGATGCTTCAGCTAAGAGAACACTTATGGCTTCTAATATTGTGGGTTATTCTGATGAACGTGGGAAACCTGTTGATCAGAAATTATATTGGGCCATTGTTGGGTCCATTTATATCTCACAGCAAGTAGGTCAGGCATTATGTTTGCTACATGTCTTTGTGCTAGGTTCTAGGTGAACCCTAAAGAATCTCACCTTATTTTCCTAAAAAGAATTTTAAGATATATAAAGAGTTGCCCATATTTAGGACTCTGGTATCCAATTGAGTCAGAATTTGAGTTGACTGGATACTCAGATGCAAACTTTGTTGGATGTAGAGTGGATAGAAAGAGCACATCAGGAACATGTCAGTTCCTTGGTGATAGGCTAGTGTCTTGGTTTTGCAAGAAGCAAACATTTGTGTCTATCTCAACAGCAGAAGCTGAGTACATAGCAGCTGGCAGTTGTTGTTCACAGATGCTGTGGAATCAGAACCAACTCCTAGATTATGGTGTTAACTTAAATAATTCAACTCTACTTTGTAATAATACTAGTGCAATTTCAATTACATAGAATCCAGTGCATCATAGTAGGACTAAGCATATAGATGTAAGGCATCATTTCATTAGAGAGTGTGTAGACAAAAAGAAAATTTATCTTACCTTTGTCTCTACTGATTTGCAAAAGGCAGATATCTTCACCAAACACTTGGATGAGAAAAAACATTTATACTTTTTGAATCAGCTAGGTATGATAAATGGTGAAGCATTAATTTAACTTTCTATCTGTGGTCGAAGAATTTGCCACAGTTCGTCGAACGGAGATCGATGAACTGAGAAAAGTTCTTGAGATAAATCGTCGACCTGAGATCAATGAACTCTCTGTGTGAAGTTATTTTCGTCGACCTGAGATCGACGAACTTGCTTCAAAAACTTTTTGTCGACCAAAGAACGACGAAAAGTTTTCCCTTCTTCAGACTGAGATCGACGAACTCATTTGTCAATAAAATATTTTGTCGACATCAGATCGAAGAATTTTTTTTATTTCGCAAGATGGAGTTTGCCGCTTCACATTCTCAAAACCTTATATCTAGGTTTTCTTTAAGCCCCATCCCGCGCTTTCTGCTCCCATTGCACTTGATCTTTATGTTTCCTTTTGTAGGTGATCAATGGCGATTCCGGAGAGCTCTATTTCCGCAATGAAATTTGACACAGTATTCGATATAGACTTTGAATCATTTCAACATTCTGACCAGATTTTCCTGGACATATTGAAATTATTTGAGGAATAACATTTGAAGAATTTCATGACAGCCAGGATAAAGATAGCTTCTTTAGAGATCAGAGAATGGGTGTTCACTTCTTCTACCTCAGACGCTGATACAATGACAGGCACAATATCTGGTAATCAGGTTTCTCTAACCCCCGCGGTTTTAACTGAAATTTTTGGTTTGATAAATGGTGAAGAAGATATAAAGATTGATAGCTCTGAATATGATGAAATGTTGAATAAAATGGGTCATATTGGTGATATTCCTAATGAACTATTGAAGAAAAATTTGTCTTCTTAATACAAATTTTTAGCTGATATAGTGGGCAAAGTATTGCTAGGCAAGCATACAGCCCATGACTACATTACTAGGCAACAATTTCTTGTAATGTGTGCTGTTGTGAATAAGAAAGCAGTCAATTGGGCTAAGATTATGTTTGATTTGATAAGGAAAAAGAATAGTAAGAAAGAGGTTTATTTTGGAAGAATCCTTGGAATTTTTCTTCAGGAGAAAGCAATTGAATCCCTAGTCTCCCAGACCATATTCATTAATGCTTCCAAAAGGCTAACATGTGCCTTGTTTGGAAGATGGGAGAGGACAATCTCAAAGCCATCAAAGGCGTCATCCTCCTCAAGACCTTCTGAGGATACACGAGCTATGACAGCTAATCCCCCACCCCCAAAAGATGTCCTTCCATCCACCCTGATTCCAACACCTCCATCTCATCAACCTATACCTCCATAAGATCCTATTCCTTCATCTACTCCCCACTAACAACCATCCATATCTCAATCTCATACTCCAACACCACCAGCTCAATCTCCAGAACATCAACAATCTCCAGAGCATACCACACCACCTCAATCACCTCTTCTCCTTCATCTTGTTGATATACCACTCACCAACCTTCTATCAGTTACATCTTTTGATCTTATATCATCATCTCCCATAAAAAATTCATCCCCTGATGACCCAATGACAGACACCACAACTTTCCCTTCATCCTCTTTCATCCATCCTTTTGTATCCACTCAGATAACATCTGAGTTTATATAATTGGATTCCCCTTCCACTTCCTCTCTCTTGGAACTCATCACTCCCCTCCTCAAAAAGCTCATAGCAGAGGTCATTAAACCTCTTATTGATTCTATTTCTTCTTTATATGCTCTCATTTCTGCTATCCCCATTGTCCATTCTTTTAGGGGCCTGGCTTCAAGACCCTCTAAAACCAGGCAGGGGGAGATATCCAGTGAAGAAGCTCCAGTCTCCTCTCCTCCAGCAATAGCAGAAGTAGCAGAAATTTTGCAATTAGAGGAGCCTACAGATGCAGATATATATAGATACTGCAATTGATAATGATTTGATTTGTACAGAAGAGCCAGCAGATCTTCCAGAAATCTTAACTGTTAGTGATTGCTTTGTCAATCCCACAGTGGATTTATTCAGCTTATTGAAGTCTTTTTATGCATATATATATATATGTATATATATTATCTTCCAGAATTTTGCCCAGAGCAATCTATGACAATAGTTTGCTATACTTCACCAATAAGTCCTGAAGTTGTTAAACAATTAAAGGCAAGTTTTGTAGTTTCAGCTCCTCAGATTTCAGAAGAACATGTGATTGAGAATGTTCTTGTATCAACTTTTACTCCAGAGCAAAAGGCTTTTCCGCCCTACCTTCTCTTGGGAAGAGTCCCCTCTTCCTAATTTGGATGATTTTTTTTTGATGATATAGAAGAAGATAATCAGATGGTTACTGAGAATGTTGCTCCACTAGAAGTTAAAGAACCTCAAGTGCTTCCTCAAGCTGAGAAGCAAATCTCAAAAAAAGCCTTGAAGGAAATTGATGATATGTATGACAATCCTCCAGAATCTTCTGATGAAGACAATGATGAAGAGGATTCTGATGATTCTGATGTTCCTAAGGCCAAAAAGAAGATTGTTAAGAAAAGGAAAGTTGTTCCCAAGCTGCTCCCAAGCCCAATCCTACACATGACACTCCCTATTATATTCTGCAAAAGATTACACCTTACCCTGGGATGCCATAATGGATGTGGCTGTCAAAGAATGAGAAAAAAGAAAGGAAGAAGAGAATAAGGTATAGGTCTCCTCCAAAAAAATTCCGGAAAAACCCTTCTCCTCCTCCTCCTCCATCAGCTAGGGCCTATGGAAGTGTGACTCATAGATCATCACTAGTTACTAAGACATATTAGAGACACTCCAAGCCAAGTCAACAGCAGCAATCCTCTCAGAGCAAGCCTCCTCTTGCTACAGAAAAGAAAAGTACTTCTGCATCTATTGATGAATCAAAGAAGGACTCCAGTCCAAAAAGGCCAGGATCACCTCCTATTCCATTTGTAGATCCAGAAAAAGAAACAACTACAAAGATGGCCAGGTTTCAAGAGCTGATTGGACTATCACTGATCAAAAAAGCTAAAGCAGAAGGAAAGGATCCACCACAGTACTCCACAATATCATCTTACAGAAAAGAATAGCTCAAAAGGTATATTAAAGCCAATAAATTTTTCAATGTAAATCATTATATGAGTTTGCATCCTGAAGTAGTAGTACCAAGGGCCACTTCTTGCAATATAATTGGAGCATAAGATATGACTATGTCAAAGAGAGAAGCTGCAAACCCCAATAGAGAAATTATTTTCAGGCAGCCTTCTGACAAAGCTGACAAAGAGAAGTCTAAGAAGAACAAATAACTTTTTATTTAGTTTATTTTTCCTGAACTCTATTTGTTAATCATGAAGCACCTATTGTTCATATCTGATAGATGTTCATTTTTCTGCCAGATATCTGTTTTCATGCTTTATGATTACATTTATTTTGTTTGTATTAGTGACCGCACCCAAATAGGGGGAGATTGTTGGATCCCTAGTTTAGATTTGGGCTAGGTTCACTAATTAGGATGTGTTTGACCCACGTTATATAGCTAGGGTCAAGTCTGTTAGTCCTTGAGTTTAGGCTAGTCTTTAGGTTCAATCTTTATGAACCAGCCAGCAGAAGACTTCAGTAGACTCAGACTTAAAAGTATTCAGAGTTCAAATTATCAGTTCAAAATTCTTCGAACTTAGCTCGACGATCGTCGATCAAAGATTGACGAACTCAGAGTTCTTTCTCTAAGTTGAGCTCGACGATATTCGAGCTCAGGTCGACAATTTCTTCCTTCAAACAGATTATCTGCTCGACGATCTTGGAGCGCAGTATTGGCAAGTTATTTCTAGATTGAAGTTCGCTGAGCTCAGGTCGACGAACAGGAATTCTCAGCTCGACGATCTTGGAAGTCCAGTCAACGAAATATGCCCAGAGGTAGACGATTTTTGTCCCGAGCTAGTTTGAGAAGTTTTCCTTATTTCTGTCCATAATTGGTATATTATTTTGCAATAATTCTTTGAGTAATTAATTCTTATATTCTCTATAATATAGCCATTATTGACAGAATTAATTATGGTCTTCATCAGGGTTAATTACTTGCTTATTTTAATAGGCCAGTTGGGGAAACTCATTTAAGTCAGATATTCCAGCCATTTCATTCTCCAGAATCAGTCAACAATTAATGCTTTGAATTCATATTTCAAAGGAGAATTTTGACAGCAGAATATAAAAGAGATTTTTTTCTTCAGACGGACAGATAGTACTGAGAATACAGAGAAGATAAAAAGAACATACAGAAGAATAACTGCTTCTTTTCTGTGCAAGAAAACATTCTGTTTTCCCTTGATCTTACTGAAAGCTGAAGAAGAACAACAATCATATATCAAGAGTCTTCTTCTACTTCTACTCCAGGAATCTTCAAGGACAACAACTCTTGATCAGTCTGCAAGTTCCTGGATCTCTTCAAGACAAGACTGAAGACCTACACCCTGAGCAAGGCTCCAGGCTTTCTGAACATCTCAACATTTTAGAAGGAGCTTTGACAACAGAATCCACTCAAGTCTTCTCTTTTGTATAGAGAAAAGAGAAGACATCATCACCTCTCTCAACCTCACTGTAAATGGGTTTATTAACTCCCTTCAAAAGTTTATTGTTGGTTTTGGGCACCTGATCAAAAGCCTAAAGGGTTGTGAGATCTCCCTGTAAATAGATCTTGTGGTAGCAGTCACCTGATCAAAACCTGATAGTGGATTCATACAAGGGTGGTAGAAGAGTGGATGTACCCAGTTTGGGGAACCACTATAAAATTCTTATGTTGTTTGGTAGATCATTTTCCTTTTGTTTTGTTGTGCTGTGATAGAGTAGCTTCCCTGTTTCTATTTCTTTCTATACTATTATTGGTATCATCTATTTTCTCTGATATAAAATTAAAATAACCAAAAGTTTTAATTACTATATTCACCACCCCCCCCCCCCCCTCTAGAGTAAATCTGGTCTATCCCGTTTCTTTCAAGGTTAGTCTTTGTCACAATGATTGGACAGCTAATTCAAGAGACAATGACAGGTGAACTCAAGAAGGAGCTGGAAACTCAGAAAACTACCTTAAGTCCAAAAGCATTGAGTGAGACAAGCTCACTCAATTCCATTCAGCTAATAGTGCTGAGAGAAGACAGGCAGTCAAATCTGACAGTATTGCAAATCTAGAAAACTATCTAAGTCCAAAAGCGTTGAGTGAGGCAAGCTCACTCAATGCCATTCAGCTAATAGTGCTGAGAGAAGGATGGAAGTCAAAGCTGACAGTTTTGCAAATCCAGAAAATCTACTAAGTCTAGAAGCATTGAGTGAGCTCAACTCACTCAATTCCATTCAGCTAATAGTGCTGAGAGAAGACAGGCAGTCAAATCTGACAGTATTGCAAATCTAGAAAACTATCTAAGTCTAAAAGCATTGAGTGAGGCAAGCTCACTCAATGCCATTCAGCTAATAGTGCTGAGAGAAGGATGGAAGTCAAAGCTGACAGTTTTGCAAAACCAGAAAATCTACTAAGTCCAGAAGCATTGAGTGAGCTCAACTCACTCAACGCCATACAGCTAGAAGTGTTGAGTCAAGGCTATCCTATCATAGTCTTACTATGAAGAATACAAAAAATCGGCTAAGTCTAGATGCGTTGAATGAACTCTACGCTCTCAATGCTCTCAGCTCTCTCAAAGCTCTCAATGCCATCAAGCAAAGTTGAAGAATCCAGCAAGTTTATAATTCCAGAATCGTTGTGTCTTCCATTCGTCGAGCTGAGCTTAGCTTTCATCGATCGGAGTTAAGAGTTCATCGACCATAGTTCAGATTTCGTCGATCTCAGCCTTCACCTTAAGAAAGAACTGGGCTAAGAGAATTCGTCGATCTAAGCTTCACTTTTTCGTCAAGATGAGTTCATGTTTCGTCGAACTGAGCTCAAAGTTCGTCGACCTCAACCTTCACCTGAAGAAAGAACTGTACTGAGAGAATTCGTCGATCTCAGCTTCACTATTTCATCAAGCTGAGCTTGGAGTTCGTCGAGCTGAGCTTGAAGTTCATCGAACACAGGATTTCAGAAAAGTTATTTGATTTTGGCTAACTCCAAAATGATGCTGACTCAGCAAAGTCAACAAAGTTCAGATTCGATGCAAATCAACATTATTGTCGCCGTCAGTCTACAGTGGATCTCAAATTAATAAAGCTGAGGTTTTAGCCACCGTTAAAACTGAGACACGTGTCGATTATCTCGCCAATGTGATAGGATTATAAATAGCAGAAGAGATCGAGATCTAAAAAGAATGATTGGATTAATTTCTGATTAACTTTCTGAAAAAACGAGGAGCAGAGTTCGTCGTCTTCATCCGCCATTGTTGTAGAAGACGAAAACCTCAAGTTCAAATCTGAAGGGCTTCTGAGTTTGTTGGTGCAATCAACATCAACTCCAACAGGTTTAGAGTAATCCTCTGAGAGAGACGAATCAGCCAAGGCGTGCCCTAGCTGAAGTTATCTTCTCGATCCAAGCCAATCTAGAATCTGAATATCAATTCGCTGGATCAAAGAAGAAGGAAGGGTTGAAATCTTCTCAATCCAGATCTGGAGATATTCCTGAAGAAGGAGAAGCAGATTCATCTGCTGGTTGATTCCATAACAAGTCGGGCGTCATTTCAAGATCATTGTATCATATTGTTGCTGTGAAGACAAAGTTAGGGCTGACATCTGCTCGGTCTAGGTAGACAGGCAAAGAGAATTTTCCCTGGTGTCTGTAATTCATTATCTATAATATTTCTATGTAAGATTCATTTTGAATCTGAGTGATAAGGCTAAGGCCTGAGTTGTAAGCCTGTGATATAAAGGCTGAGATAGGGTAGGAGTTGCATGAGTAGTAGGTGTGTGGATTCACACTGAGGTAGGGAAAAATTGCCTAAGCTGTAGGAGTGTGGAGTCACTCTGAGGTAGAGTTCTTGGAAAGAACTTGAGTTGTAGGATCTTGGTAATCTGAGTGGTAGGGCTTGCGCCTGAGTTGTAGGAGTCTGTTGGGCTCTGAGCTGTAAGATCTGAGGATCTGAGAAAGATAGAAGGAAGTTTTGCCGAATCTAGTATACTGCTAGATATGCGAACGGGGAAAGTGGATGTACTCATCAATTGGGGAACCACTATAAATCACTATGTACTGTGTTGTGTTCTGTGCTGGTATTGATTGTGATAAGATTGCTGTGAATTTAATTGATAAGTTGCCTAAGATTTTAAATTAGACCTATTCACCCCCCCCCCCCCTCTAGGTGATCAGTTGTTCTTGAAATCAAGACTTTCAAGTGGTATCAGAGAGAGGTTCCTCAAGATATACTTAACAGTCTGAGTTGATCTCTAGGGGCAGCAATCAGAAGGCCAAAATGGGTTCAAGTAAGAATCATAAAGAACTTGGATCCATGAAACTTCCCCTTTACAGGAAGGAAACTTTAGGCATCTGGAAGGAAAGGATCAGACTTTTGATGGAAGCATCTGATCCTAGGATATACATAACAGTACAGCAAGGACCCTTCATCCCAATGAAGACATCAGTCCTTGATGCAAATCTGAAGACTCCTAAGCACTATTCTGAGATGACTAAAGATGAAATCATCTTAGCTACATTGGATAAGAGGGCACAAAATATTATTGTTAGTGTCATAGATGACTCAACCTTCCAAAACCTAGTCCACTACAAGACATCTAAGGAGATGTGGGACACACTAGTTATCTATATGGAGGGGACTGAAGAAGTGAGGGAAGACCGGAAGTCTATGCTCAATCAAGAGTATGAAAGCTTCAGCCAGGACAAGTTAGATGGCATTACTGAGTGCTATGAGAAGTTTTTCAGAATTGTGAATGAGCTGATGACATATGGTAGAGTCTTCAGCACTGATGAATTGAATGACAAATTCCTCAGGTATTTAACTAAAGACTGGGACACAAAAATCTTTGCCATCAGAGAAGTGGCAAGACTTGCAGACACTCCACCACCAACCCTGTTTGGAAAGCTGTTGTCTTATGAGATGTAGCTGACTTCTAAAAAGGAGGAGGAGAAAATCAGCAAGCATATAATCAAAGACAAGTTAGTGGCCTTTAAAGCTGAAGCCATAAGGAAGAGAAGGAGAAAGATTCTTTCTCCACCAAGGAGAGTTGCTGATTCTGAATCAGAAAGCTCAAAAACTAGCTCATCAGACTGCCACATTTCAGATAAAGAATTTGCTGCCTTCTCTAGGCAATTTCAGAAATTTATGAAGAAGAAGCACTAGAAAAGCAGGCCATCCTCTTCATCTTATCCCAAGGAAGATTACTACCATTCTTGTCACGGCGTCAAGGCGAACCAAGGCGAGGGCCGGGCGCCATGACGCCTAGGCGACAAGGCGGACGCCTAGGCGATAATAAGGCGAGCTAGTCGCAAGGCGACAATTTTCTTTTTTTAAAAAATTCTGGGAACTCATAGACAGCGGTTATTATTATAACCGCTGTCTATAGTCCCTGAAACCGACTATAGACAGCGGTTATGATAATAACCGCTGTCTATAGTCTCTATAGACAGCGGTTATTATCATAACCGCTGCCTATAGTGACTATAGACAGCGGTTATTATCATAACCGCTGTCTATAGTCGGTTTCAGGGACTATAGACAGCGGTTATGATAATAACCGCTGTCTATTAGTCCAATTTTTTTTTTTTGAGAACGAATGGAGGTTTAACCAATACCATACAGGCATACAGCATGAATAACTGAAGTAATGAATGGTTTACACTGGTATTACCAATACAGCAATGCAGAGCAGTATTACTAAACACAAATTAACAGAAAAGTGAACAATCCAAACAAAAAAACCATAGCTTGAATAATATTTTTTACATAAACTTAAATAATTTTAGATACACCATACATCACATAGAATCATCATCTAGTAAATTGTCATTTACATTGTTTGTGCTTGGTTGGTTTGTGGTACTCGTCACTTGTCCATAATTATCTTCAATATGTTCATCATCATTGACAAGTACAAAATGATCAAAATCCTCATCCCCTTCAACTATTTGTTGAAGATTAGCTTCAGCTCCACTCCGTAAATTTCGAGCCCCAGTTCCAATAGCTCGCTCTACAGCTTCCCATGTCAGATTATCATCATCAAAAACTAGGGCATCCTCTGGCTTGTTCATCATCCACTCACTACTCCAATCTAGATCATCAAGCACTAAAGGGTTGTAATTTCTTCCCTTTTCACGTCTTTCTTGGAATCGTGCTTGTAGACGACGATTATATTGGATGTATACAAGGTCATTTAGTCTTTCATGCTCCAATCTATTTCTTTTCTTTGTGTGAATCTGAATCAAGATAATTGCAAACTTATTAGTATTTTGGAGAAAAAAAATACTTTTAACAATAACTATTTGTATACTTAGTACTTACAAACTCAAACGTACTCCAGTTGCGCTCACAACTAGAAGAAGAGCAACATAAGCCAAGTATGCGCATTGCTACCTTTGTAAGGTCAACATTTGGTCCTCCGTGCGCACCCCACCAATCCACTAATCATTAATAAGTTAAAACAAATATAAATAATTTAAGAACAAATTAAAATTTTAAAATGTAATCAAATTATCAAAACCTAAAATTAAAATGTAATCAAAACCTACTTGGATTTAAGGTGGTACGTTGCCTGATAGCCATAGGCTTTCCAAAACTATTTCGAGATGCTTTGTAATTAGTGCCTTGCTCTGCAATCTTGTCTTGCAATTCTTGATCGGGCACTAGTCTCGCAATAACATCATTGAAGGCATCTTGGAATTTCCAAGCATCATCCATATGGTTTTCCTCGTATTCAAAATATTTTCCCGGATTTAGGAACAAAGCCGCTCTATATAATTTTTGTTCCATTTGATTGGTCCACCTATTTTCAATAATCTCAATTATCTTTTTATATAATCTCTCTTTATTATCAAAATGTTCTTTGATTTTTTGTTTAGCCTCTTCCATTGCCACATATACTTCCGGCATAGCCGGTCTTTCATCTCCGTCTACTAATCGCAAAACGGCAATTAGTGGCTTTCCTCCTTTCAAGCAATCTCTTACTCCATTCCAAAATACACTTGAAAGTATTATTTCAACAATCTGTTTTCCGGCTTCGGTTTTTGCCAAATTGGCGGTATTCCACGAAGGAGATACAAAGAATAACTTCAACTTCTCTTCATGCTTAAGAAGACTTTGCAAAGTAAGGAATGATGTTGCAAATCTTGTCACCGAATGCCTTACTAGGTCACCACCTATAGTAACTCTTATTGCATCAAGCAAGCGAGTATGCCTATAAATAAAATTTGTGATCATCCTTGCCTTCCTTATCACAGATTTGTTTTGTTGCATCTTGCCTATATCCTCCAACATGAGATCGATGCAATGAGCGGCACAAGGTGTCCAAAATAATGTGGGTCTTCTCTCCATTAAAATTTTACCAGCTGCCTTGTAATTGGAAGCATTGTCAGTGACCACCTACACAACATATTTTGGAAAATATATCAAAACCTTTAGACTATTAATCTTGAAATGTGTAAGAAGAAATTTAGTGAAACAAACCCAAAATATACCTGAACAACGCACTCTGCACCTATCTCTCTAATTTTACTATCAAGCAACTCTGATAGCATGGTAGCATCTTGAATATGAGAGGAAGCATCTACGGAACCCATAAAATAGGTTCCTTCTGGACAGTTGACAAGGAAATTGATCAAATGTCTCCCTCTCCTATCGGTCCAACCATCTGACATTAGAGTGCAACCATATCTTCTCCAATATGCTTGATACTTTGTCTTCATCACCATAACTTTTTCTTTTGTACTTGCTAATAAAGGTACTCTTAAATCATGATAACTAGGGCCCTTATAACCAGGCCCATACTGTCCAACTGCTTCAAGCATGACTTCAAAACTTCGAGCCTTTGCAGCATTGAAAGGAATTCCACATTCGTAGAACCAATCCGCAACATAGCTATCAACTCTCTTCTTCTCTTCAGGAGATCTAAAACATCTCTCAATTGTAGTTTGTGAAGGACCTTTTGCACGTCTATCATCAACTACATCTTCCGGGGCACGCCTCACATGAGCATCCATTGGTCCCCTTTTTTGTGGTAAGTGGATTACTTTTCTCTTTTTGGAACTTGTCCCCGAACTTGGAGTAAATGAAGTCTTAGCTGTAGATAATGCCGGGGATACATTATGTGATCCCGTTGGCTCTCTTTCTTGCTCACTTTCATTGTCATCATCACAAGTCAAATCCACCCTTTCTTTTTTCTTATCATTCAAAGCTGCAAACATCTCGGCTGCTATTTCAGAAGTGGTCTTGAAACACTTCGATACGTCTCCATACCCACCACATAAGTGTTGCTTCAACCTTTTAATACCACCTTTAATTAATCTATCACATAAATTGCATTTGACTGTATTTTTATCTTTTATATCAGGCCAATGTCCATACTTCCATCCAGGATCATTTGACTTTGCTTTTCTTTTAGGATCCGTTTTTGGATCAAGTTCATTGCTATCAATGGATGGAGCAAGACTGTTGTTGTTTTGGTCTTCCATCTAGCAAAAATAAGACCTATAAAATGCAAAATTAGTCTACTACACAACTTCACAAATCACCATTCACAAATCACAATTCACAAGGCCATTCATGTAGCACAATTAGTAATGTAGCACAAGATTAAAGAATTAAAGACCAAGCAAATTTACAAAAATATGATTCATGTACACTATTCATTTACCAATCTACATACACTAAACTATACACAAACATTTGTTCCACACAAGCATGAATTCAAGAAACACGATTCATGTATCACAATTAGTCATTATATAATCACAAATCATATTTCTAATAGTATCAATTTTTTCCTGAGAAAATTGCGTCACTCCATCATAGATCTGCAATAAAAACAAATAATTTGTTAAAAACTTAAAATCAATTGAAAATAACTATTATCATTTACCAATCTACATACACTAAACTAACCATGGATGGCAGATGCAAACTTTTAAGAGCATCAACAATGTCAATCATGTAACACATGATATAATACCCACATTGAATGTTATCTGGTTGTTTGGGGCACTAAAAAAATAAACAATTGATAAGTATTTTAATTAAACATCATATTTACAATTATACATATAGACTATAGCTTACCGGTTTCCAACTTAAAACTTTTGGTTTTAAAAATTTGATTTGCCGATCTTTTGCCAAATCCTTAATTGCACTTTAGAAAATATCGAAATGAATAGTTAATACTTAATAGTTATGAATTTCAAATAAAAAAATAACTAAAAATTAATTAATAAAATTACCTTGTAATGACATTTTTAATATCATCACGAATGTCAGCATTTAGGGGATCCAGCCAATAAATGGTATTATTAGTGTAATCTAGTATAGCCAACATCCAATGTTCTCTGTAAAATAATTGGAAGAATTAATAATTTAGTGGCAAGTAAAAATAACAATTATCCTTGAAATTTGATAATTCATAATTAGTTACTTACAATCTATGATAAGGCAAAAATAATAAAGAGTCCACTTGGAGTTGACTTAGCCTGCGTTTTAGATCCAATGCTCGAGTTTTTGAATGTTGCTTGGCATACTTATCATCAATAGCAAAAATGGCTGTGGGATTATGAAAATATACACTTCTCTTGTATGTATATTTCTTTAATTGTGAATCTATGTACCTGTACAAAAACATGTAATTTCAAAATCAACGGAAATGTTAAAAAGAAATCTTAATTTCATAATATTTGATACTCGGTACTCACTAGTCACTACTCACCCAATACATGCTAGTATGATGTTAACTCCAATTCTTTCCATGTTTAAAAAATCGTACAACTCTGTACTTTCAAAGAACGTAGTTGTTGATTCAGCAGACCCAAATACTTCTGGATCAAATACTAGCGATATTGGTTTATTTTCTTTTTCCATCATAGTTATGAAATTGGGTAACATAACCATCGATCCATTTGTAATCTGTGGAAATCAAACAATTAACATTGAATTTATTCATTGCTTACGTTAAGGTCAAACCGTCAAAAATAATAATTATAAATTTAAATACCGGAGAAGATAAACTCCCATGTAATGTCTCAGGTTCATTTGACCCTACAGGCTCCGGCTGACAAAAAAAAAAATTAACACTTGTGGATAATGGAGATCAAGACATTTGATAAAATTATATAATTAAACATAGGAATACGGTAATACCTGAGAAAATGCAGCAAAAGATTCATGTGGAGGTGCAAGGGCAACACTTGTGGACATATGCGTTCCAGTGCCAGCACTAATCATACGCATAAGTTGTTCAATTTGATTTTTCATATTGTTCATCTCTTCTTGCTGCGCTTGTTTGTCTTTGGCCCACAATTCTTGTTGTTGGTTCCATGATTGTTGTTGCTGGTTCCACGCTTGTTGTTGTTGGCTCAACCTTTCTTGGACTATAGCTTCCACGTCTTCAATTCTAGTTACTGATCTATCACGCCTATCATTCTTGAAATAACTTTTAATCGTGCTAAATTTTCCACCAGCTCTAACTCTACCCGGATGTTCATTGCCTAAAACAGTAGAAAGGATGTCATTCCTTGATTCCCTTCCAGATGATTCAGCACTCTGAGACTCTTGGCTTGAAAACTCATCCTAAGCAAAACAGAAGCAATTCAGCAATCAGCAATATTGCAAAATATAAAATAAATTAATGATACATAAATAATTAAATACATTTAAACTTACAATTTTGGATGCCAACTCAGCTGCATCTTTATTAATGAATTCGCCAGTCTTTCTTTTATGACCGGCTTTCCATAACTCAGCACGAGAAATTGGTGCAGTTGCACCTTGTTCAACCTTGACAAAAATTGAAAAAAAATTATCATTTAAATTATTTTGAAATCATACTTATACAATAAATAATTGGAGAGATAATAAGAGAAAAAATACCATTTTTTTTTGTAATCCAGAATAACCCATTCTGGAAGTAGTATGAAAAGTTTTTTGTGCTTTTGCTCTCTCTGTGTTAATCTTACTTTTCTCCTACATACAATTTTGGAAAAAACTTAATATCTAGATTGCTAATATTATAAATAAATGATATAAAGCATTGAATTTAATAAGAAGTAAGAAGTAAGAACAAAACCATAGATTCTGGAGTGGTGCGATGGTCGACAAAGATTCTCCAGTCTTCAGGAGTAATAAAGTTATACATGACAGGTACATTGTACCGATGCTCCAAATCAACATCTTTTACATAAGTGACAAAAAGTTTGGATTTCCAAGACCTCCAACTCTCACCCATGCTTTTCATTAATACATTTCGCAGACCACTAATATTATCAAAATAAATCTGAAAATAATAGAGAATATTCATTAAAAAACAACTAAAAAAACAATCATGTAAAAAGTAATCAAGAATCACTAATGAAAAAAAGTACGTACATTTAATTCATCCCACAGTTGATCTTTAAGTTGCTTATCAACTTCCTTCCATTGAGTATATGTAATAGGGACATAAGATCTCACAAGAGAACCCATATAACTCATCAATTTATGTGTTTCAGGCCCGGGAATAATTTGGCCATCATCATCCAAGGGAATCATAAGCTTCCTCCCCTCAAGCCTTAGCTTATTCAATTCATTCAATTTAGTATAGCCTCTAGTTGACTTTGACGAAGATCCTTTATCGGCCATTTTCTGTAATAAGAAAGCCCTAAAAAACCCTAAACCCTAAATTCATAGCAAATCTAAAGAATGCTCACTATTGAAGACTAGAGTACTACAAAAGTAAGAAGAAACACAACTACCACACAATAAACTACAACTAATGGATAATGGCCATTCACAAATCATAATCACACTCACATATTCACAAAAAAAAAGTTAAATATGCATCTTAGTGATCAACAAACACAACAAATATTTGTAATATATATACCTCAACGAGATGTATACCTTAACGATTACAATGCTAAATGTAAATATAGGACTAAAATGCTAAATAAGAAGCACAATACACAACAAACAAAATATCTCAACAAAGTCAAAAATCAAAACTAAAAGCAAATGTGATCAAAAATTTCTAAGATATATACCTAAACGAGAAGTTTCGAAGCGGAATCGAGGGATCAAAGCCTTAGGGTTTTTCGCACAGCACAGCGGCAGTAAGAACAAAAGGGTCGGGGTAAAAAAAAATTTACGGCCGAGCAGCTTATATTGAATGCATAGACAGCGGTTATATTGAATAACCGCTGTCTATTCTCCCCATAGACAGCGGTTAATTATATAACCGCTGTCTATTTCTCCCAGGATTGTAGAATAGACAGCGGTTCTTCAGTAAACCGCTGTCTATGCTATCCTAACCTAGCATAGACAGCGGTTTTTTGAATAACCGCTGTCTATTATAGCATAGACCGCGGTTATTACAAAAACCGCTGTCTATGCTAGGTTAGGATAGCATAGACAGCGGTTTTTGTAATAACCGCTGTCTATGCTGCCCTGCAGGGGAATAGACAGCGGTTTCTAGAATAACCGCTGTCTATTCCCCTTTTTTTAAAAAAAAAAAGGCGCCCAACGCCTTGTTTGCAATTGGGCGCCTGGACGCCTAGGCGTCGCCTAGGCGACGCCTAGGCGACGCCATGACAAGAATGATTACTACAAGGGCAAGAAGGAATCTTCTAAAGAGGATAGGTATGGCTCTAAACCAAGTAAACATACTTCCTCTAAAGTGGTGTGTTATTGTTGCAGCAAGTCAGGGCATGTCATAGTTTACTGCCCTGTCAAAAGAAAGGATGTTGGTGGAAAGAAGGAACATCAGTAGAAGGGTAAGAAGGAGAAGTACTTTATTCCCAAGAAGCAAAAGAGTTGGACTGACTCCTCATCATCAGAGTCAGAAGAGGTAGATGAAGCTGAAGCCTACATTGGGCTATTTACTGTTGAAGAAGAATCTGTAGAAGCAAACTTATTAGAGATGTTGGATGAAATCACTGGAGAAGCTGATGATGCTGCCAAATCTGAAGAAGGAGAAGAAGTCAGCCATTGCCTTAGCCTGATGGCTTTGACTGAGGAAGGACCCAACCAGGAGCAGCCTGGCACTAGTAAGGTACATTCTACACTTTCTGTGTCAGATTATGTAACTAGTCAAGAATCAAAAACATCTGCATCAAGAGATGAAGATAGTTTTGAATCTAAAGGTGATGTCAATCAATTGATTGATTATTATGGTGAACTCCTACAAGAACTGAAGAGAAGCAGGCTCCTAGCCAAAAGAAATAGGCTGAGGAGATTGCATCTCTGAAGCTGGCTATTTCAGACTCTGCAAACATGCTGAACCTGAAGATAAAATAAGTCAGCAAGCTTTAAAAAATCACTATTATTCAGATGGGCACAATCACCTTCAAAAATAACCACATTAGAAATCTTGAAGGTAAACTCCAAAAGGAGAAGGAGCTAGTGGCTAAGTTCTCAAAGTCATGTTCAGTATTTCCTTTGATTGATTCCTTCAAATCCCAAAAGGGTAATAAGGAGTTAGGCTTCAAGGGAGAACTAGAGCTGCATATTCCAAAAGGAAGGGCAAAGCTCCAGTGCAGCCACTAGCCTCCAAGCCTCCAATTCCTTGTAGGAAAGTTTTGCTACCATCTAATAAGGTATGGCCATGAGAGCATTTATGGTCACTGGGAGTATGGTATTAGGAATGGCAAGGGTGTTAGTGCCTACAAGGCAGCCCATGAAGAAATCCAAATGGCCCATCCTGGATCATTTGTGTTTGGTTTACTAGCCCCAACACTCAAAAATAAGGATGCAGCTCATTCTCAAAGTATGACAGTCCACAATCAGAATAAAGGAAAGTCTGTAAGCACGCCAGACTTTGGTATATCTGAAGCTATCAGGAGCTTGCACTCTGAAAAGAAGGCAACTGTTGATAGGGTCCAAGATATCCCTAGTACCTCTGCTGCCAGACAAATCCCAAATCAGGTTGTGGCTGGAATACTTAAGAAACAGGTTGATGTACCTGCTAGAATGAGAGTTGTTGACTGTTATGCTATAAAGCCAGCCCTTAAAAGAAGGTACAATATTTATGAGTGCCGGTGTTGTGTCAAAGTGTGCTACTTTGATATTGATTGCTGGCATAATAAGAGTGTCCAAAGATATAATGCCAGCTTTGATGCAGCGCCACCGCTAATTGATGATGACCCGGTTGTCAAGGCGCTACGGCATAAAGATCTTAGATGTCGTGATGACGCTGAAGGAAGTGCACGTTACAACCTCCGCCTGCGGCGTGCTCGAACCGCCATGAAAAATTAGCTTTAATTATCTTATTTCGTGAACTCTATTTTTATATTTTTAGAATATAAAATTATCCAATGTTTAAGTGATAATTTTATATTCATGGCATGTTTTATTTCTTTAATTTAAATAATTTTATTTTGGGTGTGCACTTAGCCATTCGGGTGGATGAGATTACATCTCCATCATGAAGGGTTAAGGCTTATTGTAATCTCCTATTTAAGGAGGTGTTTATGAGGAATCAAGCATTGAAGAATTAAAACCTAAAATTTCCCCTCCAAGTGAAATTTCGGCCAAGGCTCTCATCTAGCCGCCGCCCCCTCCCCTTGTGTGGTGTGAAGCCGCCGCCCCCGTGCTCCCTCCATCCGCGCGGTGCGATTCCGGCGTGGCTTCCTTGGTGCGACTCCGCGGAAGAAGGTTGCAAACCCTTCGGTGTGACGCCGGCGGATCCGTGGAGAGAGTGATTCTCCTACAGTTATCTTGTGTGAAACGCTTTCCGGTTGGGTAATCTCTTCCCTCTCCCTTGTGTGATTCTCTTCTTTAGTTGTAGTGGTTTCGCGCTCGTTTTCTCCGGATCTTTAATTTAATCGCTACAAGTTTTGAATCGAAATCGCCGTTGCAAGGCTTTTTAATTCCGGATCGGGTGGATCATATTTGCTTGAGCGGATCTTGGCCTATAGCCTTGGTCTTGCTCTCTAAAAGGAGTGGCAACCTTTGTGTTTTCTTGGGGAATACTCCGACTCAAATTTTCGATCGTTGTTTTCGAGTCGACCATTCCTCCTTTGTTATTTGCGCAGCGTTCTTGCGACGAGAACTATTGTGGGCGATAGGTGTTGTGTAGGTGCGGTAGATCTACGACGTGTAGTGCGTAGGAAAGCGTTTGTTTCGTGGAGATCTCCGACTCGGGACGCACCCTACACCAATTTGGTATCAGAGGCGGTCGTTTCAACTTCCACGTTGCAAACATCCTCTCTGTGTTCTTCGTTGGTTGATCTGAACTTTCAAAGATCTGAAATTTTCGGATTGGTCTGCGTTTAGTAAATCCCTTGGAATTTTAAAACTTGTCAAAAAAATCTGAAAAAAATTCTGTAGCTTCCTGCACTTATTTCCAGCAACATTAAAACAGAAAATTTTTTGATTCAGCCTCGTTAGGTCAGCCTGCAAATTGGAACATCGTAATTCTATTCAGGTGGTCTGCAAATAGCGGACTGAAATCTTTATTTTTCAGCAAAATTTCAAAAAAAAAATTAACGATTTACGTGTTATTCACATCAAGCTTTTATAAAAATATTTTATTTTCAGTCTTTCATAATTTTCTGGGTCTTGCATGCGCACTAGGCTAGGCACAGAGTATACGGCGCTGTCTACGTCTAGGATGGCTGAGAACGGGCATGAGCTTCACAACGCTGAAGCGATCGCAGGTCTACGTAATGATATGACGGAGCTTAGGGCTACATTAGCACAGATTTTACAAAATCAAGCTAGGCCACCCCCACAACCCGCTAATGTTGAGTTGCCCCGCCGGCGCCAACACATCTCCGATTCGGATTCTGATGGGGACTCCCCATGAGTACCCCCTCGAGGCCGTCGCCACGAGCGAGAGTTTGACATTACTAGGGCCTTCAAGATTGATGCCCCCACTTTCGACGGCATGGGAGATCCACAGAACTTCCTTACTTGGATAGTGGACATGGAATGTTACTACGACTGGCACCATCTCACGGACCCCCAAAAGGTCCAAGTTGCCAGGATGAAGTTGACAGGCCGTGCCAAAACTTATTGGCTAAATGAAGAGCGTAGGCTAGGGGCTGGAGACGGAAACCCAATTATTGGGTGGACCGTAATGAAGAATTTGTTGACCGATCAGTACGTTCCCGCGTACCATCGGACACAGATGTTTGACGAGCTTGCCACCCTACGGCAGGGCTCAAATTCAGTAGCGGAGTATATGGGAGAACTGAAGGACCGAATGGTGCGTTGTGATCTGAAGGAAATCTCCGAGGTTACCCTTTCTAGATTCCATAAGGGGCTTCAACCCGATATTCAGCGGAAGCTCTTACGTTATGGCCACACAGATCTAAACACGACATTCAATGCCGCCCTCGACATTGAGAAACACTTAGCATCTAAGGCCCACTCCCAGTATTCCCATACGAAGGGAAAATCCACCACCGGAGCTTCGTCCTCCACATATCAGGACAAAGGGAAATTCCGGTCCGCCGAGTCCAAGTCTGTTGTGATCACTGCTAGGAACACTAAGAACCCTGCGAGCGAACGTATTCCCATCAGAAAGGTTAGCAAGACTAATGCTACATGTTACTCTTGTGGCATTCAAGGTCACTACGCCTTCGAATGCCCAACAAAAACTAAAGCCATAGCCTTGTTAGAGTCGACGACCGATTTTACGGATTATGTTTTTGAGGCTGCTGAGGAGAGCGACCCAGAAGGGGTCCCAAGTGACTTAGAGGACGATCACCCCCTTATGGTGATGCGTTGTATCTTGACCACTCCTCTTCCATTAGATGATTGGAAGAGGACGAGCATATTTTCGCTGATTTTTAAGAGTGGCGAGAAGCTTTGCAAGCTGATTATTGATAGTGGTAGTTGTGTGAATGTCGTATCTGAGAACGCCATTGCACGTATGTCCTTGACCACGGAACCACACCCGACCCCATATCAGGTCGCTTGGATCAATAAGATCTCTGTACCCGTTACCAAGCGATGTCTGGTTCCACTCTCATTCAAATCCTACATTGATGAGGTGTGGTGTGATGTCCTTCCGATGGACGCTTGACATGTGTTGTTAGGCCGCCCTTGGCTATATGACCGTGATATTACTCATTTTGGTAGAGCCAACACTTATGAATTCAAATTCAATGGCAAAACCATCACCTTGAGACCGACCATCCCAAAGGAGCCCGTAGTCTTGGCTAAGGAAACCACTATCCCGGTAGAATGGAAAACGTTGAATCTAGTTGGTAGGAAAGAGTTTGAGAGAGATCCATTCCTTGATGGAATTATGTATGCGCTAGTCCTCCTAAGTGCGAAGCCCAATTCTAGCATTTTGGATGAGTTACCTAGTGAGTTACGGGTACTATTGGATGAGTATAGGGACGTGTACCCGGATGAGTTGCCGCCCACGTTACCCCCGCTTAGGATTATCCAGCATGCGATAGACCTCATCCCGGGGTCTTCCTTGCCAAATCAGCCCCATTATCGACTCCACCCCGCAGCTCACCTGGAGTTGCAGTCCCAAATAGAGGGCTTACTGGAGAAGGGTTTTATTAGGACTAGTATGAGTCCATGTGTTGTACCAGCCCTACTTGCCCCCAAGAAGGATGGTACATAGAGGATGTGCGTTGATAGCCGGGCTATCAACAAAATCACCATCAAGTATAGGTTCCCCATTCCTCGCCTAGATGATTTGTTGGATGTCTTGTCTGGAGCCACCGTATTCTCCAAATTAGATCTTCGGAGTGGCTATCACCAGATTAGGATACGAGAGGGCGACGAGTGGAAGACGGCATTTAAGTCGAAGGATGGACTGTACGAATGGCTTGTGATGCCCTTTGGGTTATCCAATGCCCCTAGTATCTTCTCCCGAATGATGACACATGTCTTTCAGCCATTCATGGGGAATTTCGTTGTCGTTTACTTTGACGATATACTGATTTATAGCACCTCTACTACTGAGCACATCTCCCACATGAGAGTGATCCTTTCCACCCTGCGGAAGGAGACTTAATTTCTCAATCTTAATAAATGCACTTTCAATGCCTCGGAGGTAGAGTTCTTAGGTTATATAGTCGGTTCTAAGGGTATTCGAGTTGATCCGGGCAAGGTTCAGGTCATTAAGGACTGGCCTGTGCCAACCACCCTACGTGAGGTACGTAGTTTCCATGGGTTAGCCACGTTTTATCGACATTTCATACGAGACTTCAGTAGTATTATGGCGCCTATCACCGACTGTATGAAGAAGGGAGAGTTTACATGGACGAAGTCCGCCACCTATGCTTTTGAACGAATAAAGGAGCTTATGACTGAGGCACCTGTCTTACGTCTACCTGACTTTACTAAAGTCTTTGAGCTCACATGTGATGTGTCTGGGGTAGGGATTGGAGGTGTCTTAAGCCAGGAGGGCCATCCCGTTAGTTATTTTAGCGAGAAGTTATCCGGCCCTAAGCTGAACTATTCAAATTACGATAGGGAATTTTATGTTGTAGTCCGATGTCTACACCATTGGATGCACTATCTCCTCTCCAAGGAGTTTGTGATCTTCTCCGATCATGAGGCTTTACGTTTCATCAACGGCCAGCATAAGATCAGCCCACGACACGCTAAGTGGGTAGCTTTCTTACAAGGTTACACGTTTAATCTCAAGCACCTTAAGGGAGCTAATAACCGAGTCGCAGACGCCGTTAGTCGTCTTACTATTTTACTCACCTCTATGGAAGTACATGTTGTAGGATTTGAGCGGATTAAGGATGAGTACGCTACGTGTCCTGACTTCCAGGACTTTTATTTATCTTCCCAGGATAGTTCCCCCACTACGATATCTGCATACGTTATCAAGGACGGTTACCTATTTAGGAACGGGAAGCTATGTATCCTGCAGTGATCGTTACGACTACATATTATATGGGAATTGCATAGCGGAGGGTTGAGTGGCCACTTCGGTAGAGATAAGACCATTACGCTAGTCGAGGACAAATTCTATTGGCCAAAACTGAAGGTAATGGTGGGGCAGGCAGTGAGTAGCTGCCGCACGTATCAGGTGTCTAAGGGAAGTAAAACCAACGTTGGATTATATATTCCCTTGCCTATTCCATCCATGCCTTGGGTAGACGTTAGTATGGATTTTGTATTAGGCCTCCCCATTACTCTACGCCGTCACGACTCAGTTTTTGTAGTGGTGGATAGGTTTTCAAAAATGGCTTATTTCATCCCATGCAGTAGGACAAACGATGCGTCTCACGTTGCTAAACTATATTTTAAGGAAGTCGTTAGTCACCGTGGAGTGCCAAAGACCATAGTATCGGATAGGGACGTAAAATTCACTAGTTATTTTTGGAAAACTCTTTGGATTTTAATGGGAACGAAATTATTGTTTTCCTCTGCCTATCACCCCCAAACTGATGGGCAGACGAAAGTGGTTAATCGGAGCTTAGGAAATTTGTTACGATGCCTTGTGAGTGATCACAAGAGCACTTGGGATCTTCTCCTTCCCCATGCCCAATTAGCCTACAATAACTCCAGGAATAGGTCTACGGGTCTGTCCCCGAATGAGATTGTCCACGGGTATAAGGCTCTTGTGCCTCTTGACTTGGTGTCGTTGCCCCCAACGTACAAGGCAAGTCAGTTTGCACAATCCTTCACCCAACACATCCATGATTTACACGCACGTATACATGCCACTTTGACCATGCAATACGACTCATATCAAGTGCACGCTAATTTACATCGGAGAGTATCAAACTTCAAAATTGGCGATCTAGTTTTAGTCTGTTTGGTTCCCGAACGCTTGCAAACTGGCACCGTTAAAAAGTTAGCACCAAAGCGCGCCGGCCCTTTTCGGATTATTAAAAAGTTAGGTGACAACGCTTTCGTTTTGGACTTGCTTGCTGATTGGGGGATTTCCCCCATTTTTAACGTTTCGGATTTAACGATGTTTGTGTCACCACCACAAGAGTTGATTTCTTTGTCGTCTTCTTCTCCCACTCAAAATTCTGATGGGTTGGGGAGTGGTAGTTAGGATGATCTCTCTCTTTCGGTCCCCGCAGGTATAACATCAGATGGTATGTTGCCTTCTTTTACTCCTACTGCTGACATGTTTCCCAGGTTTCCCAGGACATTCCTCACTCCAGATATGATACTTGCTGCGGAACCGTTCACTACTCCGGATGGTACTACTTGCCGCTTTCTGGTCCGTTGGCGTGACCGCCCCCCTTCGGACGACTCTTGGGTACTCGCGATAGAGCTTCAACGTTTGGATACCGAGCTTCTCCGCCGCTATCTCTCCACTCACGCATCAGAGATACGTGATTTTGAGTGGGGGAGGATTGATGCAGCGCCGCCGCTAATTGATGATGACCCGGTTGCCGAGGCGCTACGGCATAAAGATCTTAGACGTCGTGATGACGCTGAAGGAAGTGCACGTTACAACCTCCGCCCGCGGCGTGCTCGAACCGCCATGAAAAATTAGCTTTAATTATCTTATTTCGTGAACTCTATATTTATATTTTTAGAATATAAAATTATCCAATGTTTAAGTGATAATTTTATATTCATGGCATGTTTTATTTCTTTAATTTAAACAATTTTATTTTTGGTGTGCACTTAGCCATTCGGGTGGATGAGATTACATCTCCATCATGAAGGGTTAAGGCTTATTGTAATCTCCTATTTAAGGAGGTGTTTATGAGGAATCAAGCATTGAAGAATTAAAACCTAAAATTTCCCCTCCAAGTGAAATTTCGGCCAAGGCTCTCATCTAGCCGCCGCCCCCTCCCCTTGTGTGGTGTGAAGCCGCCGCCCCCTTGCTCCCTCCATCCACACGGTGCGACTCCAGCGTGGCTTCCTTGGTGCGACTCTACGGAAGAAGGTTGCAAACCCTTCGGTGTGACGCCGGCGGATCCGTGGAGAGAGTGATTCTCCCACAGTTATCTTGTGTGAAACGCTTTCCGGTTGGGTAATCTCTTCCCTCTCCCTTGTGTGATTCTCTTCTTTAGTTGTGGTGGTTTCGCGCTCGTTTTCTCCGGATCTTTAATTTAATCGCTACAAGTTTTGAATCGAAATCGTCGTTGCAAGGCTTTTTAATTCCGGATCGGGTGGATCCTATTTGCTTGAGCGGATCTTGGCCTATAGCCTTGGTCTTGCTCTCTAAAAGGAGTGGCAACCTTTGTGTTTTCTTGGGGAATACTCCGACTCAAATTTCTGATCGTTGTTTTCGAGTCGACCATTCCTCCTTTGTTATTTGTGCAGCGTTCTTGCGACGAGAACTATTATGGGCGATAGGTGCTGTGTAGGTGCGGTAGATCTACGACGTGTAGTGCGTATGAAAGCGTTAGTTTCGTGGAGATCTCCGACTCGGGACGCACCCTACACCAAGCTTACCTTCAGAAGAGTTGTAGGTAGGACGGCTCAATTTCAGACTAACCTGCACCTAGGACCCAATAAGAATTGGGGTCCTAAGGAAAGATGATTTATTTGTTGCAGGTAAGTCCATGTGGCCATACCCCTATATGGTACTTGGACAGTGGATGTTCCAGGCACATAACTGGAACAAGGAGCCATTTGAAGGAGTATACTCCAGTTGAAAATGCACCCAATGTCATTTTTTGTGGTTCAGAAAGAGGAGTAACAAAAGGGTTTGGTAAGATATCTAATGCATAATCATTATCACACAAGTAGCTTATATGAAAGGTTTGCAACACAACCTGATAAGCATAAGTCAACTATGTGATCTTGGCTATGAAATTTCCTTCCTCAAGGATGAGTGCTAAATTAGGAGGTCAAGTGACCAAGGGGTCATCTTGACAGGCACTAGTAGAGGAAATGTCATATGTATCATCTTTGTTTGTGAGAGTAAGGACACTCCTATATGCCTAGTTGCAGATGAGAAAGCTTCGCATTGTGTCAAATTGCGCAAGAGGCTAGCTCATCTAAATTACAAGAACATAGGCAAACTCTTTAGTGAAGAGTTAGTGAGAAATGGTCCTAAGGTGAAGTGCATCAAGGAGGGTATCTGCTCAGCATGCTAAAAGGGCAAGCAGACCAGGACCTCCTTCCAGAACCTTGATACCAAAGACTCAGTAAGGTGTTTATACCTCCTACATATGGATCTATTTGGTCCTATGCCAGTTCATAGTCTAGGTAGGAAAGTCTACACCCTTGTGGTTGTTGATGACTTTTCAATATTTGCCTGGGTGTTCTATCTAAAGAAGAAATCTGAAACCCCAGATGTCTTCCAGACATTTGTTAGGCAAATTCAGATTGAACTTAACAGTACTGTGGTCAAAATCAGAAGTGACCATAGGACTAAGTTTCGGTCTGAATGCATGACAAGATTCTGTGAAGGGCTTGGGATTCAGCAATATTTCTCCTCTCCTAGAAAACCCCAGCAAAATTGGATTGCTGAGAGGAAAAACATAACTCTCATAGAGGCCGGTAGAACCTTATTAAGTGACACATTACTCCCAGAATATTTCTGGGCTGAGGCAGTAAACACTGCAGAGTACAAGGAAGATAAAAAAAAGTACCACTAGTACATGTCAATTCCTAGGTGGAAGACTGGTGTCAAGGAGCAGTAAGAAGCGGACTATTGTTGATATCTCCACTACAGAGTCAGAGTATATTGCAGCAGGTGGCTGCTATGCTCAATTGATGTGGATACAGCATCAACTTGAAGACTATGACTTTAAAATAAGTAGAACTCCTCTATATTGTGATTCTACTAGTATCATTTCTATTGCTACGAATCCTATCTCACACAGCAAGACTAAGCACATAGAAATTAAGTATCATTTTATTAGGGAGCATGTTAAGAAAGAATACATTTGCCTAGAGTTTGTCTCCACTGACAAGCAAGTGGCTTATATCTTCACTAAGTCACTAGATGAATCCAAGTTCAACACCTTAAAAATTTATTTGAGTATGTTGAACTTAGAATAGCTTCAAGTACTCCCTAAGTTATTATGCTTGGTATAGGTATGTTCTTTTTGCAGGTGTTACAAACCTAGTGGAAAGCAAGATGAGAGAAGATGCTTCTTCTCTAGTTGTATCAGCAGCTGCAGGACTAGAGGCTTTCAAGTAGCCTTTTCTAGTGGTGTAGAGAATTTCCAGTGATACTGAATTTCAAGTGTTGTCAAGTGGTTTCAAGTGGTATCAAGGGATATATAAGTCAGCCCTGTATAAGGGGCATGTTGGCAGCTGCAATCCTGGCTTCATTTATATTAGCTAGGGGGAGAACACAAGGGGATAAAAAGACTTGATGCTCCTTCCAAACTATCTGAAGAGGTCAAAAAGGGGGAGAGATAGAGGTCATGTTTACCTTGAGAGATAGAGGTCATGTTTACCTTTGGTCGATCAAGCTCAGGGGGGAGAGATAGAAGTTGACTATCAGAAAGGATCAAGCTCCTTCATGGCAGAAACACAAGGGGAGAAAGTCATGGGGAGACCAGATTGATCAAGCAAGAAAGGATCTAGTTAAGAGATAATCCTCTAAGGTGTAACTCACCCTGGAGAAATCCAGGGGGAGTAGGAAAAATTCATTTCACTGAATTTAATATGAATATGCTTTTATTTCCTGTGTAATGTGTATCTCATTGACTAAGGTAATTGATCAGTGGTTTAGACATCTTCAAATAGGGGGAGATTGTTGGGTCCATTGATCCCAATGGCCCTGATTTGATGATCTCAACCATATCAATAAGATAGATATAGTTGTTTTTGATGTATGGTTAAGTTCATATATACAGGTTAGTCTTTGTCATAATGATTGGACAGCTAGTTCAAGAGACAATGATAGGTGGACTCAAGATGGAGCTGGAAACTCAGAAAACTACCTAAGTCCAAAAGCATTGAGTGAGGAAGCTCACTCAACTATATTCAGCTAATAGTGCTGAGAGAAGACAGGCAGTCAAAGCTGACAGTATTGCAAATCCAGAAAACTACCTAAGTCCAAAAGCGTTGAGTGAGGCAAGCTCACTCAACGCCATTCAGCTGATAGTGTTAAGAGAAGGCAAGCAGTCAAAGCTGACAGTTTTGCAAATCCATAAAATTAGCTAAGTCCAGAAGCGTTGAGTGAGCTCAACTCACTCAATGTCATATAGCGAGAAGTGTTGAGTCAAGGTTATCCTGTCATAGCCTTACTATGAAGAATACAAAAAATCAGCTAAGTCTAGATGCATTGAATGAACTCAACGCTCTCAGCACTCTCAACGCTCTCAACCCCATCATGCAAAGATGATGAATCTAGCAAGTTTCTAAGTATAAAAATCGCTGTGTCTACTATTCGTCGAGCCGAGCTTAGCTTTTGTCGACTGGAGTTAAGAGTTCGTCGATCTCAGCTTTCACCTATAAGAAGGACTCATCTATCAATTTTAATCGACTGGAGTTCAGAGTTCGTCGACCAGTGTTCAGATTTCGTCGATCTCAGCCATCACCTGAAGAAAGAACTGGGCTGAGAGAATTCGTCGATCTCAGCTTCACTGTTTCGTCAAGCTGAGTTTAGGTTTCGTCGAACTGAGCTTGAAGTTCGTCGACCTCAACCTTCACCTGATGAAAGAACTATGCTGAGAGAATTCGTCGATCTCAGCATCACTGTTTCGTCAAGCTGAGCTCAAAGTTTATCGAGCTGAGCTTGAAGTTTGTCGAACACGGGATTTCAGAAAAGTTAGGTTATTTTGGCTAAGTAAAGAATGATGCTGACTCGGCAAAGTAAATAAGTCAACAAAGTTCAGATTTGATGCAAATCGACATTAACGTCGTTGTCAGTCTAAAGTGGATCTCAAGTTAATAAAGCTGACGTTTTAACCACCGTTAAAACTGAGACATGTGTCGATCATCTCGCCAATGTTACGGGTTTATAAATAGCAGAAGAGATTTAGATCTAAAAAGAATGATTGGATGAATTTCTGATTAACATTCTGAAAAAATGAGGAGCGAAGTTTGTCGTCTTCATCCGCCATTATTGCAGAAGCCAAGAACCTCAAGTTCAAATCTGAAGGGATTCTGAGTTTGCTGGTGAAATCAACATCCACTCCAACAGGTTCAGAGTAATCCTCTGAGAGAGACGAATCATCCTAGGCGTGCCCTAGCTGAAGTTATCTTCTAGATCCAAGCCGAGCCAGAATCTAAAGATCAATTTGCTTGATCAAAGAAGAAGGAAGGGCCGAAATTTGCTCAGTCCAGATCAGGAGATATTCCTGAAGAAGAAGAAGCAGATTCATCTGCTAGTTGATTCAAGAAAAAGTCGGGCATTATTTCAAGATCGTTGTATCATCTTATTGCTGTGAAGACAGATTTAGGGATGACATCTGCTCGGTCCAGGTAGACAGGCACAGAGAATTTTCTCTAGTGTCTATAATTCATTATCTTGAATATTTATGTGTAAGATTCATTTTGAATCTAAGTAGTAAGGCTAAGGCCTGAGTTGTAAGCCTGTGTTATAAAGGTTAAGGTAGGGAAGGAGTTGCCTGAGTAATAGGTGTGTGGATTCACACTGAGGTAGGGCAGAATTGCCTTAGCTGTAGGAGTGTGGAGTCACTCTGAGGTAGAGTTCTTGGGAAGAACTTGAGTTGTAGGATCTTGGTGATCTGTTTGGTAGGGCTTCCTCCTGAGTTATAGGAGCCGGTTGGGCTCTGAGCTATAATATATGAGGATTTGAGAAGGATAGAAGGAAGTTTGGTCGAATCTAGGATACTGCTAGATAGGAGAAGGAGGAAAGTGGATGTACCCATCATTTGGGGAACCACTATAAGTCACTGTGTACAGTGCTGTGTTCTATGCTGGTATTGATTGTGATAATATTGTTGTGATTTTAATTGATAAGTTGCCTAAGATTTTATATTGGACCTATTCAACCCCCCCCCCCCCTAGGTGATTAGTTGTTCTTGAAATCAAGACTTTTAAGGTTGATACTACAGAGACCTGTTCGCACGGTCTTTAGGATAAGGGACCGTCGCGACCTCTACGTCAGATCCATAAAGCTGCTTTGTGAGAGTCCGCCTGTCAGATGTTCTCTCTTGAATTGACTTATGAGAGACCGCATCGGGCATGGTCATGGACCGGATAGTGTTCGCAGATATCAAAAAATGCCTGCCCAAAATACTACGTGAACTCCTGAAATGGTCGCCTGATAAGCTACCCTCTGTTGCCTGATGCTCTTCTCGGTCGTCGTAAAATTTGAATTAACAATGGGATTTCCACACTAACGAGAGAAATGCCTTGCCGTCATCGCATGAGGGAAGACTGGAAGGGATGATTGTGGCTTTCGATTACACGAACTGTCAGGTTTGCTTCCAGGAGTGTACCATCGGCGCTAGAGCTCTGATTCGCAAAGAGAGCGTTGTCGACTGTTGTTCGCTGCTCTTCAGAAATCTTCTGAAAAATTATGGCTCGAGAATATCTAAAATACTTAACCCTAACCCTGAAATTATATATATATAATCTTCAGTGAACCAGTTCAGCTTAAATAGAAAATACCATAATAAAATTCAAACCAGGTTCAAGGTTTAAGACATGAGAAAGACAGGTCTAACCAATATTGTCTAACAGCCTTTACTGTATCTATCGACTATACCGACTACATCGACTATATCGGCAGGACCATCCAGTCGACAAACTATCAAACAGCTTTGAGACGATTCCATGTAGTCGACAAACCATGCAGTCGACAAACCATGTAGTCGGCAAACCATGTAGTCGATAACCATATAATCGACAAACCATGCATTCAACAAACCAAGCAGTCGATAAACCATGCAGTCGACAAACCATACATTCAACAAACCATGTAGTCGACAAACCTTCTATTCAACAAAGGATTTGTCTCTCTGCACTAGTATCCTATATAAGTTGAACCACCTCGATCAATTATCCAATTTCTTGTACGTTATTATGTGCGCCCTCAAAATCTCATATTACGTTAGCAGTGAGAGTAACTTGTTGATTACTTCTAGATAATAAAGACTCCAACATAGTGATACTACGATTGACCTAACAAGACTTCCTCCTCCACAATGCCAGGACCACCGCATTTTCCTCTTACCGAACATGACACACATGGTTTCTCGTCCTTTCTACTATCCTTTTTTCAAAAGGATGAGATTGAATAGAAGTTCCCCACTATATTGTGACAGGGAATCAACCGCCACATCATCTCCTTATTTTGGTCCATAAGAAGGATAACTTGTGGTGATTTTACGTGGACTACCGCGAGCTGAACGCGTGAACATTGAAGGAGAGGTTACAAATCTCAGATGTTGAGGAGTTGCTCGGTGAGTTGCACGGCACCCGATACTTGTCCAAATTGGATCTTTTCTTGAGGCACTATCAGCTATGCATGGCTCAATTAGATGTGGATAAGATAACCTTCCGCACCCACCATGGACACTTTGTAATGCCCCTAGCCGATACAACATGACAATGTCACGGCTCTGCTCTAGGCAACGCTACTAGGCTGTAGCCCAAGCACCTCAACCCCTCTCCATCCACAGGCGGGTTGTTGGTAGCCACAACCTCCCTTTGATGAGTCAAACTCGATAGTCAAGCGCGCACTACGGGGACTTCCCAGGAGGTCACCCATCCCAGTACTACTCCAGCCCGAGCACGCTTAACTATGGAGTTTTACAACTCCTCATCACCAGTTGAGCTGCATAGTTAAGCGTGCTCGGGCTGGATTTGTACTGGGATGGGTGACCTCCTAGGAAGTCCCTGTGGTGCGCGCTTGACTATTGAGTTTGACTCATCAAAGGTAGGCTGTGGCCACCAACTACCCGCCGGTGAGCTGGAGAGGGGTTGGGGTGCTTGGGCTACAGCCCGGTAACGTCGCCTAGAGCGGAGCCGTGACATTGTCACGTTGGATCGGCTAGGGGCGTTACAATAAAAAATGCATAGTTAAGCGTGCTTGGGCGAGAGTAGTACCAGGATGGGTGACCTCCTGGTAAGTCCACGTACGGCCCAAATTAACTGTCGAGTAAGCTCATCAAAGGGAGGTTGTGGCCACCAACAACCTGCCAGTGGGCTGGAGAGGGGTTGGGGTTCTTGGGCTGCAGCCCGGTAGCGTCGCCTAGAGCGGAGCCGTGACATTATCAGTTGAATCGGCTATGGTCATTACAATAAAAAAAGTGCACTTTTTATTGTAACGACCCTAGGGCGGAGCCGTGGCATTGTCACGTTGGATCGGCTAGGGTCGTTACAATAAAGTTCTTTCAACTCTCATCACCAATTGAGGTGCAGCTCAACTGGTGATGAGGAGTTGAAAAACTCCATAGTTAAGTGTGCTCGGGCAGTAGTAGTACTGGGATGGGTGACCTCTTGGGAAGTCCCCATGGTGCATGCTTGACTATCGAGTTTGACTCATCAAAGGGAAGTTGTGGCCACCAACAACCCGCCGGTGGGCTGGAGAGGGGTTAGGGTGTTTGGGCTGCAGCCCAGTAGTGTCGCCTTGAGCAGAGCCGTGACATTGTCACATTGTATCGGCTAACGCCCATAGCCGATACAACGTGACAATGTCACGGCTCTGCTCTAGGAGATGCTACCGGGCTATAACCCAAGCACCCCAACCCCTATCCATCAACAGGCAGGTTGTTGGTGGCCACAGCCTCCCTTTGTTGAGCAAAACACAATAGTCAAGCGCGCACCACAGGGACTTCCTAGGAGGTCACCCATCTCAGTACTACTCTAGCCCGAGGACGCTTAACTATGGAGTTCTTTCAACTCTCATCACCAATTGAGCTGTAGCTTGACTATCGAGTTTCGTTCATCAAAGGGAGGTTGTGGTAACCAACAACCCGCCTATTGATGGAGAGGGGTTAGGGTGCTTGGCTTGTATCCCGGTAGCATCGCCTAGTGCGGAGCCGTGACATTGTCATGTTGTATCGGCTAGGGGGGTTACAATAAAAAGTGCACTTTTTATTATAACGACCCTAGCCGATCCAACGTGATAATGTCAAGGCTCCGCTCTAGGCGACGTTACCGGGCTGCAGCCTAAGCACCCCAACCCCTCTCCAGCCCATCGGCGGGTTATCGGTAGCAACAGCCTCCCTTTGATGAGTCAAACTTGATAGTCAAGCGCGCACCACGGGGACTTCCCAGGAGGTAACCCAACCCAGTACTACTCCTGCCCGAGCACGCTTAACTATGGAGTTCTTTCAACTCTAAGCCGGTGAAAAGAAAGCTCACAATACAATCCCTCATGCGATGTTGTTGGTGTTACCATGGTGATCATGAAGTGGTCAAACATGTAGTATCACTAACAACACGATATAAGTCTATAGGGTCGCACATAAGATCGTTTGGATAAGTTGGAGGAATGGATTATGTTGGTCTTACTCATATATGATGAGTGAAGGAACAAGCACTTGAAAGCATCGAGTGCGTCGAGACCTCACTACCAAAGCATTGATTGCGTTGAGACCTCACAGCCAAGGCATCGAGTGCGTCGAGGCCTCTCTGCTAAGGCGTTGAGTGCGTTGAGACCTTATAGCTAAGGAGTTGAGTGCATCGATATCTCTAAGCTAAGGCATTGAGTGCGTCAAGACATCTCGTCGATTCGTCGAGCCATCTTATTCATATTCTGGGTCTGCGAATAGCGACGGTTCAAGCCTGTTTATGCTCCTGGGTATATATATATATATATCTGTTTCTTTAGGGTCGGGAGAGCCCGAAACTGACAGAAAGTGTTTCCCAAGTGTTGATCCCGTCGCTCCCGTAAGCCCCAATTCTGGCGCCCGTCACCGCTACCTCTCCTGGTACAGACCTAACAGTCTGTGGAGACGCAGAGGGCTTTCCATCCTCCATCCTGGATCTTGTTTTACAAGGTATCGGTGTTCTCCCCGTTCGTGTGGATTCATGTAAAGTCGCAAATCCATTTGGCATGAACTCACTCGCTGCCCAAGAACTATTCCTGAGCATCTTGATTTATTGCCGACTCAATCCCACTCAGGTATACTCATAATTTATGTTATGCAAACTTCTTGATCAATGTTCATCGCATGATCCAAGTTTCTCTTTAGGGTTTTCTTAAACTTTATTCTGTTGTGCACATTTGATGTGTTATCAAGTAAAGCCCTACAGTGGTATTAGAGGTCAGATTGTTGATGATCATTATTTCAGAAGTTTTCTACATCTAGTGTGTGTAGATTTGAAGATTTAGAAGTGTTCTCAATGCTCAGATATATTCCTTGAGCATCAAATATTGATGTTTTTGAGTGAAATCGGTGGTAGATTTTTAAAAAATTTGTCGGGGCGTTGCCCCACACCACGTAAGGGCTCTACCCCTTGACCCCGCTTGATGATCAGTCAGCAAGACCACTGCTAGCGGCGCTTACCCTTGGACCTTGTTAGGGGCTCTTCCCCTAAACCCCATCAGGGGAACAACCCCTTGGAACCCCATCAGGAGTGCGTGTGATTTTGTTGCATTTTTGTGAATGTGCTCGTTATTGTTAATCGTTATTAAATGTTAATCAATTATTATAAATCTTTAATCCAATATTAAGTTTATGGATGCCTTCCGATGGATGACACTCTTCCTGCCTCGATCGATAAAGTGTGGGCTTGCCAAAGCAAGGTGCATTAATATATCTTGGTAAGGGTGCGAGCGGATAATTCTGATATCCCAATGTCGACATTGGGTCCAACTTAATTGGGTGACCTCAAAGGTTGAGCGTTGTTGCTCTATAGAGACAGGGCGGTCTGGGAGTCTGGCACTGGCGGATTAGAGACTGGGCGATCTGATGGTTTGTCTCGGGTGACTTGGAGACCGGGCGGTCTGGCGGTCTCCTATGGCGGCTTGTTCTCTCCTTCTGGTGGTTGCCGGGCGGTTAGCCTATTCGTCTAACTGCGCGGCCTGTTCGGCTTGTTTCTATTAAAACTGTAATTATTTAGTCTCACATTGCTTATTTGTAATCTCTCTCATCTCCTCCATTCTATAAAAGGGAGGCCATACCTTTGTAATACTCATCTTTTTGGATAACAAAAATTTCAGTTATTCCAATTTTCGGTTTATACTTGTCTGTTCGCATATGGTATCAGAGGACTCGATCTTTTCCACAAGATTCGGTGCCTTCTTCTGACCGCGCGGTTTGCAGCTCTTCGTGCAGTTTGTTCGTGTGGCTTCTCTTCTCTTTGTCGCTGACCTTTGTGTGCACGACCTCTCTTTTTCTTCTATATACGACCTGTTTTCACGGCTGCTCTACTACTTTTCTCCCCGCGATCTCCTTTGATTTGCGCGGCCCTTTTCTATTTGTGTGGTCTCTCCTCTATTCGCACGACCTGCTTGCCTTTCTCGCAAACTCCTTCCAGTTCGCACGGTCCTCTCTATCTCCTATTCGTGCGGCCTTCTCTCTAGCCGTGCGACATCTTTCCCTCTACTTTGCTCTGCTACTTGGCCGTGGCCTTCCTTGCCGCTGGTGCGTTGATACCGTGACCGCTGCAGAATCTTTTCTTTGTCCGTTGCGGCCTTCCTAGTCGTACGTCCTGCTTGCTGTTTACGCGGCTTGTTGATTCTTCTCGTACAGCTTCTTGTCTATCCTTTGTCCACTGCGGCCTTCCTAGCTACACTTCCTGCTCGTTGTTCGCGCGACTTGTTGCTTCTTCTCGCGCAGCTTCTTGTCTTCCCTCCATGACTCTTTCCAGTACCTCAATCACCACCGCTACTCTCGTGGCCAATCCGCCTCCTCCTCCTACTCCTTCCTGGAATCTTGGCACCGTATCCAAACTCATCGGTCCCAACTACTCGGATTAGAGTGTCTCCATCACCTTCCTTCTCCGCACACAATACAAACACCACCATCTCACTGATGACCCACCCCCTCTCAATTACACTGAGTTTGACGAATGGGATGCTAGCGGCGCGCTTGTGCGCACTTTGCTAGCTAATAGCCTTTCGGATGAATGTCTTTCCATCATCCGTCATGATGAGATGGTCAAGATAGCTTGGCTTCATCTTGCTGTTTTGTACTCGAAGGGGGCTTAGATGTCCCGCATCTATACTTTATATGCGGACCTCTTTCCCGTCCTTCTATGTCTCCTATTGCCGCTTATCAACAGGTTCAGGCTCACGGGACTGAGATTCTTCAGAATCGCTCCTTCTCTGCGGATTTGGCCGAACATCACAAGCACTTCCAGGAACTTTTGGCTGTATATTATCTTCTGCGACTTCCTGAGTCCTATGACATGATCCGCTAGCAAATTCTGGGCGAGGCAAACTCTCCTATCTTTGATGCCACTGCTGCACGCATTGCCGCAGTTACCTCTCTACTTCACATCCCCTTCTGTCCTCTCCTTCACCACCGGACAATTATGCTCACCAGACTCAACGGAGTGGCTCTGGTAGCCCCAATCACAAGTCCGGCGGGCGTGGTCCTTCCCGCTTCCTCTTCTCTCATTGTGGCCGCACAGGGCATACCGTGGAACGCTGCTGGATGAAACATCCGCATCTTTACCCCTTTGGTAACTCTTCCACCTCCTCCTCGAAGCTGTCCACTGCAGTGGTCACGTCATCAGGTAGTGCCCACGTGGTTACTCAAGGTAAATGGCTAATAGACTCTGGTGTGACCAATCATATGACCGGCAGTCCTCAGTGCTTTTCTCTCCTAGAAAAACATGATCGGTTGCCCCTGGTTCTCGTTGCTGACAGCTCTCCCTCCCCGTTCCATGAAACGGGAGTGTTTCATGTCACTCCGTCTCTTCTCTTAGAGGACACTCTCTATGTGTCAAAGTTTTCGTGCAATTTATTATCAGTTACCTCTTTGTGCAAGAAACTACAGTGCTCCGTCACATTCACTCCAACTTCTTGTTCTTTTTATGATCTGATCTCCCAACGGACAATTACTACTGGGACTGAGAGTGGAGGCCTCTACTTCCTCGATAATATTTCTGCTCTGTCCGCCTTCTCCTCCTCCTCTACAGATCTTCTATAGTGGCACCTCCTCCTTGGTCATCCTCCCCTACGGCTTCTTCATCCGCTTCTGCCCCACCTTCCTCCACATAGTTCTCCTCTCAACTGCGATGCCTGTCAGCTTGGCAAGCAGCATCGTTCCTCCTTCCCTCTGAATAAAGGTCGTGGCTCTACCCATCTGTTTGATATCATTCACTCTAATGTCTGGGGTCCTGCTCCTACCCTCACCGTTGGTTGGGGTAGTTCTTATTTTGTAACATTTATTAATGACTTTTCAAGATGTACTTGGGTGTATCTCTTATGAGATCGCTCTGAATTATTTAATGTATGGACATCCTTTTATCATTTAATTCAAAATCAGTTTGGTGTTTCAATTAAAGTCTTTCGCTCTGATAACGCTAAAGATTATATTGGTCAAGTTTTTTCATCTTTCTGTATGCAACATGGTATTGTCCATCAAACTAGTTGTGTTTATGCCTCATAAAAAAAAGAAGTAGTGAAACGCAAAAACCATCACCTCCTTAATGTTGCTCGCACTCTAATGCCGCAGATGCAGGTCCCTCGCTCCTATTGGGGCTATGTGGTTCTCATTTCCTGCTATCTCATCAATCGGATTCCCTCAACGGTCAAACCACATTCTCCATTCTCTATCCAGGCAAATAACCTTTTCCTCACCCTCTACGTATCTTTGGGTGCACATCCTTTGTGCACGCTCCCTCCGCCACCCGTTACAAACTTTCCCCTCGCTCCACCAAATGTGTTTTTCTAGGGTACTCTACCACCCTGAAGGACTATTGGTGTTTTGACCCCGTTCTCCGCAAGCAGTTCGTCTCTGCTGACGTTACCTTCTTCGAGAATTCTCCCTATTCTCTCCTCTTCCTAAGGCTTCTGATTCTCTTATTGTTCCCTCCAACCCATTGACCCCTTCCTATGATTTTCCACCTCCACCGTCTAAATAATCTCCTCCTCTCTCCTCTCCTACGCTTTTTCCCTCTTCTCCTCCTTCGTCGCTCTCTACTCCCAAGCAAGCTCTCTCCGCCATGGACGCTCTGGATACTAAGGAACCCGCTGATCTGGATCTTCCCATTGCTCTTTGCAAAGGGGTTTGTGCATGTACCCAGCACTTGCTTGCTGCTGTGGTTTCCAATGATCGTCTTACCCCTTCTCGCAGGGCTTTTGCACTGGCTATCTCGGCCACTGCCACCCCCTATTCCTACCAGGAGGCCCTTACTATTCCTCATTGGAAGGCTGCCATGGATAAGGAAATTGCTACTCTCACTGAATGGGGTACGTGGACCATTGTTCCTCATCCCTTCGGCAAAGATGTTGTTGGTTGTCGTTGAGTCTTTGTGGTGAAGTTCAGTCCAGACGGTAGTGTGGATCATTACAAGGCCCGACTTGTTGCCAAAGGCTTTACCTAGACTTATGGTGTTGATTATTTTGACACCTTCTCTCCAGTTGCTCGTCTCAGCACTCTCAGGGTCCTCCTCTCTGTGGCTGTCAACAGGGATTGGCCTATTTCCCAACTGGATGTCAAGAATGCCTTTCTATATTGGGATATTCAGGAGGATGTCTACATAGAGAAACCTCCAGGGTATGTTACTCAGGTGGAGACACAGGTATGCATGCTAAAGAAGGTTATCTATGGCCTAAAGCAAAGCCCTCGGGCTTGGTTTGACAAGTTTAGCGGGATTGTGGCAGCCATGGGCTTTATGAGAAGTTTTGCGGATCACTCTTTGTTCGTTTGCAAAACCTCCCTGGTTCTGGTAGTTCTTATGGTTTATGTGGATGATATTCTTCTCACTGTAGATGACCAGGCTGGGAAAACCTTGACAAAGAAGCATCTTTGTCAACACCTAGTCACAAATGATATGGGCTCCCCAAGATACTTTCTGGGGATAGAAATCTCTCGAAAGCCCAATTCCTTAGTCCTCCCCCAACACAAGTATGCTCTTTATTTTTAAAAAGAGGCAGGGTTGATTGGGGCTAAACCTGCATGATGCCCCATGGCGACTGGAGAAGATAAAACCTAGACGGATGACTCTCCTCCTTTTTCAGATGTTATGAGGTACATATGTCTGGTTGGTAAACTCATATATCTCATGGTGATGAGACCCGACATCTTCTATGTTGTAGGAAAGGTTAGCCAGTTCATGCAAGCTCAAAGGGAGTGTCATTTATAGTCTGCCCTGAGGATATTGGAGTATGTTAAATCAATGCCTGGGAAAGGACTACTCTTTCAGAAGAATGGTCATTTGAGGGTTGAAGCGTACTCAGATTTGAGCTATGCTGATGATAAAGGAAACCGCAAGTCAACATCGGGCTTCTTCACCTTTGTGGGGTGAAACCTTGTGAGCTGGAAGAGCAAGAAACAATCTGTGGTCTCTAGGTTCAGTGCAGAAGCAGAATATCGAAGTATGGTTTTGACCACATGTGAATTGAAGTAGTTACGGGCTCTCATGCTTGAACTAGGAGAGGTCTACAACCATCCTCTACCTATGTTTTGTGATAATAAGGCCGCTATATACATCTCCAAAAATTTGGTCTTCCATGAGAGAACAAAGTACATTGAAGTCGACTGCCATTTTATTCGGGAAGAGATTTTGAAGGAAAAAATTTGTACTCCATTCATCACCTCCGATAAAGAGTTGGCTGATATTTTCACCAAGCTGGTGTCCTCCTCATTTCTTCACATTTGCGACAAGCTGAGAATGATCAATATATATGCTCCAGCTTGAGGGGGAGTGTTGATGTATAGAGACTGGGCGGTCTGGCGGTCTGGCACTTGCGTATTAGAGACTGGGTGATCTGACGATTTGTCTCGGGTGACTTGGAGACCGGTCGATCTCGCAGTCTCCTATGTCGGCTTGTTATCTCCTTCTGGTGGTTGTCGGGCAGTTAGCCTATTCGTCTAACTGCGCGGCATGTTCGGCTTATTTCTATTAAACTGGTAATTATTTAGTCCCACATTGCTTATGTGTAATCTCTCCCATCTCCTCTATTCTATAAAAGGGATGTCATACCTTTGTAATACTCATCTATTTGGATAATAAAAATTTCTGTTATTCCAATTTTTGGTTTCTTCTTGTCTGTTCGAACAAGTGCCCAGAGGAATAGGGTTGGCATGCACCATATGATGGATGCAAGTAAAGAGTTATTCACCAACCATACAAGAGTTGTATGATGATGCAATTAGCAAGTATTTCATACCTAAATAACCACATTGTGAGAGAAAGCCAAAACTTACTCATAGTGTTTGTGAAATATGGATCTTGTCCACTAGAGAGTAGCTCGTATAAACTCTTCGAATTGATATTAAGGGTTATCAATTTGATTGAAATAGTGGGAGTATATAATTAAAGTCCGTATTAAAATAAAGATATATTTTGAAAAATAATACTGAGTTTTTCTTTGCATAAATTTCTTATAGAATTTTCATGGCAAGTGGATCTCACTCCACCCTGTCCCTCAGAGCTATCCTTGAGAAGTAAAAATTGAGCGGGACTAATAATCTAGACTGGTACAAGAACCTGAGAATTTTTCTTAGGCAAAAGCATAAGATCTATGTCTTGGAAGTAGATCCCCCTACTGAGCCAAACGCATCTGCTCTTCACGCAGATAAAGATGTTTATAAGAAGTATAGTGACGACTCTTTGGATGTTGAATGTCTCATGATTGCCACCATGAACTCTGAGCTTCAGAAACAACATGAGAACATGGGTTATAAAGAGATTGATGAGCACCTTAAGAAAATGTTTCAAGGACAAGCTCGGCAGGAGAGTTTTGATAACACCAAGGCGTTGTTTCATTGCAAGATGAGAGCTCGAGACATAGTAGGGGTTTATATACTCAAGATGATTAGGTATATAGAGAATCTTGAAAGAATAGACTTTCCTTTGAGCAAAGAGTTGGATACTGATCTTATCTTGCAATCATTGCCGAACAATTATGAGCAGTTTGTCTTGAACTATAATATGAATGAGATAGAAGAGACACTGCTCGAGCTCCTAGGCATGTTAAGAACTACCGAGATCAATATGAAGAAGTTCAAGCTTGCTAACCTCATATTGATGGTGCATAAAGGCAAGGGAAAAGTCAAGAGGTTCAAGAAGACTAAGGTTAAACTAAGTTATCTCTTGACCCCAAGTCTTCAGCACTAAAGAAGAAAGGCATGACGAAGGAAGGGAAATGCCACCACTGTGCCAAGGCTGGTCATTGAAGGAGGAATTGTCCTTCTTATATTGAAGGTCTGCAGAAGATGAAGGGAGGTATGACTTCTGTTTCAAGTTATTATGTTTTAGAGATAAACCTTTCTGCTCCTTCATCTTGAATATTGGATACTTGATGTGGTATACAAATGTGCAAGAACTAGGAAGGAGGAGATTATTGGGTAAAGGAGAGGTTGACTTACGTGTTAGAAATGGAACAGGAGTTATTGTCATTGTCGTTGGTGTCTACCGTCTTTATTTGCCCACAGGGCTTGTAATAGAACTAGATAACAGTTATTTTGTTCCTTCCATAACTAGAAACATTATATCTGTTTCATGTTTAGACATGAAAGGCTTTTCATTTATAATTAAGAACAACTGTTGTTCAATTTTTATGAATGACGTTTATTATGGTGTAGCGCAAATATTTAATGGTTTTTATGTTTTGAACTTAGACCAGCTGATCTATAACATAGAAAATACTAAAAGACTTAAAACGAATGACTCAAATCCTGTATACTTTTGTCATTGTCGTTTGGGTCATATAAATTAGAAATGTATATCCAAGCTCCATAAAGAGGGACTACTTGACTTATTTGATTATGAATCATTTGTGAGATGTGAATCTAATTTATTAGACAAGATGACTAAAGTCCTTTTCACTGGTCATACTAAGAGGGTTGATGATCTCTTAGGTGTAATACATAGTGTGTATGTGGGCCCATTAGTTCTATGCCTAGAGGTGAGTACTACTACTTCATTATGTTTACTAATGATTTCAGTAGATATAGATATGTGCATCCTATGAAGTGCAAATCCGAAACTTTTGAAAGGTTCAAAGAGTTTAAGAGTGAACTAGAAAACCAGTTAGGAAAAAGTGTTAAAGCATTATGATCTGATCGAGGTGGCGAATACCTATGGCATGAGTTTCGTGATCATCTAAAAGAGTGTGGTATTGTATCACAGCTCACTCCACCTAGAACACCACAATATAATGATGTGTTTGATAGGAGGAATTGTACTCTGTTAGACATGGTGTAATCAATGATGAGTTATGTGAATTTACCTATTTTCTTTTGGGATTTTTCTTTAGGGACTGCTGCTTTCTCATTAAATCGTGTTCCAACAAAAACGGTTCAAAAGACATCATATAAGATGTAGACTGGGAAGCATCCTGGTATGTCCTTCATGAATATTTGGGGTTGGATAAGTGTTATCTTGTGGGGTATCCTAGGAAAACCAAAGTGTACTACTTCTACATATCGTCTGAGGGCAAAGTATTTGTCATAAGGACTGGTGTATTTTTGGAGAAAGAGTTCTTATCTAGAAAGACTACAAAGGTGGAACTTGAAAAAGTTCAGGAACCACAAATAGTGAATGAACTGTAATTGGAACCTGAGCTAAGACTACAAGTGGTTGTAGTTGGAGAGCCTGCTCAGGAAACATAAGTCCTACATAGATCTGGTAGACCTAGATTTGAAATTGAGAGATATGGATTTTTTGTGTCTCAAATAGGTAATGTGTTGCTTATGGATCATGATGATGAGCCTACAACCTTCCAAGAGACTATGAGTGGACCGGACTCTGAGAAGTGGCTTGAGGACATGAAATTTGAAATGGACTCCATGTATGCAAACCAAGTTTGGAACTTGGTGGAACTACCTGAAGGGGTATGACCCATATGGTGCAAGTGGGTATTCAAGAAGAAGACCAAGATGGATGGGAATGTACAGACATTCAAAGGGTGATTAGTGGCTAAAGGTTTCAAGCAAATTCATGGTGTTGACTATGATAAGACCTTTTCCTCTATTGCTATGGTTAAGTCCATCAGAATTCTTCTTGTTATTGCTGCATATTATGACTACAAGATCTGGCAGATGGATGTCAAAACGGTTTTCCTAAATGGAAACCTCCTTGAGGAAGTGTATATGACACAACCCGAGGATTTTGTATTTCTAAGTGAAGCCGTTAAAATATGCAAGCTACAGAGATCCATTTATGGATTAAAAAAGCTTCTCGAAGTTGAAATCTTTGTTTTGATAAGAAAATCAAAGAGTTTGGTTTTATCAATAATGAAAATGAACCTTGTGTTTATAAAAGAATTAGTTAGAGCAATGTTGTCTTACTGATATTGTATGTGGATGACATACTATTGATTGGAAATGACATTATGACCCTACAAGTTATTAAGAACAACTTAGGGGACTGCTTTTCTAATGAAAGAATTGGGTGAAGTGACTTATATACTTGGTATTAAGTTCTATAGAGATAGTTTGATAAAGTTGTTGGGTTTGACCCAAAGTACATACATTTAGAAGGTGTTGAAATGGTTCAACATGTTTTAGTCCAAAAAAGTATTCTTACTCATGTCTCCTTGTGTTGCTACAACCTTTTGATACATCTTCATACCCGCCACATAAGTGTTGTTTCAACCTTTTGATACCAAATTATATTAATCTATCACACAAATTACATTTAACTATATTTTTATTTTTTAGGTCGGGCCAATGTCCATACTTCCATCTTGGATCCTTTGACTTTGCTTTTATTTTAGGATATATTTTTGGACCAAGATCATTGATATCAATGGATGGAGCAAGACTGTTGTTGTTTTGGTCTTCCATTTTTCATAAATAAGACATATATAATGCAGGGTTAGGTCGAGACAATGAAATAACTTGCTATTCTTAAGCTAAAGAAATCATCACAATGAATGTCATTTAAAGTACAAAAAATTACAGAACATGCTCATTTACAAGAGTCAACAAGACCATTTAAAGGTTATTTTCATTTGTTCTACTTCTATACAAGTATGAAGTTAGTCAAGTAACTTAATGTGTAATATGTGTTACATAAATAGATCTGTAATAAAAAATACATTTGTCAATCATGAATCATTAAGCACAATTAGTGATTATATAATCACAAATCTTATTTCGAATATTATCTATTTTCTCCGACAAAAATTGTGTCACTCTGTCATAGATCTGCAATAAAAAAATTATTAAAATCAATTCAACATAATTATTATCATTTACCAATCTACATTGATAGAATTGATTTCAAGATAACCCAAACACCTAGAGGGGTTGAATATGTTCTTTTCTTTTTTACTTAAGGCAGAATAATTTCTCAGATCTAAAAATAGAATCTAACTATTTTACAGCAATCACAGCATAGAAATCACAGTCACATACACATCACAGATTGCACACAGATTCGGCCTAACTTCCTCCTTCTTCTCAGATCCACAGATCTTACAGCTCAGAACCCTGAAAGGTTCATACAACTCAAAACCCTATAAGGTTCCTACAACTCAAAGTATAACCACACTCCTACAGCTCAGGCTAACAGCCCTACCTCAGCCTTGCCACAAGGCCTACAACTCAGAGAATGATTTCTCCTACACTCAGGCTCAAAGCCCTACCACTCAGAGATCTATATCTTCTACACTCATCCTTTATAATATAGGCTTACAACTCAGATCTTGAAAGATCCTACAAAAATTGATAAGTGATTTAGATGGACTCTTACCCTTGTTGAGAGAGAAGGGATAAAAGGTTTCTTGAACAGCTTCTTGATAAAACTGATGGCTGAAATCAACATGTTCTTAGCTTTCTTCAAAGCTTCTTGAATCTAAACTTAGTAGGGTTGATCTCCTTTGAAGTTGACTGGTTGCCAGCTTCCTTCTTAGAATCCAGAAATAAATCTGAATCCTTCTTAAAGATTAGTTCAAGATCTGCTTCTTAAGAGACTTGTAAATGTCTCCTCCTTTACTTCAACAGCTGAAGATCTCTCTCAATCTCCAGAACTTCTGAAGTTTCTTCAGAATTCTTGCTTGAATTCTCCTTAGATCTTCTCACGAAAATCTTTTTCTTAGTGACGTGCACTTTCTTGATCAATGATCAATACTTCAATTGTTGTTCACTTTGTTCACCTTGTTCACTTGACAGAATCCATCTATATATATACTTCTTCCATGGTAACCGGCTGCTCCGGTTTCTAACCAACTTCTGACAAGTCTGACAGCTTCAGCAAACTTGTAAGAATACACAGCTGTCAAGTCTCCAGTCAGTTCTTGAACCTTTTTCTTTGTCAGCAAAGCGTCGAGACTGATTGTCATTATGTGTCGACATAAGTAGATTAAGTGTCCACACAAGCTTTGGTGATGTCGACATAGCTCCTTTTGTGTCGACACTGCTTCTTGACGCTGCATCTGTAGAATGTGTCGACACTTCTTCTTTGTGTCGACACAGACACTTCTTTACTTAGCAGCAATCAACATTGTTGAAACTCTGTTGTGTGTCGACACAAGTCCTGTGTGTCGACACAGTTGATATAGTCTCAGAATTCTGTGTGTCGACACTGCTTCCAGGTGTCGACACAGTTGATGTCGACTAGAATCTTATGTGTGTCGACACTTCCTCCTGGTGTCGACACAGTTATGTCGACTAGAACTTTTGTGTGTCGACACTGCCTCCTGGTGTCGACACAGTTGATGTCGACTAAAATCTTTTGTGTGTCGACACAGTTTCTTCTGGTGTCGACACTGTCTCTCCAAGTGTTGACACAGGCTTTTTTAAGTGTCGACTCATGGACTTAGAAACTTTTTCTGCATTTTAGCAAATACTTAACCTGCACATATAAACTAAAAATAATATCAAATACACCTTGATGTATATCATTGAGCTAAGTGAGGCTTCTCCAAATCAGGTACACATTTTCCAATGTACCCAATAATCTCCCCCTATTTGGAGAAGTCATAACCCTTTAGTCAATGATATACACCACTTATAATAAACAAATATGATGATGTATATAATAAATGACAGGGTAACTTAAAAACAAAACATATAACCAAATCACATCACAGAATAAGAATGCAACTTGAATGAACATGAAACATTGTTTTGTTTATACTTTATCAAAAAGTTTCTTAACAACTGATTACATAGATTTCTTTTAAAACTCAAAAATACATTGTTCTTGCAAAATCTAGTAAATCTATCCTAAGGCTGATCAGGCTCCCTAATGACTTTTCCTTTTCCTTACTTAATCTGAGCTTACACAAGAGGTTGTGCATCATTAATAGGCTTCTTTCCTTTCAATTCTGCCTTCTTCTGAGCTTCAGCCTTAATCCTTTGCCTTTCAAAATATTAAAAAGGTTTAGGGAAGTTTTGGCTGGGCTCCTGAGCATTAGGAGGTAGCTTCCCAATCTTAGCCTTTCTTCTGTGTTACACAATGGCTTCTTGCCTTTTTTCATACTTCTGCCATTCTTGTTCATTATACCACTTGCCCCTTTCATGAACTTGATCTTTCACAGCTTTCCAGGCAGTCAAAATTATATTTCTTGAAGTAGAGCTCCACTGCTCAAAATCAGGCTTTAACTCAACCTGTTCTCTGAATCTTTTCTTTGAAAGTTGAGCTTCCTGCTGAGCCATCAAGGCAGCTTCTGGCATTTCAACTTTCTCTATAATAACATTTTAAACATCCTGTGGAGGACTGTACATTGTCTGAACCTGTTGTTGAATCATATCAAAATTTGCTGGAGATGATCTGAGCAACTTCAGGTTGATCACCTTCAACATAAGCAAGTTGCACACAAGACTTAGCAACATTGTCATCATCACAAAGGGGTGGATATCCCAGAGTGGCTCTGATGCTATTGGATATCCATTTGGCATGATCTGAGCCTGCATTGACTAACAATCTCTCCCCCTTTATGACTTCTCTTTCAATATGATCTCTTAAGTCATCTTTTTGAAATCTTATTTGGCCATCAAGAAAATTTACACCATCTTTATAAAATGATTTTAACTTAAGAAGCTTATCAGATAATGTTTTCTGAGAAGTAGTAATGACTGTCTAAAATGAATCCAAGGCTTCATGTAGCTCCTTATCAAATTCCTCTTTCTCCTTAGCCCTTGCTTCAGTCATTGCAGTAACTATTTTCTTTACTTCAGTGACTATCTCATTGTGAGATTCAGTCAGATTGTCATTCATCCTAATCTGATTTTCAAGGACATAGCCTTGTTTGACAGCAATATCATCCACTTGTTTCTTGACTTCTGCTTGTTGGTTAGCCAGAAATACTACAGCATTGCCCCCTTTATGGAAACAATCTGTCATCTCTTTTTTATGATGATTTACTTCAAACCTTATGGATTTGATATCCTGAGCCAAATCAAATTGAAATGACTTATGGCTTTCATCCACATACTTTTCTAGAGCCATTCTCTGCTAATCTAATTTAACTTGCAAGGCCACCATTAATGAGCTGTAATTAGCCTCTAGGGCAGGTTGTGGAGTAGTTGTTTGCAAAGCCTTCTTATAGCTCTGGCTTCTTCTCTTGAAAACCATCAGTTTTCTTTTCTTGGCACTTGCAATTTCTTCATCCTTTGAAGCAGATGTACTGGCAATATCTACTCTTTCCTTAGGACTAGGAGGCAGCTCCTTCTTAGTCTGAAAGTGAGGATAGATACAACTCTAGAGGGGGGGTGAATAGAGTATTCAAAAATTATGACACCCTACTCAACTCCCTTAGAGTTAATTTGCGGAAAGAGTTTATAGACATTTGAAACCCTAGAGCCTAACACAAAGTGAAGTGCACAAGAGAAAGCTAACTGTAATTACAGTTGATCTTTGGTCCTATCATAGCAACTAGCAATCCTAGTTATTTCTATTCACAGCCACAGTGTAATAATTAAAGTAAGCAACACAGACGACACAAGAGGTTTATAGTGGTTCCCTCTAAATAGGTACGTCCACTCTTCTACCACCCTGATAGGAATCCACTACAGGTTTTTGTTCAGGTGCCCTGCCACCAGCTGATCTGGTTCAGGTAGATCAAGTAGACCCTTTGAGCTTTTGATCAGGAGCTCAAAATCCAACACAGGTTTTTTCCCAGGTGCCCTGCCACCAAGGTTCACTTTTGAAGGGAGTAATAACCCTTTATACAGGAGGTTGAGAAAGAGAGTTAGAGTGTCTTCTCTATTATTAAAACAATATTAGAGAAGCAAGGGGATTGCACAGAGCTAGAAAGCTCTAAATAATCAAGGCTCCCCCTGGCTTAATGATATCCAGGAAGAAGTCTTGCTTCAGGGTGCAGGTTTTCTTCTGAATTCTTGACAGAGAGCTGTCTTGAAGTTCTTGAAGGAGCAGCTTGAAGAAGACTCTTGATGTAGAATGGATGTTCTTCTTCAACAGCTTTTCTTCCTTCTTCTTCTTCTTGAGACTCTGAGTGAATGTTCCTGGCAGCAAGATGAACTCAGGATTGAAGAAGAGAGAGTTGAAGAAGGTTGATCTTCTCAGTTGAATGTAATGATATCTGAGAGCTGTATCTCTTCTTATTTTGAATCACTCTGTGTATACTCTGCTTGCTTAGTATATGTGTGTGTATCTCTCTTCTATATATCTCTGTCTTTTGAAAGCACTTTATATATTGGCCTTTGTAACAGCTCTAAACTTTGTTTGAACTTTGTCTTCTTCTGAGATCTGCGATCTGGGCTACAAATAGCACAATAAAAAAATATATCCCGCAGACAGACATCCTATAAAGGGATAAAGCTTTCTAAGAAGCTGCATATCCAATTTGATAAAAGAATACTAGAGAAAGTCACATCAGACTAAACTCTTTACGGCCAGAGAAGACTTTTGTGTCTAACGGCTATAAAGGACAGCATGGCAGATAAAGCATAAAGATATTTCAACTAATAAGACAAAAGACTTTTGTCAGAAAGAACTTTACTTATGCATAAAGAATGGGGCAAAGATTGCCTTGAAATGTCAGCATAAAATCAATGAAATAATCTTTAATAAAATATGCCAAATAAATAGGAAATAAATCACAGAAGAGAAGGAGTAAAAAATTACTAACAACAGACAAAGAGATCGTCGAACGATCCACGGAGATCATCGACCGAACCACAGAGATCGTTGAACTATCAGAACAGATAGTCGAACAACACAGATAGTCAAACTATCAAAGCAGATAGTCGAGCTATCAAAAAGATAGTCAAACCATCAAACAGATGGTCGAACTATCAACACAGAGCAGATAGTCGAACTATCAGAGCAGATAGTCGAACAATCACAACAGAAAAAATAGTCGAACTATCAGAGCAGATAGTCGAACTATCAAAATAGAACAGATAGTCGAACTATCAGAGCAGATAGTCGAACTATCAAATAGTTGAACTATCAAGGCAGATAGTCGAACTATCAAACAAATAGTTGAACTATCAAGAAATCTGTCTGGTCAAAATAAGTCGAGCGGGGTTCGACGATCGACGAGGCAGATACCACAGATCGTCGAGCTAACAAGAGTTGAACTAACTCAGAGTTAGACGATCTGCTGACTGACGATAGTCAACCAACTGATAGACGATCGTCGAACAGTTGATAGACGATAGTCGAGCGGCATTCCACCATAGTCGAACCAAAAACAACTTAACCAAATTTTCATCTGGATAAGTGACAACTCTACAACTGAGTAAAAACTAATCTAACAACTAACCTTTGACCATAGATAAATCTTGAGTCAATAAACTAATTGAGAAGACTAAACTCAAATCCAAACTAGGGTACCAACACATTCATATGTTGTTCCCCCTCAATGTCAGCCTGCTCCCCCTCAATCCTTTCTTGCTCCTCCTTATCTGTTGCTCCCTCAATATTAGGAAACAATTCCTCAAGAGTAAACTCCTATTGATTTTGGACTGGTGGTACTTCTTTCTCAGGAGCATCAGCAACTACAGATGTATCCTCCAGGATAACATCTTGTGCTGGACTGTTGACATGAGATGTCTGAAGGACTGTTTATGAATCTATTTCACTTGCCAAGTGAATTCTCTCTCCCCCCTTGCACATGTGTAGTAACTGTCTCCCCCTGCACTTATGCATTCTCAGTAAGGTCCTGTACTTGTATACTATCTAGCTCCCCCTGCACTTGTGCACTAACTGTTTCCTTTGCAGGAGATTTCTCAGCAGCTTCTTGTCTCTCTATATCAGGTATGTCCTTTGATAGGACCCTCTCCTATCTGGAAATAATCCTGATGTCCATTCTTCTCATATGATTGATTTTAGAACCAGGAATCTGGTTTATTACTTCTGGAATTTCTCCAGCCAAGTATAAACTCATTATTCTAGCCAAATGAGGCTTCTTGATGCCTTCCTTAATCTTTTCAAAAAGTACTATAGCCCAATCTGTATTGAGTTGAAAATTACCCTTGTCATGAGGTTGAACATATAGGCAAAAATCCTATCATGTCCCCCTGGCTTACACAGAATAACATTTCCTACCACTTCTGAAAGGAATTTGCCTTGCTGATTCATCCCTTTCCTGTTAATTGCTGCTCCAATATTCAAGGTGGGATTCAATCCACACCATTGTAGTGCCTCCCTTGTTTTTAATACTAGTACTTCTTCTTAATCCTAAGTTCTTGGAAGATGAAGAATTTTTCTCAAACTTTTCGAGATCAGTTTGACTCTTGCTCCATGAACTGTTGATTTAATCTTAAATCCAGTTGAGTCTACTGTTGTTGCAGCAAAGAACTCAAAAACCTCCTTCTTCCAAATCTTGGTTGGTTCGGATATCAAAAACACCAAACCACTTTGAGCAAACAGTGTAATGACCCCTTTAATTTCTGACACTGCATCATCAAAGGCATGGTGAACCAACTCATATCCTTTGTTAATGTTATCTTCAATCTTTGGCTCCATTGGGACAGTGAGAAAGCTTGGATTGAGAGAAGAGAGTTTGTCGAAACAAGGTTTTAGTCTCGAAAAACTTGATAGCGTGTCGATAGAATATGTTCTTGACCTATTTATACCCTTCTAAACAAAAAAAGGTCAAAAGGCGGGCAAAAAACTGTTTAAATGTGTTGACACTGTTGAAATGTGTCGACACAGACTTCTAATGTCTCGACAATGGCATTGACTACTATGTGTCGACACCAATTGATGATATGTCGACACTAGACAAACTTAGAAGTTCATCAAAAATTCTGTGTCGACTCTTATTGTAAGTGTCGACACAATTTCTGGATGTGTCGACACCACTACTCTGGTTGTGTCGACATTACTTACTGAAGTGTCGACACCACTTCTCTGGATGTGTCGACACAGATTTACTGAAGTGTCGACACCACTTCTCTGGATGTGTCGACACAGATTTACTTAGCCAAATTTGTTAAACTAATCTATGTTCAACATTCCTATTTCAATTTTAAATTTATTGAATTTAGTTTCATCTAAAGGCTTAGTAAATACATCTGCAATTTGAAAATCTGTTTTGACAAATTCTAGTGAGATGTCCTCTTTCTCTACATGTTCTCTAAGAAAATGGTATCTTATTTCTATATGCTTAGTCCTACTATATGAAACAGGATTATTAGCAATAGAAATAGCACTAGTAGAATCATAAAACAAAGGTGTTCTACTTACCTGAATACCATAGTTTTTTAGCTGGTATTGAATCCACAATAGTTGTGCACAGCAACTTCCTGCTGCCTGTAACATCCCATTTCCGGCTAGACCCCTAGGAGTCGGTTGGTTGTGGTAGAACCCTAGGGAGCCCAAAACTTGAAATAAATCGACCAAGAAATCGGATCACGGGTTGGTCACGCCCGTGACCGACCCGTCACGCCCGTGACCTAGGGCGTGACTCACTCGACGATCGTCGATCTCCGGGAGACGATCGTCGGGCGCAGCATTTTTCATCAGACCTGTCACGCCCGTGACCCGCCATGTCACACCCGTGACATAGGGCGTGACCATGATCGTCGGTTCCAGGTCGACGGTCGTCGACCCAAAATTGGCCCCCGGGCATGTCACGCCCGTGACCCGCCATGTCACGCCCGTGACATAGGGCGTGACACGCTCGACGATCGTCGATTCCGGTTCGACGTCGTCGAACCCAGAATTAGTCGTCAGGCATGTCACGCCCGTGACCCACAATGTCACGCCCGTGACATAGGGCGTGACACGCTCGACGATCGTCGATCCCAATTCGACGATCGTCGAACCCAGAACTGGCTAACCGGGCCTGTCACGCCCGTGACCTATGTGCCACGCCCGTGACCAAGGCCGAAATGACAAGCCAGGTTGGAAATTTCGGTAACCGACGCCATAATAAATTCTGACTATGGGAATGAAAATCAAGAGTATTTATGGGTCGTTCCCTACTTTAATTATGTTAATAATTAAAGAAAAGTGGGTCCAATAGGAAATTGCCACCTGGCAAACACCTCTTCATCTCCAACTTTTCAACTGCCATTCGTCATAACCGAAACGTCATAAGGGTGTTATTAATGGCCGCCAACGTTTCATCTCCAACGTTTCATCCCTTCCCCTCCCCATTTGCTGATCTATAAAAGATTCCTAAGAGCAGGAGGAAAAGGTTACACTCCCTCAAACTGTTTCAGACTTCCCCTTGCTGTTGAAGAATTTCCGGCGACGCCACCACCGCGCAAATGGCTTCCCGACGCTCTGCACGCCTTCAACCCGCGAACAAGGTCCTCCCCTCCCTCTTCTTCTGCGGATAGATCTTAGGAATCGTTAGGAGAGATATCGGGCTCAAAAGAGCCAGATCGGGTGAGAGTGTTCGTGGTTTTCCCTAAAATTTCATGGTGGCGGGTTCGCCGGAAACCGCCTCTCCGGCGGCCGTGCCGCCGCCCGACGATAGCCCTCGCCTCAACGGAGGTGGTGGTGGTGGTAGCCAGCCAGGGAGATGGCTGGATCGCCGGGAAATGGCTTGGAAAAGCTACAGGTTATTAGGTTTTTAGGCCTCTGGTTCGGGCTGTTGAAGAAGATGAACAGTGACATGAGAAATAAATTCTATTTTTAAAATAATTTTTGAATGAAAAGTCTGTCTTGTTAAATAACTTGGGAAAAATACCTAGAGGCTCCTACAGGAAAAATGATCAACATAGGAAGTGTAGCCCTTGAAGTCTACTTTAATTCAAAATTAATTTCACTCGATTTGGAATCCTGGTTAGACCACAGCACCCTTTTTGGTGAGGTCTATCCAGAGGGCTGCCTTGACCTTAGAAAAATTCCCCACTCCAATTCAGTCATCCAAATGACTTGAAATTTGGGGTGTGGTCTAATCTTACATATATCTAGGTGCTATCAAAAAATGAGAATTTTTGGAGAATATTTTTCTATAGTTTTTAGAAAAATTCAATAATCCTAGCCGAATTTAATTAGATAGTTAAATAATTTCCAAACCCTCCCAAACTTTGGTGAGTGGTCCCTGGGGTCACCATAAGGTTCTGTATAATTTTCCATCTCATTTGTAGATGGTTTGGACTAGAAATGATCAACCCTAAGTTTTGCCCTAATAAGGGGTCTTAGGATAAAAGTGCACTTTTGGAAGTTTAAGTGGTGAGATCACCTCAACAGAGGCTGAGATTTTTACCACTGGCTAGTAATATTCTCTAGCACCCCCTCATGGAGTTTGAGGTGGATCGGGGTAAGTTTACCCTAAGGACCAAGGCCAAACCCTAAGGATGGATCTTGGTGGTTTGTGAAGGTCATGTGGTCAAACGACCTTGGATTGACCCGAAATTGGGTGAAGAGAACCATAGGGCCAATATAGTTCTCTGGTCGAAATCTTAGTAGATTTGGAGACCGTTGGGATACCTGAAAGTCTAACCCTAGTTTAGGGCGCAAAACTTGTAGAGATAGGAAATGACACTAAATCACATTGAAAAGTGGTGAGATTTGGGGAGAGTGAATTATAGGGATGGTACAACTCTGGATATTTTTCTATGAATTTTATGTTCATTATTTTGGATACTTCCTTTAATGATTCAGTAGTTGTCTGATTTGCTTAGAAAATTTATTAGGGAATACACACTCACTGGAAAGTGATGAAACTTAAGCAGAGAACGTTTATTATGATTTTAAATCTCTGTGAATTTTTATGGGATTTTTGGAAGAATAATTCTAAGGCTTGCTTCATTAAGTATGTTTTACCTTGATTATTTGATTAAATCTTTACTGGTGGTTAGTAAGCTAGTAAAATTATGATTCTCTGCACAAAGATCTTTTATATATCATACTACTGACTAGTGATTTTTCTATAATTTTTAGATGAATAATTTCAGTACTTCCTTCACTACGTAGAATTAATTTGATTATACTAAATAAATTATTTAGAGGTTAAATACTTTCTATAAAATTCTGAGAATTTGTATTTGAGGTTATTTTGCTGTTATTTAATGATCATGATTTTTGAGTAGCCATTACTTAGGAAGATCATGTAGTTCATGTTTAAAATGACCTGTGGCACGTCCTTTGGGAAAATTAAATAAATATCAGATTAATTAGGAAAATTATAAGTTTCTGGATTTAGACAAAGTATGATATGGTAGACCTCCAGTAAATATTATAGGAGATTTGGAAGATAATTTGGTGTACCTCCCCTTGGGTACCTCATATAGTTTAGGATGGTCTGCATATAGTAAAGCCACGGAATTTTGATAGTTGATGGTTGGTAGGGCAAACTAGGATCGAGTTCATCATTGGGAGACTTGTTGGAATAAGGGAGTACGGGAACGACGAAAGATCGTCCATCCCGGGGAGAAGAGGAAGAGTCTTAATACTCTAGGTTTAGAACTAAAGTAACTAAAAGAGGATCGGGTTAAGGGAGATCAACCAATAATAATAAGTGCCTTGCGAAAGGGAACTTCGGGTCGTAATGCCGCCGTCTTGGTTCCTAGTGCCCCTTGAGAGCCCTTCACGGGGTATACCGGGGGCAGTCCTGGGCTAACGTAAACCACATGAATAATAAATTAAAAGAGCAACTAGTATAACTAGGGTTGCACACACTCACTCCCCGATAGCTAGGAAAGTAGAAAAATAGGACTTGTTGCCATTCAGACAGTAGCTCTGAAGGTAGATGCACATACAGGACTGTCCGGGGGGGCGAGGGCTAGAGGGTTGGAGTACAGAATAAAGGTGGTGGGTCTTCGGTACCTGATCGTCGTTCACACCGACATCAGTACGCTGACTCGGCGGTGTAGGACACTTAGCCAAAGAAAGTCTGGAGGGTACATCCAGCAGCAGTACGCGGATACTCTAGGTTGTGTTCTTCTAGGGGCGTACGGGAGGGCTAGGCCTGGTAGTGTGGATGCCCGCCTAGGAGTGGGGGGCCCGACCCACTGTCTCTGTTTGCCACTACGGAGGTTCCTGGGAGTGAAGCTAGCTGCCCGAACAGGGGGAACTAAAGGTCTGTGCGCATAGAGTCGTGTGCGTGGGTTGAACTTGCATGAATCATGGCATAGCATATCACTACACTCATATTTGCATACAACCGACACCCCAACGTATAAATTGGTATGGGACTTTTTATACGATGGGAGCTTTGCAGAAGACCCCTTAACTTATAAGTTTGTATGGGCATTCATATAAGTTAAGGTTACATACTTACTTGTTGCTTACTTACTATTCTCTAGCTGCCTTTTATACAATTTGCTATTTATTAATTGTTCTACCTATTACAACATTTACACTGCTAACCTGTTATAACTTGCTAGTTAGGTCCACCGTCACCTGCTTGTCTATTCTCCACTTTTGTAGCTTCCCTTTCCTCCTCTCCGCCCGGTGCTTAGGAGCCGTGGTGGGAGGGGTAGGGGATGATAGGGCTTAGTCTTTATGACTAATGGTTTTCGAACCAAACATTACAGGAGCTCCGGATGGGAGACAGGGACCAGCACCAGCGGAGTACGGTGCGCATGGAGGTGGGACAGTCTAGCACTGGTGCACCTGCGACCAGCTCCGTGAGTTATTAGCATTTTCTTATCTTCCGCGATGAGTGACTTGTAGTGAGGACTCTGATGTACTGGGCTCGAGCCCATTTATCTATTTTCCTATTATATGCATTGATGGACTGGATATGATTCACTTTTATTTACATGTTTCTGTGGACTTGTTTACATTTTATGTATAAATACTTCTCTCTCTTGTGATCGAAAAGGGCCGGCAGAATTGGCATTTTGTAGTGGTTGCCTTCCCGAGATGTCGGTGCCACCGCAAAGCGGCAATTCTGGGCTAAGACCCCGGTGGTTGAAAAAGAAAAAAAAAAGGGGGTCTTACAAGTGGTATCAGAGGAAACCTCGATCGAAAGAGAAGTAGTCCACAAAAACCTTGGGCCACCCCCGTGCGAGCTTAGTTTGCGGACAAACTAGCAGCGGAAGCAGTGGTGTGCCCATAAGGGAAATCACATGTGAAAGTCCATCATAACTCTTCTTAAATTCCATTCATTCGCTCTCTAACAAATGGAATTTTTGCTTGTAGCCTGCGACGAACCCTACATCGCAGCAGGGGACGCCTCAGGCTCCGAATGTGGTCCCGACTCCGCCAGCACCCGTTCCGTTCCAGCAGACGGAGATGGGGCAAACACTGACGGCCATCCTGGAGGCCTTCAGAGCTCAGCAAGCCCCGGCCCCACAGCCAAACCCCGGGGCCAATTGGATGACGGTCTTCCGAGGACTTTCCCCTCCATCCTACCAGGGGACGGAGTCTGCAGTACGTACGAAGGAGTGGTTGGACACCATTTACGAGATGCTGGCAGGGATTCGATGCCCCACGGAGGAGGCAGTCGCTTTGACAGTCTCCTGCTTAGAGTCACACAGAAAGAGATGGTGGAAATCTCAGCTGGACACCACCTTTGCAGGGATGGACTGTGCTGATATTACTTGGGAGGAGTTCAGAGCAGCGCTCTTGGGACATTTTGTACCTCAGTCGGCAAGAGATGACCTGGAGGATAGATTCCTGCGGTTGAGGCAGGGGAACAGGACCGTGGTGGAGTACTATCAGGAGTTCACTCACCTGGCCCGTTATGCGGACACTTACCAGTTAGACGATGCTGGCTACGCCCGGAGGTTTTATAAGGGGCTGCAGGATGACATGAGGCAGGCCCTCCTTTTCGTTTCAGAGGGGAGTCTGGCCAGGATTCTGGAGATGGCTAAGAAGAGAGAGGCGGATCAGCTTACAGTGAAGAATCGGAAGAGACCGGCTGATGATTCAGTGATTGGAGGTCGTAGAGACCGTCCTCGGGGCCAGGTTATCGGGGAGAGAAGGAACGGGGATCAGCCTCGTCAGGAGTTTGGACAGGAGCAGAGGACTCAGGGGGTATTGGCTCCCCAGCCTATACAGATGCTGGAAATGCCAAGGACGGCAGGGCAGCCACCGGTATGCTATCAGTGCAACCAGCCGGGGCATATCAAGCGGAACTGCCCTGTAGGGCGAGCACCCCCACCAGCACATCAGGGCGCTCAACCTCCCCGACAGTTTGGCGGACGAGGACAGGACCGAGGACGAGGATTTCAGGATCGAGGTCGTAGGCCAGAGAGAGAGCAGGTGTATGCTCTAGACCTGACACAGCCTCGGAACCCGGAGCAGGTTATCACAGGTATGGCAGTACTTTTCAGATTTTCTTCATATAAACTACTATTTTAAACATAACCTGGTTAGAAATTAAGAGAAGATAAACTACAATAAGAATACTAAGACATTTAATTACCCCAGGCATAGTATTCGTGAGCGGCAAGCCCGCTCACACCCTCTTCGACACTGGTGCGTCGCAATCATTCGTGTCGGAGGATTTCGTGAAAGGACTGGCAGGAGTGGAGCTAAGCACCGGGAAGATGCTGAGGGTGCGCCTACCCGATGGATCAGAGATATTGACCTCTACCCATTGTGATATGGAAGCGAGGATCGGCGGAAAGGCATTTGAGGCACCAGCGACGGTTTTGAGGATGCCAGATTATGATCTGATTCTGGGCATGACCTGGCTGTACTGGAACCATGCCCAGATCGATTGCGTGGCGAAGAGGATCACCGTGAGGCACGGCGACTCCTTCATTGTTATCGAAGGTATTATATCAGCACCCCGTACTTTACTATCGTCTGTGCAGGACGTTAAGGCCCACCTACAGGGGGAAGAGGTTTATCAGGTCCTCTTTGAGGCGTTCGTAGCCAAGGATTCCATTGCAGATATTCCGGTAGTGCGGGACTTCGCCGACGTGTTTCCAGAGAAGCTACCAGGGTTACCCCCGCACCGAGAGAAGGACTTTCAGATTCAGCTCGTACCGGGGGCTAAGCCGGTATCCAGAGCTCCCTATCGAATGGCCCCAAAGGAGTTGGTGGAATTCCGAAGTCAGCTTCAGGAGTTAGTGGAGGCCGGGTTCGTTCGGCCTAGCTCATCACCGTGGGGAGCTCCGGTGCTGTTCGTTAAGAAGAAGGACGGGACCCTTCGACTGTGCATCGATTACCGGGCTCTGAACAGGTTGACAGTCCGGAATACTTATCCTTTACCATGGATAGACGAGCTTTTTGATCAGCTGGAGGGAGCTCATTGGTTCTCAAAGCTGGATCTGAGGTCAGGATACTACCAGCTCCTTATTCGGGAGGAGGACATCCCGAAGACGGCCTTCAGCAGCAGATACGGCTTGTACGAGTTTACCGTGATGCCGTTCGGGCTCACGAATGCACCCTCCGCATTCATGACTTTGATGAATCGGGTGTTCGAGGAGTATCTGGACGTCTTTATCATTGTATTCATCGACGACATTCTCATCTATTCAAGGACGGAGGAGGAGCACGCGAGACATCTAGCCTTGACCTTGGAGAAGCTGCGTGAGCACGAGATGTATGCCAAGTACAGCAAGTGCCAGTTATGGCTAAAGGAGGTGGCCTTTCTGGGCCATGTCATCAGTGGAGCAGGTCTGGCAGTGGATCCGGCAAAGATCCAGGCAGTACGGGATTGGCCACCACTAAAGTCGGCCACGGATGTTCGAAGTTTCTTGGGACTTGCCGGTTACTACCGGAAGTTCGTAAAGGGGTTCTTTCAGATTGCCCTCCCTCTTACGTCTCTGACGAAGAAGGAGTCCCCTTTTATTTGGACGCCGCGATGCGAATCTGCCTTCCAGGAGCTGAAGGATCGTCTCACCTCGGCTCCCATCCTTGCTCTTCCATCAGGGAAGGAGGGATTCCAGGTGTATGTAGATGCTTCCTATCAGGGGATGGGTGCCGTCCTTATGCAGAATGGGCACGTAATAGCCTATGCCTCCCGTCAGTTGAAGCAGCACGAGCAGAACTACCCCGTGCATGATTTGGAGATGGGGGCAGTCATTTTTGCTCTTAAGATCTGGCGGCACTATCTCTACGGGGTACATTGTGATATCTTCTCCGACCACAAGAATCTGAAGTACGTCGACACCCAGAAGGAGTTAAACATCAGGCAGAGACGCTGGGTGGAGTTTCTTTCGGACTACCAGTATACCATGCACTACCATCCGGGGAAGGCGAACGTGGTTGCGGATGCTCTGAGCCGGAGAGCGAGTACGACTGGAGTAGGCCCGCAGCTGATGGCTTTGGAGTTGATTAGATCATTCGAGGAGATGCAGATTTCGCTAGTGTCTGAGGATGACCCGGAGCTGTACATGGAGTACCTGGGGTCGATGACTACTACTGATGACATTCGAGACCGCATTAGAGATGGGCAGATGCGGGACGAGAGAGCTGAGCCGATATTCCGAGCCTTGGAGGAAGGCACGACAGGGGACTACTCTTTGAGGGATGGGCTCCTGTGTTTCCGGGGCAGAGTCTACATACCAGCAGGAGGACGGATCCGGGAGGATATTTTGACGGAGGCTCACTGCAGCCGGTATTCGGTACACCCGGGGATCACCAAGATGGTAAAGGATTTAAAGAGGACGATGTATTGGCCGGGTATGAAGAAAGATATTACGTATTTTATGACGCATTGTGAGGCCTGCCAGCTCGTGAAGGCGGAGTGTAGAAACCCGGCAGGTTTGTTGCAGCCGCTTCCAGTGCCGGAGTGGAAGTTTGAGGATAAAGCCATGGACTTTATACATGGGCTACCTAGATCCCGTGCGGGGAACGACTTGATCTGGGTGATAGTGGACAGGCTGACAAAGGTGGCCAGATTCATCCCAGTGGCAAAGGACACACCGGTCAGTGTATTAGTACGGAGGTTCATTGAGCAGTTTGTGCGTTATCATGGGGTGCCCAAGACTATCATTTCGGATCGGGATGGGCGATTTACATCCAGGGAATGGAGGTCAGTCCAGGCCCATCTGGGTTCTCGGTTGACATTCAGCACAGCTTTCCACCCTCAGACCGACGGACAAACAGAGCGCACAAACCGTACACTGGAGGATCTGTTGCGACTATGTATTTTGGACCGTGGCGAGCCTTGGGAGAGATTGTTACCACTGGTCGAGTTTTCATACAACAATGCTCATCAGTCCAGCATAGGCATGGCTCCATACGAAGCGTTGTACGGAAGGAGGTGCAGAACCCCACTATCATGGGTTCAGGACGAGGATCCGCAGGCACTGGGCTCTGAGTTTGTGGGAGATACAGATGCTCAGATTAGATTGATCCGAGACAGGATGTTGGAAGCCCAGAGCAGACAGGCGAAATACTACGATGCGAGGCATCGCCAAGTAGAGTTCCAGGTATGAGACAGGGTTTTCTTGAAGATACGGCCGATGCACGGAGTCTCGCGGGTTCGCGGGCGGAAGAAGCTCAGTCCAAGATATATGGGGCCTTATAGGATCTCGGAGCAGATCGGCCCCTTAGCCTATAGACTAGAGCTACCGCCGGAGTTAGCGGGATTGCATGACGTCTTCCACGTCTCCTCACTTCGGAGGGCTCTGCTACGCCCTGAGCAGCTGATTTCCTCGGCAGATGGCCCAGTGGCCTCGGATCAGTCAGTCGATTTGGAGCCTATCAGGATTGACGATACAGTAGTGCGGGTCTTGCGACGGAAGAAGGTCCCGCTAGTCAAGGTTCTGTGGAACAATCATGGGCAGGAGGAGCATACATGGGAGCCACAGGACTTGATGCGGCAAAAATACCCGGAACTTTTTCGTCAGGTATACCTCACAACCCCTCTGGACAATCAATTTGCCTTCCTGTTTTAAATTTCAAGAATAGGGGCTAATCTTTTGTTTATTGGGGTGAATATACCCAGTTAGGTGGGCGAATTAATCTTAGATTCGAAACCGCACAAACAAACATAACATAGAGAGATAATCTTTCAGTTCTCATGGGATGTTACAAGCTTATTTTTCCCGATTAGAGTCCCATAGGCTTAACCTTGATTTCGGGGACGAAATCTTTGTTTTGTTTATTGGGATTTGTAACATCCAATTTTCGGCTAGACCCCTAGGAGTCGGTTGGTTGTGGTAGAACCCTAGGGAGCCCAAAACTTGAAATAAATCGACCAAGAAATCGGATCACGGGTTGGTCACGCCCGTGACCGACCCGTCACGCCCGTGACCTAGGGCGTGACTCACTCGACGATCGTCGATCTCCGGGAGACGATCGTCGGGCGCAGCATTTTTCATCAGACCTGTCACGCCCGTGACCCGCCATGTCACGCCCGTGACATAGGGCGTGACCATGATCGTCGGTTCCAGGTCGACGGTCGTCGACCCAAAATTGGCCCCCGGGGCATGTCACGCCCGTGACCCGCCATGTCACGCCCGTGACATAGGGCGTGACACACTCGACGATCGTCGATTCCGGTTCGACGTCGTCGAACCCAGAATTAGTCGTCAGGCATGTCACGCCCGTGACCCACAATGTCACGCCCGTGACATAGGGCGTGACACGCTCGACGATCATCGATCCCAATTCGACGATCGTCGAACCCAGAACTGGCTAACCGGGCCTATCACGCCCGTGACCTATGTGTCACGCCCGTGACCAAGGCCGAAATGACAAGCCAGGTTGGAAATTTCGGTAACCGACGCCATAATAAATTCTGACTATGGGAATGAAAATCAAGAGTATTTATGGGTCGTTCCCTACTTTAATTATGTTAATAATTAATGAAAAGTGGGTCCAATAGGAAATTGCCACCTGGCAAACACCTCTTCATCTCCAACTTTTCAACTGCCATTCGTCATAACCGAAACGTCATAAGGGTGTTATTAATGGCCGCCAACGTTTCATCTCCAACGTTTCATCCCTTCCCCTCCCCATTTGCTGATCTATAAAAGATTCCTAAGAGCAGGAGGAAAAGGTTACACTCCCTCAAACTATTTCAGACTTCCCCTTGCTGTTGAAGAATTTCCGGCGACGCCACCACCGCGCAAATGGCTTCCCGACGCTCTGCACGCCTTCAACCTGCGAACAAGGTCCTCCCCTCCCTCTTCTTCTACGGATAGATCTTAGGAATCGTTAGGAGAGATATCGGGCTCAAAAGAGCCAGATCGGGTGAGCGTGTTCGTGGTTTTCCCTAAAATTTCATGGTGGCGGGTTCGCTGGAAACCGCCTCTCCGGCGGCCCTGCCGCCGCCCGACGATAGCCCTCGCCTCAACGGAGGTGGTGGTGGTGGTAGCCGGCCAGGGAGATGGCTGGATGGCCGGGAAATGGCTTGGAAAAGCTACAGGTTATTAGGTTTTTAGGCCTCTGGTTCGGGCTGTTGAAGAAGATGAACAGTGACATGAGAAATAAATTCTATTTTTAAAATAATTTCTGAATGAAAAGTCTGTCTTGTTAAATAACTTGGGAAAAATACCTAGAGGCTCCTACAGGAAAGATGATCAACATAGGAAGTGTAGCACTTGAAGTCTACTTTAATTCAAAATTAATTTCACTCGATTTGGAATCCTGGTTAGACCACAGCACCCTTTTTGGTGAGGTCTATCCAGAGGGCTGCCTTGACCTTAGAAAAATTCCCCACTCCAATTCAGTCATCCAAATGACTTGAAATTTGGGGTGTGGTCTAATCTTACATATATCTAGGTGCTATCCAAAAATGAGAATTTTTGGAGAATATTTTTCTATAGTTTTTAGAAAAATTCAATAATCCTAGCCGAATTTAATTAGATAGTTAAATAATTTCCAAACCCTCCCAAACTTTGGTGAGTGGTCCCTGGGGTCACCATAAGGTTCTGTATAATTTTCCATCTCATTTGTAGATGGTTTGGACTAGAAATGATCAACCCTAAGTTTTGCCCTAATAAGGGGTCTTAGGATAAAAGTGCACTTTTGGAAGTTTGAGTGGTGAGATCACCTCAACAGAGGCTGAGATTTTTACCACTGGCTAGTAATATTCTCTAGCACCCGCTCATGGAGTTTGAGGTGGATCGGGGTAAGTTTACCCTAAGGACCAAGGCCAAACCCTAAGGATGGATCTTGGTGGTTTGTGAAGGTCATGTGGTCAAACGACCTTGGATTGACCCGAAATTGGGTGAAGAGAACCATAGGGCCAATATAGTTCTCTGGTCGAAATCTTAGTAGATTTGGAGACCGTTGGGATACCTGAAAGTCTAACCCTAGTTTAGGGCGCAAAACTTGTAGAGATAGGAAATGACACTAAATCACATTGAAAAGTGGTGAGATTTGGGGAGAGTGAATTATAGGGATGTTACAACTCTGGATATTTTTCTATGAATTTTATGTTCATTATTTTGGATACTTCCTTTAATGATTCAGTAGTTGTATGATTTGCTTAGAAAATTTATTAGGGAATACACACTCACTGGAAAGTGATGAAACTTAAGCAGAGAACGTTTATTATGATTTTAAATATCTGTGAAGTTTTATGGGATTTTTGGAAGATTAATTCTAAGGCTCGCTTCATTAAGTATGTTTTACCTTGATTATTTGATTAAATCTTTAGTGGTGGTTAGTAAGCTAGTAAAATTATGATTCTCTGCACAAAGATCTTTTATATATCATACTACTGACTACTGATTTTTCTATAATTTTTAGATGAATAATTTCAGTACTTCCTTCACTACGTAGAATTAATTTGATTATACTAAATAAATTATTTAGAGGTTAAATACTTTCTATAAAATTCTGAGAATTTGTATTTGAGGTTATTTTGTTGTTATTTAATGATCATGATTTTTGAGTAGCCATTACTTAGGAAGATCATGTAGTTCATGTTTAAAATGACCCGTGGCACGTCCTTTGGGAAAATTAAATAAATATCAGATTAATTAGGAAAATTATAAGTTTCTGGATTTAGACAAAGTATGATATGGTAGACCTCCAGTAAATATTATAGGAGATTTGGAAGATAATTTGGTGTACCTCCCCTTGGGTACCTCATATAGTTTAGGATGGTCTGCATATAGTAAAGCCACGGAATTTTGATAGTTGATGGTTGGTAGGGCAAACTAGGATCGAGTTCATCATTGGGAGACTTGTTGGAATAAGGGAGTACGGGAACGACGAAAGATCGTCCATCCCGGGGAGAAGAGGAAGAGTCTTAATACTCTAGGTTTAGAACTAAAGTAACTAAAAGAGGATCGGGTTAAGGGAGATCAACCAATAATAATAAGTGCCTTGCGAAAGGGAACTTCGGGCCGTAATGCCGCCGTCTTGGTCCCTAGTGCCCCTTGAGAGCCCTTCACGGGGTATATCGGGGGCAGTCCTGGGCTAACGTAAACCACATGAATAATAAATTAAAAGAGCAACTAGTATAACTAGGGTTGCACACACTCACTCCCCGATAGCTAGGAAAGTAGAAAAATAGGACTTGTTGCCATTCAGACAGTAGCTCTGAAGGTAGATGCACGGACAGGACTGTCCGGGGGGCCGAGGGCTCGAGGGTTGGAGTACAGAATAAAGGTGGTGGGTCTTCGGTACCTGATCGTCGTTCACACCGACATCGGTACGCTGACTCGGCGGTGTGGGACACTTAGCCAAAGAAAGTCTGGAGGGTACATCCAGCAGCAGTACGCGGATACTCTAGGTTGTGTTCTTCTAGGGGCGTACGGGAGGGTTAGGCCTGGTAGTGTGGATGCCCGCCTAGGAGTGGGGGGCCCGACCCACTGTCTCTGTTTGCCACTACGGAGGTTCCTGGGAGTGAAGCTAGCTGCCCGAACAGGGGGAACTAAAGGTCTGTGCGCATAGAGTCGTGTGCGTGGGTTACACTTGCATGAATCATGGCATAGCATATCACTACACTCATATTTGCATACAACCGACACCCCAACGTATAAATTGGTATGGGACTTTTTATACGATGGGAGCTTTGCAGAAGACCCCTTAACTTATAAGTTTGTATGGGCATTCATATAGGTTAAGGTTACATACTTACTTACTTGTTGCTTACTTACTATTCTCTAGCTGCCTTTTATACAATTTGCTATTTATTAATTGTTCTACCTATTACAACATTTACACTGCTCACCTGTTATAACTTGCTAGTTAGGTCCACCGTCACCTGCTTGTCTATTCTCCACTTTTGTAGCTTCCCTTTCCTCCTCTCCGCCCGGTGCTTAGGAGCCGTGGTGGGAGGGGTAGGGGATGATAGGGCTTAGTCTTTATGACTAATGGTTTTCGAACCAAACATTACAGGAGCTCCGGATGGGAGACAGGGACCAGCACCAGCGGAGTACGGTGCGCATGGAGGTGGGACAGTCTAGCACCGGTGCACCTGCGACCAGCTCCGTGAGTGATTAGCATTTTCTTATCTTCCGCGATGAGTGACTTGTAGTGAGGACTCTGATGTACTGGGCTCGAGCCCATTTATCTATTTTCCTATTATATGCATTGATGGACTGGATATGATTCACTTTTATTTACATGTTTCTGTGGACTTGTTTACATTTTATGTATAAATACTTCTCTCTCTTGTGATCGAAAAGGGCCGGCAGAATTGGCGTTTTGTAGTGGTTGCCTTCTCGAGATGTCGGTGCCACCGCAAAGCGGCAATTCTGGGCTAAGACCCCGGTGGTTGAAAAAGAAAAAAAAAGGGGGTCTTACACTGCCACATATTCAGACTCAGTTGTGGAAATTGCCACAATAGTCTGCTTCTTACTACTCCAAGACACCAATCTTCCTCCTAGAAATTGACAGGTGCCTATAGTGCTTTTTTTATCTTCTTTGCAACCTGCAAAGTCTGCATCTGAATAGCCTGTAAGTAGAAAATCTCCATTCTTAGGGTACCAAAGGCCTAGATTAGGTGTGCCCTTTAGATATCTCAAAATCCTTTTTACTGCAGTGTAATGAGATTCTTTAGGGCATGATTGGTACCTAGCGCAGACACATGTTGCATACATAATGTCTGGTCTACTAGTAGTTAGATATAGAAGAGAGCCAATTATTCCTCTATACAAAGACTCATCTACAGGTTTACCTGTATCATCTTTGCATATAGGCATACTTGTTCCCATAGGAGTTCTCATGGTGGAGGATGATTCCATACCATACTTCTTAATTAACTCCATTGTGAACTTAGACTGGGATATGGACAAGCCATCATCAGTCTGTCTTACTTGAAGGCCCAAGAAGAATTTAAGTTCTCCCATGCTGCTCATCTCAAACTTCCCTTGCATAAGTTTTGCAAACTTCTTGCAAAGGTTGCTTTCTGTAGACCCAAATATTATGTCATCGACATAAATCTGGACTAAGATTATCTTACCTTTGGACTCCCTTAGGAATAGAGTTTTTGTCTGTTTTCTCCCTTGAGAATTTGTTCTCAATAAGGAAAGTAGACAAGGTTTCATACCAAGCCCTTGGGGCTTGCTTTAACCCATATAAAGCTTTCCTAAGTCTATAAACATAATCAGGTTTGAGAGAAGCAACAAAACCTGAGAGCTGCTCTACATAGACTTCTTCTTTTAGATTCCCATTTAGGAATGCTAATTTTACATCCATTTGGAATACCTTGAAGACTTGATATGTTGCATAGGCCAGGAACATCCTAATTGCTTCCATTCTTGTTACTGGGCAAAGGTTTGATCAAAGTCAATACCCTCTTCCTGCTTGTATCCTTTTGCAACAAGTCTTGCTTTGTTCTTCACAATGATCCCATTCTCATCCAATTTGTTCCTAAAGATCCACTTTGTTCCAATGATGTTGTTGTCTTTTGGTTTAGGAACTAACTCCCAGACCTTGCACCTTCTAAACTGATTCAGCTCCTCTTGCATGGCATCAATCCAATATGGGTCTATAATAGCTTCTTATAATCTCTTTGGCTCCAGTTGAGATACGAAGCTTGAGCAAAGCACTGTGTTCAAGTTCCTGCTTCTAGTTTGCACTCCATATCTTAGATCACCAATTATCTTATTTGCTGGATGATCCTTTAAGTGTCTAATAGCTGGAGGTAGATTATATTCAGGTCGAACCTCTCATGTCCCTTCAATATGATGTACCTCTTGGTTTTCAACAGCATCTAGGGAGTCCTGTACTCCCCCTGGACAGTAGTCACCATTTTCCACTTTCTGCTCTTTAGTTGATTCTTCTGTAATTGTAAGCTTGTCCAATTTCTCATTTATACATGTAGAACTGCATGAGCTACAAGGCAACTCACTGTTAATCAGTCTTGTTTCATCAAAGACAATATGTACAGATTCTTCTACAACTTGAGTAATCAAGTTGTAGACTCTATAAGCCTTATTATTATTGATGTACCCAACAAATATCCCATCTTGGGATTTGGCAGCAAACTTAGTTAGATAAGACCTTCCATTGTTAAGGACATAGCACTTGCAACCAAAGATCCTAAAATAGGATAAGTTTGGTTTTCTACCCTTCATGATCTCATAGGGAGTCTTTTTGTGGCTTTTGATGATAGAAGCCCTATTGATAACATGACATGCAGTATTTACTGCCTCAGCCCAGAAATATTCTGGGAGAGAAGTGTCACTCAATAGAGTTCTACCAGCCTCAATCAATGTTCTATTCTTCCTTTCAGCAATACCATTTTGCTGTAGTGTTCTAGGTGAGGAGAATTCTTGAAAAATCCCAAATTCTTTACACAGTTTTGTCATACTCTCATATTGAAATTCAGTGTCATGGTCACTTCTGATTTTGACCATTGTACTGTCAAGTTCATTCTGAATTTACTTGACAAAGCTGTATAAAACACTTGGGGTTTCTGATTTTTGTCTCAGAAAGAACATCCAGGAATATCTAGAATAGTAATCTACAACCACAAAAGTGTAGACCTTCCTACCTAGACTATGAACTGGCATAGGACCAAATAAATCCATATGTAAGAGGTGTAGACACCTTACTGAATCCTTGTTTTCAAAGCTATGAAAGGAGGATTTTGTCTGCTTGCCTTTTGGCAAGCTGAGCATATCCAACCCTTTATACACTTAACTTTTGGACCATTCCTTACTAACTCTTTGCTAAAGAATTGGTCAATTGTTTTGTAGTTAAGATGAGCCAGCCTCTTATGCCATTTGACACAATGAGAGGCTCTCTCATCAGCTATAAGACATATAGGAGAAACATTATTCTCACACTCAAAATTAAGACAGTACACATTTCTTTTTCTATATCCTGTCAATATGACCTTTTGATCACTTGATCTTTTGATATGACAACCATTCTTAATAAATGAAATATTATATCCTAAATCATTCAGCTTACTTATGCTTATAAGGTTGTGTTTCAAACCCTTCACATAGGCCACTTGAGTGATAGTAATCTGGTTATTAGAAATGTTACCAAATCCTTTGATGATTCCCTTTTCAGAACCACCAAAGATTACTTTAGACCCATTTATGATAGGCAAGTACTCCTTCAGCAACCCCTTTGTTCCAGTCATATTCCTGGAACATCCACTGTCCAAGTACCATATAGGGGCATGGTAACTTGGACTCACCTGTAATAAAGAATTATCTTCCCTTAGAACCCAAGTAAGTCTTGGGTCCTTGGTTCAAGTTAGCTTTTTACTTAACAAATCTATCTGCAACTCTTCTAACAGGTAGACTGTTGTTCTTCCTGACACTAGTGTTGTGCCAGCAATCTATGGCATAATGACCTGTCTTGCCACTGCACCAGCATTCATACTTGTTGTATCTATTTTTAAATACATTCTTGAAAGTCTGGTTAACAGCAAATGTTTTGTATTGTGCTGGTACTACTGCAGCTACACCCACAATTTTCTTAAGAACATGGGGTTTATGAACATGGGCAGCCTTATTGACATAAACACTCTTGTCATTTAGAACTTCAGTCTTACTATGACCATGAGTATTCTCAAGGTCATACTTGTTAGAAGGAACTTGTACCTTTCTAAAAACTACAGAGACTTTAAAATTCAGTGGCTGGACTGAGGCTTTGCCCTTTCTCTTGAATTGGACATCCCTGGTGTTACCTTTAAAGCCTATTCCAGCCTTACCCTTTTGATCCACAAACTCATCTATTAAGGGTAAAACTGATTTTGGCTTGGAATAACTAGCCACCAAATCTTTCTCCTTTTGAAGTCTGCTTTCCAGACTTTTAATTAGATCATTTTTGTATGTGATTGTGCCCATCTGAATAATAGTTATAGTTTTCAGCTTGGCAATCTCATTCACTTTTTGATCCAATTCTTTCTCTAAGTCAGATGCAGCCATCTTAAGATCTGCAATATCCTTAGCCTGAGTTTTGGCCAGGTTTTTGCGTTTCTTTAGTGCCTGCAACAAGTCCCCATATTCATCTATCAGTTGATGAATATCACCTTCAGACTCAGATCCATCCACATCACTTGATGCAGATGTAGCTGACTCTGTACCAGTACTACAATCTGAATTTCTAGAAATATATTGTACCTTACTAGGACCAGGCTGATCCTGGCACTTGTCTTCTTCTGATACAGCCATCATTCCCATGCACTGATGGTCTTCTTGTTCATAGATAGAGTTCAACAATTGCATAAACTCATCTTCTTCATCTGCTACATAAAGACCAATGTATGCCTCAGCTTCAGATTCAGACTCTGAAATTGATTGGTTTGTCAAGCTTTTCTCCTTCTTAGCAACAAAGGATTTCTCCTTCTTGCTCTTTTGTTGAGTCTTCCTTTTATCATCAGACTCCTTTCTTTTGTCTGGACACTTAGCCACAACATGTCCAGGCCTATTACAGTAGTAGCAAACTATCTTTGATGTTGTAGATTTGCTAGGCTTAGACCTGCTCCTGTCCTTCCTTGATGACTTCCTATTTTGATAATAGTCATCCACAGGCTGAGATGTAGAGGGCCGAGACTTCCACTGCTTCTTCTTTAGGAATCTCTGAAACTGCCTTGTGAAGGCAGCAAAATCTTTATCTGAATCACTGCTGTCTAAACTTTTGCTGTCTGAATTATCTGAACTAATTTCAGCAACAATCTCAGGAGGTGATGGAGACATCCTCCTATTCTTCCTAGTGGCTTCCACCTTGAAAGCCACAGACTTTTCTTTATGCTTCCCTTTAGCACTTTTCTCTTCCTTTTTCCTAGCCATCAGCTGCATCTCATATGACAGCAATTTTCCAAACAAAGTTGGAGGAGAGATATCTGCAAGTTTGTCCACTTCCTTAGTGGCACAAATCTTAGTGTCTCAATCCTTTGTCAAGGATCTTAGGAATTTATCATTCAGTTCATATGTACTGAAGATTCTTTCATAGGACATCAGTTCATTTACTATTCTATAGAACTTTTTATAACACTCAGTTATAACATTTGACTTTCCTTGTCTTAAACTCTCATATTCCTGGTTTAGCATACATTTTCTATCTTTTCTGACTTCTTCAGAACCTTCCATGTAGACTATCAAAGTGTCCCACATTTCCTTGGAGGTCTTGCAGTGAATAAAATTCTGAAAGGTTGAATCATCTATGGCACTTACTATGATATTTTGGGCTCTTTTATCCATAGTTGCCAGGATGATCTCTTCCTTGGTCATCTATGAAAATCCTTGGGAGTTCTTTGATTTGCATCTAGAACTGATAACTTCATTTGAATATAAGGACCTTCCATTACTATAATGTAGATCCTTGGATCAGAAGCCTCCATGAAAAGCCTGACCCTTTCTTTCCATATTCCAAATATCTCTTTCCTGCATATGGGTAATTTCATATAACCTAGTTCCTTATGATTTTCTCTTGAACCCATTTTCTTGATCTTGAATCTGCCTTATGGATCTTACTCAGACTGTTAAGTCCTTCTTTGAGCAACCTCCCTCTGATACCACTTGATAGAATTGATTTCAAGATAACCCAAACACCTAGAGGGGGGGTGAATAGGTTCTTTTCTTTTTTACTTAAGGCAGAATAATTTCTCAGATCTAAAAATAGAATCTAACTATTCAATAGCAATCACAGCACAGAAATCACAGTCACATACACATCACAGATTGCATACAGATTTATAGTGATTCCCCAAGGTCTGGGTACATCCACTTTCCCCCTTCACCAATCTGCTAGATTCAGCCTAACTTCTTCCTTCTTCTCAGATCCACAGATCTTACAGCTCAGAATCCTGAAAGGTTTCTACAACTCAGAACCCTATAAGGTTCATACAACTCAGAGTATAACAACACTCCTACAGCTCAGGCTAACAGCCCTACCTCAGCCTTGCCACAAGGCCTACAACTCAGAAAATGATTTCTCCTACACTCAGGCTCAAAATCCCTACCACTCAGAGATCTATATCTCTTACACTCAGCCTTTATAATATAGGCTTACAACTCAGATCTTGAAAGATCCTACAAAATTTGATAAGTGATTTAGATGGACTCTTACCCTTGTTGAGAGAGAAGGGATAAAAGGTTTCTTGAACAGCTTCTTAATAAAACTGATGGCTGAAATCAACCTATTCTTAGCTTTCTTCAAAGCTTCTTGAATCTTAACTTAGTAGGGTTGATCTCCTTTGAAGTTGACTGGCTGCCAGCTTCCTTCTTAGAATCAAGAAATAAATCTGAATCCTTCTTAGAAGATTAGTTCAAGATTTGCTTCTTAAGAGACTTGTAAATGTCTCCTCCTTTACTTCAATAGCTGAAGATCTCTCTCAATCTCCATAACTTCTGAAGTTTCTTCAGAATTCTTGCTTGAATTCTCCATAGATCTTCTCACGAAAATCTTCTTCTGTGTGACGTGCACTTTCTTGATCAATGATCAATACTTCAATTATTGTTCACTTTGTTCACCTTGTTCACTTGACAGAATCCATCTATATATAGACTTCTTCCATGGAAACCGGCTGATCCGGTTTCTAACCAACTTCTGACAAGTCTGACAGCTTCAGCAAACTTGTAAGAATACACAGCTGTCAAGTCTCTAGTCAGTTCTTGAACCTTTGTCTTTGTTAGCAAAGCGTCGAGACTGATTGTCATTATGTGTCGACACAAGTAGATTAAGTGTCGACACAAGCTTTGGTGATGTCGACATAGCTCCTTTGGTTTCGACACTGCTTCTTGACGCTACATATGTAGAGTGTGTCGACACTGCTTCTTTATGTCGACACAGACACTTCTTTACTTCACAACAATAAACATTGTTGAAACTCTGCTGTGTGTCGACACAAGTCCTGTGTGTCGACACAGTTGATATAGTCTCAGAATTCTATGTGTCGACACGGCCTCCAGGTGTCGACACAGTTGATGTCGACTAGAATCTTCTGTGTGTCGACACCTCCTCCTACTGTCGACACAGTTGATGTCGACTAGAACTTTCGTGTGTCGAAACTGCCTCCTGTTGTCGACACAATTGATGTCGACTAAAATCTTCTGTGTGTCGACACAGTTTCTTCTGGTGTCGACACTGCTTCTCCAAGTGTCGACACAGGCTTTCTTAAGTGTCGACTCATGAACTTAGAAACTTTTTCTACATTTTAGCAAATACTTAACCTGCACATAAAAACTCAAAATAACATCAAATACACCTTGATGTATATCATTGAGCTAAGTGAGGCTTCTCCAAATCAGGTACACATTTTCCAATGTACCCAACATACATGCACTTAACTTACCAATGATGCCATTGACACACTTCTATGAGCATCAACTATATCAATCATGTAACACATTATATAATACTCATATTGAATATTATCTACTTGTTTTGGGCACTAAAAAATAAATAATTGGTAAGTATTATAATTACAAATTTTTAAATATTAAAAAAATTACAATACATATACTTATATATGTTATAACTTACCGGCTTCAACTTTAAAACCTTTTGTTTGTAAAAATTAGTATGTCAATCATTTGCTAAACCCTTAAATGCACTTCATAAAATATAAAAAAAAATAGTTTATAGTCAAATCTGAATTCCAAATTGTAAAATGACTAATTAATAAACTTACTTTATGAAAGTCAACTTAGGTAATTCATACTCCTCTGATACCAATTGAAAGTCAACTTAGGCAATTGATAATCCTCTGATACCAATTGAAAGTCAACATAGGGGATAGATCTGATTTACTCTAGAGGGGGGGTGAATAGAGTGATTTAAAACTTTTGTTGTTTTTAAAATCTATCAGTAAAATATGTGATACTAGTAGTTATATAAAATGAAAGAGGAACTAAGCTAAACTACACAACCATAGTACAGCAGAGCAAGGAAAAATGAACACACAGACAACACAAGAATTTATAGTGGTACCCCAAATATGGGTACATCCACACTTCTACCACCCAGGTAGGAATCCACTAACAGTTTTTTGATCAGGTGACTTCCACCACAGGTTTTTGCTTAGGTGACCTGTCATCACAAGATCTATTTGTAGGGAGATCTCACAACCCTTTAGGCTTTTGATCAGGTGCCCAAAAACCAACATAAGAACTTTTAAAGGGAGTTAATAAACCCTTTTTATAGTGAGGTAAGAAGGTGATATTGTCTTCACTTTCTCTAAACAACAGAGAAGACTTATTGGATTGCTGGTGTCAAAGCTCCCCCTGAGATGTTGAAATGTTCAGGAAGACTGGAGCTTTACTCAGGGTGTAGGTCTTCAGCCTTGACTTGTTGAAATCCCAAAACTTGTAGACAGATCTAGAATTGTTGTCTTTGAGGATTCCTGGAGTAGAAGTTGAAGAGGACACTTGACATATGTTTGATGTTCTTCTTTAGTCTTCTGTAAGATTAAGGGGAAAATAGCTTGTTTTTCTACACAGAGAAGGAGATGATGTTGTTCTGTATATTATTTTGTGTATCTTTGTCTCTGCTTGAGAGCCATCTGAAAAATCTCTTTTTTATCCTGCTATCTAATTATGGTTTTGAATTTTGAATTATAAGCATTAATTATTGATTAGATTCTAGAGATTGAAATGGCTGGAATATAGTCTTTAATGATTTTCCCAAACTGTCCCAGTAAAATAAGCAAGTAATTAACTCTGATGAAATCCATAATTAATGATGCCATGAACGGGCTATATTTGTGAGAATATGAGCATTAATTACTCAGAGAATTACTGCTAAATAATAGAATGAATTAGGGACAGAGATAGGGAGAACTTATCATTCTGACTCGGAATAGAGTTCGTCGACCTCTGGGCAGATTTCATCGACCGGAGTTCCAAGTTTGTTGAGCTGAGAAATCCTATTCATCATCCTGAACTCAACAAACATCAATATGAAAATATCTTGTTAACTCTGCGCTCCAAGTTCATCGATCAGAGAATCTGTCTTGAGGGAAGAAATCGTCGACCTGAGCTCGAATATCGTCGAGCTCAACTCAGAGAAAAAACTCTGAGTTCATCAATCTGAGATCGACGATCGTCGAGCTGAGTTCAAAGAACTTTGAACTAATAATCTGAACTCTGAATTCTTCTAAGTCTTGAGTCTCCTGAAGTCCATTATAGGCTGGTCAATGAAATTTGATTCTAATGACTAGCCTAAACTCTAGGACTGATAAACTTGACTCTGGCTATACAAGGTGGGTCAAACATCCTAATAGTGAACCTTAGCCCAAATCCAAACTAGGGATCCAACAATCTTCCCCTATTTGGGTGAGGTCACTATGACAAATAGAGAAATCTTAAGAAAACAAAGCTATATAAATATCTGGCATAATTGAAAATTGTCTTGCAGATATGATAGAGCTATGTTAATACAAATAGTTCAGATATAAAACAGTAAGAAATGTTAAGAATCAGAGGAAGGAGGAGCAGAAGATGGTTTGGAAAACACTATCTTTCTGGTGGGATCTTCTGCTTCACTTTTGTACATATTCAGGTCATGATCACCAGGAATTTTCTGAGAGACTGCTTTAGGAACTACTGCTTCTAAATGCAAATTCATGTAGTCAGTAGAATTGAAAACCTTTTTACTCACTTGGATACTATCAAGCTCTTTCTCTCTATAAGAAGACATGGTTGTGAATTGAGAAATATCTTGTCCTTCTTTTCTGGCTTTGTTGATCTTGGATAAACAAATTAATTCATGAAACCTAGCCATTATGAAATTGGGATCTAACTCAAGCTCATAAGCTGGAGAGAGAGGTCTCTCTGGATCAATTTTAGAAGTATCCTGAGCAGACTTTTGAGTATTTCTGAAAATAATATATTGCTGTAGAAAGTTTGTCTGATTTGATGTTTGCTTGTCTTGAGAATATGACTTGGGAGGTTCACATCTACTATATTTTCCAGCAGGTCTATGAGAGGATGCAGGCCTCTGGAAATGAGTAGAAGAGGGTACTGGCCTCTGTGACTGAGTAGAACTGGATATCTGAGATTGGGATACATTTCCTGAAGCACCTGCTGCAGGAGGAGGAGGAGGAGGAGGACCTTTCCTAAACCTTTGAGGAGGAGGAGAGTACCTTCTTCTCTTCTTCCTTTCTTTCTATTGATTTTTGGACAGCCACATCCAGTTAGGCATCCCTTTATAGGGAGTAATATTATTCAGAATGTAATAGGGAATTTCAACTGTTGGATTAGGCTTGGGAATGGCCTTAGGAGGAGACTTTCTCTTCTTAGACTTATTCTTCTTAGAACTGGAATCATCTGAATCATCATCATTATCATCATCAGATGATTCAGCAAGTTGATCATATAAGGCATCAATCTGTTTCAATGCTTCCTTGGAGATTTGCTTCTCAGCCTTAGTTAGCACTTGAAACTTTGGAACTTCTGGCTCAACAACACTTTCAGCAATAATTTGATTTTCATCTTCTTTTTCCATATCTGCAAACATGATGTCATCCAAGTTTGGCATTGGGGACTCAGCCCACATGCGAGGAGGAGGACTGCACACCTCTTTAGCAACTAGTATTTCTGAAATCACAGTGGCTGCAAAACTTGCCCTTATTTGGTCCATAACTTCTGGACTTACTGGAGCAGAATAGCATACAATGGCTTAAGAGAAAACTTGCTCAGGAAGAGGAAGAGAATGATAAAGAGTATCAAAATCTCTTAATAAATCAGCTAAGTCCACAGAAGGGACTAGGTACAAGAATTGTGCAGGTTCCAAAGGTTCTGTAATCTCCACATCAGTGAGCTCAATATCAAATTCTGAAGGATCTGCCTCAAGAAAATCTAATAGCTATGTATCTGTATTTACACTTTATGTAACTACTATATCCATATGTACATCTGTTGTTGCTGCTGCTACTAGTGCTGCTGCTACTGTTGTTGCTTCTGTAACTGCTAATGGAGCTTCATATTCAATTGGTGGAACTACTACTACTGGAGCTACTTCTTCATAAAGCATCTCCCCCTGCCTAGTTTCAGTGGAAACTGAATCCAGGCCCATAGAAGAAGAAGGGACAAAGGGGGCAGCAGCAAAAAGAGCAGAGAGAGGAGATGGAATCAGCAAGAGGTGTAATTTCCTCTACTATAACATTCTAGATGGATGGAGTGATAAGCTCCAAGATTGTGGTAATGGATGGAGAATCCAATTGCATGAACTCGGGATGTGTCTGAGTAGATACAGATGGTTGGATGGAGATGGAGGGAATATCCAAATGTATAGACTCTGGGGGGATCTTAGTAGATACATATAGAGGAAAGGGAGGAATGACATCAGATGGAATAACATATTGCATGATGTCATCCTGAGAAGGTGATGCAGGAGGAGATGGAATAGGATTTGAGATGTCATATTGAGGAGAATTTGGTGTAGATGGTATAGAGGTTAGCAAATCAAAGGATGGGGATGACATGAATGTATGAGGATGTATGTCAGTAAGATGAGGTGGTGGAGGAGATTGAGGAGGTGGTGACTGAGGAGGTGTTGTTGGAAGAAGTGTTGTTGAAGGAGGTGGAGGAGTAGGAATGGGAACTTCTTCTATTGGTTGGGGAGTGGCTGGTACAGCCCTTGTGCTCTCAGAAGCTGGGGAAGAGGAAGAAGCCCTGGGTGGCTTAGTGATTGTCCTCTCCCATCTGCCAAACAGGGCATAAGTTAACCTCTTAGAGGCATTGATGAACACTATTGGGGTGACAAGTAGTTCATGATCCTTTTCCTGTAGGAAAATCCCAAGAATCGTCGCAAGGCACACCTCTTTCTTGTTGTTTTTCCTTTAAATCAACTCAAAGAAAACCTTTCCCCAGTTCACCTGCTTCTTATTTACTAAAGTACACATCACCAAGAACTGGTGCCTGTTAATATAGTCATGAGCAGTATGCTTGCCCAGCAAGACTTTTCCCACAACATCAGCCAAAAACTTATACTCAGCAAATAAATTTTTCTTTAATAATTTGTTAGGGTTTCCCTCGGAGTGACCCATTTTTAGCAGCATATCATTATACTCAGAACTGTATATTTCTATATCTTCTTCTCCATTATTAAAACCAAAAATTTCAGATAGAATGGCAGGAGTAAGAATAATATGTTGTCCTGTTATTGTTCCTGTCATTGTCTCAGCATTAGGTGTGGTTGAAGTATATACCCATTCCTTTATTTCAGTCGCCGGCAACTTCATCCTTGTGATCATGAACTTCTTTAACTGTTGTTCTTCAAACAGTTGCAGTATGTCGGTGAAGATCTTATCAGAATGGCTGAAGGAGTCAAAGTCAATATCGAATTCGGTGTCGTACTTCATTCCTGAAAGAGAAATCGATGGAATCTCCATGGCTTTCCTGCAAAAACAAGAAAGATCAAGTGCAAGAGAGTTCTGAAGGTGCAGGATTTAGCTCGAAGAAAAACCCTATTATAAGGTTTTTGGAATATGAAGTGATGAGCTCCGTCCTGTGAAAAATAAAAAGTCTTCAATCTCAGGTTGACAAATGCTGAAAGTTCGTTGATCTTAGTTTAAAGAGAAGGGAAAATAGTTCGTCGATCTTAGGTTGATTAAATATTTTATGAAGCAAGTTCTTCGATCTCAGGTCGACGAAAATGACTTCATACAGAGATATCATCGGTCTCAGGTCGATGAAAAATCCCAAGAAGATTTCTCAGCTCATCGATCTCCGTTCGACGAACTTTGATAAATTATTCGACCACGGACAGAAATTAAATTAAAGCCTCTCCATTTATCATACCTAGCTAATTCATAAAGAATAGATGGTTCCTCTCATCCAAGGGTTTGGTGAAGATGTCTGCTCTTTGCAAATCAGTGTAGATGTAGACAAGCTTAATTTTATTTTTTTCCACACAATCTCTAATGAAATGATGCCTTATTTATATATGCTTAGTTCTACTATGATGCACTGTATTTTGTGCAATGGAAATTGCACTTGTATTATCACATAGTAAAGTTGAATTATTTAAGTTGAAACCATAATCTAGGAGTTGGTTCTGAATCCACAGTATCTGGGAAAAACAACTGCCAGCTGCTATGTATTCAGCTTCTGCAGTTGAAGTAGACACAGATCTCTTCTTTTTGCAAAACCAGGACCCAAGTCTAGCACCAAGGAACTGGCATGTCCCTGAGGTGCTTTTTTTGTCCACTCTACATCCAGCAAACTCAGCATCTGATTATCCAGTCAACTCAAACTCTGAATCAGTATGATACCAGAGTCCTAGACTAGGACAACCCTTTATATATCTTAAAATCCTTTTTAGAAAAGTTAGGTGGGATTCTTTAGAGTTCACCTGGAACCTAGCATAAAGGCATGTAGCAAACATTATGTCTGGCCTACTTGCTATGAGATACAACAAGGACCAAACAATGCCCCTATATAGTTTTTGATCAACAGGCTTGCCATGTTTATTAGATTCAATCACAGCATTAGAAGCCATGGGTGTTTTCTTTGCTGAGGCATCTAACATCCCAAACTTTTTGATTAGCTCCTTAGCATACTTAGACTAGGATATGAAAATGCCATCAGGCAGTTGCTTCACTTGGAGGCAAGGAAGTAGGAAATTTTACCCATACTACTCATTTCAAACTTGGAATGCATTAGGTCAGAGAACCTCTTGCATAGGTTGGAATTTGTTGGGTATTGTATCCACAATGTACCTGATTTGAAGAAGCCCCTGAACAAGCTAAGGTAAATAGACAATGTGTTTGATGAAATCTTTTAAGTTGTGCTTGCAGTTATTCCACGCTAAGTACACACCAATGTCAGGGTGCAGTGGGTCAATATACACGGGTCTGCGTGACGTAATCCCTCGTTGAGCAGATCAGTGTGTTGGCCTACGTGTACTCTCTCTATTGGGGTGTACTTAATTTCAAGTACAGGGCTATGATAAAGCAAGAGCAGACATGGAGCAAGGATGGGCCAAAGACCAGCTCACGGGTTGAAAGAGGAGAAATAGTCCAAGTGTAAATCGTCGAGAATCACTATGTGATTCTCGACGAGTCGTCGAGAATCACTAGATGATTCTCGCCGGTTGAGGCCAGCTGACTCAACGTAGCCAGAAAATTCTCTAAAGGCAGAATCGTCGAGAATCACTAAGTGATTCTCGCCGATTCGTCGAGAATGTCTTTGCATTCTCGACGATTCGGCGAGAATCTAATGTGATTCCCGCCGATTCTCCCTGGCCTCTATAACCTGTGATGCCAGAATTAGCCAAGTAGGATTCGGCGAGAATCGCAAGTGACTCTCGCCGATTCGTCGAGAATCACTTACGATTCTCGCCGAATTTGACTTGGGCAGATTTCCAACATTTCCTGGACCGGTCCAGGTTTCAAGCGGTATTTTGAACCGGACTTCGGTCTTTGCTTTGGTGGGGCCCACAACGGTCATCTTTATGACCTAGTGTATAAATACACAGGTATTGGTGTACAGTAAAAAGAGAACGAATACAGAATACGAAAGCAAGCGGCCGTCAAACCCTAATCTCGTGAATCTTCTCTGTCGCCGCCGCTCGTACAGTGATCACCATTGCTGATCTCGATCTTCTCCAGATCCACGGTGATAGAAGCCAAGTCTTGCATAGCGTCTCATGTGTCTAACCAGAGATCTTTTGTCTCTTGATTTGAGATAGGGAAATCCATCCCTGTCCGAATCGATCGAGACGATCGATCCTAGTGTGATCGTTGGAAGACCTTGCTGACTTCGCTAAGAAGATTGAATCTCCAAGTGCTTTGCTACTGTCTTCAGTTGCCGCCACCAACACCGAGAGCCTTGCCGCCGCTCGTCGCAGCCGCCGGTCTCGGGGAGATTCTCTCCAAGTGAGATCTAGGGTTATGGACTCTTAGTTGACTTCAAGAACACGTCGTCGAACGAAGAGGGACACCTTAGTCTCCATACGTTGTTTGTATTTCTTACAAGCTATTTTCAATTCTTTGTAAAGGACTGATTGGTATCTAGTTGTAGGGTTGGGTGCAACCCGTGTTGTGGGAGTGTTGACTCCTACGTGTGGAAGGGTTCCTTCCGATAGTGCAAGGATTGGATTTCAATCCTGTTGGTGAAGTGACCGAGTCGTCCTTGGATTGGGAGATAGGTCGAAGGGGAAAAGTGGACGTACCCAAATCGGGGAACCACTATAAATTGCCTGTGTTATTCTCTTTGTTGTGTGTTTTGTTTTGATTCTGCAGGTACACTTTTAATTCTGCAAATACACTGCAAGTCACCTATTCCCCCCCCCCCCCATAGGTGAAGGTAGTTGACACTAGGTGAACTGTCAAGTGGTATCAGAGGGAGGTTACTCATCAAAAAGGTTCACACCTTGAGTAGAATCTTGCCACCAGTGTCAAGAAGGAGACTGATATCTTCCATGGACGGACTCAAGCACTCCGGCAAAATCCCAGTATACACCAGACTGAATTTTCCTATCTGGATGGAAAGAATCAGATTCTACATGGAAGCAGTCGACCCCCGGCTCTTCATAATAGTGGAGGAGGGACCTTACATTCCCACCAAGGCCTCCACCATTGATCCAACCAGGAAAGTGCTCAAGAAACTTTCGGAAATGGACAAGGACGAAATGGTGATGTTCGGACTCGACAAGAAAGCTCAGAACATCCTAGTAAGTGCAGTTGACGACTCTATGATGCAGAACTTCAGTAACTGCAGGACAGCCAGGGATCTCTGGAGATGTCTGATTGTCCTAATGGAGGGCACAGATGAAGTGAGGGACGATCGGAGATCCCACCTCAATCAGAAATATGAGTCCTTCGGGCAAGGGCCAAAGGAGGAGATCGGAGTTACCTTCGAAAACTTCCTCAAGATCGTCAATGCACTCAAAGGATATGGAAGAGTGTTCACTGACGGTGAACTCAGTGATAAGTTCCTTAGGTCCCTCACTAAGGAATGGGACACAAAGATCTGCGCCATCCACGAGTTTGGCAGATTTGCGGAAACTGATCCACAGATTCTGTTCGGGAAGCTCATGTCCTATGAGCTTCAGTTGAACACAAGGAAGGTTGAAGAGGAAGCAGAGAAAGCTGCGGCCAAGGAAAAGACGGTGGCCCTGAAAGCCATTCAATCCAGAAAGGGCAAGGGTGCCGCTTCTTCCCGTGCGTGGAAGAGGGATGAAGAGGAAGACTCTGAGCTAAGCTCCTCCGGCTCAAAATTGTCAGAGGAAGATTTATCCCTTATCACACGGGAATTCAAGAAGTTCCTCAAGCTGAGGAATCAGAGAAAGAGAAACGGCTCCTCCTCAAGGAATCAGAAGAAGAACTATTCTTCTAATAGGTATGTTTCCAAACCGAACAAACACCGCTCTTCTGACATTATATGCTTTGGTTGCAACAAGCCAGGACACGTCGTGGCCGACTACCATCAAGGCAAGAGGGAAAAGGGAAAGGAAGAGGAGCACAGGTCCTCAAAAGACAAGAAGAAGGAGAGGAGTTACATCGCAAAGAAGCCAAAGACGTTGAGTGAATCTGACACGTCAGACACCAGCGATGATGAGGAAGCCTACTTTGGGCTAATGGGTCGCTCTGACTCAAAAGGAGAATGCCCCCCATTTACTGGGAAGGTAAAAGCTGACACCCCTCTCTCCGACTCTGACTCTGATCCTGAGTCTCAGGATGATGACCCTGAGGATAGCCCTTCTGCCCTTGAAGCTGAGCTCCTCGATAAGTATGAGCTTCTGCTCAATACTTTCCTGAAATGTCGAAAGAAACTGAAGGCTGAGAAAAAGGAAGTTAAATTCCTTAAAGGTGAGAGTGTATCCCTGAGGGAAGAGATCACCAGTTTGATCTCCCTCCGACAGGAGCACTTGGACCTGACTTCAAAGCATTCAGAGTCTCTTAAGCTCCTTGATCTTAAGCAGGAGGAAGTCGATAAGTTGGAAGAACTACTTGCGGCAGAAAGGAAGATCGTCAAGAGCTTCTCTATGCCAAAAACTGTTCTTCCATTAGTTGATACCTTCTCTGCTTAAGCCAAAGGAGCTGGCTTGGGGCATGTAGGGGCATCTAGCTCCTCATCCAGGAGAAACAGGAATAAGAGGAAGAATAAGGCTGCAAAGAAAGCCTCTGCTGATGAGAAAGGAAAGGCCCCACTCAGCCCTGTTGAGTTCAGAAAGCCTAGTTTTCCCTGTAACCAACATGACTTTGAGTCAACATATGGGCATCACTTCAGGCCCTCGGTTGCAAAGCCGAAGAGCCGGTATGATGGGTGGACCTTTCCCCGTACCTTCAGTGAGAGTGTCTTCAAGGCACCTTATGAGGAAATCCACTTGGGAAATTATGGTCAATTCTCTAGCGACCATAATAGGATGCAGGCACCTAAGGCCAAGCCTGTTACACTGAAAAGCCAAGAGGTGAAGAAGTCATGTGACTGTGGTCATCATGTTGCCTCCACCTCCAGGTCTTCGGCCCCGGCTGAACCCCACGTTTCAAGGGTGAAGCAGGCGCCGAAGAGGAAGTATAACAGGTTTGACTGCTGGTGCTGTGGCAAAATTGGTCACTTTGCCGTGGATTGTTGGTTTAATCCAAGGTATAATGAGACTCCTTATGTTAGCAATATGAGGCCGACCACTCGTAGAGTTAACCAATCGAGGGGGAGTATGCTAACAAGGAATCTAGGACCCAAGTTTGATTGGGTTCCTAAGGCAAATTAATTCTGTTTTGCAGGAATTTCCAAAGGCCAACAAAACTCCTATTTGGTATTTGGACAGTGGATGCTCCCGTCACATGACCGGGACAAGAAGCCTGCTGAGGGAGTACTCTCCAGTTGAGAATGGACCCAAAGTCATATTTGGGGGATCTGATCGGGGAGTCACCAGAGGTTACGGTATGATTTCTAACGGTATACTCTCTATCACTAACGTAGCTTATGTTGAAGGATTAAATCATAGCCTGATCAGCGTAAGCCAATTATGTGATAAAGGGTATGACGTTAAGTTCTGCAAGGATAAATGCCTGATAATATCATGTGATTCTTCGGAAACTGTATTAACTGGCATTAGGAGCAAAAATATTTTCTGTTTAGATTTTCTTAGTTTAGATTCTTCTACCCCAGTATGCCTCGTTGCTAAAGGCAGTGCATCTCTTTGTGAATAATGGCACAAGAGATTGGCACACATTAATTACAAGTCAATTAATATGCTGTTTTCCAAAGAATTAGTAAGGGATGCTCCCATTATTAAGTGCATTAAAGATAGTCCATGTCCTGCATGTCAGATGGGCAAGCAGACTCGGGCTACCTTTAAGGGCATCCCAGACAAAGACTCCTCCAGATGTCTTTATCTTCTGCATATGGACCTGTTTGGTCCAATGCAAGTTCATAGCTTTGGAGGGAAGTCGTATACGCTAGTAATTGTCGATGATCACTCTCGGTTTTCGTGGGTGTTCTTTTTAAAGCGCAAGTCTGATACGTTTGACATCTTCACCAGTTTTGTCAAGCAGATACAGAACGAACTTAACTGCTCAGTGGTCAAAATCAGAAGTGACCACGGAACAGAGTTTAAGTCTGGGGCTATGACAGAGTTCTGTGAAGAGCTTGGTATCTTTCATGAGTTCTCCTCCCCTCGCACTCCTCAACAAAATGGAGTGGCAGAGAGGAGGAATAGAACACTCATTGAGGCGTGCACGACAATGTTGAATGACGCTTCTCTTCCAGAATACTTCTGGGCCGAGGCTGTCAATACGGCTTGTCATGTACAAAACCGGGCGTTAATCAACAAGAGCCATCGTAAGACTCCTTATGAGCTATTGAAAGGCAAGAAACCAACCATGTCCTATCTGAGGATCTTTGGCTGCAAATGTTATGTACTGAATAATGGGAAGTACCCTCGTACTAAGTTTAGTGAAAAATGCTTCGAAGGCATATTCATGGGCTATAGTAGCCACAGCCGGGCTTATAGATTTTTCAACAAGAAAACCCTAGTGGTAGAGGAATCAATAAATGTTGTATTTGATGAAGGAAGCTTGCTTAATTGCAAGACTTCTAGTTGTCTTCCTGAAGCTGCAGGTGCCAGACTTGAAAAGTTACAACTGGATGATCCCGAGAAAGATGCAACTCCAAAATATGTCAAGGTCTCCACATCAACGCCGATCGGAGAAGTTGAAGTTCAAAATGAAGCAAATCCTTTAGAAGAAGGAGATGCCCAGGAAGTAGTCGAAGCTCCTGATACAAGACTTCTAGAGCTCAGACACGTGAGGGATCACCCTAGAAATCAAATCATTGGAGATCCCCGAGACGGTGTCAGAACTCGCCGAGGTACTCTTAACGAGATCTTGCATCTTAGCTTTCTGTCGTAGGTGGAGCCAAAGAAGTTCGACGAAGCGAACAAAGACGCATCATGGATTTTGGCCATGCAAGATGAGCTGCATCAATTCGAAAGATGCAAAGTCTGGACGCTGGTTCCCAGACCGAAGACGCAAAATGTGATTGGCACCAAGTGGATCTTCAGAAACAAGTTGGATGAACATGGAGTCATCATCAAGAACAAAGCCAGACTAGTGGCTCAAGGATACAGACAGGAGGAGGGGATTGACTTTGACTAGACATTTGCACCAGTTGCACGGCTCGAGGCAATCCGGCTATTCCTAGCATATGCCTCTCACAAAGGATTCACAGTCTATTAGATGGACGTGAAATCGGCTTTCTTGAATAGAGATTTGAAAGAGGAAGTATACGTTGCTCAACCTCCAGGTTTTGTCAATCCTACTTATCCTAATCATGTATATTTTCTTAATAAAGTGATATATGGCCTAAAACAAGCTCCTCGAGCTTGGTATGAGACACTGTCTAGTTTTCTTCTTGGGAACAAGTTCTCTAGAGGAAAAATAGATAAGACATTGTTTCTCAGGGAAGTCAAAGGCAAGATTTTGATGGTGCAAATCTATGTTGATGAAATTATATTCGGCTCAACGGACAACAATCTTTGCAAAAGGTTTTCCAAACTTATGCAAGGAAAGTTTGAAATGAGCAGTATGGGAGAGCTGAAGTATTTCTTGGGACTTCAAGTGAAACAGTCTGAGGAAGGAATCTTCATTTCTCAGACGAAGTTCACAAATGAACTCCTTAAGAAATTCGGAATGGAGAATGCAACCTCTATGAGGACTCCAATGGGATCCACCATGTCTCTGGATAAGGATGAGAAAGGGAAACCTTTTGATGAAACCAAATACAGAAGCATCATTGGAACTCTGCTCTATCTTACTGCGAGTAGACCGGATATCATGTTCTCCACATGTGTTTGTGCCAGATATCAGGTGAACACTAAGGAATCTCATTATGTCGCTGCAAAGCGAATTCTCAAATACCTTAAAGGTACCCCCAATCTTGGCTTATGGTACCCGAGAAGCAATGATGTCGAGCTAATAGGGTTTTCAGATGCTGATTTTGCAGGAAGTAGGGATGACAGGAAAAGCACCTCCGGGACATGTCAATTCCTCGGAAGAAGGCTTGTTTCATGGAACAGCAAGAAGCAGAATTGTGTAGCAACCTTCACTGCAGAGTCTGAGTACATCTCGGTTGGCAGCTGTTGCGCACAACTCCTATGGATAAGAAACCAGTTAGCCGACTATGACCTCCAGTTCAAGGAAGTACCAATGTATTGCGACTCCTCAAGTGCAATTGCTATTGCCAACAATCCCGTATCGCACAGCAGAACGAAGCATATTGAAGTACGCTACCACTTCATTCAGGAGCACGTGGAGAACAAAGACATCTCTCTCTGCTATGTCCCCACGGACAAGCAGATTGTAGATATTTTCACTAAGCCCTTAGACGAGGCCAAGTTCAGTCTCTTCAAAACTGAATTGGGGATGCTCAACTATGAGGAATGAAGACTACAAAAGCTCATGGCTCGTACATCTAGAGGGAGCATCTGCCAGTCACTCAAGTGTAAGCATAGGTGCAAGAACTGAGGGGGAGCATGGGGTCATATGCACCAGACCCCGATTTGCAGAAGCCGAAAAGGGGGAGATTACCCTCTCGGCTAAGGCTAAGGTGGCTCCAAGTCTGCTCTCAAGTAATTGGTAATGAATATCTCTCTCAACTCAATTTTAAGTTTATGATTTTCATTCCTATTTGCTCTATTCACCTTAGCTTATAGGGTTTAGGCTTCTTCAAATAGGGGGAGATTGTTCGGTATTGTATCCACAATGTACCTGATTTGAAGAAGCCCCTGAACAAGCTAAGGTAAATAGACAATGTGTTTGATGAAATCTTTTAAGTTGTGCTTGCAGTTATTCCACGCTAAGTACACACCAATGTCAGGGTGCAGTGGGTCAATATACACGGGTCTGCGCGACGTAATTCCTCATTGAGCAGATCAGTGTGTTGGCCTACGTGTACTCTCTCTATTGGGGTGTACTTAATTTCAAGTACAGGGCTATGATAAAGCAAGAGCAGACATGGAGCAAGGATGGGCCAAAGACCAGCTCACGGGTTGAAAGAGGAGAAATAGTCCAAGTGTAAATCATCGAGAATCACTATGTGATTCTCGCCGATTCGTCGAGAATCACTTGTGATTCTCGACGAGTCGTCGAGAATCACTAGATGATTCTCGCAAATTGAGGCCAGCTGACTCAACGTAGACAGAAAATTCTCTAAAGGCAGAATCGTCGAGGATCACTAAGTGATTCTCGCCGATTCGTCGAGAATGTCTTTGCATTCTCGACGATTCGGCGAGAATCTAATGTGATTCTCGTCGATTCTCCCCGGCCTCCATAACCTGTGATGCCAGAATTAGCCAAGTAGGATTTGGTGAGAATCGCAAGTGATTCTCGCCGATTCGTCGAGAATCACTTACGATTCTCGCCGAATTTGACTTGGGCAGATTTCCAACATTTCCAGGACCGGTCCAGGTTTAAGCGGTATTTCGAACCGGACTTCGGTCTTTGCTTTGGTGGGGCCCACAACGGTCATCTTTATGACCTAGTGTATAAATACACAGGTATTGGTGTATAGTAAAAAGAGAACGAATACAGAATACGAAAGCAAGCGGCCGTCAAACCCTAATCTCGCGAATCTTCTCCGTCGCCGCCGCTCGTACAGTGATCACCATTGCTGATCTTGATCTTCTCCAGATCCACGGTGATAGAAGCCAAGTCTTGCATAGCGTCTCACGTGTCTAACCAGAGATCTTTTGTCTCTTGATTTGAGATAGGGAAATCCATCCCCGTCCGAATCGATCGAGACGATCGATCCTAGTGTGACCGTTGGAATACCTTGTCGACTTCGCTAAGAAGATTGAATCTCCAAGTGCTTTGCTGCTGTCTTCACTTGCTGCCGCCAACACCGAGAGCCTTGCCGCCGCTCGTCGCAGCCGCCGGTCTCGGGGAGATTCTCTCCAAGTGAGATCTAGGGTTGTGGACACTTCGTTGACTTCAAGAACACGTCGTCGAATGAAGAGGGACACCTTAGTCTCCATACGTTGTTTGTATTTCTTACAAGCTATTTTCAATTCTTTATAAAGGACCGATTGGTCTCTAGTTGTAGGGTTGGGTGCAACCCGTGTTGTGGGAGTGTTGACTCCTACGTGTGGAAGGGTTCCTTCCGATAGTGCAAGGATTGGATTTCAATCCTATTGGTGAAGTGACCGAGTCATCCCTGGATTGGGAGATAGGTCGAAGGGGGAAAGTGGACGTACCCAAATCGGGGAACCACTATAAATTGTCTGTGTTATTCTCTGTGCTGTGTGTTTTGTTTTGATTCTGCAGGTACACTTTTAATTCCGCAAATATGCTGCAAGTCACCTATTCCCCCCCCCCATAGGTGAAGGTAGTTGACACTAGGTGAACTGTCAGAATCAGTAGAGCCAAAAATAATGTCATCTACATAAAATTTGTACTAATAAGATTTGATCCTAATGATGTCTAGTGAACAATGTCCTATCTACTATGCCCCTAGAGAATTATGCTCTAAAAGAAAGCTAGCTAAGATTTCATACCAAGCTCTTGGAGCTTGCTTTAGACCATAGAGAGCCTTATGCAATTTAAAGACATAAGAAGGATGGGTTGGAGAAATAAAACCTGTTGGTTGCTCCACATAAACCTCTTCTTCAAGTTCACCATTTAAGAATGCACTTTTGACATCCATTTGATATACTTTGAACTTCTTGTAGGTAGCATAATCAAGGAAGATTCTAATTATTTCAAGCCTTGCACTAGATGCAAATTTCTAGTCATAGTCAATGCCTTCCTCTTGTTTATAGCCTTGAGAAACTAGTCTTGCCTTATTCCTGACAATAACTCCTTGGGCATCTAGTCTATTCTTGAATACCCATTTATTTACAATGACTGGGTAGTCTTTGGGTCTTGGAACTAAATCCCAAACTTTGCATCTCTCAAACTGGTTAAGCTCCTCTTGCATTGCAATAATCCAGTGTGGATCTTGCTTAGCATTTTTATGGATTGGGGCTCAGTTTGAGATATGAAGCAGGCATGCATCATATCTTGGTAGATTTGATGCCTGATCTGCACACCTACTGACATGTCTCCAATCACCTGAGTTACAGGATGATCTCTAAGTGTGACAAACTCAGTAGGTGGAGTTGGTTCAGCAACAGCTTGGGGAATTAATTCCTCTTGTTGAATTATGGGAGCTATTGTTTGTTCAACATCCACTTCAGTGGATTCATCTTCACTGTCTTCATTTATATGTGGATAGGGATGTACAATAGTCTTATTTATGAGGGTCAACTCATCCAACTTCTCACATAAGTGTGGTACCTACCAAGTTTCACTGGTAGAAGGATTCTTCTTTTTGTAAGACATCTTAGTTTCATCAAATGATATATGTACAGTCTCTTTCATTTTCATAGTAGATTAATTATATACCTTATATGCCTTACTAACTTGGGAGTATCCTAGAAAAATTCCCATTACAGCCTTGGCTTCAAACTTTCTAAGATATTTTTTATCATTGTTATGAATGTAGCATAAATAACCAAAAATTCTGAAGTAATCTACTTTAGGTTGCTTTCCCTTGAGTAGTTCATAGGGAGTCTTGCCCTTAAGCTTATGTATCAGACTCCTATTCAGTACATAATTTGCTGTGCTTATATCCTCTACCCAAAAGGATAGTGGCAAGTAAGCATCTGTAAGTAATATGTCTGTAGCTTCAATCAGGGTTCTATTTTTCCTTTCATCTACCCCATTTTTTTGAGAAGTTCTAGGAGCAGAGAAATAATGCATGATACCTTCCATCTCACAGAATTCTTGTATGGGAAGAGACTCAAACTCAATACCATGATCACTTCTGATCAATGCAATTGGAGTAGAATACTCAATCCTTATGCTCTTAAGAAAGTCTGTAAGAACTTTAAAGTTATCAGACTTGTTCCTCAAGAAAAACACCCAAGTGAACCTTGAGAAGTCATCTACAATCACTAAGGTATAAGATTTCCTTCCTAGGCTCTGTACAGTAATGGGTCCAAAAAGATCCATGTGGAGCAAATATAGAATCCTAGGTGAATCACTCTTATTAATGGCTTTAGGACTATTTTTAGTTTGCTTGCCTAATTGACAAGCCCTGCATAAGCTTTCCTTCTTGTAGGGGTAAGAAGGCAATCCTCTGACAAGATTATCCCTAGATAATTTAGCAATGTTCTTTAAGTTAACATGCCATAATCTCTTATGTCATAGTTCATTATTATTACTAATCTGGTTGAATAGGCATATCTCAGACCTAGCAGTCTTAAAATTTACTATTTAAATATTTCTTATTCTAGTTCCAGTTAAAACTACTTTATTTTCTACAGAAGTGATAATGCAGGAAGAGTTATTAAATGATACATGAAACCCTTCATCACATAATTGACTTATGGAGATTAGGTTGTGCTTCAGTCCACTTACATAAGCCACCTTTTTGAAAGTGACAGCTCCAATATTTACTTTCTCATAGCCTTTAGTCTTGCCACAGTTGGAGTCACCAAAGATAACTTTTGGACCTAGCTTGGACTTATAGTTGATTAGATTTTCCTTGCTTCCAGTCATGTGCCTTGAGCAGCAACTATCCAAGTACCACTGTTCCTTTATGGTAGGATAGGAGTTCACCTGCATAAGAACAGATTAGATGTTCTTGACCAAGATTACCTTAGGTCCTTGTTGCTTTTCATACTTAAAACTTGAAATAAAAGAACATTCAGGTTGATTTTTATACCCTAGGAGGTGATATCTTCTTGGTGGTATTATCCACCTGGTGAATGGATTGAGGTATTCCCTAGGTTGATTAAAGGTTCTAAAAGAATTAAAATTTCTGCTATCTCGAACTGGGTTCGACGAATTTTGGTGAGTTCATCGATCTGAGGTCGACGAACAGGGATGAGTTCGTCGAACTCCGCTCAGAGAATAAAAGTATTCATTCTCTGTGCCCCAATATTGTCTATCTCGGCTCGAAGAACTATACTAGTTTCGTCGATCGCAGTTTAGAGAATAATCATAGTAAAAATCTGTGTTCGGAGTTTGTCGACTTGAGTTCGATGAACTGTACACATTTCATCGATCTGAGTTCGACAAAATCTACTAAACATTGTTATAGTTAGGACTTTTCTTGTTCTTTCTCTTTTTCTTATTCTTCTGTTTTAATTCTATTTGCTTAGTACTATGATCATCTATCTTTTCTTTGCCTTTTTCAAAAACAAATTTGATTGGAGTTGACAATATGTTTTTCTGAATTAATGGAGGTTAGCTTGATGAAGCATCTAAGCCCAACTTGCCATTAAGTCTGGCATTTACTGTGCTTGTGATTTTCATCAACTTGATTCTTCTCCCATTTAGGGATTCTTCAAGTTGCCTTGCCTCAGCTAATTCAGTTTTTAGAGAGATGATTAGTTCATTAGCTATAGTTAATTCATCTTTCAATTTAATGTTTTCAGAAAGGAGATTATCTTGTTCAGTTAGTTTTTCTCTAAGGAGTTTTATTTTCTTCTCAGAGTCTATTAAATTAATACATAATGATTTAAATTCAGTTCTAAAACCATATGAATTGAAATCAAAAGAGGACAGTAAATGATCTTCTTTAGATTGAGGTTCTTCACTGTCTGACTGCTCAGCTTCTGAGAGGCTGCCTGATGCATCAATAGCCATAAAGTAAACTTCTCTTGCTTTTGCTTCCTCTTCATCTTCACTTGAGCTGGAAGATGAGGATTCTTCTTCAGATTCACTCTAGGTTTCAGCAACAAAGCCTTTCTCCTTCCTCTTATGCTTGTTGGAGGAGGGCTTGTTGTAGTACTACTTCTTGGGCTCCTTTTCTCTTCTTCTCTCCTTCTTTTGATTCTCTGGACACTCAAATATGGCATGTCCTGGCTTCCTGCAACCAAATAAGACATTAGTTGAGGTTTTATCATACCGTGGCTTGTCATCTTGTCTAGATGACTTTCTTTTGAAATCCTTCTTGCCCATTTTGTAGAATCTCTTGGCTAGGAGACTCAGAAGTTCTTCACTAGCTAATGGATCTTCTGTTTCTTCAGATGCTTTGAGTATTATGTTTTGCTCCTTTCTAGCTGATGAGGGAGTCTTCTGCTCAGCGGCTTCTCTAGACTTCATTAACTACTCAAAAGATTTGAGTTTTCCTAGTAGAGATTCAGTGGAAATCTCATTCATACTTCTGGCCTCTTTGATTAGCCAGATTCTAGAATCCCATGAGCTGGGGAAGCACATGAGAATATTATCATTGACCTTAGTGAGGGTTATGTTCTTATCCAGAGTTTTCAGCTCATTGATGATTGAGCTGAGTCTATTGTACATATCACTCGCTAACTCTGACTCTTCTTTCTTGAATCATATTGGGAGATGAGATTTGATCTCCTGTCTTTTCTCTCATCTATAGATCCAGCAACCATCTGGTTTAGGGAATCCCAGATGGCTTTAGCTGAGGTACACTCTGCCACTTTTTGTAAAATGTCATCTGACATTGTCTGAGCCAGAATGTTCATGGCCTTAGCATCAGCTATCTTGGCCTTCTTCTGTGCATATGTACACTCAGGTGGTGGAACAGCATGAGTGCTAGAAGTTGTAGTAGATGTAGCCACTGGAGCTGGTGGACCTGTCAAGATAGAATTAAAAATATCTTCATCAATGGAGTTCATATATAATTTAATTATTGCCTTCCAGATAGCAAACTTGTTCAAGTTGCAAACTGGAGGTCTGGTGCTTGCATAGTCTTTGTTCTGTGCCATGGTATAAGAAATGTGGTAGAGAAATTTAGATCTTAGAAGGATCTGTTGGTTCACGTGTTACCTTGTACAACCAAATAGACTACCCTATGATACAAATTGAAAGTCAACTTAGGCAATTGATAATCCTCTGATACCAATTGAAAGTCAACTTAGGCAATTGATAATCCTCTGATACTAATTGAAAGTCAACTTAGGGGATAGATCGGATTTACATTAGAGGGGGGTGAATAGAGTGATTTAAAACTTTTGCTATTTTTAAAATCTATTAGTAAAATTAGTGATAGTAGTAGTAGTTATATAAAATGAAAGAAGAACTAAGCTAAACTACACAACAACAACACAACAGAGCAAGGAAAAATGAACACACAAACAACACAAGAATTTATAGTAGTTCCCAAAATCTGGGTACATCCACTCTTCTACCACCCTGGTAGGAATCCACTAACATTTTTTTAATCAGATAACTGCCACCACAGGTTTTTGCTCAGGTGACCTGTCACCACAAGATCTATTTGCAGGGAGATCTCACAACCCTTTAGGCTTTTGAACAGGTGCCCAAAAACCAACACAAGAACTTTTAAAGGGAGTTAATAAACCCTTTTTACAGTGAGGTAAGAAGGTGATGTTGTCTTTTCTTTCTCTAAACAACAAAGAAGACATAGTGGATTGCTGGTGTCAAAGCTCCCCTTGAGATGTTGAAATGTTCAGGAAGACTGGAGCTTTGCTCAAGGTGTAGGTCATCTGCCTTGACTTGTTGAATCAAGAAACTTGTAGACAGATCTAGAATTGTTGTCTTTGAGGATTCTTGGAGTAGAAGTTGAAGAGGACACTTGATATATGTTTGATGTTCTTCTTCAGTCTTTTATAAGATCAAGGGGAAAACAGCTTGTTTTTTTTTACACAGAGAAGGAGATGATGTTGTTCTGTATATTGTTCTGTGTATCTATCTCTCTGCTTGAGAGCCATTTGAAAAATCTCTTTTATATCCTGCTATCTAATTCTGCTTTTGAATTTGGAATTATAAACATTAATTATTGATTAGATTCTAGAGATTGAAACGGCTGGAATATAGTTTTTAATGAGTTTCCCCAACTGTCCCAGTAAAATCAGCAAGTAATTAACTCTGATGAAACCATAATTAATGCTGCCATGAACGGCTATATTCGTGAGAATATGAGCATTAATTACTCAGAGAATTACTGCCAAATAATAGAATAAATTAGGGACAGAGATAGGGAGAATTTATCATTCTGACTCGAAATAGAGTTCGTCGACCTCTGGGCAAATTTTGTCGACCGGAGTTCCAAGTTCATCGAGCTGAGAAATCCTATTCATCGTCTTGAGCTCAGCGAACATCAATATGGAAATATCTTGTAAACTCTGCTCTCCAAGTTCATCAATCAGAGAATCTGTCTTGAGGGAAGAAATCGTCGACCTAAGCTCGAATATTGTCGAGCTCAACTCAGAGAAATAACTCTGAGTTCGTCGATCTGAGATCGATGATCGTCGAGCTGAGTTCGAAGAACTTCGAACTAATAATCTAAACTCTGAATTCTTCTAAGTCTTGAGTATCCTGAAGTCCACTGCAGGCTGGTCCATGAAATTTGATTCTAATGACTAGCCTAAACTCTAGGACTTATAAACTTGACCCTGGCTATACAAGGTGGGTCAAACATCCTAAGAGTGAACCTTAGCCCAAATCCAAACTAGGGATCCAACACTTTATAATGACATTTTTAATATCATTACAAATGTCAAGATTTAGGAGATCAAGCCAATAAAGTGTATTATTATTGTAATCAATAATAGCCAACATCCAATGTTCTCTGTAAAACAAATGAAATAATTAATAACTTAATTAGAATAAAAAATAGCAATAAACATTGATACAGAGATACTTTATACTTACAATCTATGATAGGGCAAAAATAATAAAGAATCTGATTGGAGTTGACTAAGCCTGATTTTTAGATCTTCAACTCCTGATTATGAATGTGCATTATCATACTCATCATCAAAAGCAAAAATTGATGTTGGATTATGAAAATATACACTTCTACTATATACAAATTTCTTTAATTGTTAATATATGTACCTGCAAAAAACATGTAAATTTAAAATCAATTTATATATTAATAAAAAATCTAAATTTTGTAATATTTGATACTCAGTACTCACCTAATACATGTTGATATGATGTTAACTCCAACAATTTCCATATTTAGAAAATCGTACAACTCTGAAATTTCAATGTATGTATTTGTTGATTCAACAGTCCCAAAGACTGTTGGATCTAATACTAGAGATATTATTTTATTTTCTTTCTCCATCGTAGATATGAAACTATGCAACATAACAATGAATTCATTTATAGTCTGTGGAAATAAAAGAATTAGCATTTTGGACATCAATATTGAATTCATTGATTACATAAAAGTCAAAAATAATAATTATAATACCAGAGAAGGTAAACGCTCATGTGATGTCTCAGGTTTATATGACATGAATTCAGACTTCGGCCGACAAACCAAAAATAACAAAAAATATTATTTATTACCTACTCAACAAAAAGAGAGCATGACATTTCATAAAAGTATAAATAATTAAACATAATAATACCTGAGATATGTATTGAGAAATTTCACGTGCAAGAGCAACACTTATTCCAGTTCCAGCACTAAACATGCACATAAGTTCTTCAATTTGATTCTTCATACTACTCATCTTGGCTTGATGCGATTGTTGTTGTATGTTTATATAGGCTTCGTTCTCTTATTGTTGTTGGCTTATATAAGCTTGATGCTCTCGTTGTTATTTGCTCCATAATTCTTGTTGCTGGCTCAGTCTTTCTTGGACTATAGCTTTCACATCTTCAATATGAGCTATTGATCTACTCTCGATCCGCCTATCATTCTTAAAAAAACTTTTAATGATGGAAAACATACCACCAGCTCTAACTCTTCCTGGATTTTCTTGGCCTAAAACAGATGCAAGGATGTCATCTCTTCCCTGTGACACTATTTCAGAACTCTGAGACTCTTGGCTCGACAACTCATCCTAAGCAAAAGCAATAAATATTAATGCAAAATTATAGATAATAAATTATACTTCACAAGCAATATTACTATTAATAATTTACAAATATCTATATTTACATTTACAATTTTAGATACCAACTCAGTTGCATTTTTATTATTGTATTCACCAGTTTTTCTTTTATGACCGGCTTTTCATAACTCCACACGTGAAATTGGTGCAGCTGCACCTTGTTCAACCTTGATAATAAATTGAAAATAAATTATCATTTAATTTATTGAGAAAATCAATTTTTAAAATAAAATAATTAAAGAGAAGTAGAGAACTAATACCATTCTTTTTTCTAATCAAGAATAACTCATTATAGAAGTAGTATGAAAGGTCTTTTGTGATTTTGCTCTTTTTGTGTTAACCTTACTTTTCTCCTACACAAAAAAATATTTGTTAATACTTAAATTGCTTATAAGTTATAAAATTAAAGAATGATATAAAACATTGAATTTAATAAGAACGCATAATCATATATTTCAGAGTGGTGCGATGGTCGACAAAAACTCTCCAGTCTTAAGTAGTAATAAAGTTATACTTGACAGGAACATTATATCGATGCTCCAAATCAACATCATTTACATAAGTGATAAAAAATTTTGATTTCCAAGACCTCCAATTTTCACCCATGTTTTTCATTAATGCATTACGAAGACCATCAATATTTTCAAAATAAATCTGAAAATAATGGAAAATATTAATTAAAAATTAACTAAAACACCACAGTTATGTAATCACTAATAACAAAGTTATGTACATTTAATTCTTCCCATATTCTATCTTTAAGTTGTTTATCAACTTTCTTCCATGCAACATATGTAATTGGCGCATAACACCTCGCAAGAGATCTCATATAACTCATCAATTTGTTTGTTTTAAGCCCGGGAATAATGCGGACAAAAACTCTCCAGTCTTAAGTAGTAATAAAGTTATACTTGACAGGAACATTATATCAATGCTCCAAATCAACATCATTTACATAAGTGATAAAAAATTTTGATTTCCAAGACCTCCAACTTTCACCCATGTTTTTCATTAATGCATTACGAAGACCATCAATATTTTCAAAATAAATCTGAAAATAATAGAAAATATTAATTAAAAATTAACTAAAACACCACAGTTATGTAATCACTAATAACAAAGTTATGTACATTTAATTCTTCCCATATTCTATCTTTAAGTTGTTTATCAACTTTCTTCCATGCAACATATGTAATTGGCGCATAACACCTCGCAAGAGATCTCATATAACTCATCAATTTGTTTGTTTTAAGCCCGGGAATAATTCGGCCATTATCACTCATGGAAATAAAAAGCTTCTTCCCCTCTATCCTAAGCTTATTCAATTCATTCAGTTTAGTGAAGCCTCTTGTTGACTTTGATGAAGATTCTTTATTGGCCTTTTTCCTGTAATAAGAAAACCCTATAAAAAACCTAAACCATCCAAAAATCCTAAACAAAATTCATAAAAAATCGCAATAATATTGAGGTACTACCAGTCTACCATACAATCACACATATAAATATATATGTTACTATGTTAGTGCTAAATGCTAATATAGAACTAGAGAGTCAGGTGGTTAGGTGGTTTAGACATGTACAATAAGGGTTAAAATGCAACAATTAGGCTATACATATCAAATACAAAAATGCACATTGTGTTATTTATAACCTTATATACATTTGCATAGCCAAAACATGATAGTGGAAGATTCAATGGTGCCTGCTAGGCTTCTAGCCTGCTACACAATGTTTATATTGCTACTACTACTAATAAATACATTACCAAAGAGCTCAAAACTAAGAAAATGAAGAAATAATATACCTAAATGAGAATATGAGATATGTCGAAGAAGAATAGACAAATCAAAGCTAGTAGAGCAGAAAATTTCACAAAATCGCCTTTAGGGTTTTTCACACAAAGCAGCGACTGTAAGAACAAAAAAGTCAAGGTAAAATCTAAAATTTATGGCTCACGACTTTAAATAGACATTATAGACAGCGGTTTTTACAATGACCGCTATCAATTCTATTCTATAGAATAGAATAGACAGCGGTCGTTGTAAAAACCGCTGTCTATTCTAAGGATCGTGGTAGAATAGGTCGGTGTTTATATATTAACTGTCGTTTATTCTAAGGATCGGGAATAGACAGTGGTTTATATAATCTAAGGATCTAGAATAGACAGCAGTTTATATATAAATTGTTGTCTATGATAGGGTTAAGGTTAAAATAGGCAGCGGTTGTAAACAAATCGCTGTCTATTCTAGGGTTCAAGGTAGAATAGACAGCGGTTTATATATAAACCACTGTCTATTCCCATATTTTTTTTAAAAATAAGGCGCCACCGCTTTATTTTCAATTGGCCGCTTGGATGCCAAAGAGTCGCTTAGGCGACTCCTAGGCAACGCCATGACAAGAATGGGACTAGTGTCTGAAATCTTTTAAACATAAGGACCATATGAAGTTGATTGCATATGCTTCGGCATTTAGATCAATCATGTATGCAATATTATGCACTTGTCCTGATATCTCTTATACTTTCAGCATGACTAGCAGATATCAGTCTGATCCTGGTGATGGTCACTAGATCGCCTTTAAGAATGTCCTAAAGCACTTGAGAAGGACAAATGATGTATTCTTGGTATTTGGTGGAGAGGAAGAGCTCGTTGTAAGGGGTTACTAGATGCTAGCTTCAAAACTTATAGGGACGACTCAAAGTCTTAATCAAGGTTTGTATTTGCCTGAATGGAGTTGTTAGCTGGAATAGTTCCAAGCAAGAGACAGTTGTTTATTCTACAACTGAGTCCGAGTATATCGCCGCTACAAATACAGTGAAGGAGGCTTTGTGGATTAGGAAATTCATCAGTGAGCTTGATGTAGTTCCTAACATTGTTGATCTCATAGTTCTCTATTGTGACAACAACGGTGCAATTGCACAAGCTAAGAAACCTAGATCCCACTAGCGCTCCAAACACATACTTCATCGGTTTCATCTTATTCGAGAGATTGTCAATCAAAGATATGTGAGCATATGCAGAGTACCGACTAAAAAAAAATATTGCGGATCCACTAACAAAGCCTCTTGCACAAAGAAAGTATGATGGTCATGCTAGATCAATGGGTATTAGATATCTGAATGATCAACTATAAAGGGAGTCTTGTGGATTTTATGTTTGTCGGTTGTTGTAATTCATTTGATGAATAGAGTACTATGTATTTCATTTTATATTTATGGCAAGTTCTTTTTTATGTCAATTTATTTCTATGTAATAGATTAATTATCGTGATAAATACACTTAGAATATTTTCTTCCATAGGATTCAAGTTGATGACTTGAATGTGAGGGCATATGTTTCTTAGAGACTTCATTCTTAAATGGTTCTTGGTCAGCATATCATCTTAGAAGCCTAGGACAATATGATACATTAAGACTAGTATGTGAGTTGACTGATGACTAGTTCTCATAGGTCATGATATTGTGATATCAAGTCATCACATGGGTACTTGTTAGTGAACAAGTTATACTGGAAAGACCCATCATGAGAATACTTTGTGGATTTGTATATGAACGTATTACAAGTCGGTCTCAAGTGATAATGGTGTTTGCAGTTTTTTGACCTGAAGTCACAACATTCATCAAGTGAGGAAGAATACACTTTGATGTCATCAAAAGTCTTCCTTGAGAAAGTTTGATGATAATAGTGGTTATTGGGTATGTTACGAGTCATTTAGTTTTTTGTGTGTTTACATAAATGAGATTTGTCCTCCTATTTGACAGGATTTGCATCCATGGGACTCTTGATGAAATGGGACTGAAAAATACATGGTCATGTTTTGTTGAGTCAATATCTACTTTATATTCACCAATTTTCATAAGTCCATTTTTAGATCAGGAAACTTGGATTGAATAATTATGAGGGTGACACAATCCATACCTCTATTTCTATCTGGATGTAAGAGATATCACTAATACATTGGTCATAAAGGCTTATTGAGTTTTGAACTCTTATTGCTTGGGGAGCAATAATATGTTGTTAGATGTCGCTCATTACTTGTGAGATTTTTGTTTGATACATTCAAGATCAAGTGGGAGACTTTTGGTGTTATCATGATGATCTGGAAGTGTTCAAACTGGTAGTCTCGCTGCCAACGTGATATGAGCCTATAGGGTCGCACATAAGAGCATTTGTAGAAGTTGGAGGAATGGATTGTGTTGGTCTTACTCATATATGATAAGTGAAGAACCAAGCACTTGAAAGCATTGAGTGCGTCGTGACCTCATTGCCAAAACGTTGAGTGCGTTGAGACTTCACAACCAAGACATCGAGTGGCTCGAGACCTCACAGCCAAGGCATCAAGTGCGTCGAGACCACTTAGCCGAAGCGTCGAGTGCGTCGAGACCTCTTAGCTAAGGCATTGATTGTGTCGAGAACTTATAGCTAAGGCATTGAGTACTTCGAGACCACTCAGCTAAGGCATTGAGTGCGTCGAGTGTGTCGAGTGTGTCGAGACATCTCGTCGAATCGTCGAGTAATCTCATTCATATTCTGGTTCTGCAGATAGCAACGGTTCAAGCCTGTTTATGCCCCTGGGTATATATATTTCTGTTGCCTTAGGACTTTAAGAGCATGAGTTAGGGCGAACCCAAAACTGCCTGAAAGTGTTTCCTGAAGTGCTGATCTCATCACTCCCGTAAGCCTCAATTCTGGCGCCCGCCACCGCCGCCTCTCCTAGTGCAGACCTAACAGTCTGTGGAGATGCAGAAGGATTTCCATTCTCCATCCTGGATCTTATTTGACAAGGTGCTGGTGTTCACCCCATTCGTGTGGATTCCTATAGAGTCGCAAATCCATTTTGTGTGAACTCACCCGTCGGCCAAGAACTATTCTGGAGCATCTTGATTGAGTGTCGACTCAATTCCACTTAGTTATACTCTTACTTTATGTTATGCAAACTTCTTGATCAATGTTCATCGCAAGATCCAAGGTTTCTCTTTAGGATTTTCTTAAACTTCATTTTGATGCACACATTTGATGTGCTATCAAGTAAAACCCTACAAATGCAACTTATGATGACTAACACATGGCTCTAATGCATTGCTCATGAATGATTCAATCATATAATTATTTCCGACGTGCAGTTGATTAAACAAATTAATTTTAAAATATCATAGAGGTGTAACAATTCATTACAACTTTTATAATGGAAGTAAACAAACAACAATTGCAGATTAATTGAGATTGTGTTAAAAGTAAATGCGGGTGAAAATTGATGCACAATAAAGAGAGCAACAAGTTTAGTAAATATGAGCTTAAAAAATTCAAGGAATACAAGTAGTTCTAGTATAATGCAGATAAAATGGAACTATAATGTAAGAAACTCACAAGTAATCAATGAAAAAGAGGTGGGGGAGATCTAATGGTGGTGGGGGCTGTCTAGAGGTGTAGACGTTGTTTGGGAAATTGTCAGAGGGAAAAATCATGTTTGGGGGTGTTTATTGGGCTGGTGGAGGCTATATGATGTAGGCCCAAGGTTTCTACATTTTAAACTACGCGCTCTAAGGTTTGATAAGTAAAATGACTACGCAGCGAGCAATAGTTTTTTAAAAGTTATACTAACGATGATCAACTAATATAGCCACGTACAACGCAAATGGACGCTACCCCTTTTTTAGATTGAACAAGGGCTAAAGGCCAATGTTCGCTCAAGCGAAAAAAACCCGCCCGATCCGGACAATTAGCAATACAAATAAAGTTATACGCAAACATTCACAATTCCAAAATAAGAAAATTCGGACTAAAGTAGAGATTTAAAATTAAGTCAAAATTAATCCCAAAAAAATTAATTAATATGAGGGTTGCTTACCCGCTCCAATTTATATAAAAATAGTCGGACAATTCATGCTTTAAAATTCAGATTTTAATTAAGCACAATATTCAATATAAATCATGACAAATTACTAGTCTTCTATTCCACCAAAAATCTCACAAATAATAAAGAAAAAATCTCACAAAAAGAGGTTTAAGAATCATTACCCAATCCCAAGAAGTACGTCCGTAATATTGAGTGGAGGAAACGCTCACAGCGGTGGTTGATTTTCTATTCTCCACGTGAACCCACGGATCCGCACCGGACGATGAAGACGCGAGCCATTTTCCCTTTGCAATAACCTTAGGGGAGGGAGATCCTTGGAAGCCAATATATATATGGTAAGTGGAGAGAGGAAAGGTGGTGGAAAATATTCCAAGGTGGTCGGGTTTGGCTTTGGTGATGAAGAGGGTGGTCGGCCAGGTGTTGAAGGGGAAGAGGGGGCTCGGGTTGGTGGTGGATGAGGGTGGCCGAAATTTTTTATTGAAAGGGAGGGAGTGGGTGGTGGCTATGAGGGTGGCTGGATAGGTTGTTTTTTTGGTAGAGAGAGAGGGGCTCAGTTTTGGGGGAGGGAGAAGGAAGATGGTGGATACCTTGAGGAGGGAGGAGGGGAAGGAGAAAGAGGGCCGAGATAGAGAGGTGAAGAGGTGGCCGGCAGCCAAGAGGAAGAGAGAGAGAAGGGGGTTCGAAATTTTGGAGAAGGAGAAAGAGAGAGGTGGAGGACGAAAACCAATTTAGGTTTTCAATTTTTCTTATTCTTCAATTCTACCAAAATCCTTCATAACCATGGCTATTTATAGCCTACGCCACTCAATCTCCACTCTTCATAAATAAAACATGATGGTTATATGCACCCATCATAACACATGAAATGAAATAATTAAAACAACATATGATGGTTATAAGCACTCATCATTACACATGAAATGAAATAATTAAAACCTAAAATAAATACGTAAAATAAAATTGCTTAAAATAATTAAATTACTAAATTATATATAATTATAAATATTTAATTTATAATTATATATATTTATTTGATGGTGGAGGACGTCGAGCAAAACATGTAGTAGTGGCGTTGGCGTTGTGGTAGAATCTCATCCTCGAGCTTGCGGCAACGATCATCTCAATCCACGAACTCGCTCAGACGGGGATCAATGGCGGCCGCATCTGCAACATCTCCATCAATCCTCCCCCACTAAAAATTACTCATCACCGATGAGTGGCCCATGAGGGGAACAGATGAAAGTAACAGCAACATGAGGCAAATCTGGCCCTGCTATCCGTGTCGTTGTAGCATGAACATCCATCAGCACTAAGAACCTGTCTGACAAAGAAACAACAAAGCTTCCGAGGAAACTCAAAAGGGTGTCAAGCAAAAGAAATAAAACTAGAATCTTACCATCTGGTTTAAGAACCAAGGAGTCAATGTGGAAAATAGATATGACAGTACTAACACTCTCCAACCTAAGAGAAAATTTAGTGGTATGAAGAAACGACGAAGAAAGACACTCAGGTGGAACAGAGACGTGCAGTAAAAAGTCCGGAAACTTAAAATAAAGTGAAACACTCTGTGCTTTATAAAAATCTGAAATAAAAGCATGCAATCCGATGTTCTTAATAATCATGGATGGGTCGGCATTCCTACTTATTAATTTATTAACGGAGCCAGAAGGCATCCGCTCGGGGACTAACCAAACTAAACCCAAATCACTAAATCTAACGTCGGACGGTCTCGGAAAGGAGTGGAAGTGCGTGCGACATAACTTAAAATGAAACTCTAACGTCCTAGATACATGAGGAGAGAATCCATGTACTTCATGACTTGACCCAAACACGGAGGATAAGGGGGTTAAATCAGGTGGCACAGGAGCCTTATAATCAGAGATTATTTTTATGGGCTCCAAAACCGCAGTCTTAATTTCAATTTTAATATTTTCACGCTTGGCATGAAGATATGCCAAGGTGAACCGCTCATCATAAATAATTGAATTGGACGCTACCAAATGTGAAGAGATGTGCGAGCGATACAACTCAAGGGACCCAACTATAGTCACTAACGTGGGGAAATAAGGGTCATCAAATGGAAGTGGGTAAATGCGTGCAATCGGGTGTGGTATATAAGTATATCTAGGGGACACCACATCCAGAGGCACAATAGCCAAAAAGTCAGAAATAGTCGAGGACAGAACCGTAATCAGACACACAAAAAAACGAACAGTCAAAAGTGATGTGTAGTCATATCTATGAGATGCAGTGAATAGTCCAAATACTAGTGCGCTCAACATAGTAATATCTACACGTTGAGTCAACGTCAAAGTAGGAACTAATAAAGTGGGCGTGACACAACAACTTAGACTAGGAATACTGGTTCCACATCCTAAAAAGTCAACGAATATGGGCACAAAAATAGGAGTAAGGGTCGGTAAAATCAAACCCGGGATAAAATCCAAATCAGAATTAATTTCACCTACCAGTGATAACATCAATGAACTCTCAGCCGGGGATAAAATCAAAGAATCGTCCAAAAATACCACTTCCTCGCTTGCAATTTCTTCCAACACACTACACAATTCATTCAATTAAGAATCAGTAATGGTCTCAGAAATGGGCAAAATCGAACCCGACGAAATTTTTAATTCATATTGAGCTTCAGACAATGATGGTAACATCAAATAACTATCGTTCGGGTTCGCAACGCTAAAATCATCCAAACATAACCTTCTCACATAAGATGAGTCTTCCCAATCAGTCGGGACATCCATTAAGTCAGGGTCATCAATGATAATAGAGAAATCCTACTCACAGTCTCCTCAGGTAAGTCAGATAAAGTCTCAGTGGGTGTAATCATAGGCTCTAACGCGATGGGGATCATATCCTGAAAAGGACACTCAATACTAGGATGAACAGACACAATGCTAGTAGGGCACGTAATAGATAAAGAGATACTCTCACAGATTAGACTATCATAATCATCCCAAACATTGTCTTCTAGATCACTAGGTATGCCTTCAATTTCAGAATCATCAGATTCGTCAAGCACTATCGTACGAGAAGGAATACTATCACCTAGCTTGCCAACTTCAGCATCCAGAGATTCAATATCCACATCAGGATCCTCAGAGGTATCAGTCACAATCTCAATGGGCTTATTCATCGATACTAAAGGAGCAGACACCCTAGTAGTAACCTCTTTAGAATTCAAATTTTGGGGTCTAATTGGCTTATGTTCCCTTGAGGTGGGGATAGGCATGATTTGGGTATTACTACCTCTCTGGGGATAAGATCTATCTTGAGGCGTAGGGTCACTCTTATAAGCAGATACGGGTCGAGTGTCGTAACTATTCTTACAAACGGGTGTGGTGCTATTAGTACGTAGGTAGTCAGGATTAAATTGATCCGAGAGTACGCTTCGCATGTGCGACCAAGCATAACAATAGCTACCAACACGACGCTCTTCGTTTAACCAAAACAACTAGGCTTGACCTACTAATAGCTCTCGAGCAATGTTTACCTTTTTGTGGTCATCCCATAAGTGACAATTAAAATAATTTTCTAATCTCTTAAGCCAATCTCTAAAAATTTATGGACATCCTAAACCGTCATAAGTAGGATAAATGTGGTGTGGCCTAGGGGGTGGTGGTGCTACTTGGCTAGCCTTTAGTTGTGCAATCAAAACCTTAATCTCACCACTATAGGGGACCGTACTGGTTTTCGAACATTCGTCATGGAACCAAAAGATTGTACTCAGTAAACGTTAACGTCATAGGCCATTTTAGTGAGAACCGGAGAGAATATCTCACTCGGAACTAGTGCACATGCAATGAATAAATAACCTAGCCCTACTTAATTTTCAAAGATGTAATTGTTCCCGCTAATTACTTAAGATAACAAATGTATATTTTTTTTTCTTGCTGGAAATAATATGAAGATTATTAAAAAAAATGATTTTTGCTGAAAAATATAATATAGACCTCTATTTGCAGACCAAAATTCAAATTTTATAATGATTTAATAAAAATAATGAAAACAAACATTAAATAATTTTTTGATTTCTTACTAAGAAAATGATGAAGAATTTCCAGAATTTATTTTTTTGAATTTGAGAAAAACTGAAAATTTTAGGCCGCTATTTATAGACCAAAAATTTAAAAATTGGTTTATATGTTATGCAATGAAATGGGCAAGTGCGTGTCGGTGCTCAAAGAAAAAAAGGGTGGGGCCAATTAGGAAATTGACGTGAACCTCCCTTTGATACCAAATTGGTGCAGGCACAAGGTTTCTACGGTTAAAACTACGTGCTCTCAGGTTCGATAAGTAAAATGACTACGCAGCGAGCAATAGTTTTTTAAAAGTTATACTAATGATGATCAACTAACACAACACAAAGGGACACTACCTTTTTTTAGATTGAACAAGGGCTAAAGGTCAATGCTCGCTCAAGCGAAAAGGACCCACCCGATCCGTATAATTAGCAATTCAAATCAATTTATACGCAAACATTCACAATTCCAAAATAAGAAAATCTAGACTAAAGTAGAGATTTAAAATTAAGTCTAAATTAATCCCAAAAAAATTAATTAATATGAGGGTTGCTTACCCACTCCAATTTATATAAAAATAGTCAGACAATTTATGTTTGAAAATTCAGATTTTTATTAAGCACAATATTCAATATAAATTAGGACAAATTACTAGCCTTCTATTCCACCAAAAATCTCACAAATATTAAAGAAGAAATCTCACAAAAAGAGGTTTAAGAATCATTACCCAATCCCAAGAAGTCCGTCCACAATATTGAGTGGAGGAAACGCTCACGGTGGTGGTTAATTTTCTATTCTCCACGTGATCCCACGGATCCGCACCGGACGATGAAGACGCGAGCTGTTTCCCCTTTACAATAACCTTAGGGGATGGAGATCCTTGGAAGCCAATATATATGGTAAGTGGAGAGAGGAAAGGTGGTGAAAGATTTTCCAAGGTGGTCGGGTTTGGCTTTGGTGATGAAGAGGTGGTCGGCAAGGTGTTGAAGGGGAAGAGGGGGCTCGGGTTGATGGTGGATGAGGGTGGCTGATTTTTTTTCTTGAAAGGGAGGGAGTGGGTGGTGGCTATGAGGGTGGACGGCTAGGTTGTTTTTTGGTAGAGAGAGGGGCTCGGTTTTGGGGGAGGGAGAAAGAAGATGGTGGAGACCTTGAGGAGGGAGGAGGGGAAGTAGAAAGAGGGTCGAGATAGAGTGGGGAAGAGGTAGTCGGTGGCCAAGAGGAAGAGAGAGACAGGGGCCAAAATTTTGGAGAAGGAGAAAGAGAGAGGAGGAGGAGGGAAACCAATTTAGGTTTTCAATTTTTCTTATTCTTCAATTCTACCAAAATCCTTCATAACCATGGCTATTTATAGCCTACACTACTCAATCTCCACCCTTCATAAATAAAACATGATGCTTATATGCACCCATCATAACACATGAAATGAAATAATTAAAATAACATATGATGGTTATAAGCACCCATCATTACACATGAAATGAAATAATTAAAACATAAAATAAACACGTAAAATAAAATTGCTTAAAATAATTAAATTGCTAAATAATATATAATTATAAATATTTAATTTATAATTATATATCTTTATTTGATGGTGGCGGACGTCGAGCAAAACATGTAGCGGCGGCGTTGGCGTCGTGGTAGAATCTCATCCTCGAGCTTGCGGCAACGATCATCCCAATCCACGAACTCGCTCAGACGGGGATCAATGGCGGCCGCATCAGCAAAATCTCCATCACTATAGAGATTGTTGAGAAGTTTCAGGGTGGTTGTGGAGGGACTAAAAGGTGGCTAGGGAGGGTAATAGTGAAATATATTGGCCAGGTGTGAGGAGAGTCGGGAATCTGGTGGCTAGGTGAAAGGAGGGTCATGTATTTGGTGGTTGGGGGTTCTCATGGGCTGTAAAGGTTGCAGGAGGCAGCAGGTGGGATGGCTGTGATGAGAAGGCATCGACTGAGTTGAAGAAGAGAAGGAAGAAGATCGGACGTCGAAGGTTGTAAAGGGGGATGGATGGTCTGGATGGTGGTTGTGGCTCTCGACTAAAGAAACGACGGCGTCTAGATGCTTGGAGGACAGAAAAGCAATGGACAGAGGTGTCGCCACCCCCCCCCCCCCTCCAGAGGCGGGATTAGGCAGCTTCACATCGTGTGGGGGCTCAGCATCAAACAATTCAAAAATGTCAATCCAACCATCGTCTTCACTATTCTACGAACGATCGCACCAGAAAGACTGAGAATTTCAATCTACAAAAAATAAGTTTTTATGAGAAATTCATTTTATGGCCCTCTAATAAAGCAACCATTAATTGAGTTATTGAACCAAAATACAAGAAGCTTATACTATAAAGTATTGAATAATAAATAGTTTTATGATTACCAATTTAGAGATTATTTTAAGCCAATAAGAGAGTTAATTAGTCTTGGTGCGTGTGGAGCAAAGATATTGAAGCAAGTGCTCAATGGAATAACTGGTTTCCATAAGATCCTGGTGCAATTTTATGATAGACTTATGTAATGATCTTAGAGTGAGAAGCAAGCTTGTCGAGTTTTGTTGAAAAAGTTTCCATGAACTTTGCAGAGCTCCTGCCAAAAAAATCAATTTTAAGATGCGTTAATAAGTAGAGCACAAAAAATCCCATAAAATAAGCTAACCTGGCACCACTGAAGAATAAATTCCAGATGTGAACAGCTTTCTAGGAGATCAGAAAACACCTCCATTAATCTCTGCACATATTTGACAGGTATAGATGAAGCAATGGATGTTATCTCTGGTGTCTTTACAGAAAATATGCATCTCTTGATTGTGGAGTATTCATTTAGACAAAAGACTAAGGCTTAATTTGGGAGGACTTATTTTCACCGATCAAGCAGTTACGACTGCATGAACCGGATCTTATTTCGTAACCGCTTGACCGATGAAAATAAGACCTTCCAGACGGAGCCTAAGTAACAGTGTCCTCTGATGCTGAGCATCTGAAAGAGTGGACTCAATTGCCTGTCAAATAGAGTATTTATAAAACAGATATCTCCCCCATGAAGTCATAACCAATAGGATGTCAACATCAAGTTTATGCAGCTAAAAATACATTATTCAACAGGAGCATGTTGTTGATGCACATGGCCTTTTGTTTGAAAAAAGTAGTCGTCGTCTCAATTTCAGGTGAATTAATTTCTATCTCTTTAGTAAATATGAGCTCAATAAATTCAAGGAATACAAGTAGTTCCAATATAATGTATAGAAAATAAACTATAATGTAAGAAAATCACAAGTAATTAATGTCGAAGGTGGTGGGGGAGATTTGATGGTGGTAGGGGGCTCTCTAGAGGTGTAGACGTTGTTTGGGAAATTGTTAGAGGGAAAATCGTGTATGGGGGTTGTTATCAGGTTGGTGGAGGCTATAAACGGTGTAGAGAAGCTGCAGGATGGCTGTGGAGGGACTAAAAGGTAGCTAGGGAGGGTAATAGTGAAATACATTAGTCAGGTGGGAGGAGAATCGGGAATCTGGTGGCTAGGTGAAAGGAGGGTCAAGAATTTTGTTGCTTGGGGGTTCTCGTGGACAGTAAAGGCTGTAGGAGGCAGCAGGGGGATGGCTGTGATGAGAAGGCATTGACTAAGGTGAGGAACAGAAGGAAAAAGATCAGATGGCGATGGTTATAAAGGGGTGGATGGTTTGGATGACAGTTGTGGCTCTCGACTAATGAAATGACGATGTTTGAATGCTTAGAGAATAGGAAAGCGGTGGACAGAGCCCCCCCCCCCCCCCGGAGGCGGGACCAGGCAGCTTCGCACCGTGTGCGGGGCTCGGCATCAACGAGGCTTGGATCAAGCGGCAACCTACCAAAATTTTTTATACCTCTAGGAAACCAACATAATATAAGGGGAATTAAGTTAAATGATCTGATGGTCCAAATCATTCGATCGCATTACTTGAGTTAATTCTCAAAATATGTGATGCGGGATGACGCATAGGGTTTGCGCGCATGTCGGCTTTTTCTATGAAACTCTAAATGCATGCAATAAAATATGAATTTTGAAAAAAATATTTGAGCGGGCATTGCGCAGATTTTATGAATTAAGCAGCATTTGTTTTTTGTAAAGCACAAAAAAACTATTTTGTTAAAAATAGATTTTCTTAAGATAATGGTTCAATTCTGAATCCGGGGAAGGAAGTTCGCAACTTTTGTTCTATTCCCTTTGTCGTAGCAAAACAGAAATCAATAACTCCAAATACGCTTCCGTTTGGAGTTTTCGGCATACCGATCACTAACGAAATTCGGGTGAAACCCAATAATTAATCTAATTATCTTACGCGAAAATATTTGCCACACACAAAGGAGGAAAAAGAAACAAGTTACCCACGGAAAGAGGCATCTTTTTGTATTCGAAGTCGATGGCGATCAGGCGAGGAACTTCTCGTCACCTTCGATCTCCCGCTTCGAGGACATGATGGCACGTCAGTAGGGGATAACTGCGTACGCTCAGGCAAAACTCCAACTTAACACTTCCATAAAAGATTTATAAGTTTATTTAGAGAAAATCCAGTTTAAGTTAAGCAGTTAGTCGTATCTCTCGGCTTAGTGGCTCATCTAGTCCATGAGAAAAAGGTAGTTATACGCTGCAAAAAATACTTTGTTTGCGAGATTAGACATCCTACATGAGTATAAACATCCCCAGAGGACAACTCATGGTATGCAAGACTCTAGATTTATAATAGTTGTGAAAGTAGCTGTCACAACGCGCATTTTCTCCGAATTAAGAATTATCAGAGTCTGAGAAAAACACGCGTCGTGATCCCACGTCGAGCAGGGGATAACTACTGACGCTCAGGCAAAACACTATCTACTTTACTTTATGAAAAATCATAAGTTAAATTACAAGAAATTCAGTTATATTTTTTAAGGCCGTATCCCTCGGCTCTGTGGATCATCTAGTCCACACTTCAAAATTATACTTATACGCAGCGGAAAATACTTTATTTACATCTATGCATCCTAAGAGAGAACGCATAAGTGTCTCCAGGTGACATCTTATACTATGTAGGACCCTAGATTTAATTTATATATATATAAGAAAAACGATCTTTTTACGTCGCCTTGAAAGTAGTGTATAAGTTTGTAAGACATGCAGATCATGAGTTATATATATACTTAATAGTGTTTTTAGGTTTTAAAAGTAACTAGCATCCTAACATAAATCATCCCAAGAGCAAGTTTAATATAACCAAAAGCAGTTAAACTAATAGTGTAAGCAAGTACAAAGTATCTAAAAGAGAAACCACCAGTGGGCATCAACAACTGACACGAACCCACTGGTGAGTAGGTATGTCTATACTATAAGTCTAAAGGAAAGCTACCTCCCAAAAAAGAGGAATTGAGAACCACAGTAGCAGCTGAAATGCTAGAAAAATCTCTCGGAGCAAACTAACCGCATAGTCGGCTAAATACCTGTACCTGAGGTATTCAGAAAAACGAACACCTCAGCAAAACAACTATCAAAAGGAAAAGCAAGGGTACAATAGATTTATACAAGAATTAAAATCAGGTCAAAAGTAAGTGAAAGTGAAGTAAAACAGGTACAGGTAAAAGAAGGTAAGTAAGGCAGGTAAAACTGATACCCAACAAAAGTGGGTAGAAAGGGAGTCCACCAAGAGCACGAATGAAATCGAACTTTAATAATCTCTGCAAAAGGTTTAGCACAGCTAGAAAACCCTAACATAGAGCCAAAGCGGAAAGAGTCACCTAGTATTGGAGACGGATAACAATCAGTAACAAGGGCCTAGACTGGTGGCCATATGTCCAACCAAATCTAGTATGCCTAAATATCTTTGAGGGCTGTGGTGGCGGCACCGGTCCAACTCAACCAAACAGCCCATGCTACCTTAATAAGACAAAAAGAAAACAGGGGTGGAGGCATCGGTCCAACTCTCCTCTAAATCACATCCTGCTCCAGCACTAAGTGACTCAGGAAAAAAAACCCTTACTGGTGGTTGCATGTACCACCAAAAAGTCACACTGAATCCTAACCAATCTAGAGCATCCCACTAGGAGGCATAGCTGCCTAGCAGTTGACGGCGTTGGTTAACTAAACACGCATTTAATCTCACATAGAAGTATTAAGCGTGGGTACACAGTGCACCACAAATTGCAGAACACCCGACAATTTTATAACATAACTAGTTATAGCAGGCTAACTTTAGTATTAAGAGATCTTACACCTACGAACTTATATATATATTTACCAAAGAATTAGACTCCTAGTTCGCTTAATCACGTGATGTGATGCGAAGTAGAAGAAAGTAAAACGATACTAACTGTATCCAAGAAATTTGATACTACACGTGCGCAAGTAGATCGATAAAACTGTTGGGTATTGTATCCACAATTACCTGGATTTGAGGAAGCCTCCTGTCTTGCTAAGATGAATCCACAATGTATTTGATGATATGTTTCAAGTTGTGCTTGCAGTTATTCCACGCTAAGTACACACCAATGTCAGGGTGCAGTGGGTCAATATACACGGGTCTGCGTAACGTAATCCCTCGTTGAGAAGATCAGTGTGTTAGCCTATGTGTACTCTCTCTATTGGAGTGTACTTACTTTCAAGTATAGGGCAGTGATTGATCAAGAGCAGACAAGGAGCAAGGATGGGCCAAAGAACAGCTCACGGGTGGAAAGACGAAAAATCGTCTAAGTAGAAATCGTCGAGAATCATAAGTGATTCTCGCTGATTCGTCGAGAATCACCTATGATTCTCGCCGAATCGTCGAGAATAACTCGTTGATTCTTGCCGAGTGCAGCCGGCTGTCTCAACGCCGTCTTGATTTCTGCTTAAGGCAGAATCGTCGAGAATCACTAGTTGATTCTCGCCGAATCGACGAGAATGACTTTGCATTCTCGTCGATCCGTCGAGAATGAACATTGATTCTTGCCGATTCTCTCCGGATGGCTAGATCTTCAGCCAGAATTCTGCCAAGTAGAATTCGGCGAGAATCATAAGTGATTCTCGCCGATTCGTCGAGAATCACCTATGATTCTCGCCGAATTTGCCTTGGGCGAAATTCTTGTGCTCGCTGGACCGGACCAAGTTACAGGCGATGTTTTGAAACCGGAGCTAGGGTTTCTTTTCGTGGGGCCCACAACGGTCATATTGTATGACCTACTGTATAAATACTTCGGTATTTTGAACAGTAATTAGGACGAATACACAAGAACAAAAACCGAGCCGCCGACGTGACCTAGATCGCGGATTTCACTTCCGCCGCCGCCATCGCCGCTCGAGAAGTTAGTCGCCGCCGTTGATCGTGGATACCTCCTGATCTTCCGGCGACAGAAGCTTTGCCAAGCAACGCGTCTCACTTGTCCTTCTTGAGATCCTTTGTCTCTTGGTTTGTAGATCAGGAATACCTTCCCTTTCCGAATCGATCGAGACGATTGATCCAAGGAAGACCGTTGGTAGACCTTGCCAGCATAGCTACGAAGGTTGGATATCCAAAGCCAAGGCCCCGCTCTTCTTGCCGCCGCCGGTTTCATGGAGATTCATTCTAAGTGAGAGCTAAGGTCGTGGACTCTTCATCTTCGTCAAGAACGCGTCATCTAACGAAGAGGGACACCTAGCACTCCATAAGTAGTTTGTATATTTTATATATTCCATTTTATTTTTTCTTATAAAGGAATGTAGGTTCCTCGTTGTAAGGGTTGGGTGCAACCCGTGGTGGAGTGGTGACTCCTTCGTTTGGAAGGGTTCCTTCCGTTAGTGTGAGGATTGGATTTCAATCTGATTGGTGAAGAGACCGAGTCGTCCCTTGTTGGGAGATAGGTCGAAGGGGGAAAGTGGACGTACCCAAATCGGGGAACCACTATAACTGCTAGTGTCTGTTTGTGCTATGTTGTTTTGTTTACTTGTGCAGGTAGAATTTTAATTCCGCTAAAATCGCTGCAAGACACCTATTCCCCCCCCCCCATAGGTGAAGATAGTTGGCACTAGGTGGACTTTCAACAACACATGCGCGATTAGTTCGCTATCAAAACATATACGCTTGAGTGGATTACTACCGCACATAAGCAAGGGGGTTGATACTAATGCAAACCATAGAATTAACACTAGCTAAAACATGATCTTTGGGTGGTTTTGATACAATCCGAATTCGTGGCAATATAACGAATGGAACACGAGCTTAGTACACTTTCCTAATAATGATCGGGGCAAAATAATTACAAACAACCCACTAACGATTTAATTGTTATGCAGGAGTAAACAAAGGGGATGGCATAATATTGGCAATACCAAAAGGCTTTGTACCGATTTTTTTGTTGAGATCGTAATCAAATCTCGACCAAGACTATTCATGGAATCAAACGACAAAGCCCAAGAAATTTCAGGAACCAAACCACCAAATCAAATCTATTCATGGAATGAAAATAACATAACTCTCTAGGAATCGTACAACCAACTATTCATGGAAAACAGAAATTACAGAGGCAAGTGGACACTTGCCTTGGCTTTTGAAGAAATCCGGTCGAACACCCACCCACAAACCGCCGGCCGCGAGTTACCAACCAAGAAAACCTGGACAAGAAATCGGGGAAGAACTACACCATCAAAACCCCCCCAAAAAAAAGAAAACCTAACCTACCGATCAGACAAAAACATGGGTGAAAATGCACGAGGTTTACCTCGGAACGAAGATCTCGCCTAGGGGAGTTCGGATTCGGCCTCAAATCAAATTTTCGAGCGGATCTGGACGTTGAACGGGCGGTCGGAGCAGTCACCGGGCTTCGCCTCTTTTCTTCCGCACGAAGGAACAGGCGTCGGTTTTTTTTTGTTGGCTGCTCGGCTGAATGGGGGGGAGGGGGGGAAGAGGCCTAAATAATTTTAAGTATATACTATTATAATACCTAATACATATTATAACTTAAACCTAATACTATATAACTTAAGTTATATTATATAATTAAGTTATATTATATAACTTAAGGTTTAAACCTAACACTTATATAAATATATATTCTCCCATAAATAAAATCACACGCACAAATGCGCGAACACACCTACATATACTAACACACATATATACGTAAACACGCACACGTACGCTTAAATAACGCTCCGCACGCACGTACATGTGCATTCTCGCACCGGCACGCCCAAAACACGCGCTATGCCCAAAAATGCGCAACTATATATAAACGCTCGCATAAGGTGACGGCTCGCTAACAAGCGACTGTTGGAACGACGCAAAAAATAACGTTCTCTAATTTCGACCAAACTCGCACCGTAGCCAAAAACTCAGGCTACGAAAACAACGGCGAAGTCGGAAACAACTTCCGACGATCACACACTCGAGCTAACCTCGCTCAAAGCCAAAGTACAAGGATTCCCTAAGAGGCTCAGCCGGGCCTCCAAAACAGACGTCGGCTAGCTGGGGAAACCATGCAACAGGCTATAACCTCTAAGAACACCTAACGAGGTACTCTAAAAATGGCACGAGCCGGAAATGCGCCAACGTAACGCCAAATGAGAATTTAAATAATTGCCGAAAAATTGGGGGCGTTACAGTAGCTTTTCGGCCGTTAATTATAGTGGTTTAGATTTCAATTATTACATGTATGAAGTAATAATAGTAATTTTTATACTTTAAAATATCTAACATGCAACCTAGCATAAAACTGTCCCAGAGAGCAAGTAAAAACAACCACAAAGAGGTAAACTAGCAGCTAGCAAAATATTTAATATTTCAGAGAAATCTTCCGGTGGGCGCAAACAACTTGACACGAACTCACTGAGAGTATGCAAGTCTGAACTAAAACCGAAAAGAAACAACAACCTCCCAACGGTGAGGAAACCACTACACAACTACAGTCCAAAAGCTATCACTCAACACAGCCGCTCCACCGGCTACAGCCATGAACCTGATGCATTTAAAAGAAGAACACCTCAGCAAGAATTACAAGTGGCAAAGGAAGTAAGCAGGTAAAAGTAAAAAAGGCAAGAAAGGGTTTAACAAACCCGACTATAAGGAATGTTGAAACCACAGCTGATTAGCCAAATAAAAACAGGTAAAGTAAACGTTGTAAAAAAGGAGTTAAATGAGCATTTGCACCAAGTGCGGAACGAATCCATGCTTCGACAAAATCTGTAAGGATGTGCATGAAATAGCATCAACTGAACTATAAGAAACAAATGAGCACTAAACGGTTCGAAAATGTGAATCATTAACACTTGGTAAAAACAACCGGGCCAGAGCCAATGACCAAATTGTACAAAACCTGACTTCCAACCCTCACAAAAGGGCATAGTCCCAACTGAGAGACTGACCAACAAACTCTCGCCAAGTTGGTGGTCCTTTATCCACTACCAACCCTCATAGCTGAAGAAATGTCAAACCCAAACACCCCAAATCAAAACCCAAGCCTAAACCTCAAATAAAAGCCTAAACAAGCCATAGGATCACCTTAAGGGTCATACAAGACGAATCCTACACGAAATGGCAAAATATTCTAAGTCCTGGCCAAATTCGGCGAGTATATCCGACGAACCCCATCGATACTCGACGAATAAGGACTTGGTGACAAACTTCATTCGGTGATACTTGTCGAATCGGCTTGATTCGGTGGGTAAACTAAAAAAATTTGGCTTGGTCTCCCGATCACTTAACAACGCTTTGCTTAACGATACTCGACGAACGAATTTGGTGATACTCGCCAAATCCACCTTAAAGAAATCCAACGAAACTCACTGAATTTGCCTTAGCGAAATTCGGCAAAATTACCTACCTAAATCCGCTGAAATTGACTCCACGATAATTGACGAATTACCTAGTGATACACGACGAATTTTACTACCGATATACGCTGAATCTTACCTTAGGCTAATCTATGATATTTGACGAATTTTACTCTGATACTTAACGAATTTTGGACAGACCATTATGCCTAAACTCGACGAATTCTACCTTTCAATATACATCAAATTCTACTTGAAACCTCTAAACCTACTCTCCATGTCTTGGATAAAATCATGCCCTGCTCTAGAAGTTCTTGCATAGATATCTTACACTAACCCTACTCTCTAGGGGGAGGAGAAAAGAAAGGAAGAAAATAAGCAAGAAATGAACAAGCAAGGGGGAAAATCCACTTGCCTTGAAACTCCGGAAAAAAACACCTCTCGCTCACACCGCGACAAGGATCGGCCGTCAAAGACCTTAGCTACGTTTCCTGAAACTTTTGGGGGGAAAAGGAGGTCAAAATCACTAACCCTAACACCTAAAAATCGAGGAATCGGGAAGATCTTACCATGATCGCATAGCTCTCGGTGATAGCTTTCCGAATCTCTACTCCGACGACGAAAACGGCCACCCAAGCATACTCTACTGCCGGCCGAACGCACGCGAAGTCCGTCGTCCGCTCCTCTCACGAAAAAGGTCGTCACTCGGGTTCGGGAAGAAGATGAATAGGAGTAGGGTTTGATGCGATTGATTTCTTATTTATACTTGTAAATATAATATATATTATTAATCAATTAAATAACGTCAAAACGACCCGAAATCCAAACCAACTCGGAATCTTACGAAAATCGCACTGTAGATAAATACCGACGCTTTGAATCTAACGGCAAAGTCAAAATCTAAATCCGACAAACCAAACTCAGGTAAAACACCACCTGGAGATAAAACGCCACCACATCCCTATAAAAATCTCCACTGAGTCACCAAAATAGACCCGGCTTGCGAGGGAAGGTGCACAACCAAGCCAAAACCAACCATACAGGAAAACCCACTGAGCAAACCCATGCTCCAACAAACGACACCCATTAACTATGCGTCAACGTAACGCCCTGACGTCAAAAATACATTACTAAGGGAATTAAAATAAACACCAAAAAATCAGGGGCGTTACATCCACCATCACACACGGGCACCAAAAATAAATTTCAGTCACTCTCACACAAAAGTGGTTCCACGGAATCTCAAACACTCATAGTATTAAGAAGCCACAAACTAAACAACCTAATTTCAATCGCTCTCACACCCAAGGTGGATCCACGAAGGGCATGTTTGGCTAAGTTGTGGTGAAGTAGGAAGCAGTAGTGAGAAATAGTGGTGCAAGAATCAGTTGTTTTGTAGTGGTGGAAAAATTTATGAAACTGTTTGGAAAATTATATTTGCAGTGCTTTGTGAAACTGTGGTGCAAAACTAAACAACAATGAAAATTAAACAGTAATGAAAAAGAAACTGGGATAAAATTAAAAGGTTTGTATAATTTATGATGTTCAACTTAGAATTAATAATTTGTTCCACATAAACATTTGCGATAAATATTCCTGAATTGATGATAGTCATTTTTCTCCAACTCAACCAAATATCATCTACAAAAGAGAATGCGCCCGATTAGATAAATTTAATATAAAATAAATAATTTATTTGTTAAAGTACATTTATTTGAATCATACCCGCGAGCATTTTCTAACTGGTGCACAACGAATTCTCTAAAAGCAGACATCTCAAGTGTACATGTCCCCTCATGTGTAACTAACTGTCTTTACGCTCAGAGTCGTGACCCTGTCAGTTCATCGATGTTGTGCCCTATGTTCGTATGCCTCAGGATGCACAAAAGTTTCATCAAGATCACATGCTCTGAACTCTGGATCAATTCTAGACGGATGCCTTCTTATGTAATTATGGAGGGCCATTGTAGCCACCACAATTATGCATTTCTTTGAAAATGAGTATTGAGGCATCTTCCTAAGGATGCGTCATTTATTTTTTAATACGCCAAAGCTACATTCAATAACAAAACGCAAAGATGAGTGCGCTTGATTAAATATTTCATGGTGACCTTCAGTTGGCCGATTTCCTCGAACAAAGTCCGATTTCTGGAAATGGTTTCAAAAGACCTATTTCTAACGGATATCCAGCATCAACCAAATAATATTTCTCTGTATTGAAATGATTTATTATAGTAAAATTATAAATATTATGTGATAAATACTAAACATTCATTACAAATGTGGTTAGAAATTTACATGGAGGCGCATATGGAAATTTACACCTTCTATCTCGCACAACTCAGTGATAAATGCGGCTATCATGAGCTAAACCCTCCCAGCCAGGTACAATATATGTTAAGGACATATTGAATTAGCACATTGTCATTAAATTTTGAGTTGATGATCCATGTCGACCAATATATGCTACTTGCTCATGTACCAAAATGCAAGCATCCACATTAGTCCCATCAATTGCACCAACGCAGTTCTTAAAATAAGGCATGTATCTGTCATCATTTTAAATATGCGCAGGAGTATGTATGAACTGTGGATCAGAAGGAGTTATGATATCCATTGAAAGACGTGTTAGGGCACGTAACCCTTTCTTGAAATATCGACTAACTGTTTCAGTTGAATGTTGGAAGCGTTCTGACGTCTTCCATTGAGTTTCATGATGGCCAAGAATATATAATGTCATTCCCAAGACCTCTCGTGTTGTAGTCCTTCTAGATCATTTTAAACAATATAATTCTTCTAATAAAATCAACAAGTCACAAAATATTTTTTTGGACATGCGAAAATTATCGAAAAACCTTCTTGGATGCCCTTCTAATAACTCTGCCACTCATTTCTCCCCAGTTTGTTTTGAGGTCATGCAAGGTATCTTATTAGTAGATGGCAAGACGTATTCACTTATTACAAAAGATGTCATTGCAATGAGGTTTTGGTAAATAATAAATCGGCGTTGTCGGTTCCTTTGTTGAATTAACATGAACTCTTCGTCATCAATCATATCATCGTTGTCCATATTCTGTTCTACCATAGTGATAACCTAAGCAAAATATGAGCATGGATGTAAACAAAGTACATATATTACAAGACATGAGTTACACAACAAGCCAACTATAAAAACTTTAAACCAAAACATGAGTTCCATAACATCCTAACTATAAAAAATGTAAACCAAAACATTAGCTTCACAAAATCCCAAGTATAAAAAATGTAAACCAAAACATTAGCTTCACAACATCCCAACTATAAAAACTGTAAACCAAAACACGAGTTTCACAACATCCCAACTATAGAACTGTAAACCAAACATGAGTTCCAAAATGGTAAACAAAATACAGATATTACGAAACCTTCATATAAAGCCTTCACTTCAGAGATTCCATGTAACGTTTCTTCAACCACGAAACCTTCCTATCATTTGGGAGATTCAAGAAAATTATCCTATTATTTAGATTTATAAAGCACATCGTGACAAAATCGTACATGTCTGCATCATCAAACAACTCCGAAAACTTCTCTTGCTCGCATACTACCTCACTCAACATATATATGCTAGGAGGAACAATCAGTGCTGCAACTGTAAGTCTCACAGATCGTGTAACGTCCAGTAACCCATCAACACGTGTCATCATGACATCTTTTATGCAAGCTTCTTTTTATTACCTTTACGGAATCTTTTTATGCTCGACGTCACTTTAGAAGTCAAATTAACATCATTTCCTTTACTTTCACTCATTGCACCATCACATTGTGTGTGCCCACTATCATTCATATTAGCAGTTGGGGTAGCAATACTTTCTACCACTTGATCATCATCATCAATAATAGACTCGGGTTCAGAAAACATAGGGTGCATTTCCCCCATGGATGGAATCCATGATTTCTCTCCCGTAGCAACTACCAAGCTAAACATCTTATATATTTTTTCTTCGAGCTCAGGTGCTATGTCTGTATATCAAAATTTCTTGGCGGCTGGAAACATCTAGAATAAGAAAAATATTATCAGGAATATACATAGTTGTCTATAAGAAAACGAATTAAAAATACACAAATCCTAACCTTCATACACTCTTCCCACCATTCATCGGAAGCATCAATTTTTCTTTTGGTTGGGTTCAACCGAAACCAGTCTCCCTCTTTTGAGATCCCTCCATAGCTTCCACTCATGCTTCAACTGATCTCATTTGTTCTTTAGTTATGCGCGAGTGTAATTAAATGTTGTGCGTTATTTGAAGTTTTTGATCAAGTTAAGCCATCCATCTCTACTGAAATTAGTGTTGGACATATTGCCTAATTCAATCTCTTGTATACACAGGTCATAAAATATGTGCACGTGTGAAGACTCCCATTGTGCAAAAATAGCACCTTCCTTTGGTTTACCCATCGCTGGCCTAAAAACACGAGTGGATGTTTTATAATTATTTCAAAACTCCCAACGATTAGACATCACAACATGATTGAAACAAAAAGAGAAACGCAAAACACATTGGAGAGCGGCATCAAAAAAACAACACAATATGAAAGGAATTTCCAAGAAGACCTCTAAAAACTATTAACAGAATATGATAACACAGCATCATCCTTAAGTGGAGTGAAAAATCTACAAATTCTAAACCAACTGAGATTGCTTGATCAAATTCATAAAACTATTAACAGATATGTATAAGTTGAGAAAACAAAACAATAATGCAGAGGAAGATCGCTCTTCAAGCTATTGTTGCTCTACCTACTACTGAGACAGAGGTAAGAATCTTTTTAAGGTTGCAAAAGACATTTTATGATTGCGTAATTTTTTGATTATTCTTGTTATTTAACTCAATCATCGGTGATGTACTTTGATAGTTACAGTGCATGCATTCATTTGACCAAAAACCAAGCATTTTTCGAGAGAATGAATGATACGGTTATGAGGTATCACTTCATTGGAGATGTTGAAAAATTCAAGTGTTTTGTTTCAAAAGATTACTACAATATCAAGTGGGGACAAACATGTTGATTACACCTATTCAAGTAGAAAAGTTCAGAACCTGCACACAGGAGAATCGAAAAAATGAACTCTAGATCTTACCACTGGAGAAGATGAACAAAAGATTATTCTTGTCATTGCGGTGAAGGGGTTCCCCCGCTGCATCATCAAAGGTTTCTTCAGTAGAAGCTGGCTTCTTTGATTTCTTTCTTGTTCGGTCGGAACTGGAGTCACCCTTATGGCTGGGCCGCGAATGAGAACGTCCCCGATTTGTCTTCTCGGCATTCTCCAGGTAGTCCTCTGCAGTTTTGTTTTTCCGCATAACACCCACAGAAGCTGAGCGGCTGGCACGAACAGATTCGGTCTGCTTTAGGCTTTCGTCCGAAGTAGAACCCTTTGTCTGTTTAGAATGGTGATTGGCTTCAATATTATCATTTGTGGGATCCGCATTTTTCTTTTTGGGAATGGCGTCATCAATATTCTCCACACCAGAGAGAATCGCAAGGCTATCAAATTTTGTAGCTTGAGCAACAAAGTTTCTGTCAGGGATTTGTTCCTCACCTCGGGCCGCAGGTGTAGGAGCTGAACCATTAATTTTAGCTTTATGTTCATCTTGGGGCTTGCGGGATTTTGGCTTAGGCTTCCTGGGGTGGATAAGGGTCCAATCATCAAATCCAATAGTTGGGTTTATGGGAATTCCACCATTCTTCTCTTCGACAGAGGGAGGAGGCATGCACGGATCATCACTGTGGCCCGCAAACCTACATTCCATACAAAGCGAGGGGATATTTTCATTGATGAATTTCTGAAAAAAGTTACTGGTTTCTTTGCTATGAAGCCAGATTCCTCCCAATAGTGGTGATGTCAGGTTCCTTCGAGTGTAGACTCGGGCAAAGATTGTTCTCGATCTTGATTTTGTGGAAGCATCAATGAATAGAGGTTCCCCAATCATTGTAGCTATACGACAAAGATTCTTTTCACCCAAGAAGTGGAGCGGCAGGCCCGGGAAGCAGACCCAAGTTGGAACACACATATGTGGGTTTTTTTAAGGAATGAAGCTTTCAGACCAACAGTCCAGCCCCACCGCAAGGCCTGCCACATGCCATGGCCCACCTAACCAAACTTGATCCCTACTTTCACGGTCAGCAAAGAAGAGGATGAAGCAACCGTTACTGAGATCATTAATGTGAAAACCCGGATATGGGCCCCACCTAGCTTGCAGTTGCGACGATAAAAATTCCAACTTGAAATTCTTTCCCAGGACACGGCCAACAAGAGCATTCTCAAAATCTAGTTTGATTTCTGCAGCTTCGTCTTCGTCTAGAGTGACAATACCATCTTTTAAGAAATTTTCCTTGGGTTCCATTGGAGTTGTAAGGACAGTGGGGGAGGAACGAGCCCAGGCTCTCGGAAGTGGCTTAGGGGGCGGAGAGGACTTCATCTGCGTTTTGCCAGTGGCATTTGTAGGGGCATCTGGACGGGCTGCAATGTTTGAAGGCAGCGAGGCGAAGGCGGAATCTCCGCAGATGTTAAACAAGGCGTCCACCGAATTTGGGGTGAAGATTTTTTCATTCAAGTTTAGATTGTTTGTACCATCAAGCCGTGACGGGGCAGAAATAGACAAAATGTTCTCTGGGGCATATTGTCGAACATATTGTGAGCAAAGAACACTTATATCCGGGCAGGAGGATGACAGAGGGGCTGGATCCAAACCAAGTCTAGCATCAGCAGAAGCAAGCAAGAGGGAAGTGGAATCAGTGGGAGCATCAGAACGGTCGTCATCCGACCCATTCTCAGAGGAATCGGACTTTTCATCCTGGATAAAAGCAGCGATTTCGTCCTGGGTCAGGGATGATTTTCCAACCTGCAACTTTCCTTTGCCTTCTTTCTTAATGGCAGCAGCATTAGGAGAAGAAGAATGGGCCTCAGAATCAAGCGGAGCTTTTTCAGAACGCACAGGACTAGCACTCACAGGTTTCTTACCTTTCCCCTTGTGCCCCATAGTCAACGTCTCAGCAACCGCAACGCCCCCCGCCGGCCAACTCCAGGAGAAGCCAACACCACGCCGAACCAGCAGGCTCACCCCCAGCCGCACACCACGACCATCGCACTGTGAGTGTTGCTCGAAGCATCCGGATGGGGATCTAGGTGGAATCCCCTACCCGTTGCCCCTAGGTGGGTATAAATAGGCAAACCCTTAGGAGTTACTATGGGTATGGATTAACCGTGTACCCGAACTGACCCATTATGCTTCTGAACCCGTTATTCGTCCAAATATACACTAGCAACCTCCTCTTATATTTGTGAAAAATAATATGTACGTTTTGGAGTGCAGAAAGTGGAGAATAACAAAACAATTTCCGACTTTACACATTTCCATAAGAGTTAGCATAGTTTTTAAAGAAAAACACAAACATGAGTTTTAAAACAATAACATAATACATCCAAAAATAAAAGTGATACTCAATAATAAATAAGTCTGGAAAAATAAAAATGACAATGGATAAACATGTAACAATTTTACTCAGAGAGTAGATCACCATCATCCAAGTCAAAGTCCACTTTCTCTCATCCATCTTTACCAGTGCCTGCAAGGAATTTCATGAGTCAAACTCTATGAATTCATAAATATATGCAGTGACATATCAAAGTAAACTAGCTCTACCTAAATGATCTTAGTACTTGTAACACTATCAGCATCTCTATCCAGTCTAGTTAGGGCCAGTCAAGTTTTGATTTTAATAAATCAAATGTTATTATCTTACTCATTAGTGACCACTATGTACCTCATCACATGATTTGGCACACCGTCATTTGCAACATTATCAAATGTGGAATAATATGCTATGATCACTAATGTTAGATTAACTCATACAACGACTTTCTATTCCCATTTGAATAATTCTCAAATCAACTTACAATGAGAGAGATGTTAAGTCATCATGTGTGGAATGACTAGCATCTAACCATCTTAGGTTTTTATCAAGAAATTATTTGGGGTTTTCAGTCTGTTATTAGATGCTTGAACGTTGTGACTATAGGTTCTTACCATAAAACATAAATATTGGAGGAAGTTTCATATTTCTATGAACTTTAATCACATCTCCCCCGATGTTTTAATTGTGAGAACTCTATTTAAGCCATTTGTCAAGGCGTCTGAAACATTATCTTTCGATCTCACATCCATAAGGGTCATAATCACTTGAATCGTGAGAGAGGTCAACCAGGCTTGTTTCATCCTGAGTTGTCTTATTTTGCTATTGAACAAAGTGTTCGTAGCAATCGTTTTTGTAGCCTGATTATCGCAGTAAACTACAACAGAACTCAACTTCAGGCTCGACAATGGAATGTCCATCACCAAATCTCTTATCCACTCTGTTTCTTCTCCCGTTGAAGTTAGAGCGTAGAGTTCGGATTCCATATAAGATAGTGCAATACATGATTGCTTCTTGGACTTCCAAGCTACAGCTTCTCCTCCTAGTATGAATATAAATCCACTAGTGGACTTGCTGTTGTTTAATTTTGAGCACCATGATGCATCAGAATATCCTTCCAAAACTGGAGGATGACTGTGATAACATAAAGCATACGTTTGGATGTGCTTTAGGTATCGCATCAGCCTATTGAGGACATCCCAATGGTCCTGACTAGGATTACTAGTGAATCTGCTTAACATGCCGACTGTAAAGGCTATGTCAGGTCTTGTGTAGACCATAACATACATGAGACTACCAATCAGTTTAGCATAATCTAACTGTCTAATCGCAGCTCCGTCATTGGGCTTCAAGCGATTATTGTAATTGTAAGGTGTCTCCGATCCACTGCTCTACTTTCATTGTATCCCCACGTGTCCAACATGGACTTTATATAGTGGCTTTGACTTAGGGAAATGTCATTTTTCTCAAAGCTCACCTGTATGCCTAGTATAGTCTCAGCTACATCTAGGTCTTTAATGCTAAACTCTTTCATTAGTTCTGACTTAACGTCATCTACGATGGATTGATCAGAACTAAGAATAAGCATATCATCCACATACAAGCATATTATAGTAATGTTGTTCAATCTATTACGTATGTAAAGACATTTTTTCGAGAGACTCTACATGAATCTCATATTCCTTACACTATAGTCAAATTTCTCATGCCATAATTTTGGTGCTTGTTTTAGTCCGTATAGTGACTTGATTAACTTACAGACCTTACTTTCGTGACCGTCAACTATGAAGCCTTCAGGTTGGCTCATGTATATTTCTTCGGTCAGATCTCCGTTCAAAAACGCAGTCTTAACATCCATTTGATGAACAATAAAGTTCTCAATAGATGCAATAATAAGGAGTATCCTAATGGTTGATAAGTGACACACTGGTGAATATACATCAAAGTAATCCACCCAACTAACTTTTGTGAAACCTTTAGCCACTAGGAGCGCTTTATACTTATCTACGCTACCATCAGGATTGAGCTTCTTTTTCAAAACCCACTTACACCTTATAGTTTTAGCCCCTTTTGGCTTATCAACCAACGTCCAAGTGTTGTTCTGAAGCAAAGAGTTCATCTCTTCATCAATGGCATCTTTCCAGAGTAGTGAATCCCTTGATCTCATCGCATCCTTATAGTTGGATGGATCGGCCTCAACGCAGTAAGTGACAAAATCACTACCGAAGGTTCTTGGAGTTCTCTCTCTCACTGAAGTCCTTCTAGACTCAAGGACATTATTGTCTACTGGGACGAAATAGGAGGTGCTATGTACTGAGTCAGGTTCTTCCTCAGTAATAATTGTTTGCATACCTGTGATTGTCAGGTTCTTATCCTTAAGGAACTTATCCTCAAAGAACACATCATACCTAGATTCAATAATTATATTATTAGACAGGTCTAAGAATTTTTCTACAACACTATCTTCAGCACAACCTATGTAGACACACGTGTTGGTCCTAGGTCCAAGTTTAGACCATCTAGGGTCAGAGACCCTAACATAGGCTATACAACCCCAGGTCTTAAGTCTAATTAAAGACAGGGGTCTCTTAAACCAAAGGTCGTAGGGTGTGACGTCTAACTTAGCATGAGGAACTTTGTTTAGAATGTTGCTTGCAGTTAAAACTACTTCTCCCTAATAGGCAGTAGGCATGTCAGCAGTGACGAGCATAGAATTCAACATTTATGTTAACATTCTATTCTTTCTCTCGGCTATACCATTTGATTGGGGTGAGTAAGGAGCAGTGGTTTCTGTTATGATCCCTTGAGAGGCAAGGAAACCCGGAACTCACTAGACATGATTTTCCTCCTCTATCACTTCTAAACCTCTTAATTCTCATGTCTTATTGGTTCTCTACCCAGTTTTTGAAAAGATAGAATTTTTCAAATGTTTCATCTTTAGTTTTAAGAAAATAGATGTGACAGAACCTAGAGCAGTCATCTATAAATGTGATCATATACTTCCTTCCTCATATGGTGACAAAACTTTTGAAGTCACATATATCGGAATGTATAAGCTTTAGGGGTGTTGTACTCCTAGTAACCGCACTAAAAGGTTTCCTAGTGATCTTAGTCTGAGCACACACGTCACATTTACTAGGCGGTGACTTAGTGTCAAATGTGACCTGGTGAGTTCTAGCTATTTGGAACATTTTCCTATAGTTCACATGTTCTAGTCTCTCATGTAGAGTCTTAGGGCTAACTAAGTTTATTTGAACTTATTGAACTAACTCGTTTGCTAGACTTAGTCGATACATCCTATTTTGGACGTATGTAGATCCAAAATAGTGTGAGTTAACTGACAGTGTTACTATACCGCTACAAAAGGTAAAATACATACCAGCATCACATAATAGACTTATAGACATTAACTTAGCAGCTAGAGAAGGAATAAATTTAACATTTTTGAGAGTTAAAGTCTTACCTGAGGATAGCAGCAGCGTTGCATTCCCCACCTTCAATACGTCAGTTGTCTCGTCATTTGCAACTGTAACAGACTCTTTCACAGTAGTGAGCCCTGTCATAAGATCAGCATTGTAGAAAATGTGGCACGTCGCCCTCGAATCCAAGTACCACTCCATACTGACCTTAACATTTCCGACCATCGCAACAAAATCGGAAGGCTCGGCTAGGCTAACCATATTGGCTTGGTTGTCATCCTGTGGTGCTTTGGTTCTTTCCCTTTTAGGGAGTCTGCAATCAGATGCGTTGTGTCCCGACTTATTGCAGTTAAAACATTTGTCCTTGAACTTTTTAGCGTGTTTGTTAGGGCATGCAACTTGGAAGCTACCATGGTAGGGTCTGGTCCTCTTAGGGTTCGGCACGCGTTTAGAACTGAGGACTATGTTTGCCGCAGGCTTCTGCTTTCTAACAGTTTCTAAAGTGTGTTGAGTCCTATTCTCATCCTCAATGCGAATAAATCGCTTGAGGTCATTAAGACCGACCTGCATCTTCTTGCGATACATTTCAGTTTTAAAGTTGTACCACATAGAGGGCAGCTTATAAATGATCGTGCCAGCAACAAAGCTGTCTGGTAGGGAGATATTCTCACTATGTAAAGAATCTACTAAAGCTTCAAAATCTGATACCTGAGAGAGAATTGTCTTCTCCTCGTCGAACATGAAGATTGGAATTTGTCCACCAGGTGAGCCTTGGACAGATCCTCCTCTTGCCTGAAGTGCTCCTCCATTGCCTCTCATATCTCCTTAGCAGACTGCATCTTTATGTATGTCTTTGCAAGGCTGGAGGATAGGCAGTTCAGCAGGTAGTCGCGACAAAATTCCTCTTCAGCGATCCACTGGGCTTCCTCTTCAGTTCCCATAATGTCAGCACGAGCAGACTGAACTGTGTAGAACACGTTTAGATACTTCATCCCAAACTGTGTATTCAGCTTCCAGTCAGTGAATTCGGTCATCGTGAACTTCTCCAATTTTATCATTAGAACAGGGGACGAGAAGTTGTTCCCCTTCAACATTGTTCGTCACTATCTCTGATCTCCCTTGCTTTAAATCTGATTAGAATTGGTCTGAATTTGAGCTCCAACAACAACTGTATTCCTTACCTTAATGCTAGAGTAAAATTTCACAAAAATCTCATTCAAATCACCCTCAGTATCTAAGGCCCTGTCCAGATGACTGATAATTGAGAGGTGCAACACAAACTTCAAAAAAATGAGAAAAGCTTGATCCAGATTTTCTCTAAAAAAAAATTTGGATCACTATATGTCTTCTCCTAAGGCAAGCACGAATGGAAGGGAAGAGCCTCAGGTGCAATGCTTGAATGATGAAGAAGAGATTTTTCCTTTGTTCCTATCCGAACAAAGCAACGACGCTCACAAAAAACCTGAGCGGGAACACCTCCTTCCTCGCGAGCTCTGGCAGAGAAGCTTTATTTACTCCTGTCGAAACAGTGGCTGCGGGATAGAGAACCAGGCAGCGGAGGAAGAAGAAAGGGCTTTTTTTCGATCAAAACAGCAGGATGGCTCTATCTTCCCGATCAGAAAACAACGGAGGCTGAAATTTTCTTCTTTCTTTCAATCGACGAAGAAGCAACGAGCAAATCTTCCTTTTCTCGACCGTGACTAGGCAGCGAAGGCACCCTTTCCACGGGATAGTACAACACGAACGAAAATCTCTTCCTTTTCGATTCCAGGCGGTGTCGGCGGCTAGAGATCCCGATCGAAAACCAGGCGGCGAGATCCTTCTTCTCCACCGACACAGAAGCATAGGAACGATTTCGTCATTCTCCCAATCCTATCCAGCGGTGGCCGGGGCTTTTACTCCTTCCCGATCGAAGGAGCGGCGGAACCGACTGCGATGGCGTGGTGTCATTTCCGATTCCAGGCGGCGAAACACTGTTCCGTCTTCCAGATCGAAACAGCGGCGGGAGAAAAAACCGAGAGCAGCGATGAGATACTTCTTCCTCCCAACCGATCAGGCGGCGACAATCGAAGCAATTTTTCTCTCCTCCTGTGGGAAATCCGAGCGGTTACGGGAGAGACGGGATGAACGAGCAACGGGGCAGTTACTTCGAGAATGTCAGTGTTGCTCGAAGCATCCAGATGGGGATCTAGGTGAAATCCCCTGCCCATTGCCCCTAGGTGGGTATAAATAGGCAAACCCTTAGAAGTTACTACGGGTATGAGTTAACTGTGTATCCGAACTGACCCATTATGCCTCTGAACCCGTTATTCGTCCAAATATACACAAACACGCACCGCCGCCACCGCACCCTCACTCTCTCTCTCTAGAAAATGCACACCAATACAGTCTCCAGCCTCACTCTCTCTTCTGGAATTGGCAAGGGGCCAGCAAGCTCTCCTCTCGTGCTTATCTCCACGAGCTTGTCCGACGAAATCGCCCTATAGCCCTCTTCCTATTAGAAACCCGCAAACAGTCATTTACAAGACGTGAGGTTGATAGACTCATTGGTCAACAATGGAGCTTTGAGGTAATTCCCTCACTCGGGAAATCGGCGGAATCTATGTTAGGCTACGTGGCAACTGGGTGGAATCTATGCTAGTAAATATCTGCACAGGAGAAGGCTGATCTGGGAGAAATTATCCAAGATGGACATGAATACTCCAATAATAACTGGAGGAGACTTCAACTATGTTTTGCGGGTAAATGAAAAAAGAGGAGAAAGGGTGGTCAACCTGAACAAAGGGCCACAAGAATTTGCAAATTTTATTACGCTCTGCGGTTTGCATGAGATACCATTCACAGGCAACACGTTCACCTGGTGCAATAATAGGGATCCCGCGTCGCGCGCTCTGTCCAGGCTTGACCGCATCCGGCTTAACTCCTCTGCACTCCTTCAATTTCCTGGTACAATCACCCATCATCTCCCCCGAATAGCTTCAGATCACGCCTCGCTGCTATTGGAGATTGACAAACTCCAATTTTCCTCTCCAGGCCGCCTGAACTTTGAAGAGGCCTGGGTTTCGCTTCCAAATGCGTATGCTGTCGCGCTCGCGGAATGGAGAAGAAGTGCATCGGGTCAGCCTAGCAAAATCCTGGCCGATAAATGCAATAGAACAATTAAATCCCTTGCCCGCCGAAGCAAATTCAATGCTAATACTGAATAGGAGGCAGCAAACAAGCTGGAAGACGAGATCAAAGCCTTGCAACTGCGGGAGATTGACCGGCCCTTGGACTACTTTGAGCTACATTCTTTGCGGGTGCTTGTCGCCAATTACAATGAAATTCAATCTAGGCTGGACACCTGGTGGTGGCAGCGGGCCAAGTATAACTGGATCACTCAGGGGGATCGTAACTCGGCTCTTTCATATGGCTGCCTTGTTAGAGCTCAACGAAAAAAATTTGGTGGAAGAAAGCTGGTAGAGAAAGAATGCTTTGTAATTTTTCTTGATATTTTCATTCAGCAATACAACTCCATTATATAGCTGGAGAATACAAAGAAACGGCTAAACAATTAACACCTAATTAAATCATAACTCTTATACCATTTAAGGCAAAACTCCTACAACTATTGAAGGGAAATAAACTCTAAGAAACTGCATGCATCATTAAGGCCCATGAAAAATAAAGAAACGGTAAAAAAACAGTCACATTAAAAAAAACTAATTAATAACATTCAACCCCTAATTAGTTTGTCCTTCATGTCACGCACTCGAAGTCGCTCCCGCATTTCAACGAACTTGTTCCTTGCGAGTGCCTTAGTGAATATGTCAGCAAGCTGGTCGTTAGTATGTACATACTCGACCTCGATCATCCCACGCTCCACGCAGTCCCGAATGTAGTGGTAACGAGTATCAATGTGTTTTGACCGATCATGATACACAGGGTTCTTGGTTAGTGCAATTGTCGGCTTGTTGTCAACAAAGAGAGTTGATTTGCACCTAATCCGCTACCGAATATCATCGAGTAGGTTGAGTAACCATACTCCTTGCTGTGCCGCAATCGAAGTTGATATATATTCGGCCTCGCAAGAAGATAAGGCTACAACCCGTTGCTTCTGCGACATCCAAGTGATGATGTTCCGACCTAGGAAGTATGCAACTCCTGTAGTGCTCTTCCTATCATCAATGCTCCCTCCATGGTCACTGTCGCAGTAGCCAACTAGCTTCGTTCCTCCACGAAGATTCCTTTCATAAGAAAGACCAAACCCGCTTGTACCTTTTAGATACCGCAAAATCTGCTTCACCGCCGCAAAGTGTTGGGTGTTTGGCTTTTCCATGAACCTGCTTGCAATCCCAACGGCATATGCAATATCTGGACGCGTATTCACCAAATATCTCAAGCATCCTATTACGCTCCTATACTCCGTAGGATCCACCAAAGGATAATCGCTGGTCTTGCTCAGTTTGAGCCTTGGTTCCATTGGAACTTGAGCGCTATTGCAGTCTCGCATCCCAAATTTTTCAAGAATTTTTAATGTGTATGAAGACTGACAAAGGGTGATTTCCTGAGGCGTTTGTGTTACCTCTATCCCCAAGTAGTAAGTGAGCAATCCGAGATCGCTCATGCAGAAAAGTTCCTTCATCTGAGATTTGAACTTGTTCACCTCTACGCCGCTTGACCCGGTGATGATGAGATCATCCACATAGACTCCAACCAGTAAGTTGGAATCTCCCACAACTCGCTTGTAAACGGCGTGCTCAGTCGGACTCCTCTCAAAGCCCAATGAGGATAGACTTTGATCCAGCTTGAAATTCCAAGCCCGTGGGGCTTGTCGAAGGCCATACAACGCCTTCTTGAGTTTTAGCACCTTGTGCACTTCTGCGGAAATGACAAAACTTGGGGATTGAGAGACGTATACCTATTCGACTAGATCCCCATTGAGAAATGCCGATTTGACATCCATGTGGTGGATGTCCCATCCTTCCTCTGCTGCCAAAGCAATGAGCAAACGAACCGTCTCTAATCTCGCAACGGGTGCAAACACCTCGTTGAAATCAACCCCATGTCACTGCACATACCCCTTCGCCACAAGCCGAGCCTTATGCTTCACGATGTTCCCCTCCGGATCTCGCTTTGTCTTAAAGACCCACTTGAGTCTAATGGACTTATGACCATTAGGAAGGGTGGTGAGTTCCCAAGTGTCATTGTCCCGGATGGAAGTTAGCTCCTCCTCCATAGCTCGTCTCCAACATGGTTCGTCTTTGGCTTCTTCAAACGTTGCTGGCTCTCCTGCTGCGAAGAGGCAAAGTCCAGCCTCCTCCTGCTGCAATTCCATGTCTTCAGTTTCGCTGTAGATCTCTTCAAGCGACCGAAATCGATTCGTTCCGCTCGAGTCGGAAGAAGACTCGCTCTGTGAAGTTGATGAGGTAGGAGATCCCAACTGAAGATGCGGTGGAGTTGCTGGGGCGTTGTCGTGCATAGGAGATGGAGTCTCGAGGTTCACACCCGAAGCATCCGGGGGTGCAGCGGACGCACCTGATGGGGCTGCGACAGTACTTGTTCCGGCCCCGATTGCCTCCAAATTTTGGGGGGCCAGTTCTAGCTGATCTCCAAATCCACCTTCAGATCCCTCTTTTGTGGAAAAAATTGGACCTTGGACAGAGAGCTCCTCAAGGCTTTTCTCCTCCCACTCCCACTTCGCCTCTTCGTGGAAAACAACATCCCGACTGATCACCAGTTTGCCGGTTGCTGGGTTGAACAGGCGATAGGCTTTAGAACCTGCCTCGTAGCCGATAAACACCATCCGCGTGCTTCTATCCGCTAGCTTCGTGAGATTTGGCTTCGTCGTCTTCGCATATGCAAGGCAACCGAAAGTGCGAAGGTGGTGCACTTTTGGTTTCCTTCCGTAGAATGCCTCGTAAGGCGTCTTCCCAACAACACTATGAGTAGCCGCCCGGTTGAGAAGATGCACCGCGGTTGCCAACGCTTCTCCCCAAAACTTCATAGGCACGTTTTTGCACTTGAGAAGACTCTGAACCATCCCCATGACTGTTTGATTGCGGCGCTCCACCACGCCATTTTGTTGCGGAGAATAAGGGGCTGTGAGGAATCGTTTGATCCCGACTTCCTCACAATAGGCATCAAACCCCTTGGAGGTGAACTCCCCACCTCGATCGCTACGGAATCCCTTCACTTTGAACTCCGTTTCCATCTCCGCTCGCGCCTTAAGCCTCTTGAATGCATCCAGGGCCTCGTCCTTGGATTTTAATAATTCCACCCACATAAACCTGCTATGATCATCTACTAGCAAGAAGAAGTAGTGTTTAGCTCCCGGGGTGGCCGGATTGATGGGTCCGCACAAATCTCCATACACCAATTGAAGAGGAATTGATGCACGGTTCGCCGCAATGCTCGGAAATGGCAATCTCCTTTGCTTCGCCACCAAGCACCCGTCGCAAAGTTCTTGTGAGTGCTCAATGGAGGGCATCCCCTCCACCATATTGAAACGCCCCATATCATGAAGTGCCCGAAAATTGAGATGACCCCATCTAGCATGCCATAGCCACGCCTCATCTTTGTACTTCTCCGCTAGCAAGGCCACCGGAGCATCCGTCTTCATATTTAAGATGTAGAGACGATTTTTGGACCTCTCCACCTTTGCCAAGAGACGCCTCTCTTGATCGAATAGACACAAGAATCCGTCCTCCATGACGATCTTGCATCCATTCTCCTCCAATTGTCCCAAGCTTGTTATGTTTGTGCAGAGTTTCGGGATATAGTAGACGTTAGTGAGGACTTTGTGCTTTTCCTATTGGTCTTTGAAGAAGACCGCTCCCCGACCACAAATCTCCACTGAAGAGCCATCGCCAAACTTCACCTTGCCTCTCACCGTCTCATCTAGCGAGGAGAAGTAATCCTTGCAACCCGTCATATGGTTGCTAGCCCCCGTATCAAGGTACCAATCTGATTTCTCCACATCGCCTTGAAAAATGCTTGGTTGCACATTCTCTTCATTAAGGAGAAGATTAGAACATACCGTTTTCGAGTGATCTTCTTCGCCCTCCTCCAATAAAAGGGTAGGTTCAAAATCCTCGAAGGCTTCAGCCATGTGTGCTTTCTCCTCTTTGCCCTTCTTCTTCAAGCGGCACTCCGCAGCATAGTGACCCATCTTGTGGCAATAGAAGCACTCGATTTTTGACTTATCTTTAGCGCCGTCATTGCGACCTTGACCGTCCCATTGATCATTGTTGCGATGATGTCCTCCTCGCCCTCATCCACGGCCACGACCTCCACGGCCGCCGGTTTGGTGTCCTCCACCATTGGATGGCTTCTTGTCACGAGCCATAAACTCCCTCATCATCAAGAGGAGTTTCTCCTCGTATTTGTTGGTAGCCCCACCAACACGCTCTTCATGAGTCTTGAGACGGCCAACAACCTCCTCCACGGTCATCGTCGTGAAGTCGCCAAATTGCTCTATCGTCGAAGCAATCTGGACGAACTTCGATGGGACAGATCGCAAGAACTTCTTCACAACAACAACCTCCGCTACCTCTCCTCCCAACGCCCTTTGCATATTGATGTTGGAGGTGAGCTTCATTGTGAAATCATCTATTGAATCCGTCTCCTTCATGCGAAGCATCTCAAACTCCGTTTGCAGAGTTTGAATCTTTGCATCCTTGACGCGGTCCGCGCCTTGGTACATGATCCTAAGCATGTCCCATACCTCCTTCGCAGTTTTCTTCTCCGCAACCATCTGGAGAACGTCATCTGGAAGAGCTTGTTGGATGACCGAAAAAAGCTATTTTATTCTTTTTCTCATCCACCTCCGTCGTCGGATCGATTGGTTCCACCACCTCCAAGACGTCCTGGACATCGAGGATCCCCCTCATTCTGATAGCCCAGACGTCGTAATTGCTCCTCGTGAGCACCGAGTATTTGAAGTGTCCATGGAACCCATCCGACTTTGAAGATGTCTCCGCCATTGAAGAAACAACGTTTCTTCCTCACAATGGAACGATCTCCTTCTTGGCTCTGATACCAAATGTTAGAGCTCAACGAAAAAAATTTGGTGGAAGAAAGCTAGTAGAGAAAGAATGTTTTGTAATTTTTCTTGATATTTTCATTCAGCAATACAACTCCATTATATAGCTGGAGAATACAAAGAAACGGCTAAACAATTAATACCTAATTAAATCATAACTCCTAAACCATTTAAGGCAAAACTCCTACAACTATTGAAGGGAAATAAACTCTAAGAAACTGCCTGCATCATTAAGGCCCATGAAAAACAAAGAAACGGTAAAAAAAACAGTCACATTAAAAAAAACTAATTAATAACATGCCTCACAGAGGAAGCACGAGAACCGGATTTTTTCTCTTCGTCGAAATGGAGCTACCATTACTGATGTGCAGGAAATTGAACAAGAATTTGTCAAACACTTCACAACCAGACCAGATGGTGCTTGACTGATGTCACTTCCCAGGACAGCTTGCCGAGTCCGCCAAGGTTGGTTAGTGAGGCTGATGCTCAGAATATCCTATCCCTTCCCTCGGACACTGAAATCAAAGCTGCGGTATTTTCCTTTGGCCGCAACAAACCACCGGGCTTTGACGGAATCACCTGTTCCTTTTTACGCACTTTTGGAGCTTCGCCACATGGAAGCAAGTTGGAAGGACACTCTCGTTATGCTCATCCCAAAATGTGCGCAACTGACGCTGCCTGAGCACTTCCGGCCGATCAGCCTGTGCTCATCTATATACAAAGTTGCTGCAAAAATTATTGTCAACCGGATGAAACCGTTGTCATGTAATCTTATTTCGGAGGAGCAAGCCGCTTTTGTGCCAGGGCGTTTGCTCTCCCATCATTGCATCTTGGCCCAAGAGCTCTTACACTGATTGCACTCAACAGAGAGCAAAGATGGATTCATGGCTATCAAGCTAGATATGGAAAAAGCATTCGACAGAATACAATGGAGCTTCGTCAGGCGCGCCTTACAAGCTTTTAATTTTCCTGCAGGGTGGATTAATCTTATCCTGGAATGTATTTCCTCCCCAAGGTATGGCCGCCTAATCAATGGGGCTAAATCTGCCTGGATCAACGCCTCGTGTGGCCTAAGGCAGGGCTGCCCTCTGTCGCCCTACCTCTTTATCATCTGCTCAGAATTTCTCTCGCTCCTAATAAAAAGTAAACAACATTTAGGACTGGGCATCAAGGTTAGTGCCCCGGCTCCTAAAATTTCACATTTATTATTTGTTGACACCCTCTTGTTTGTCTCTGCAACTATAAGCACTGTGTTATGGACCGTCTACTGTTGTCCGGAGGAGAGGTCGACGGGGGTGATCTTAGGTGGCCGGATGTAGAGATGTTGGTGGTGGTGATGATGACGAGGTACTACGGAGCCGTGACTGCGGCTGCCTAAGCGGGGTTGCTCGTCGGAGGAGAGAACCACCGGTTATCTCACTAGAAGGGGCAAGAAACTAGAACTTCATTTCATATCCAACACAAACAATACCCATGCCTTTATATAGGCTTATAATCTATAAAAAGACAAAACACTCATGATGAAACCTAAAACTAGACTCGGGGCTCGAGGCTCGCACTTAATAATAATACGCATCATGACAACATCCAACTCATAACTCATAACACATAACCGATACATAACATCTCATCCGTCCCTGAAATCGAGCTTGCTCTCAAGCTCGAATGCCACATGGTGACCGGAGCATCTTGAATCTTGATTTTCCGCCAGAATAGTGCATGATATCGCGTAGCGCCGTTGGCGGCGACGGTGAGTAGCGGCAGTGCCGTTGGAAAGACAAGCGGCGTAAGTAATGTCTTTGGCAAAGTCGGTGGAGCGGTGAGGAGCAACAGCAGCAGGTAGGTCGGGGGAGCGACGACCGGCATATGGAATGGATCTGTAGGCGGTGAGGTGACCGTCGGGGTCGGTAGAGCGGTGGCTGGCGGAGCAAGTGCCGGCGGATAGGCGGCCATGATGTCTGATGAAGGTGGCCAAGGTGGGGCGGTTCCGCCACGGAAGGTGATGGCGGAAAGTCAATCACCGCTAAGAACTGTGGCACTTCAGCGACCGGCGTAGAGGGCGAATGCACAAGAAGGGGCGGGGGTGGAAGTTGTATTGACACGGGCTGCGACAGAAAGACAGCTGTCGGATTCTTGATGTGGTAGAGGAGTGCATCGGCGTTCCGAAGGCGGGCATCCATGGAGGCCATGAAATCTTATAACTTGGAACGAAGTGAGTCTAGTGCGGCCTCATCCGGGACACTAAACCGCAATGCCATTATAATTAACTGATGAATAATTAATTAACTCAGTTAAGAATTAAATAATTAAGTCAATTAATTAGAGGACTGAGGTTGCCAAATTAATTTAATGCAAGGCTGCAGGATAGAGAAGGGTTAATAAGAATAATAAAGAAAGTAGGGAAAATGGCGTGAGAAGTCAGAAGAGGCGTTGGCTTCATGGGACTCTTTTTGTTTTTTTTTTAAATAAAAGGGTGGCTCCGCCGTATATGACATGCGTGTATGGGAAAGGGAAAAAAAGTGGGAGAGAGTACTGGTGGGGTCCACGGAAAGTAAAAAAAAGTAATTAACGAATGGTGTGCTGGAAAAAGTTTGGCGTTGGGCTCGAGGGCTGTTTTGTAGAAGGCGAAACGGTTCACGAAAGTGCCGCGCAGGGCTAGAAATCACGGAAGTGAAGGAGCGGCGGTTCCTTGGCTCCGTACTGGGCATGAGGCGGGCACAAGCAACGGAGATACAGCCGGGAAGGGGCGCGGGATAGCAGGGCGGGCCTTGAAGAAGCGGCGGCGCGGCGATAATGCAGGTAGGGCTCGACGGCGTGCGGCTGGGGTTGTCAGACGGGGATAGAAGAGATGGCGGATTGCGGCGATGTTGCAGGGTCGGGGCTCGAAGGCGCGTGAGAAGACGTTGCTGGGTCGAGAGCTGGTCGACGCATGAAGTTGCCGGAGGGGGGGTGCGGCGTGGAGCTTGCTGGGTTGAGCTTGAGGGCAGAGACTGGCCGGCGGAAGAAGAAAAAACGGCGGTTGTTGGTGTCGAATAAGCGGACGAGGAAAGTGGAATGTTGTGCGTCCGCGGAAGAGGACCAGTCCCTCTGATACCAAGTTGTTATGGACCTTCTACTGTTGCCCGGAGGAGAGGTCGACGGGGGTGATCGTAGGTGGTCGGATGTAGAGATGTTGGTGATGGTGATGATGACGGGGTACTACGGAGCCGTGACCGCGGCTGGCTAAGCGGGGTTGCTCGTCGGAGGAGAGAGACACCAGTTATCTCACTAGAAGGGGCAAGAAACTAGAACTTCATTTCATATCCAACACATACAATACTCATGCCTTTATATAGGCTTACAACTTATAAAAAGACAAAACACTCAAGATGAAACCTAAAACTAGACTCGGGGCTCGAGGCTCCCACTTAATAATAATACGCATCATGACAACATCCAACTCATAACACATAACCGATACATAACACACCCCCAAATGCTTTGCTTCCATCCTCAATGATTATTGCTCGTTCCTCCCAAGGTATGGCCTCCTAATTAATGCGGACAAATCACACATTCTATTTGGGCCCAAAGTGCAGCCAAGCTCAAAAGAAAGGATACTCCAGCAGCTGGGCCATAAAAAGTTGCAGCTATGTCATACCTCGGGATCAAGCTCAGGCCTGGGCGATCCCGGCCTAGTGATTTTGACAGTCAACTGAGCAGCATGGCCTCCAAGTTTCGTAGCTGGGACTCGCGGCATCTCTCCATGGCTAGCCGATTGACTCTGATTCAAAGCTCTTTGGCGGAAATTCCGATGCACGCCCTCTCCAATACTCCTGTGCCATGCTCGATCATAAATAAAATTAACAGCTTCCTCAAGAAATTCCTCTGGAGCGGCCAAAGCAACAAAGTGCAATTCACTATACTGGCTGGGAGAACTGCTGCCTCCCCAAAGACAAGGGAGGGCTGGGTATCAAACATATGTCTACATGGCGGCGGGTTCTAATGGGCCGAATTGCCGCCCGCATCCTGAACAAGGACGGAAGCCTCCTCGCCCGCACCCTTGTGATGTAGGCCACTACGTTTGACACTATAACGGCTAAGGGAAATTACACGTACGCCTCTCTATTCCCGATATTACGCTCACACAATAATTAAACGCAGCACACTCATGAACAACATTATCAACTATTGCTAACGTACGGTAGCCACGCCGAATAAAGATCGAACAAACGGCTATAGGCCGATGTTCTCTCAAGCTAAAAGGACAAATATTGGATCTGACCGAGTGATGGTTGTACCAAAAGAGATCTACCAAAAAGTTCGATTCGGAAATGGTAGATGTAACACCCCGAAACTCAAAAGAGTGACGGGCGACGTTTTAAGCCAAGTCTGGGACTTGGAGCTAGTGTCACGGGCTGTGACACGGGCGTGACACGGGCGTGTCACGGGCGTGTTCGGCCTCGGGTCTTGTGGTCGACGTTTTGACGATCGGCGATCGTCGAGTTGAGGCACACGGCCTGGGATACGGCCGTGTCCCAGGGCGTGTCACACTGGGGAGTTTTCTGAGTCATGTACACGGGCCATGACACGGGCTCTGACACGGGCGTGTCACATGCGACACGGGCGTGTCGGGTGCCGTGTCATAGGCCGTGTCCTTCTCGGGTTGGGAATGTTGGTCGATTGCACACGGGGGCGTGACACGGGTCGCGACACGGCCGTGTCGCATGCGACACGGGCGTGTCGGAGGCCGTGTCGAATGCCGTGTGCTGGTTATCGCATCGGTCGAGACGGCGAATGGGCGACACGGCCCTGGACACGGGCGTGTCGCAGGCCGTGTTCGGCCCAGATTTTGTAAAATTGGGCTGAATCGCAGCCGTTCGATTTCTTGAATTGGGATCCGACGGTTCAGGGCTGTTGCTGGCATGTTATATCCGGGAATAGGGTTTAGAAGCCCTCATTTCACTTGGGCTTTATCTCTCTAAGATCTAGAGAGAAGGGAGAGCTAGGAGGAGGAAGAAGACCAAAGATCCGGTCACCGGCGGAGCTTCAGAGCTCCAAATCACGATCCGAGTCCGGATCCACAAAGGCGAGGCCGATACGATGCTTTCCATACGACTAGATCGTCATGGCGCCGAGGAAAAGCGAAAGGGTAACGATTCACTTCTTGAGCATGTGAAGCTCTTCTTCCTTTGCATGGGAAAACCCCTCTCCCGCGAGTGTGCGGCGAGATTGTGGTATTCCTTGGGGTAGATATGTAAAGTCCCCCTTGTTAGAGTCCGGAATCGTAGTACGGACATAGGCATGATGTGTGAAGCCTACCCGGACGTGTTGGTCCGGATCGGTGATGATTTGCTATGCATTGTTGGCCGAAGAAGACTCCGAGCGTTGTGTTTGTTTTCGGGTTGCTATGCGGTAGTATGCATCAGGGAATCTGGGGGATTAACCCCTAGGGCACCCGGAAATCTGGACGGAAACGCATTTCTATCATATCGGTGGCCTGGGAGCCAACCGGGTACATAGCGGGGCTATGTACCATGTTTGATCGTTATTTGGGACTGGGGAAGCTTAGTCCGCGTCAAAGGCCTAATGGTAATGGCGGGGTGAGCAACGGGCTGGTGTACCCCTAACCGCTCCACCTGCTCGGTTAAAGCGACCTAAAGTTTTACATGGGACTTACCGAGGTTTGGAGATCGAGTCTAGGCTGCGGCTGAGAAGACTAAATGCTCACAAGATTGCCACCTTGGGGGTGGTGGTGGAGTCGAGGACCGGACGGGGTTCGGACTGGCTTCACCGAGTAAGTGCCCTGAGAGCATAGGGTGTACGGCCGTGTGAGCGTGCACCTGTGATGTGATGCTTATTTTGCTATGTTGCTTGTTTTGATAACAAGTGCAGGGAAGAAGCTTTGTCGCCCCGGTTTGGGGGCGGAATCGTTATAATTTGGTCAGCATAGCTGACCGTTTCCTTTGTTTACCACCGTGCGGTGGATTGTTGCTTGCAGGTGCTGCGGAGCCGAGAGGTAAATAGCGGACTAAAGCCCGAGTTGCTGTGCCGGCCCTCGAAGGCCAAGTTTTGAGTGTTTTCCTTTTTGTACTCATGTGTGACCGGCCTGCGTGCCGAGGTTTGGAAGACACTTTTTATTAAGCAAACTCTTGTAAGGCTTTAAGGCCAATATTCGTGTATTAAACATTCCTTGTTTTTAGTTGCGTGGACATTCATGTTAGCAGGGTTCTTAATTGTGCAACTTAATAATTGCTTCCGCTAGGTGCTGTGTAGGACGTAGTGATTGATTGAATGGTTTCAATGCGTAACCAACCGGTCTGTCCGTCGTATATGGCGTCGGGCCCCGGCCGAACCTACTGTTATATACTATGTGACGGATAGGGGTGTTACAAATTGGTATCAGACTACTGGTTTCGGTCAAGCTTAAATGAATTCGTGGACGAATTCACTTTAAGGGGTGGTGAGCACATGTGTGTGCGTCATCGTTATAACATGAAAAGAACCCGTGAATGTCTACTTAGGAATGAAAATACACATGTTTGAGGAACCTGCGCGTTCCTATAATTGTTTTTTGTAATTTTGTTCAGTCACTTATGGTGTTTTGAACGGCTATAGGTGTCCGGAAGTGGAGCGTGGCAGTCTGAACACATGTTTGCTGAGCAAAGTACGACACCAAGTAACGTTCCTGAGACCCCTACGTCTTTGGAAACCATAAGAAGGGTGGTTGAAGCGGTATTCGCTGTGACCAACGAACAACATAGGAGTAATGTGCAACCCTTTGTCCCTGAGATGGCCCCAACATCGGGCGGTATGTTAGAGCAAAGGGCATTTGGGGGTCCATTAGAGCAGCAGATGAGAATGACTGTGGTGCAGGGAGCGCATTCAGTTGACGCATATTTGCAGACGTTCCTTATGTTAAGGCGCTACCCAGGCTTTGAATGGGAAAGCGAGCAATCTATAGTTGATAGATTTTATAACGGTCTGCGCAGCGAGTTGCGTATCCTACTGCTAGGACCAAAGTTATTGGGATTCCGAGCTTTGCTGGAGTCGGCTAGAGCTTTGGAGGTGGAGTTGGGGAAAACTCACCAAGTACCAGTGGATAGGGTACCAAACCCTACTGATCCTATAAGGACTGTCTATCGAAAGATGCCGAGAAAGGAAGCTGGGTCATCTACTACCCGAACTACCCTCAATTGTTATTCTTGTGGCAAGAAAGGGCATCTCGCTAGAGAGTGTTGGGAGAGTGCTCAGAAGACAAGCTTGAAAGCCTATTTGGCAGGAGCAGTTGAAGCCTTTTCATTGGTGAGTAATTTTAGGAAACGATGTTCAAAATGCCAACCTCAAAATCTGGGTACCGTAGGTGGCATAAGAATCTTGGCCGCTAGGCCTTCCTAGGTTTTCGGGGCCCCCTCTCCCCCTCTTCCTTCCCCTTCTCTAGCACATCCGGAGCGACTACACTTCTCCCTCATCAAACCCCGGATGCATGCTTCCTGTCAAACACCTGGAAAGCCGGGGATCCAAAAAAAAACTATGCCCATTATTCTTGTTGGAGTGAAGACGTCCAATGTCCAAAAAGAAGTCAGGATCTTCTTGTCTTTCTATCCCGGCTGAAGAGAACAAAGCGGCAAAAGGTGGTGGCGTCCGCCGCATCGCTGTTTACTCCGGCCCGGAACCGTGGAGAATGAACATCCTTGGCCAACAGGAGGTCATGTGGCCGACCGAATCAGGTCGTCATTCTGGTATGGGGTTTAACGAGAATTGTTATCAACCGTTTGCTTCTTGATCCTTATGCGTGTTTACTTAGAACTTGAAGTTCTAGGCTTTATTTGGTGGAATCTTGGCAATCCGGATGGGTTATTTTTGGAACCCAGTAGTCGTCCAGTGCGTTTAATCTTCGGAGATACAGTCTGTGCGGTAAGTTGTCTTATTGAAAGTCAAGGATTTGACTTGCTAGCGTCGCTGTTGCCGTTAGTAGAGTTTGACGAACCTCATCTTTGTTATGGACTAGCTTTTGGGGCAGAAGGCTTTTATCGTTTGCAATTCCGCAAACAGACTTTTCGGTAGATCTCTGGGTGTTGGGAAGGAGACAACGCTCGTGCGGAACCGAAGGGATCGAGTAGGACACTGGCGTCTGACCTTTGCCGGTAGAGTCAAGAACAGTTTTGTGTTCGGTACAATAGCCGTTGGTTCGATCTTTCAACGGTTAGTGGAGGCTGTAACGCCGTATGTTAGTCCAACTATGGGTAGTATCGTTCGTGAGTGGTGCGTTTTAAGCATCCCGATGTGTTCCCGAACGTATTAGGGATAATCTCCCTGGAGCCCCACCGTAGCGAGAGATCGATTTCACGATTGAGTTGTGCTAGGTGCTAAACCTGTGTCACGCTCTCCTTGTAGGCTGATGCCTAAGGTGATAGTGGAGTTAAAGGTTCAACTAGAAAAGTTCATGGAGCAAGGGTATGTGCGTCCAAGCTCGTTGCCTTGGAGCGCATCGGTCCTCTTTACTCAGAAGAAGGACGGGAGCTTGCAATTTTGTATCTGTTGCAGAGAGCTGTGTAAGTTTGCAGAAATAGGACAAGTAATCGATCCAAATGATCGATGATCTTCTGATCAGTTAGTCGGGTCTTTGGTGGACTCAGTAGTGGATCGTAAGTCCGGTTACCCTCATCTGAGAATAAGGGTAAGTGTTATCGCAAAGGCGGTGTTAAGCACGAGTGATGAGCAATCCGAGTCTACGATCATGCTGTCTTGGCAGTCAAGTGTGGCATCAGTGTTCATAGACCGGATTAACAGAACGTTCATGGAGTACCTAGTCCAGTTTGTGATCGTCTTCATCGACGACACATTGGGGGTAATTTTAGTGCGAAGGGTATCGCTTCTGAATATCTACTCTTGGTTTTGTGGACGCTAATAAGGAACCATGTATACACCAAGTTCTCCGAACTCGAGTCTTGGGTTATCCTCGTAGTGCTTCTTGGTCCTTTAGTTGGTAGAGTGAGGGCGTGTAGGTCCAGCGTTGTTAGTCGCAATACGAGGGTGGCCTGTGTTGTCTCGGTAGCGGAAATCCAGAGTTTCTGGTGTGGTCGGCTACTACAGGCGCTTCGTAGAGGACTTCCCGCGGATAGTATTACCCCTTGCGTCATTGTCAAGGAAAAGCTTAAAAGGATTGCTTAGATGCGCGAGTACGCCCAAGCTGTGAAGGGTTATATAGTTGGTCAACCGCGGCGCCAGTGTTAAGTTCGCTGAGTGGAACCAGAAGCTGTGAGATCTACGGCACTGCCTTAGGCAGCGGATTAGACTGTGTGCTGCTGCAGCGTAGTAATGATGTGGCCTATGGCTCGCATTAGTTGCAAGAGCATGAGGGGTATTGTCTAGTCCGTCATCTGGAGTTCGTGGCCGTGTGTTTTGCACAAAAGCTAGGAAAGCTTTATGTGTATGGTGCAAAATTCGGTGTCTGTACCGATCCTATGAGTCTGATACATCGGTGGGATCGAAAGGATCTGAAATTGAGGCAGCAAAAATGGATGGAGTTCCTGGGGGACGATACGTTCGAAAGTTATTTTGTGCTCGTTGTAAGACAATGTGTTGCGGATGCGTTGAGACGCAGGGCTTCCGCCCAAGCCAACTAGTTGTAGTTTCATGTTGAGGTTTTGACCCGGGATTTGGAGATGTTAGTTATCTCTTGCGTTGACAAGCAGACTAGCGTCGAAGCATAACTAAACTGGTCGGAAGTCCAGTATGACCTGGCTGATCGTAGTTGGCAGACTATGGTTTGTGTAGCTGCATGAACGAAATCATGGGTGCGGCTCGGTGGGTCAAAATCCCAAGTCGACGGTTGTGGGTAGGCTACCAAGGAAAGACAATCGTTTGTGCAGCCCAAGTACTCAACTCGCTTAGGAGGCACAAGTTGTGCCGATATCTAAGAAATTGCTTTGGTGGTTGGAGCTCAAGAGAGTCATAGTGTTGTTTGCGGCTAAGTGTCAACCTTGCGCCTTAGTGAAGACAGAGTGCCAAGTGCCGGGGAATTCGTGAATCCTTGCCTAGTTCGGAATAGAAGTTCGACTTGACTGTGTGCATGGTTTGCCAAAGTCACAGTGGGGTAGCGATGTTGTGTGGGTGATCGTAATTTTGTTAACTTTAGTGTCGCACTTCGTTCCGCATAGGAAGGATAATTCGGCGGAGTAACTGGCAAATGTGTTTGGAGAACATAGTTAGACTACATGGTGTGCCCCGCAACATCGTGAGCAATCGAGGTGGGCGTTCTACGTCCAATGATTGGAGGTGTTTACAGAATGTGCTGGAGACTAAGCTGTAGTTTAGTTCAGTATTACATCCGCAGACAGATGAGCAGACTGAGTGGGTCAACAGGACGTTGGAGGACGTGCTTCGCATGTGCGTTCTGGACTTCGGGAAGCAGTGGGAAGGCCATCTGTTTTGGTAATGTTTGCGTACAACTTTAGCTACCAAGCGAGCATACAAATGGCGCCCTTCGAGGCCCTATGAGGTTGAGGTTGTCGCATGCCATTGTCGAGGCTAGAAATGGATGACACGAAGTTGTATTTAAAGCAAGAGATGGTAAACACTACCCCTTTGGTGCGAACCATATGAGAACTGTTGCTAATCGCTCAGGGGAGGCAGGCTAAGTACTTTAACGCCACGTATCGGAATGTGGAGCTATCGGATGGCGTATAGGAAGTTATAGTCGTTCAAGAGTGTTTCACGGGAGCGACGCTTGGGGAAAGCTGAGCCCGATATACCTTGGACCACTTGAGATTTCTAGAGCGGTTTGGTGAGGCGGCGCAAGAGCCTTCGAACTTGATCGTAAGTGATCAAGTTTTGGTGGACGAAAGGTTGACGTCTAGGGTCAAACCTTTTCGTTTTGGATACCGTGAAGTCGAGCGACTTTGTCTCGAGGAATTCAAGATAGTCGTGGTCCGGTGGGGTCAATTGTGATAGCAAGGAGCTCTCTTAGGAATGAGAGCAATCTATGCTGGTTGTGTACCCGGAGCTGATCTGCCTGGGTACCGTTGAGAGTTTCTGTTTTCTCTCCTTTTGTAATTTCGTGGACGAAATTCTTTTAAGGGGGGGAGAGTTGTAACACCCCGAAACTCAAAAGAGGGACGGGCGACGTTTTAAGCCAAGTCTGGGACTTAGAGCTGGTGTCACGGGTCGTGTCACGGGCGTGACACGGGCGTGACACGGGCGTGACACGGGCGTGACACGGGCGTGACACGGGCGTGACACGGGCGTGACACGGGCGTGACACGGGCGTGACACGGGCGTGACACGGGCGTGACACGGGCGTGACACGGGCGTGACACGGGCGTGACACGGGCGTGACACGGGCGTGACACGGGCGTGACACGGGCGTGACACGGGCGTGTCACGGGCGTGTCACGGGCGTGTCATGGGCGTGTTCGGCCTCGGGTCTTGTGGTCGACGTTTTGACGATCGGCGATCGTCGAGTTGAGGCACACGGCCTGGGACACGGGCGTGTCCCAGGGCGTGTCACACTGGGGAGTTTTCTGAGTCATGTACACGAGCCATGACACGGGCTCTGACACGGGCGTGTCACATGTGACACGGGCGTGTCGGGTGCCGTGTCACAGGCCGTGTCCTTCTCGGGTTGGGAATGTTGGTCGATTGCACACGGGGGCGTGACACGGGTCGCGACACGGCCGTGTCGCCTGCGACACGGGCGTGTCGGAGGCCATGTCGAATGCCGTGTGCTGGTTATCGCGTCGGTCGAGACGGCGAATGGGCGACACGGCCCTGGACACGGGCGTGTCGCAGGCCGTGTTCGGCCTAGATTTTGTAAAATTGGGCTGAATCGCAGCTGTTCGATTTCTTGATTTGGGATCTGACGGTTCAGGGCTGTTGCTGGCATGTTATATCCGGGAATAGGGTTTAGAAGCTCTCATTTCACTTGGGCTTTATCTCTCTAAGATCTAGAGAGAAGGGAGAGCTAGGAGGAGGAAGAAGACCAAAGATCCGGTCACCGGCGGAGCTTCGGAGCTCCAAATCACGATCCGAGTCCGGATCCGCAAAGGCGAGGCCGATACGGTGCTTTCCATCCGACTAGATCGTCATGGCGCCGAGGAAAAGCCAAAGGGTAACGATTCTCTTCTTGAGCATGTGAAGCTCTTCTTCCTTTGCATGGGAAAACCCCTCTCCCGCGAGTGTGCGGCGAGATTGTGGTATTCCTTGGGGTAGATATGTAAAATCCCTCTTGTTAGAGTCCGGAATCATAGTACGGACATAAGCATGATGTGTGAAGCCTACCCGGACGTGTTGGTCCGGATCGGTGATGATTTGCTATGCATTGTTGGCCGTAGAAGACTTCGAGTGTTGTGTTTGTTTTCGGGTTACTCTGCGGTAGTATGCATCAGGGAATCTGGGGGATTAACCCCGAGGTGCACCCGAAAATCTGGACGGGAACGCATTTTTGTCATATCGGTGGCCTGGGAGCATACAGGGTACATAGTGGGGCTATGTACAATGTTTGATCGTTATTTGGGACTGGGGAAGCTTAGTCCACGTCAAAGGCCTAATGGCAATGGCGGGGTGAGCAACGGGCTGGTGTACCCCTAACCGCTCCACCTGCTCGGTTAAAGCGACCTAAAGTTTTACGTGGGACTTACCGAGGTTTGGAGATCGAGACTAGGCTGCGGCTGAGAAGACTAAATGCTCACAAGATTGCCACCCTGGGGGTGGTGGTGGAGTCGAGGACCGGACGGGGTTCGGACTGGCTTCGCCGAGTAAGTGCTCTGAGAGCACGGGGTGTACGGCCGTGTGAGCGTGCACCTGTGATGTGATGCTTATTTTGCTATGTTGCTTGTTTTGCTAACAAGTGCAGGGAAGAAGCTTTGCCGCCCCGGTTTGGTGGCGGAATCGTTATAATTTGGTCAACATAGCTGACCGTTGCCTTTGTTTACCACCGTGCGGTGGATTGTTGTTTGCAGGTGCTGCGGAGCCGAGAGGTAAATAGCGGGCTAAAGCCCGAGTTGCTGTGCCGGCCCTCGAATGCCAAGTTTTGAGTGTTTTCCTTTTTGTACTCATGTGTGACCGGCCTGCGTGCCGAGATTTGGAAGACACTTTTTATTAAGCAAACTCTTGTAAGGCTTTAAGGCTAATATTCGTGTATTAAACATTCCTTGTTTTTAGTTGCGTGGACATTCATGTTAGCAGGGTTCTTAATTGTGCAACTTAATAATTGCTTCTGCTAGGTGCTGTGTAGGACGTTGTGATTGGTTGAATGGTTTCAATGCGTAACCAACCGGTCTGTCCGTAGTATATGGTGTTGGGCCCCGGCCGGACCTACTGTTATATACTATGTGACGGATATGGGGTGTTACAGTAGATCTCCCCCAACAAAACGAAAGCGAGACTCGCCAAACCTCTCGGAAAATTAAGCAACTTGAAATAACAACTTATGCTATCGGAAAGATGAAAACATGATCGAAAACAATTCCAAAATAACACAACGGTATTCCACCAAATAAAATTCTAGAAAATAGGTTCACACAAGAGGTAGAAAATCTCGTTACCCAACCGGAATGGATGATTCCGATTCGCTTGAGGATCGCTCTTCCACGGTTCCGCCGGAGTTTCGCCAAATGGAAAGAAACTCGTCCGCTTCCTTCGCTTCACGCCGGAATGGATGAAAATCACAAAGGGAGAAGCCTCTTTTTTTTGTCTTGGTCGATCTCAATATGAAGGAGATGGTGGGTCGGCTAAGATGGTGGTGGTGGCCGAACTATTGAAGGTGGAGTTGAGGGGGATCGGCTAGGTGGAGGAGAAAAGAGAGGAGGAAGAGGGGAGAAGGCTTGTTGCCGAATTCCACAAGGAGGGAAGGAGAGGGGAAGGAGGCCGACGGCCAAGAGGGGGGAGAAGAGGGAGATCCGAAATTTTGAAGAGGGAGAGAGGGGAAAAGGGGGGAAACCAATTTTAGGTTTTCAAAATTCTTTCATTCTTTTCTAATGAAAATAATAGAGTTCATGTCTATATATAGGCTTACAACAAGACTTGGCTATTTGCAGCCCAAATAAAAAATTAAACATTGCCAAAATTTAAAAAAATAACATGATGAAAATTAAAATGCAAATAATTAAAATAATATTTAAAATCTTCATAAGTTTTCATCGTCGCCGTCGCCATCATGTTGGGGTCGTCGTCGTCTTCTTCCATCATTATCTTCAACATATAGCATAACGTCGTCGCCGCCGCCGCCATCGCCGTCATCATCCTTAACATGTAGGAGAACGTCGTCGCCGTCGCCGTCTTCATCTTCAACTTTATCACGCTGGGGGTTGCCGCCATCACCTTGGATGCAAGTATGGTGCGCCGGACTTATTTTCCCGCAAAAGATCTCACTCAAAAATCTGGAAAACAATTGCTTTGGGAAACGGTATTGTTAACAGACATGCGCTCTGGATGATCGGCGACGTCCTCTCGGTTTCGACCTTAAATGACACTTGGTTAGGTGATTTGACCCTCTCGAAGTGGCCAACATTTCTTAATATTCATACCTGCCTGACAAAGTTGCCGGACTGCTGGATGGAGATGGCGAATGGCTGGACTCCAACCTTACTTGTTTTGGCCCGGCCGTTATAGATATCATCAAAGGCCTGAGGAGAGTTGCTGCGGGCGGGGTGGATCTGCTTGCCTGGGCGCATACCGAGAGTGTGATAATGGATGTGGCTGCTGTCTATAATGCTGAATGCAAGCCATCCCTACTTACCGGAAACAGCATTTGGAAAATCAAAGCCCAACCGAGAATGCTTATGCTCCTATGGCGAGCTGTAAACAACCTTCTACCTACAAACCACTGGTTATATAACCACCAGCTTCGAAAGATGCTCACTGTTCTTGGGGATGTAGTGTCGATGAATCATTGCAACATATCCTCAAAAACTGGGAAAGTTTTTGCATCCGGAACCTGGACGGAAATTTTTTCCGTCCGGGTGATCTCCTCCATGATCTCATGTGATCTCCTAGATCACTTTTTCTTTCTATCTCCGACCCCACACGCAAAAATGTATGGCAGAGATCTCCTTTTCATTGGTCCCGGACGGAAATTTGGAAACGGAGTGCGGATGCAAAAATTCCTCCCAAAACTGTAGGCTCTTTTCCAAGATAAAAGCTGAAGGAGCCAGGCTATCCATCCAGCCCCATTTACTCGGTCAAGACTTGCTGGAATTCATTAACAATGAAAGCCGAACAAGCAGAAATCTGGAGGCTGCTAGTTTCATTGCTTCGATCATCTACAACATTTGGAAATCAAGAAATGCAATGGCGTACGGGGAACCATATGCCCCGCCTGCCTCAATCATCATCAACGCTATTTCGGACGCATAACATGGGAACCGCCAATATACTTGGTCGCCCCCGCCTGTTGGATTGCTGAAATTAAACTTTGATGGCTCTGTTATGGAGAACAACCTTGCGGGATTGGGCTGCACTATCCGTGATTCTTCCGGTTGCCTAATCGCCGCCTAAGGCATCGTCCACCGCAGCAGATCTGTGTGTATGACCGAATTCATGGCCGCCATCGCTGGGCTTCGCCTAGCAGCGCGGCATTACGGGGGGACCTCGGGCCTCATCATCGAAGGAGACTTGATGGATGCCATCAATAGGATATCTCGTATCCTTGTTGGAAGCTCACCTGGATAGCACGAAAGCCTAACGGCCCGCCTCATGAAGGACTTCCCAAGAGTGGAATTATCCCTTGTGGATCGCATGGCAAACTCCGCGGCTGACCACCTTGCTAAGAATGCTTGCTATTCCGATTTTGATTGGGTTAGGGGTATGCCCCTTACCCAAGTTTTCTCTCTTATCTTGTCGCATGATGCTATCTTTCTGTAGACTTTCCTCTTTTTTTGCTATATATATTTAGGCTAATGCCAATTTCAAGGAGAAGATGAACAGAAGTCGGCGACGTGCCTGGTACCGGATCTGTCGGAGATCGAGAAGACTTAGGAGGAGAGATCGTCCGAAGATAGAAAAGACAAATCGAGCAGCCATGGAGGAGATGTCGGGCGGAGAAGATCACCGGCATTAGCCTACGAGCAGCTGTGGATGCCTGAGAAGAAGCAGGCGCAGGCGCAGGCCCTGCGGCTAGGGCATGAGAGAGAAATCTGTTAAGATAATTTCCTCCTAAGTGTGAAAGAGGTTATCCAACTTTGATGTGTTTCATGACAAGTATGAAAAGGGTTAACCGTCTTTGACTTGGAATTCAACTAGTGCTCTTAAAGGAAGCTTCTAGGAAATTGTCCAAAGAAAGTTTCATGACATGTGTTTTTGACCAAGGGAAGCTTCATGGAAGCTTCATCCACATGTCATCTACCACACCTACCTCCTTGATTTTGGCCCTATAAATAGGGATGAAGGAGGAGGGGTAAAGCATCCACTTCTCTCCAAACTCAAGCATTGAAAGATTTTTAGAGAGGCCTTTGCGGCAATCGTCTTAGTTTGGGAGAGCTTTCAGACGTTGTTGTACGACGTTGACAAGGAGTACTTCGCCTACACGGATTGGATCTGGAGCAGATATTGGCAAGGATTCGAAGAGGCATCTTGGAGAGGATTTGTGTAATCTGTCTCATCCGCCGGTCGGTAACTTGCAATTTTTCTGTTACTATTTATTGTATTGTGTAGTGTGAAGCTGGTGAAGATCCTTTGTAGATCGGTGGAGGGAAAGCCTGTAATCCGTGCGTGTGTTTTTCACACACTTTTAGTGGAGGCTTTTCGGGTTGGACTCCGATCGTCCCGTGGTTTTTCACCCAATTGGGTTTTCCACGTTAAAATCTCTGTGTGCTTTTATTCTTTTTGCATTGTGTTATTTTGTTGCGATAGCATACCGCTCAATGCGGCCGCGCAGGTTGCTCGCATAAAATTTAAAATAGGTGCTCTGGTCGGGATTGATTGCTCGCATTCCCAACAAGTGGTATCAGAGGGAGGTTCGTGATCGAGCAAGTTCAGTGATCGACCAGGTTCGGTCACCGAGCAGGTTCAGTGACAGAGCAGGTACCGGACTGACCTTTGGGGTTTCAGGACGAGTCGATCGGGATCTCGGGTGTGTAATTGGGAGTGGTAGTTTACGACCATTGGCCCGCTGGCTATCCTCTCCACTTGCACACTTTGAGATAGTCGACTCAAAGATCTGTGGTGGGTCCGGCCAGTTGGCAGAGCGAGATGGAGTCCGTATCAGGTTCTGGTTCAGATCAGATGATAAAGTTGAATGGTGCCAATTATCACCAGTGGCATCTACTGATGGAGGACTTAATATATGTGAAGGGTTGGCATGCTCCTATCTTTGATGAGATGCCAAAGGACACGGATGAAGCAAAATGGAAGGTAGAGCATCGGAAGCTGTGTGGGTTTATCAGGCGGTTCGTGGAGCCGAACGTCTACAACCATGTGGCTAGCATCAATGATGCGAAGGATCTATGGAAGACTCTCGAGACCCTGTATGCCAAGAGCACGGGCATCAACAAGCTGTACTTGCTGAAGAAGCTTGGAGAGTTCAGATACCGGGAGGGCTCACCTATTTTGGATCATGTTAACGAGTTCCAGGGGATCATTGATCATTTGACTGCCATGAAGGTGACATTTGAAGATGAGGTGAATGCATTGTGGCTACTCAAGTCACTTCCAGACTCGTGGGAGATGGTTAGAGTTTCTCTGATCAATTCTTCCCCCCAGGGGATTGTGTCCATGGAGATCGCCAAGAGTGGGATCTTAAATGAGGAGGTAAGACGAAAGTCTCAAGGGATTTCGGGCTCTTCTTCACGAGCCGATGTTCTCTTTACTGAGTCCAGGGGGAGAGGAAGGAGTAAAAGCCGAGGTAGGAAGGAGGACAGGAGTCAGAGTAGGGGCAAGTCGAAGACACGTTATCAGAACGTGGAATGCCACTACTGCCACAAGAAGGGTCACATTAAGAAGTTTTGTTATACCTTGAAGAACGATCAGAAGAAGAAAGGGATTGCCACTGAGGGCAAGGATGAGGGTCACACGGCAGCCACTATTTCGACTGAGGAGGACGACGTCATTATTGTTGGCGACGACGTCACAGCTGCACTTTCATGTGACGACCGATGCTGGATCGTTGATTCTGGAGCTTCTGCACATGTCTCCCACAACAGGGAGTTATTTGCCACTTACACCACTCATGACTGTGGGGTGTTGAGGATGGGCAATGGGGATACGTCCAAGGTGCTTGGGCGCGGAGACATGCATTTGAAGACGAGTACTGGAGCCTTATTAGTTCTGAGGGATATGCGACATGTGCCATACATCCGCTTCAATCTGATATCTGTTGGCAGACTTGGAGATGAAGGACACCTGAGTGTCTTTGGAGGAGATTTCTGGAAGCTGATCTGGGGATCACTTGTGATGGCCAGGGGTTACAGAGATTCTGGCTTGTACTACATGGAGGGGAGGCCTGAAGCTGCTCAGGCCAACTCCGTCAGGGATGAGACATCCACTTCCTTATGGCACAGGAGGCTGGCACACATTAGCCAGAAGGGATTGGGATGCCTGGCGAAGAAGAAGTTGATCAGTGACATTTCTGATGTTCACTTGGAGAAGTGTGACCACTGCATGGCTGGGAAACAAAACCGGGTCTCATTCCACAGCCACACATCCACTAGGAGATCGGAGCCATTGGAGCTTGTTCACACTGATGTGTGCGGACCACTGAAGGTCCAGACTAGAGGAGGAGCATCATACTTCGTCACTTTCATTGACGACCATTCGAGGAAGCTTTGAGTCTATGCCATCAAGACCAAAGATCAGGTACTCGATACTTTCAGGAGATTCCACGCTGAGGTGGAGAGACATTCTGGGAAGAGACTGAAGTGCATTAGGTCCGACAATGGGGGAGAGTACATTGGTCCCTTTGATGAGTACTGCAGGGACCATGGCATCCGTCATGAGAAGACCCCGCCCAAGACGCCGCAGCTGAATGGCGTAGCTGAGAGGATGAATCGGACACTGATGGAGAGGATTCGATGCATGCTATCTGAGTCGAAGCTGCCAGGGATGTTCTGGGGCGAGGCACTTCTTACTGCAGCGCATGTCATCAATCTCTCGCCTAGTTCAGCATTGCAGAAGGATGTCCCTGATAGGGTCTGGTATGGGAAAGACCCCTCTTACAGTCACTTGCGGGTATTTGGCTGCAAAGCCTTTGTGCACATCCCTAGGGACGAGAGATCGAAGTTGGATTCGAAGACCCGGTAGTGCATTTTCTTGGGGTACGGCTACAGTGGAGAGTTTGGGTACAGGTTCTTTGATCCAGTTGAGAAGAAGCTTGTACGTAGCCGTGATGCTGTGTTCTGTGAGGATCAGACTGTTGGTGATCCTGAGGGGACTGTTGAGTTGGAGGTTGACTCTCGCACTACTGCGGAGTCACCCATGGTTAGAGCTGAGGATACTGAGGAGGCTACTGAGCCAGAGCCAGCGCAGGGTACTGATACCCTTCCGGATCATGATATCACCACTGATGGTGATCCAGGAGTCGCTGAGGACATTACTGATGATGTGCCTGCACCGGCCCCTGAGCCTGTCCTACGGAGGTCAGATCGAGCCAGGCACCCACCCGCTAGATATTCTGCATCAGAGTTCATACTACTGACTGATGCGGGGGAGCCTGAGAGTTATGACGAGGCTGTGGAGAGCACCGAGAAGCGTCAGTGGATGGTTGCTATGCAGGAGGAGATGCAGTCGCTGCATAAGAACCACACGTATAACTTGGTGAGATTGCCTAAGGGCAAGAAGGCCTTGAAGAATTGATGGATCTTCAGGGTGAAGCTGTAACATCCCAAATTTCAAGTGACTTAGATTTGGGTTAGACATGTGGTGGATGCTAGGGTTTAGCTAGGTTTGACCCTAGGAGGAGGATCTAGACCATGTGGGGCCCACTATGGGGCCCAAGTCAACCTAGGTCAAACTAGGCTAAATACAAACCCTAGCCACACCATGACCCCATCACATTGCCCTAACCCTAAATACAATCTAAGTGGACCCCAAGGTAGGACATGGGGTCAACTAGTTGACCCATGTTGGGTCAAGTCAACATATTGACCTAAATAGTGAAAATGGTGCCCTAGCCCTTTTCACTAGGTTGGGTCCACCCAAACCAACCCAAACTCATTAGGTGGGTCTAAAGTGACCCTAAACCCCCTAGGGAAGAGAAAAATAGGGGCATGCAATAGTAATTTTGGGAAATTACCTAGGAGAGAGAAAATATGATAAATAGGAGAGAGAAAAGGTGGTGGAGTTATTTTGAGCCACTTGGGCTCACCTCACCAACCCACATTGGGTTGGCTGACCATATAGGGCTATTAGGAGGTGTGGGACCCCACCATGCAGCCTTGGGTCAAGCCCAAGCCCAAACCCGAACCCAATATAGCCTATTTCACTTATGCGAGCCAAACCCCCCTCTCCACTCACCAACCTTGGCCCCCAACCCTAGAACCCGACCATTAGGGGTTAATTTAACCTAGCTGGAGTGGTGGGACCCACTGCCAAGCCACCTAGCCGGCCACACACACCAACCCGAGCCCACCTTGTTGAAATCACCCCCTCCCTTGGTGAATCCGCCCCAAGCATTGTTGAAATCGCCCCCCTCTCTTAACTCACCCCCAAACCGACCCCACACCCTCACTCACACTTCATTCCACCCCAGAGAGAGAGAGAGGAAGCAAGGAAGCCATGGAAAATCGTGGAGCTCGCCGGAATGTTCATGCAAGGGGAAACCGCCGCCACCCACCTCAACCACAACCACCAACGGTCCGTATCCCCTCCCCTCTAACTGTACTAGATCCTAGATCATCTAGGTTAGAAGTCGAGCTCAAACGAGCTCGACATAAGAATCCAAAAAGCTTGGAAAAAGCTTTAAAAATGGCGGTTTTTAGAGTTTTCGGGTTGACTGCGCCGCCGCCGTCCGCCGCCCAGTCGCCGGCCAGCCCTAGCCCCGACCACCGTGAGGCCGGGGGAGGACTTGGCCGGAGGCCCCGCCGCCGGCGATGGCCGGAATCCACCCCGCAAGGGTGGCCTGCTCGGGTCTTGGCCATGCATGCACTGCATGAAGAAGAAGATGCAGCTACCGTTAGATTGCTTTAGGATTCGTGCAAAATTTAATATTAATTCTGCATTATTTAATTTTATGTATAAATGTGGAATATTGTCACATGATAGCTGCTGTCTTTCATGTTGTATATGAGGTACTTAGAGGCCCCACCTTAGGATGGACCCTGAATGAAAAATCTAGATAGATGAGTTAACTTTAAAATGCCACAGAAATCATAGGGTTTGGACCAGTAGGCTGCCCTGTAGGGCTGTTTTGCTAGGACTGCCCCCTAACTAGGGCAGAAATTAAAACTGATGCCCTGCTCAAACCCTAAGTCCAAATGGACTGAGATTTTGGGCATGTGGCTTATTGGGTCAAATCTAGGCCCTCCCCAAAAATCAGAATTTTTGGGGAACATTTTGCTATAGTTTTTACACAAATACCCAAAAGTAAATAAATGTGATTTTTGGAGTTTCCTAAATCCAAATGGCCCCAAATTTTGGTGGCACCCTCTCATGGGTATATTAGACCCATGGTTAAAATTTGGGCTAAATTGATTCACTGCATGATGAGGAATCTCACTTGCATGTTTGAGAAATGAAATTTGACTTGGGCTGCAAATAGCAATATTGCAGAATTTCAAATGGCTGCCCAAGCCAAACCAGAAGCCCCCTTGACCTGAGATTTTGGTCAGAGGTATAATTAGGGCATATTCAGGCCCTGCCCAAAAATGGGCTTGATTGGAAAACAAAATGTGGGAAAATTACCAAAATACCCCTAGGGCTTAACTAGGTGATTCATGGAGTTAACTAACTCCAAATGGCCCCAAATTTTGGTGGCTGGCCATTAGGGACCATATAGACCAGTGGTAGAAATTTCTCTGAAATTGGAACAATTCATGTTGGGAAAGACCCACATGCAAGAATTGAACTACTTAGGCTCGGGGTGCAAATAGCAATTTTTGATATTTACCTAAAGGGGTGCAATTAGAATGCACACCCCCCTGATTTAGTAGACCAGTAAGGTATAATTTAAAACCCTAAGTTAGTTGGGATTTTTGGGGAGCAAAAATCCCACACTTAATGAACTTGACTATTTTGATAATTTGGTGAACACGTAAGCACTCTCTAAAATGATTCAAACTAGGGTTTAGAAGATTTATAAAACCCTAATGATATTATATAAACTCAAGGGAGACATATTCGAGCCCTTGAGATTCGACTTGATAAATTGAAGATTTGAATTATAAGTACTCGGGAAAATGACGATTTTACCCTTAACAGTAATTGAATGATTCTGATAGTGATAAGTAATAAATAAATCGACGTGTCCTATTTATAATAATCTCATGTGATTAACACAACACAATGCATTTGGGAGTTCATTCAATGGATCATTAGATAGGTCATCTCACCCTAGTCATTCAGTCTCGATAGACGTGTCGTACGTAAATGCTTATCTAGAGAATACCACCCTAGGTTTATGAACAGAACGATGGGGATGGTATTATAACTTGGAAATGGCAGGGTGATATTAGGTCTGGGGCTACATTTAGAATAGATAGGATTACTCTACTAGGACCACCGGGAGATAGAATAAAATGGGATAGTCGTGGAAATTGGGAATAAACCCGGGTGGTGTTGATGGCATCATAAGTATAGCAACGAGTGATAGAGTGCAAATCACTTTACAATAGGCATAACGGAGCCCGACGGAAGACCGTCGCCTTTCCGATAATAATACCATAAGTCATTAGGCTACTAAGGAGTAACACTAAAGGAGAATCGTGGGTAATGGGTAAACATCAACTAAAACTAATTATCCTTGCGAAAGGGAACTTCGGGTCTCATGCCCGTCTTGGTTCCTAGTGCCCTCGAGACCTCCTCACGGGGCATGCCTTGGGCAGTCCTGGGATTCACTCTAAATCACTATGTATAATAAACCTTAGACAAGAGTAGTCTAATAGGCTTGGAGTTCTACGCGATAGGTTCGCCGGTTGAATAAGGTTAGAAACATCATATGGGTTACTTGCTCACCTGTTTCACAAGGTTGGAGGGATACAAGTAATAAGCTCATCCTAACCGGGTTGGAGTGGCTTGCTCACCTGTTTCTTAAGGTTGGAGGGATACAAGCGCTTACTCACCCAAGTTGGATTGGAGGGAATGTGTTAACAATGTCTGTACGAGCGGGAAGCTCAGATTAATACCTTGCATGTGCATAAAATTAGTGGCGAGTCACGCGGGACTGGCCAGTCGATGCACCGATGGCAGTACGATGACTCGGGCGAGGAGTACGGGTAGAGGGGCCAGTATGCTTAAATATATAATACTGCGGAATCCCCGAAGACGTACACTCGACCTACAAGACTGACGGGTAGTCAGCAAAATACGTACGCAAAACTCTAGAGTGCACCTAAGACGTGTACAGAGGCGTATGAGAGGGGTCTAGGTCTGGTAGTGCTTATACCTACCTAGAAGTGGAGAGCCCGCTCCACTGTTGCCGTAGCCACAACGGTAGTACCCGAGAGTGATGCAAGCTCTCAAAAAGAGGGAATTAAAGGTCTGTGATCACGGAGTTGTGTGTGTGTGTTGCACTTGCATGTTTAACATATTCATCATAACATACATTCATACATATTAAGGCATACGTAAGCATAGATCTTTATCATATAAATTAGTATGGGCTCTTTTATATGATAAGTTACTTTTGGAAACCCTAACTTACATGTTCGTATGGGCGTTCATATAAGTTAGGGTACTCTTGTGATATTGCTAGGAGTAGGAGTAGCAGTAGCGTACTTTCCTTTCTGTATTACATTTACTTTCAGTTCTATTACTGCAGTACTTTTCTTTCTGCACTGTCTTTACTTACTTACACTATATATAGAACTGCTAGATCATATATAGAACTGCTAGATCATATATATAACTGCTAGACTTTACTTACTCCTGCTAGATAGAAATGTCACCTGCTCCACTTTGCTACCCCTTGTTGTCCTCCGCTTCTTCCTTCCATCCGGTTCCTAAGAGCGACAGGAGGAGGTGTTGAGGATACGGCTTAGTCTTTTTGACTAACATACGTTGACTTCCCCTTTTTAGGAGCCCGAGGAGATGGACCAGCACGTCCAGCGGGACGAGGAGGCAGGGCATGAGGAGCAGCTACCACCACCACCAGACACTACTACCGCACGTCCTCAGGTGGGAGGAGATATAGTAGATAGCTTAGTTTACAGCTTTCTGTTTGGTGAGAGAGAGTCTCATTTCTATTGATGTATATGGGCATAAGCCCTATTTCACTGTTGTACTCATTTTGGACTGTAGTAGCTTTTCATTCCTTATATATGACATGCTCTGTGACTTCTGTGGACATGTGTATTGGGTTGTTTATACACTTTTACTTCCGCATCTCTAGTGAAAAATGATCGTAATAGCCGGCAGAATCGGCGTCTTGCGGTGTCGACTAACTCAGGAGTTAGTGTCACCGTAAGGCGGCGGTTCTGGGCATAAGATCCGGGTTAGCCTCGGGATGAGGAGACAGGATCTTACAAACTGGTATCACTTGAAAAATACGATCATTAGAGAAAGAAGTCCACAACACTGGAACACCCCGCTCGAGAGTAGTTTGCGGACAAACTATTCAGCGGAAGCAATGGTGTGCCCATGTGTAAAAAGTCACACTAAATAGTCCATTAAACAATGAGTTAGGCCAAATTTTGAAGAGTTTTGACTTAAGAATCACCTTTTTGCAACCTTTACAGGTCGCCGTGCCACAGAACGTGGTCCCTCCCCCTCCGGATGCCACTCCGTTCATGCAGACTGAGATGGGACAGACCCTTACTGCGATCCTAGATGCATTTAGAGCTCAGCAGGCCCCGGCACAGCTGCCAAATCCAGGGTCAAACTGGTTGAATGCGTTCAGGAGCCTGTCCCCTCCCATGTACCACGGGACGGAGAATGCTGTGAAGACAGAGGAATGGCTGGAGGCCATACAGGAGATGCTTGCAGGCATCAGTTGCCCGGTGCAACAGGCAGTACCCTTGGCGACTTCTGCTCTAGATTCACATGCCTGGAGATGGTGGAAATCCATGATGGATTCCACATATGCTGATAGGGACCCATCAGAGATCTCATGGGAGGAGTTCAGTGAGTCCGTCCTTGGACATTTTGTGTCAGATACAGACAGAGATGAGTTGGAGGAGAGGTTCTTGAACCTCAAGCAGGGGACTCGTTCTGTGATTGAGTACCAGAGGGAATTCTCCCATTTGGCCAGATTTGCAGGCTTCCATGATCTAGAGGACCGGAGGTATGCAAAGAAGTTCTACCGAGGACTTAGGGATTCAGTCCGGCAGGCACTGCTATTTATTTCTCATGGATCAACGACAGAGATCATCGAGATGGCAAAGAAGCACGAGGCGGACCAGCTTATGACACAGAGTAGAGGGAAGAGGCCACTTGATGGGCCATGGCACGGAGAGAGTAGTAGAGGCCCCCAGAGGGGCAAGGTCATTGGGTTCAAACGGGGCGGGGGACGTCGCCGTCCCAACTACCGGCAGGAGAACTACAGGCAAGAGAATTACAGACAGGAGAACTATAGGCAGGAGCAGAGGCCTCCTCCAGTATATGCCCCTCCACCGCTTCAGATTCATGGACCGATCGGGCAGGAAGACCAAGGTCAGAGACAAGTGGTTTGCTTTGGGTGCCACCAGCCGGGGCACTATAGAGCTGATTGTCCGCAGCAGTTCCGTCAGCTTCCTCCTCCTCCTCCACCCCCTCCAGTGGCCCCTCCAGCATACCAGGGCCGAGGTCGAGGACGAGGCCGAGGCCGAGGACGAGGACATCACGGCCGAGGCAGGGGTCGTGATCAGATGTACGCCTTGGATCTTGCCATTCCAAGAAACCCAGAGGAGGTCATTACAGGTAATTTAAAACCTTAAAAAGCTTTATTTCCTTCCAATTACTTGATCTTATAAGCTCATTAAGCCTCGTAAAATAACACTCGTTAAAATAATCAAAACCTCAGGCATAGTCATCGTCAATGGCAAACCTGCCCATACCTTATATGACACGGGTGCTACGCACTCGTTCATATCAGAAGCCTTCATCAAAGGGCTAGATGGCGTGGAAAGATTCACAGGCGCGGAGAGAAGGGTGCGTCTGCCCGACGGCTCGGAGATAGTGACTACGGAGCATTGCAACTTGGAGGGCGAGATCGCTGGCAAGATATTCCAGATACCGGGGACGATCCTGATGCTACAGGACTTCGACATTATTCTGGGCATGGTGTGGTTACATTGGAACTACGCCCAGATAGACTGTCTGTCCAAGAGGATCACCCTCAGGCATGGCGACTCCTACGTCACCATCGAAGGTATCCGACCTATTACCTCTCTTTCATTATCTTCCATACAGGCTGTCAAAGCCTACGAGCAGGGCGAGGAGGTGTATCTTGTATGCTTCGAGATGATAGTGGCAGAGACGGCCATTTCCGATATACCCGTGGTTCGGGATTTCTCCGACGTATTCCCGGAGAAATTGCCCGGACTACCGCCAGCCAGAGACACCGACTTCCGTATCCAGTTGATACCGGATGCCAAGCCCGTATCTCGGGCACCATACCGGATGGCTCCAAGGGAGCTGGCAGAGTTCAGGACGCAGTTACAGGAGCTAGTGGAGTCCGGATTTGTCCGGCCTAGTTCGTCACCCTGGGGAGCACCAGTTTTATTCGTGAAGAAGAAAGACGGTTCGCTCCGGTTGTGCATTGATTACCGGGAGTTGAACCGACTTACGGTCCGGAACACTTACCCACTACCACGGATTGATGAGCTGTTCGATCAGCTCCAGGGAGCATTCTGGTTTTCGAAGCTGGACTTGAGATCTGGATACTATCAGCTACGGATCCAAGAGGAGGACATACCGAAGACGGCGTTCAGTTCTCGGTATGGGTTGTTTGAGTTCACGGTGATGCCCTTCGGGCTCACGAATGCACCCTCAGCATTCATGAGTCTGATGAACCGTGTATTCGAGCCCTACTTGGATCGGTTCGTCATAGTCTTCATTGACGACATTTTGGTCTATTCCAAGACCAAGGAGGAACATGCGCAGCATCTATCGCTGGTTTTGGGGAAGTTGAGGGAGCATAGCATGTATGCTAAGTTCTCTAAGTGCCAGTTTTGGCTTGAGGAGGTAACATTCTTGGGACACACCATCAGTGGGGCTGGACTAGCCGTGGATCCAGCTAAGATCGAGGCAGTTAGAGATTGGCCGCAGCCGAAGTCGGCCACGGAGATACGCAGCTTCTTGGGACTAGCAGGCTACTACCGCAAGTTTGTGGAGGGGTTTTCCAGGATAGCTCTCCCCCTCACATCCTTGACGAAGAAAGAGGCAGGATTTCATTGGTTTGAGAAGTGCGAGGCAGCGTTCCAGGAATTGAAGAGCAGGCTCACCTCATCCCCTATCCTTGCACTTCCAGCTGGGAAGGAAGGATTCCAGATTTACACCGACGCATCGTACCAGGGGATGGGTGCTGTCCTAATGCAGCACGGTCATGTGATAGCATACGCTTCGAGACAGTTGAAGAAGCACGAGCACAATTATCCAGTTCATGACCTAGAGCTCGGGGCAGTGGTATTCGCATTGAAGATATGGAGACATTATCTGTATGGGATTCATTGTGATATCTTCTCCGATCACAAGAATCTCAAATACATCGACACTCAGAAGGATCTGAATCTACGCCAGAGGAGATGGCTAGAATTCCTATGTGACTATCAGTACAAGATCCATTACCACCCGGGGAAGGCAAACACTGTGGCGGATGCCTTGAGCAGGAGAGCCGGCACTACTGGTCCGGAACCTCGGGTGGGAGCTATGTCGTTGGCTCAAATGGTGGAGGACCTGCACATTACTGTGGTGTCAGAGACTGAGCCAGAGCTGTACCGGGAGTATCTGAACTCCATGATTAGTGATTGTGACATTCGGGAGCGCATCTGGGCGCATCAGAGGCAGGATGCAGATTTAGAGCCGATATTCAGAGCCCTAGCTGAGGGCAAGGCAGAGGATTACACGCTACGCGACGACCTCGTTCATTTCCGTGGCCGTTTATATATACCCGCAGGAGGTGGTATCCGGGAGGATATACTCAGGGAGTCGCACCACACACAGTACTCAGTGCACCCCGGTATCACCAAGATGTCGGCTGATTTGCGGAAGAGCATGTACTGGCCCGGAATGAAGAGGGAGATCATACGTTATGTTACGCACTGCGAGGCATGTCAGCTAGTGAAAGCTGAATGCAAGAGCCCAGGAGGATTATTACAGCCACTACCGGTGCCAGAGTGGAAGTTTGAGGATATTGCTATGGATTTTGTGCATGGGTTGCCTCGCTCCCACTCTGGGCACGATTCCATTTGGGTCATCGTCGATAGATTGACCAAGGTAGCCAGATTCATACCGATTCGGAAGGACGCCCCAGTTGCCGTATTGGTGAGGTTGTTTGTGGAGCAGTTCGTTAGATACCACGGCGTCCCCAAGACGATTGTCTCGGATCGTGACGGTCGATTCACTTCTAGGGAGTGGAGGGCAGTGCATGCTTACTTAGGTTCGCAGCTCTCTTTCAGCACTGCCTTCCATCCACAGACCGACGGTCAGACAGAGCGGACCAACAGGACTATGGAGGATCTGCTGCGTCTTTGTATTTTGGATACGGGGAAGCCCTGGGAGCGACTGTTGCCCTTGATTGAGTTTTCTTATAACAACAGTCACCAGGCGAGCATTGGGATGGCTCCTTACGAGGCACTATATGGGAGGAGGTGTCGGACACCTCTATCATGGGTACAAGATGAGGATACACGAGCTCACGGTTCAGAGTATGTCGAGGATACGGAGGCTCAGATACGTCTGGTCAGAGATCGGATGTTGGAGGCCCAGAGCAGACAGGCGAAGTATTACGATGCGCGGCATCGTAAGGTGGAGTTTCAGGTGGGAGACAGGGTTTTCTTGAAGATACGTCCTGTGCACGGTGTTTCCCGGGTGCGGAGGCACAAGAAGCTCAGTCCGAGATATATGGGGCCTTACTTGATCCTGGAGCGGATCGGCCCCTTGGCTTACCGACTGCAGCTACCGATAGAGTTGGGGACTCTGCACGACGTCTTTCACGTCTCCTCCCTACGACGAGCACTCCTTCGCCCTGAGCAGCATATTTTTACTACCGACGGGCCAGTAGCATCAGATCGATCAGTTCGTTTAGAGCCGGTCCGCATCGACGATACCGCCGTCCGAGTGTTGCGGAAAAAGAAGGTCCCTCTCGTGAAGGTGTTGTGGTCCAACCACGGACGGGAGGAGCACACCTGGGAGCCGAGGGATCTCATGATGGAGCGACACCCGGAGCTATTCTCCTCAGGTACAACTTAGTTTTATATTTTCCTTCTAGTTACGTTTCGAATCTTTTACAAGCTTGTCGTAGAAACCCCGTAGCCCGAACTTAAATTTCGGGGACGAAATTATTTTTTTTGTTTATAGGGTTTGTAACATCCCAAATTTCAAGTGACTTAGATTTGGGTTAGACATGTGGTGGATGCTAGGGTTTAGCTAGGTTTGACCCTAGGAGGAGGATCTAGACCATGTGGGGCCCACTATGGGGCCCAAGTCAACCTAGGTCAAACTAGGCTAAATACAAACCCTAGCCACACCATGACCCCATCACATTGCCCTAACCCTAAATACAATCTAAGTGGACCCCAAGGTAGGACATGGGGTCAACTAGTTGACCCATGTTGGGTCAAGTCAACATATTGACCTAAATAGTGAAAATGGTGCCCTAGCCCTTTTCACTAGGTTGGGTCCACCCAAACCAACCCAAACTCATTAGGTGGGTCTAAAGTGACCCTAAACCCCCTAGGAAGAGAAAAATAGGGGCATGCAATAGTAATTTTGGGAAATTACCTAGGAGAGAGAAAATATGATAAATAGGAGAGAGAAAAGGTGGTGGAGTTATTTTGAGCCACTTGGGCTCACCTCACCAACCCACATTGGGTTGGCTGACCATGTAGGGCTATTAGGAGGTGTGGGACCCCACCATGCAGCCTTGGGTCAAGCCCAAGCCCAAACCCGAACCCAATATAGCCTATTTCACTTATGCGAGCCAAACCCCCCTCTCCACTCACCAACCTTGGCCCCCAACCCTAGAACCCGACCATTAGGGGTTAATTTAACCTAGCTGGAGTGGTGGGACCCACTGCCAAGCCACCTAGCCGGCCACACACACCAACCCGAGCCCACCTTGTTGAAATCACCCCCTCCTTGGTGAATCCGCCCCAAGCATTGTTGAAATCGCCCCCCTCTCTTAACTCACCCCCAAACCGACCCCACACCCTCACTCACACTTCATTCCACCCCAGAGAGAGAGAGAGGAAGCAAGGAAGCCATGGAAAATCGTGGAGCTCGCCGGAATGTTCATGCAAGGGGAAACCGCCGCCACCCACCTCAACCACAACCACCAACGGTCCGTATCCCCTCCCCTCTAACTGTACTAGATCCTAGATCATCTAGGTTAGAAGTCGAGCTCAAACGAGCTCGACATAAGAATCCAAAAAGCTTGGAAAAAGCTTTAAAAATGGCGGTTTTTAGAGTTTTCGGGTTGACTACGCCGCTGCCGTCCGCCGCCCTCCGCCGCCCAGTCGCCGGCCAGCCCTAGCCCCGACCACCGTGAGGCCGGGGGAGGACTTGGCCGGAGGCCCCGCCGCCGGCGATGGCCGGAATCCACCCCGCAAGGGTGGCCTGCTCGGGTCTTGGCCATGCATGCACTGCATGAAGAAGAAGATGCAGCTACCGTTAGATTGCTTTAGGATTCGTGCAAAATTTAATATTAATTCTGCATTATTTAATTTTATGTATAAATGTGGAATATTGTCACATGGTAGCTTCTGTCTTTCATGTTGTATATGAGGTACTTAGAGGCCCCACCTTAGGATGGACCCTGAATGAAAAATCTAGATAGATGAGTTAACTTTAAAATGCCACAGAAATCATAGGGTTTGGACCAGTAGGCTGCCCTGTAGGGCTGTTTTGCTAGGACTGCCCCCTAACTAGGGCAGAAATTAAAACTGATGCCCTGCTCAAACCCTAAGTCCAAATGGACTGAGATTTTGGGCATGTGGCTTGTTGGGTCAAATCTAGGCCCTCCCCAAAAATCAGAATTTTTGGGGAACATTTTGCTATAGTTTTTACACAAATACCCAAAAGTAAATAAATGTGATTTTTGGAGTTTCCTAAATCCAAATGGCTCCAAATTTTGGTGGCACCCTCTCATGGGTATATTAGACCCATGGTTAAAATTTGGGCTAAATTGATTTACTGCATGATGAGGAATCTCACTTGCATGTTTGAGAAATGAAATTTGACTTGGGCTGCAAATAGCAATATTGCAGAATTTCAAATGGCTGCCCAAGCCAAACCAGAAGCCCCCTTGACCTGAGATTTTGGTCAGAGGTATAATTAGGGCATATTCAGGCCCTGCCCAAAAATGGGCTTGATTGGAAAACAAAATGTGGGAAAATTACCAAAATACCCCTAGGGCTTAACTAGGTGATTCATGGAGTTAGCTAACTCCAAATGGCCCCAAATTTTGGTGGCTGGCCATTAGGGACCATATAGACCAGTGGTAGAAATTTCTCTGAAATTGGAACAAGTCATGTTGGGAAAGACCCACATGCAAGAATTGAACTACTTAGGCTCGGGGTGCAAATAGCAATTTTTGATATTTACCTAAAGGGGTGCAATTAGAATGCACACCCCCCTGATTTAGTAGACCAGTAAGGTATAATTTAAAACCCTAAGTTAGTTGGGATTTTTGGGGAGCAAAAATCCCACACTTAATGAACTTGACTATTTTGATATTTGGTGAACACGTAAGCACTCTCTAAAATGATTCAAACTAGGGTTTAGAAGATTTATAAAACCCTAATGATATTATATAAACTCAAGGGAGACATATTCGAGCCCTTGAGATTCGACTTGATAAATTGAAGATTTGAATTATAAGTACTCGGGAAAATGACGATTTTACCCTTAACAGTAATTGAATGATTCTGATAGTGATAAGTAATAAATAAATCGACGTGTCCTATTTATAATAATCTCATGTGATTAACACAAAACAATGCATTTGGGAGTTCATTCAATGGATCATTAGATAGGTCATCTCACCCTAGTCATTCAGTCTCGATAGACGTGTCGTACGTAAATGCTTATCTAGAGAATACCACCCTAGGTTTATGAACAGAACGATGGGGATGGTATTATAACTTGGAAATGGCAGGGTGGTATTAGGTCTGGGGCTACATTTAGAATAGATAGGATTACTCTACTAGGACCACCGGGAGATAGAATAAAATGGGATAGTCGTGGAAATTGGGAATAAACCCGGGTGGTGTTGATGGCATCATAAGTATAGCAACGAGTGATAGAGTGCAAATCACTTTACAATAGGCATAACGGAGCCCGACGGAAGACCGTCGCCTTTCCGATAATAATACCATAAGTCATTAGGCTACTAAGGAGTAACACTAAAGGAGAATCGTGGGTAATGGGTAAACATCAACTAAAACTAATTATCCTTGCGAAAGGGAACTTCGGGTCTCATGCCCGTCTTGGTTCCTAGTGCCCTCGAGACCCCCTCACGGGCATGCCTTGGGCAGTCCTGGGATTCACTCTAAATCACTATGTATAATAAACCTTAGACAAGAGTAGTCTAATAGGCTTGGAGTTCTACGCGATAGGTTCGCCGGTTGAATAAGGTTAGAAACATCATATGGGTTACTTGCTCACCTGTTTCACAAGGTTGGAGGGATACAAGTAATAAGCTCATCCTAACCGGGTTGGAGTGGCTTGCTCACCTGTTTCTTAAGGTTGGAGGGATACAAGCGCTTACTCACCCAAGTTGGATTGGAGGGAATGTGTTAACAATGTCTGTACGAGCGGGAAGCTCAGATTAATACCTTGCATGTGCATAAAATTAGTGGCGAGTCACGCGGGACTGGCCAGTCGATGCACCGATGGCAGTACGATGACTCGGGCGAGGAGTACGGGTAGAGGGGCCAGTATGCTTAAATATATAATACTGCGGAATCCCCGAAGACGTACACTCGACCTACAAGACTGACGGGTAGTCAGCAAAATACGTACGCAAAACTCTAGAGTGCACCTAAGACGTGTACAGAGGCGTATGAGAGGGGTCTAGGTCTGGTAGTGCTTATACCTACCTAGAAGTGGAGAGCCCGCTCCACTGTTGCCGTAGCCACAACGGTAGTACCCGAGAGTGATGCAAGCTCTCAAAAAGAGGGAATTAAAGGTCTGTGATCACGGAGTTGTGTGTGTGTGTTGCACTTGCATGTTTAACATATTCATCATAACATACATTCATACATATTAAGGCATACGTAAGCATAGATCCTTATCATATAAATTAGTATGGGCTCTTTTATATGATAAGTTACTTTTGGAAACCCTAACTTACATGTTCGTATGGGCGTTCATATAAGTTAGGGTACTCTTGTGATATTGCTAGGAGTAGGAGTAGCAGTAGCGTACTTTCCTTTCTGTATTACATTTACTTTCAGTTCTATTACTGCAGTACTTTTCTTTCTGCACTGTCTTTACTTACTTACACTATATATAGAACTGCTAGATCATATATAGAACTGCTAGATCATATATATAACTGCTAGACTTTACTTACTCCTGCTAGATAGAAATGTCACCTGCTCCACTTTGCTACCCCTTGTTGTCCTCCGCTTCTTCCTTCCATCCGGTGCCTAAGAGCGACAGGAGGAGGTGTTGAGGATACGGCTTAGTCTTTTTGACTAACATACGTTGACTTCCCCTTTTTAGGAGCCCGAGGAGATGGACCAGCACGTCCAGCGGGACGAGGAGGCAGGGCATGAGGAGCAGCTACCACCACCACCAGACACTACTACCGCACGTCCTCAGGTGGGAGGAGATATAGTAGATAGCTTAGTTTACAGCTTTCTGTTTGGTGAGAGAGAGTCTCATTTCTATTGATGTATATGGGCATAAGCCCTATTTCACTGTTGTACTCATTTTGGACTGTAGTAGCTTTTCATTCCTTATATATGACATGCTCTGTGACTTCTGTGGACATGTGTATTGGGTTGTTTATACACTTTTACTTCCGCATCTCTAGTGAAAAATGATCGTAATAGCCGGCAGAATCGGCGTCTTGCGGTGTCGACTAACTCAGGAGTTAGTGTCACCGTAAGGCGGCGGTTCTGGGCATAAGATCCGGGTTAGCCTCGGGATGAGGAGACAGGATCTTACAGAAGCAGGGAGACTCCTCCACACCTCCCAGATACAAGGCCAGGCTGGTGGTGAAGGGCTTTGGACAGCGACAGGGTGTTGACTTTGATGAGATCTTCTCGCCTTTGGTGAAGATGTCATCTATTCGTGTTGTACTCGCCTCGCTGCGAGGCTAGACTTGGAGATAGAGCAGATGGATGTCAAGACCGCCTTTCTGCATGGCGATCTTGAGGAGGAGCTATACATGGAGCAGCCTGAGGGTTTCAGTGTCAAAGGGAAGGAAGGTCTGGTGTGCCGCTTGCAGAAGAGTCTATATGGCCTGAAGCAGGCCCCGCGGCAATGGTATAGGAAGTTTGATTCCTTTATGGGGGAGATCGACTTCAGGAGGACCACCCTTGACCACTGCGTGTTCATTAAGCAGTATGCTTCAGAGGACTTCATCATTCTGCTGTTGTACGTGGACGATATGTTGATCGTCGGGAGGAACACTGCTCGCATTGCTGAGTTGAAGCGACAGTTGAGTTTCACCTTTGAGATGAAGGATCTGGGTGCTGCGAAGACCATTTTAGGGATGCACATTCGCAGAGACAGGGGAGCCAGACTAATTTGGTTATCACAGGAGCGGTACATTCGCAAGGTGCTGCAGAGATTTGATATGGATCAGGCAAAGAAGGTGAGCGTGCCGCTTGCAGCTCACTTCAGGCTTACCGCTGATCAGTGCCCCAGCACACCCGAGGAGATCGAGGCGATGCAGAAGGTTCCGTATGCATCTGCAGTTGGGAGCCTCATGTATGCGATGGTGTGTACTCGTCCGGATATTGCGCATGCTGTTGGGACCGTCAGTAGATTCCTCTCCAATCCTGGGAGAGAGCATTGGAGCGCAGTGAAGTGGATTCTGAGATACTTGCAGGGGACGTCAGATTTGACGTTGAGATTTGGAGACAGTGAGCCAGAGCTGCTAGGCTACACTGATGCTGACATGGCTGGAGATGTGGATTCTAGGAGATCGACATCCGCATACATGATTCTGTTTGCAGGGGGAGCTGTCTCGTGGGCGTCGAGACTGCAGAAGTGCGTTGTACTATCCACCACGGAGGCTGAGTTTATTGCGGTTACTGAGGCTGGGAAGGAGTTGCTTTGGATGAAGAGGTTCATCAAAGAACTTGGATTCACTCAGGACCGATACACACTCCTATGTGACAGTCAGAGCGTTATTCACCTGGGGAAGAACCCCACGTTTCACTCGAGGTCGAAGCACATCGACACTCGGTATCATTGGATACGAGATGTCCTGGAGCAGAAAGAGCTTGATCTTCAGAAGGTGCACACTGATGACAATGGGGCAGACATGCTGACCAAGACCGTGCCAAGGGGGAAGTTCGAGCATTGCGTTAGGATCGCCGGCATGGCGGTTCTCTCCACATAAAGCAAAGGGGAGAATAATTTGTTGGGTACAGTTCCCGTCCTTTGTGGAAAAAGCTGTTGAGTTCGAGTCTGATTAACTCGAATTTGGTGCTGCTGATCGAAAGTGGAGACATATTGATGGAGGACATGGACAGAGGCAAATTAAAGACTCTGGGGAAGATTGCTAGAATGATAGGATTTCTTCACTTAGTCGAAAAGGGGGAGATTTGTTAAGATAATTTCCTCCTAAGTGTGAAAGAGGTTATCCAACTTTGATGTGTTTCATGACAAGTATGAAAAGGGTTAACCGTCTTTGACTTGGAATTCAACATGTGCTCTTAAAGGAAGCTTCTAGGAAATTGTCCAAAGGAAGTTTCATGACATGTGTTTTTGACCAAGGGAAGTTTCATGGAAGCTTCATCCACATGTCATCTACCACACCTACCTCCTTGATTTTGGCCCTATAAATAGGGATGAAGGAGGAGGGGTAAAGCATCCACTTCTCTCCAAACTCAAGCATTGAAAGATTTTTAGAGAGGCCTTTGCGGCAATCGTCTTAGTTTGGGAGAGCTTTCAGACGTTGTTGTACGACGTTGACAAGGAGTACTTCGCCTACACGGATTGGATCTGGAGCAGATATTGGCAAGGATTCGAAGAGGCATCTTGGAGAGGATTTGTGTAATCTGTCTCATCCGCCGGTCGGTAACTTGCAATTTTTCTGTTACTATTTATTGTATTGTGTAGTGTGAAGCTGATGAAGATCCTTTGTGGATCGGTGGAGGGAAAGCCTGTAATCCGTGCGTGTGTTTTTCACACACTTTTAGTGGAGGCTTTTCGGGTTGGACTCCGATCGTCCCGTGGTTTTTCACCCAATTGGGTTTTCCACGTTAAAATCTCTGTGTGCTTTTATTCTTTTTGCATTGTGTTATTTTGTTGCGATAGCATACCGCTCAATGCGGCCGCGCAGGTTGCTCGCATAAAATTTAAAATAGGTGCTCTGGTCGGGATTGATTGCTCGCATTCCCAACAAAATCAGGGAAGAGGAAAAAGACGAAAATCTTGCCTGCCACTGTTTTTGACAACCGCGATGCCGCAACTTTTCCACCGCGCTCTAATTTTTTTGTTTAGCGCTGCTTCCTATGCCACAGCGGTGTGCAACACTCCTGCCACTTTACCAAACAGAGCCGAAATCTCAATCACTTAAGGTGGATTCACAAAATCTCACACGAGAAACAAATTTTCAATTCCAAACTCAAAATCTGTAGTTACGGGAAACACTATTTCTTTCTACTCTTTGTTCACTTTCTTCTCCAACGGGAATAAGAATACTAGCAGCAATAACAAATTTCCTCAATCTCCTCAAAATGGAAATCTAACTACAGCAGTTCAAACAAACAACCCCAACAGGATTTAACTTAACAGCAGGACGAAACTTAAATCAACATTCAACTCACGGCGGGAAACAATACAGGTAACCAAAGCATTCATCAATCTCTTAGAAAATTACATTCAACATCAACAACCACCTAACTCTTAGAGGAAGCACCTACAGGAAATCAAATCTCCAACTATATCTTCAACATCATCACCTCAAAACAGGAAACAGGTTTCTCCTTTTATAGAGCAGCAGGAACTATCGGCAGCATGGAATCATGGTTGGAACTGCTGAAACCGCCTGGGAAAAAGTCACTGCTGCGGCGTGGTCGACGTGGTCAGGAGCTCGGCATCGTGGGGCTGAAAACCACAAGGGAGGCGTGAGCATTTCCGGTGCAGCGTCGATATCGGGAGGTGCAGGCGGTACCTGACCCAAATCTTGCGGGAGCGGTTGACTCAGGAAGAAGAACAGCACTGGAAATTATTTGAACCGGGCCGGCCTCCTCTTAACCTAACAGATACATTGAAATATATATATATATATATAAATACATAATTATACGTATTATATAATTATATATTTATATATAGTTTACCGGTTAATTTATATATATATATATAAATATATATTTCTACTCATTAAAAAAATGCAAAATTACAAAAATAATGCCAAAGTGACAAATAAAAAGATGCAAGACTCGTAGCCGATAGAGGTTTGATCGGGTGCGGCGTCGGGCAACTTTACGTCGACCTGATCGGGGCTGGTCTCCACCAATATGTGTCCGAAAAATAAAAATAAATATATGAAAAATGCAGAAAAATGAAGCCGACAAGATCATGGACTCTGATCATTCATCTAACAATTGAGTTATTGAACCAAAAGACAAGAAGGGTATACTGTAAAGTATTGAATAATAAATAGTTTTATGATTACCAATTTACAGAATGTTCTAAGCCAATAAGAGAGTTAATTAGTTTTGGTGCCTGTGGAGCAAAGATATTGAAGCAAGTGCTCATTGGAAGAACAGGTTTCCATAAGATCCTGGTGCAATTTCGTGATAGACTTCTGTAATGATCTTAGAGTGGGAAGCAAGCTTCTCGAGTTTTGTTGAATAAAGTTTCCATGAAGTTTGCAGAGCTCCTGCCAAAAATAATTTCAATTTTAATATGTGCAAACAAGTAGAGCACAAAAAATCCCATAAAATAAGCTAACCTGGCACCACTGAAGAATAAATTCCAGATGTGGACAGCTTTCTAGGAGATCAGAAAACACCTCCATTAATCTCTGCAAATATTTGACGGGAATAGATGAAGCAATGGCTGCAATCTCGGGTGTCTTTACAGAAAATATGCATCTCTTGATTATGGAGTCTTCATTTAGACGAAGACCAAGTAACAGTGCCCTCTGATGCTGAGCCTCTGAAAGAGCGGAATCAATTGCCTGTCAAATAGAGTTTTTATATAAAAGATATATCCCCATGTAAGTCATAACCATTAGGATGGCAACATCAAGTTTATGTAGCTAAAAATACATTATTCAACATGAGCATGTTGTTGATGCACATGGCCTTTGCTTGAAAAAAAGGAGTAGTTGTCTCAATTTCATGCGAATTAATTTCTATCTGTTCCCTGATCTCTCCACACTCAATTGTACCCCTTTATTCCGTGCAAATGCATGAGAATAAAAAAACTTCACCCTAAATTTTTAAAAACTTTTGCGGAAAATTCTATCAACAATTCAACACTTCCCTGGAAATTGACACCACCAACAACCAGATCAAGGAACATAAATAAATGAAGGGAATATTTGATGGGGCTGTGAAAATTATTCATTAGAATTGTGATAGATGATAGACAATAAAGAGTTGATCTGGAAATATAAAAAAGACATTTTTTACATTTTCATAAGTTTGATGGAACTCAGCTTCATGTAACTCGGGAGCATTCACTCTGATCCCTAGAACTGCTGATGGCACCGTAAAAGTGAATAATGAGACAATTAATTTCATCCGCAATTAAATAAGGATCTGGCTTTGTGATGATTTTTTTGCAGTATTTTTTAATGAAAATACTTACATTAACAACCGGTGGTTTAGTTGACTCGGTTTTGATTCCATTTTTGTTTCAACTATCTAAACTAATTAATTATGTTTAATACACTCCACAACTTATTTACTACCTGTACCGATATCCTGCCTATCCACTCCTAATATGTTTAAAGAGTTCAGAAAAAAGTGAGTTTTTGAGTTTGATAAAAAAAACGGCTATCTGTTTGTGGATTCTACCTCTACCAATGTTCTGTTGTTGTTGATTGTTGTAGCATGCTGCTTAATGGTTACTTATGAGTCTATCAATTTTATGTTGCCTTACGTCCTGTTCGTTCTTACCTAAAGAACTCCATCCACTTTTGTGTTCAAAACAAGTTTTCTTTTCTTGGTGGCGGTCATAACCTTTGTCATAAGAAACATAAATTCTATGACGGTAGCATTTTTGTCCAAACTCACTGGAGCAAAAATTCTGCGCCAAACGGAGCCATTGATTGGATTGATGTAATCAAAGACTGTTAATACCAATAGTTACAATCAGAGATCCTTTGGTGCACATTTATGCAATCTTGAACAGAATTGAAGCATGAAAAATACACGAAGGGAAAGACAGGAGGAAAATGAAGAGAAGAAAACTAAAAATTTATTTATTTAATCCATCGTGTATAACTATTTGTATCCTAGGCATAGCCTCCTAATCACAAGCAATTACAACAACACTTAATCCTTTATCCCACTATAGTGGGGTCGGCTATATGGCTCCTTTTCGCCATTGTGCCCTAGCTTTAGTCATAATCTCACTAATGCCCAAGTATATCATGTCTTTCCTTATTGTTTCATTTCAAGTCTTCATTGATCTACCCCTTCAACGTTTAACATGCCTAGTGACTAGACTCTCACAACGCCTAACATGTGCCTCTAATGGTATCGATTGTATGTGTCCAAACCATCTTAGTCGAACTTCTCGCATCTTCTCTGCAATTGGTGCTACTCTTATCGTATCCCTGATACATTCATTCCTAATTTTATCCAATCTCGTGTGTCCACACATCTATTTAAGCATTCTCATCTCTGCAACTCCCATTTTTTGCTCATGTACACAATTCACTGCCCAACACTCAACCATAGAGCATCTGGTGGAGACCAACCCCGATGAGATCGACACAAAAGCTCCCGACACCGCACCCGACCGGACATTTACCGGCTGCGACGAGAAGAACAGTGAGAGTGAAGGTTGTTGAATGTAGAAGAAATTTTGTGTGCTTGCTGCTCTTATCCCGTTGAGTTTTTTGAATGTGGAAACCTTGCTGTTTGACTGTCCATTTGAGAGCAGTTGTTTTGATAATGAGGTTAACTGTTGATGAAAATTATGCTTGGAGTATGATAAATTGCTGCCGCAAACAGTGTTGATGAGATTGTGTGAGAATTTTTGTTTGCTATTGTGAGATTGTTGATTGTTTACTGTTTCCTGTTAAGGAGTTATAGAGATGATGAACAGTGTAATGTTTTCAGTTTTATTCCGTGAATAGTGAACATTAGATGTCTGCTATTGAGCTGTCCAGTGAACAGTGGAAAGCCAAGTGCTAGTCTTGCATTTGTGAGATTTTGTGAAACCACCGTGTGAGAGTGAGTGGATTTTAGATTGTTTAGTTTGTGACTTCCTTACACCGTTGAGTGAATGAAATTTTGTGATGCCACCTTGTGACAGTGAGTGAAGATTTTTCCGTGGTGCCCGTGTGCGATAGCGGCCAACCTCGGAGCGGGAGATCGAAGGTGACGAGGAATTCCTTGCGGGATCGCCGTCGACTTCGGTTGCGGAAAGTCATCTCTTTCCATGGGTAACTTATTTATTCCCCCTTCTTTGTGTGTGTCTAAATTTTCTCTTAGGTTATTAGATTTATTGTTGGATTTTCGCCCGGATTTTGTCAGCAAACGTTGCATCGAAAACTCAAACAGAAATATATTTGGAGTTCACGATTTCTGTTTTGCTGCGACAAGGGGAATGTAACTAAAGTTATAACTTCCTTCCACGAATTTAGAATTGAATAATTTTTTTAAGAAAATTTATTTTAAACAAGATAGTTAATCTTTGTGCTTTACAAAATCTAAGTTGTTTAATTTCATAAAGTCTGCGCAACGCCCGCTCAAAATCTTCATAAAAACATTATTATTCATTGCACGCATTTAGGGTTTCCTAGAAAAGCCGACAAACGCGCAAACTCGACACGTCGTCCTGCATCAGCATCGCTGGTTTAATTGCAGTACGGTAAAACTTGTCTTTAAGCTTTAATGGTACTTTACGATCACATAAGATCCCTAGCGTGCCTCTTCACTTCAACCAACCCACTTGGATTATATGTGTCACATATTTATCAATACCTCCATCTTTTTGAACTATCGATCCAAGATATTTAAAACACTTTGTTACGGGTCCAAATGTTACGGAACTACACGATGACAAGCCACCATGACAAGTCTACACACATCAGGCGCGTATATCGCAAGGGCCCACCGAGACCGCGAAGAATATTTAATAATAAATAGGTTGCTATGTTTGTTGACGCATTTTTAGTATTTCCAGTATTTCCTATTTCAGTATTTCTTAATTTCCAGTATTTCCTAATTTCAGTATTTCCTTTTATATTCGATCCTCGCCATTATAAGAGGGTTAACGGACCTTGTAATCTTTATCTTATAATGTATGAAGATTTCTAGGGTTGCTGCCTAATTTTGTCTCTTCTCATCCTCCTTCATTCCCGCTCACCTCTGCCGGCCCTTCCCCTTGCCGGATTCCAACTGGAATTTATCTGTGATCGTATCAATTGGTGCAACCTTCCGCACCGCCCGCTCTCGCCGCCAGTGCTCGAGTTTGCCTAAGGAATTCAGAAATCTATTTCCTCGCACAGTACCCGATCCCCGCTGACCCGTGTCATCGTGATTCAGCCCTTTTTACGCAACACAACACCCAATCCCATGTCGCCATAGGAAAAACGAGCGGCTCGATCGTTGTCGTCGTTTCGCACAACGCGCGACCCAGCCGACGCGTGTTTCACCCTTGTCTGACATCCTGACCCCGATCTACCTCTGACATCATGCCGCCAGTGCGCGACACAGTGAAAAGCGTTGATGAGGGGACGCCCGAAGATTGCGTTGTAGCTTCTCGGAGCGTCAACGATGACGAACCAGCAATTCCTCGACACCCCTCCCAACGTCACAGAAGCCCAACCCCACCGTAGACTTCTTCCTCTCACCTGAAAATCCAAACAACGGCCTATCCGAGGCCAACACCCTCCTTGCTTCCACCTTCATCACCTCAAAGGCCCTCTTAAAGATAAAACTCACATTGTCAATCAAAATCCTGGAGACCATGTAGTTCTCGATTGCCGCCTGGATCACCAAAGCATCGCAGAACGGGTCCACGTAGTCTGGCATGTCCTTTGACGAGAAGGTTATCTTCTCCTCAGGGGGGAATTTGGGAGGTCGAGCAGACGCTCCTTCTGAACATGGTCTGGAAGCTCACATTGTGGCTGGCTTCGATTCCCACTCCCCCATGTATCACCCTGATCCCCCCGCGGGCACCTACGTAAGCCCGATCCTCGCACATATCCTCCTCTCCTCCTGGCAGAACTTCTATCCGCATTGGCGGCTGCTGCTGAACTTGACATCTGGCTCCCCTCATCTCCAAAAACTCTGGGCAGGTGGTCGTCGTGTGACATTCCTCCTGATGGAAGTCACATTAGGGCAACGCCACCATGCCCCCCTCTCTTCTTCCCCATCCATTTTCTCCTCTCATACCACTTCCCTGGGCGATCGTCATCGCTTGCTGCTGCGGCGGGAGGTGCGGCCTCTGAGCCTGCCTCCAACCCAATGGATTGAACTGCCCCTGACCTCCATGGTAATTCACTCCACCATGAAATCCTCTTCCCTTCCCCTGGGCAGGCCCCTCCTGGGGTCTCCAAGCCAACCAGTTGATCGGCTCCCGATACCCCCAACCCCGCTGCTGCCCCTGGTTCCCCTGACCTCTGGGCCCTTCCCTCCTCCTAGTCTCTTGTTGCATGCTAGCTCCCTGCTCTTTCACCTCTTCCTCTGCCAACTTGGCAAACTTCTTGGTGAACGCTGGGTTTGCCGCTTCTCCCTCTTTCTCTTTTGTCGCAATCTCCATCAACTCTTCGAAGGAAAGCGACGGCACCCTCTTTAGCTCCCTACTAAAGAACTCTTGCCTTAAGCCCAATGTGAAGGCAAGCATTAGGGTATATCCTGAAACCTCCTGGACCAGAATGATCTCCTCTTGGAACCGATGGACGTAACTCCACAACATCTCCTCCGGCTTTTGTTCGATCGTGAACAGACATTCTACTCCCTTCTTCCTCTTTTTTGACGTCGAGAACCTTAAGAGGAACCCGCGTCGCAAGTCCTTAAAGCAGTATATTGAGCTTGCGGGGAGCTGGTGGAACCAGTCCATGGCCTTCTCATTTAAGATGATGGCGAAAAGTGGGAATTTGAAGGCGTCTGACACCTGCCTGATGGAGACGGTATCTTCGAACTACTGGACATGCTATACTGGATCATCTCTGCATGTGTAGTAGGACATCTCCGGTTCTCTGAAACCCTCTAAAATCGGGGCTGAGACGATAAACTCACTGAAAGGGCTTCCCCCTCCCACCAGGCGAGCTGAACCATCTTGCGCTCTGGGCTCGTTGACCCTGTCGGTACTCGCCTGGCCTGGGAATAGTTCCCTCCCGGCAAGATCCCTCTCGCCGCTTTCGACCGGCATCTCCTTCCCGGGTCGCTGACCAGGGGAATTCTCGCCCAGAGAAGCATTTTCACCGTATTAAATGATATATCAGAGTAAGGGAAAATGCGCGTCATGATGCCACGTAAGCAAGGGATAACTAAGGGCGCTCAGGCAAAAACTCATACCTAACACATAAAGAAAGATCTTTAAGTTATTTAGAGAAAAATCCAGTTCAAGTTAAGCAGTTAGCTGTATCCCTCGGCTAGTGGCTCATCTAGTCTACGAGAAAGGTAGATATACGCTGCGGAAAAATACTTCTTTTACAAGATTAGACATCCTACATGAATTTTAAATATCCCCAGAGAACCACTCATGGTATGTTAGATTATGGGTTAATAATAATAATAATAGCTTTTACGGTCGCTAAATATAATGATTTAGAATTTTAAAACATGCAATTCATGAGGTAATAATAGTAGTTTTTATTCTTGAAAATACCTAACGTGCAATCCTAGCATAAAATATCCTAGAGAGCAAATAATTCAAATAGTCAGAAGGAATACAGCTAGCAGCTAGCAAAGTGTCTAAAAGCAATTAACCTGTAGGCGTCAACAATCTGACACGAACCCACATAATTCAAAAGTATGTCTGAACTAAGTAAAGTAAACTAAACAAACAAACTACCTCGCAACGGCGAGGTGAAAACCACAGCCCACACTGCTGCTCAGGAACTCCAAAACAAGCTCCACTACCTGCTACTGCTCTGAACCTGGGGCATTCCAAAGACAGAACACCATAGCAAGAAGGTACAAATGATGGCAGAAAACTTAACCAAAAAGCAAGCACAGGTCGTAAGGGGTACCAAGCAAAGACCAAAAGTACTTAAGTACAAAAGTAAAGTACAAAAATCAGAAAATAGGACTTACGTGAATCGTCACGTACAAAAATCACACCAGATGCACAAAACTAAAAAGATGGAAAGCATGATTAAATCATAAGAAAGAATACTCAAAACTTTATTAGACGGGAAGACTAAGCGGATAGGAATCTGTTTCGGATAATGAACCACGGAGCCACATGTGGTCAACTCTACCCAAAAACACAGGCGAGGTGGTCACTCATCTGAACACACCCTCACAGATATAATATCCATCTAACTGCGGGGGAGACTCATACACTCCACCATTCACCGCAGATGCTCAAACACCCGGTAGAGTTCCACGAGGTACTAATAAAGGAAACAAATATTGCGGAGGTGGTTTCGTCCACTAACTCCCGCAATCAAGAAAACCCAAAAATATATATCCCAAGACTTGGCACGTCAGATTCTACTAGACATTTCTAGATTTAAGAAACGATTGATTCAAGACCTTAAATATACTCTAACACGTCCTACATGATAGTCAAGAGACGATTAAAAAATAAGGATTCATCCGCAATAGTAAATCGCTAACAACTCTACAAGGTAGGATTGGCAAAATCATGAACATAATAATATAAGTGGGTCTTAGGTAAAAGATCAAAAAAACAGTATCATTAATCAGTAAGTCAATCGTGATAACAACACTAAATAAAAGGGAAAAAATAGAAATCCTAACAAGATCTGAAAAAGAAGGAAGAGGGGAAAAACCACCACCTGCCTTGTTTGGCCGGAAAAACTCTCCAAATCACTCCTCGTCGTAGATCAGGGTAAAGGAAGACCGGAGGAATCAAAATCTGAAAAAAATAGCCGAAATAGAGGTTAGGGCCAAAAATCCTAACGAGAAAACTAAAAAAATGGAGAAAGTTTTATCACGATGGCGTAGCTCTTGTTGAGAGCTTTCCGGATCTATATCCCATTGAAGATTTCGAGCACCGGAGCACCGTCAGCGGCCACTGAAAGATTTACGAACGGATGTTCTATCTCTCGCTCTCGCTTCTCTGGTTCGGTGAAAGAAGAGGAGTTCGGCTTAAAGAAGAAGAATAAGTATATATATATATATAATTAAATTACACGTGTCGATTTCTTAAGCGCAGGCGCGCGAGAAACGGAAATAGAGGTTTAAGATGACTCTCAAATCGAAAAATGATCAACATGAAAGTTGTAGATCTCGCCGAGACGAACAAATTTCATGTTAACCAATTTTTTATTTGACGCCGATTTGACCCTCAAAACGGCACCCGAAAGCAGGCTGAAACGGACTACTCGGGAGGAACTTCGGATTTCTTGAGAACAGCACAGGATTTCTCGGGAAGGGAAAAGGGATTTCTTGAGAACAAAAAGCAGCATACTCGAGTACAAGCTCAAGGTTACTCGAGATGGACTACATATATCTCGAGATGAACTAAAATTTGTCGAGAACTAAATTGCAGGAACAGTTGATTTTTGTCGTGGTGAATAGTGGATTTTACAAATTTATCCAAAAATTAAACTATAGAAATGAATAGGAAATAACATTTTTTATTAGTATTTTAATATTATAATAATCGTATTTATATTTTTGAACAAGGAAACACGAGTACAAAACAGAGACCCAAACGCGCGCCGAATTAAACGAAATTCGCACTGTAGGCGAACACTGACGCGACGAACCCAACGACGAAGTCAAAAAAAAATCCGACGAGCCGTTCTTGAGATATAAATTTTCAAAGTCTACGGCGAACATAAATTCTACAAAACTTCGGAAAATCGCCGAGGATCGAAAATCGCTCGGATCGCGATGAAACTTGACGAGCATGTCAAAAATTAATTAATTTAATTTCCTAACGTGAAATTTTCCATTTTCGACAAGAATTCACGAATTTGGCCGACTCGACCGAACAGACGCGAAAATGCACTAACGACGACGCGCCGTCAACTCGACGTTAAAAGTAACGTCATGATGTCATAAATACATCATTATTGAATTAAATAATTACCAAAAAATCGAGGGCGTTACAGTCACACCCCCCCCCCCCCTAAAAAGAAGTTTCGTCCCGAAACTTGACACAACTCCAAAACAAAACAAACACGAGAAAAATCAAATACATCCAAAAGCATGAAGACATACCAGAATTTAAGAGAAGAGGTGCGGATGAGATTCCCTCATTGCCGACTCAAATTCCCACGTCGCGCTCTCGGCGTCTTGATTTCGCCAGAGAACCTTAACCATGGGAATGGTCTTTCTCCGCAATACTCGCTCTTGAGATTCCAAAACACGGACAGACTCTTCCACGTACGAAAGGTTTGGCTGAATCTGGGGCACCGAGTCAAGGACTTGACGATCACTACGAACACACTTCCGCAACTGGCTCACAAGGAACACATCATGGACACCAGGGAAGGTAGCAGGCAAATCCAGCCTATAAGCTGACACTCCGATGTGCTCAAGAATCTAAAAAGGTCCCACATACCGGGGATCTATGATGCGGAGCAGAGACGAGGACGAGCTTTGGGCCCATTCGGGGCTGATTTGGAGACTTACCATATATGGCGTGCCCGGATCGACGATCCGACTCCGTGGATGCGTCCGGATTCGCGTTGCGAATCAATTTCATATATAGCTATGTACTTTTCAGGTTTTATTTCATGTAGTTTTGGCCCCGAGACCAACGGCCAATCATATCCGTTGATTCCGGGTGCCCTATTTTTATTTCTTATAAATAGATGGTTTAGGGCTGCCGTCATGGTTCATTGTTGAATGTTTGGGGAGTCTTCTTCCTTCATTCCGGTGATCTCCTCCGCAGTGCCGACTCCGTGGAGCCCCCTTGGTGACGACTCCTTGGGTAAGTGTGTATCCTTTATTATTTTCCTCCCTCCTCCCTGTTTTTCCCTTTGCTGTCCAGCCACCATTCTCCTTCGAAATCCTCATCCATAGCCCCCATACAACCCACAAAACAGCCCGCGGTTTGCAGTTCAGTCACTGTGTGCGTCACTGTTCACGTCACTGTTCACGACACTATTCATTTATATCATTTACTGTTCATTTCCTTTTGTTTTTCGCTGCTGTAGCCTTCTAGAGCCGCCGGACCACCCTCCAGAAGCCTGTCCAGCAGCCTTTCCAGCCTCCTCCACCCCTCCAGCCGCCCAACAGTGCAACGCCTCTCTCCCTCTGCCGAACCCCATCCCACCCACGCCGTCTCTATCTCCGTCCAACAGCCGCCTGGCTGTTTTCAGCCCCAAACCAGTCCAGATCTGGGCATTCAAGCCCAGATCCAACCATCCCGCCCTTTCCTTTTGCTGCCCTCACTCCCCCATCACCGGAACCCTTCTCCAAGCCCTCCAACGTTCAGATCTCTTTTATTGCCAGCAGCCCTATTATTCGTATTGTGTTTTGTATTGGTTTTTGGTTGTAAACATTATCATGGTTTGGATATTAAGTGATTGCGTGGGATTATAGTTTTTATGTTATTTGCTCTTTGATAAATTTCTAACTGCAGGAAGGGTTTATTCGCCGCGCGCTCTAGCTTTGGCCCTCCACGCGGAGGAAAGTCTAAGCTTGCTTTTGCCCAAATAAATTATTCTGTCTTGCATTTGAATTAACCGCGTGGGATATTTTAATTTATTATCTAATTTGTGATTTAATCCGTCGGATTTGCATAGCATGTAGGGTTAGGTCGCAGATTTCCCGCCGCCTATAGATTCGCCCTGCGTCAATTGGTATCAGAGGGAGGTTGCGTGCACATTTCGATACGCAGTAGTAGAGTCTATAGGATTTTTTTTTCTTTAGTCATGTCTATGTATCACCGTTATTCCGAGCCCACTTACTCACGCTCCCATAGAATCACTTCTGAGAGATCCTCACATTATTACGACGATCATTCTCGATCGCAGTGCTCCACTTTCAGAGATCGTGTTGACCCTTCGACACGACCCCACTATGCTAGAGACAATCAGTATGATGATTGTCATCGTGCTTATCCGTACACACGAGTAGATCATGTTGATCCTTCGATACGACTCGGTTACCTTAGGAATGATTATTATGAGGATAGTCGTTCCGAGAGAGATCTTGAGAGTCAGTTTCATACTGCTTCCCCTTCCTTTGACGGCTCATCGAGTCCCGAGTCTTTCAGCTATTGGCTCGTGGATATGGAGCATTATTTAGATCATTTTGAGTTATTCGGCGAGCGTCGCGTCAAGTTTGCGAAACTTAGGCTTTTAGATCAGGCGAGGGCTTATTGGGCTTGCGTTGAGAGAACCCGTGAGCGAGACCGTCTTCGTCGCATCACTAATTGGGCGGACATGAAGGGTATATTATGTCAGAGATATTTGTCTTCGTCATATCGGAGTCGCTTGCTGGACTAATTATTTTCCTTTCAGCAAGGATCCATGTCTGTCGCTGAGTACAAGGATTGCTTTCATGTGTTAGTTGTGAGGAGTGATATCCGAGAGGACCCAGCCATGACCACTACCAGATTTCGGTCTGGGCTTCAATCTGACATTCGTACTAAGGTAGTTTACCATAGTTTGGAGTCCCTCGAGCAGACATATCAACTAGCCCTTCGTTATGAACGGTCATTGAGATCCGCAAGAGCTGGTCGATGGGATTCTCACCTTGACCTCCGCAGTACAAGTCCCTCCCATGTTGAGGTCACCATGACGCCGACCACTATCCTGCCAGCCACGACAGAAGTGATGCACGAGGAGGATTGCTCTCACCCCAGTGAGGTGCTTAGCCCAGTGAGTGACCTATCTCTTGTCTCTGACCCGTCTCCTACGACCCCGATTGAGAGTGAACCTGAGCGACCTATTGAGTCTGCAGTATTGTGTCCCTCACCCGCACCTCTTCTTTTGTCATGCACTGGGTTAGTTAACACCCTCACCGTAGACCCAATTCTTGACACTACACCCACAGACCAAATTCTTGACACTACACCCACAGACCCATTCTTGAGTGTAGGTCTATGTTGCTCTCCCATTATCATTGCCCTGAGTCACATCACAACCGAGAGCCCGGAGCTTGATGTTGATTTCGCAGTGACTATGTCACCCATTCACGGGGACACGACCCCTTACGATGGTACTCACATGGAGGATCATGACCCTAGTGACGAGTTTTATGATGACCCCCCTGTTAAGCCTCCTGATGAGCCACCACATCCAGGTGAGGTTACGAATCGGGTGAGACGATCGTTTATGAGCTTTGAGTTATTGCCGTCTCTTTCGCTATCATCTATAGCCTTGTCCCAGAGAATTGATCTTGCGTGGAGCATAATGTATGTATGGTCTTCCTTAAGTACGCTTGAGCATACACATATTTTGAGGGTCTTTATGGCACGTCGCACCCTCGATAAGTTTTGGGACACGCCACCTGCTGACTCACCCGATGAGTTCTTCTATGTCGGGGACACTCACCACACTCGAGAGTCACGTCTTTTAGTCAGTGTGCACGATCTTCATTCAGGTGGTTTCCTCATTCGCGATGACTTTTCGTACACACCTCCTGGTGAGCCCCCTGATGTGTCACGTTCCCTGAGAGACATTTGGCTATTTACGAGCTCATATTTGAGTATAGTTGTCTCTCACGATCATCTGAGCACTCGTCACACATGGGATGAGTTTTTCTACACTCCGCCGAGAGAGCCCCCTGATAGGCCACCATATTTTAGAGACGTCCCGGTCATTATTAGACTTTCCTGTAGCAGGTACGTTGTGTCGTTCATGTGTCATTTGCATCATTTGCATGAGTCTATTGAGTCGTTTCGTCATCTTTTGCATGAGTCTGTTGTGTTGTTTGTCCATCGTTTGCATGTGTGTCATGAGTCAGTCCGACGAATAATTCATACTGGTAATAAATCTTGTAAATCACATGCGGATGTTCATTGGCAAGTGCAGGTACTTCAGGAAGGCGAGCAGGTGATGGTAAGAATCTGCGTTGTGAGGCTCCGTGCGAGGCTTGCTAAAAGCTTGAGCGTTAGGCGAATGGGTCCCTACTCAGTCCTGAGGCGCATCGGGACAAATGCTTATGAGTTGGACATCCCCGCGAGCATGGGTACCCATACTGTGTTCAATGTCGAGGACCTGATGCCAAACTTTGTACCTCACGAGTATTCGAGCTCACATCTTGGTGTCCCTCCCGAGCCTTTACCACCGTTTTTACCACCCACCACTCAGTCTACCCCCGAGCCCTTGCCACCACATTCCTTACCTCGTGCTCAGCCCATTTTTGACCCCCACTTACCCGGGATCTTGTCCCCAACGGTTCCACCATTGGCACCTCAGATCCCACCGGATCCTTCTATTACTATGTTGAGAGATGAGATTATCACTGAGATCTTTACGCATGAGTCTGTCCCCTCTACAGCGATGACACTTTTCCGGAAGAGTTGAGCGACGACACTTTTCCAGCGACGACACTTGGGCGACCTCTGGTGGACCTCTTCGAGCTTTACCTGGCATGCAGCGTGAGAATTCTGATCCTTATTCATCGGGAGATGAATTCTTTCAAGCCGGGGAGAGTGATGCGGAGCAGAGACGAGGACGAGCTTTGGGCCCATTCGGGGCTGATTTGGAGACTTACCATATATGGCGTGCCCGGATCGACGATCCGACTCCGTGGATGCATCCGGATTCGCGTTGCGAATAAATTTCATATATAGCTATGTACTTTTCGAGTTTTATTTCATGTAGTTTTGGCCCCGAGACCAACGGCTAATCATATCCGTTGATTCCGGGTGCCCTATTTTTATTTCTTATAAATAGATGGTTTAGGGCTGCCGTCATGGTTCATTGCTGAATGTTTGGGGAGTCTTCTTCCTTCATTCCGGTGATCTCCTCCGCGGTGCCGACTCCGTGGAGCCCCCTTGGTGACGACTCCTTGGGTAAGTGTGTATCCTTTATTATTTTCCTCCCTCCTCCCTGTTTTTCCCTTTGCTGTCCAGCCACCGTTCTCCTTCGAAATCCTCATCCATAGCCCCCATACAACCCACAAAATAGCCCGCAGTTTGCAGTTCAGTCACCGTGAGCGTCACTGTTCATGTCACTGTTCACGACACTATTCATTTATATCATTTACTGTTCATTTCCTTCTGTTTTTCGCTGTTGTAGCCTTCTAGAGCCGCCGGACCACCCTCCAGAAGCCTGTCCAGCAGCCTTTTCGGCCTCCTCCACCCCTCCAGCCGCCCAACAGTGCAACGCCTCTCTCCCTCTGCCGAACCCCATCCCACCCACGCCCTCTCTATCTCCGTCCAATAGCCGCCTGGCTGTTTTCAGCCCCAAACCAGTCCAGATCTGGGCATTCAAGCCCAGATCCAACCATCCGCCCTTTCCTTTTGCTGCCCTCACTCCCCCATCATCGGAACCCTTCTCCAAGCCCTCCAACGTTCGGATCTCTTTTATTGGCAGCAACCCTATTATTCGTATTGTGTTTTGTATTGGTTTTTGGTTGTAAACATTATCATGGTTTGAATATTAAGTGATTGCGTGGGATTATAGTTTTTATGTTATTTGCTCTTTGATAAATCTCTAACTGCAGGAAGGGTTTATTCGTCGCGCGCTCTAGCTTTGGCCCTCCACGCGGAGGAAAGCCTAAGCTTGCTTTTGCCCAAATAAATTATTCTGTCTTGCATTTGAATTAACCGCGTGGGATATTTTAATTTATTATCTAATTTGTGATTTAATCCGTCGGATTTGCATAGCATGTAGGGTTAGGTCGCAGATTTCCCGCCGCCTATAGATTCGCCCTGCGTCAATCTAACTTGTGGTTCCTTCCAAACTTTTTAACATCTGGCATCGGAGAGAATTTCAAAAAAACCAAGTCCCCAACGGCAAACTCCAGATCGACCCTTCGTCGTTTAACATACTTCTCATAACGCTCTTGTGCTACACGGAGCTTCTCACGAATATGAGTCACAGCACAATTCATCTCTTCAAGGGCTTCCGGACCTAGCAATGGTCTCTCACCAACCTCAGCCCAAAACAAAGGAGTCCTACAACGCCTCCCGTACAAGGCCTCAAACGGGGTCATCTGCAGACTCTCTTGATAACTATTAGTATAAGCAAATTCCATGAGTCTGAGGCGTTCATCCCAAGCACCACCATGATCCAATATGTAACACCTTATCATGTCTTCCATGATCTGATTCACCCTTTCCGTCTGATCATTTGTCTACGGATGATAGGCGATGGAATACCTTAAATCAGTACCCAACCACTCTTGTAAACTCTTCCAAAAGCGAGACGTTAATTTTCAGTCTCGATCTGATACAATGCTAACAGGTACTCCATGTAATCTGATGACCTCATCAAGGTATAACTCAGCTATCTTCTTCATAGAATACTCAATCTTAAAGGGCACAAAGTGAGCACACTTAGTCAATCTATCAACTATCACCCAAACAGAATCGTGCCCACGGGGTGATTTCGGTAAACCGGTGATGAAATCATCGAAATACTCTCTCACTTCCATCTTGGAATATCAAGCAGTGTCAGTTTACCACTAGGCCTTCTATGGTCAGCCTTAACACGCTGACACGAACACAAACTTTGTTATATCATTCTTCATTCCCGACCACCAAACAATTTGCTTCAAATCTTTATACATTTTGGTGGAATCAGGGTGGTAGGCAACATTGGAACCATGAGCTTCATTAAAAATCTTAGCCTGAATGTCACCAAAAGCGGGAATACAAATACTACCATGATATTTCAGCGTATCTAACTCGTCCAAAGAAAAATCAGGTAAATCTCCCTTCTCTGTTCTATTCCGGAGATGCAACAAATCAGGATCCATCCTTCTGGTGCACTCTGGTGAGGGAAATCCAAGAAGGCTCTTCTGCTTTCAAACTAGCAGGCACAGTACTACTCCCAACTTCAATGTCCATCAACAAGAATTCTTCCACCAAGGATTGCACAGATAGGTTGAAGATTTTGGCGGTCTTCCTACTCAAAGCATCGGCTATTACGTTAGCCTTTCCTGGATGATAAAGGATCTCCACTTTATAATCAGTCACATACTATAACCACCTAAGCTGGCGCAGATTCAGTTCCTTTTAAGTGAAGACGTACTTTAAACTCTTATGGTCTTGTGTAGATCTTGCACAGTGCGTCATACAATAAATGTCTTCAAAGCTTCAGCGCATAGATTACAGCAGCAAATTCCAAATCATGCGTAGGATAGTTTCTTTCATGAATCTTTAATTGTCTTGATCCGTACGCGATCACATTTCCTTCTTGCAACAAAACACAACCAAGTCTAATGTGTGGTGCATCCACATACACAACGTACTCGACTCCTTTCAGTAGGTAAAGTTAAAACTGGAGCAGTACACAATCTCTTCTTCAACTCTTGGAAGGCTTCTTCACACTTATCGCTCAAAATGAACGCGGTGTTCTTCTGTGTAAGTCTAATTAGAGAAGCAGACAACACAGAGAACCCTTCCACGAATCTTCTATAATAACCGGTCAGACCTAAGAAGCTCCTAATCTCTTTAGGAGTAGAAGGTCTCTCTCATTCCATCACAGCAGAAATCTTGGTCGGGTATACGGAAATACCGTCCTTGCTCACAACGTGACCCAAAAAAGACACCTGGTATAACCAAAATTCGCACTTACTCAACTTGGCATAGAGTTTATGCTCCCTCAGGGTTGACAAAACTAAGCACAAGTGTTGAGCATGCTCCTCAACACTGCGGGAATACACCAGAACGTCATCTAAGAACACAATCACAAAACGGTCCAAGAAATCTTTGAACACTCTATTCATTAAGTACATGAAAGCAGAGGGTGCATTTGTCAAACCAAAGGACATCACCAAGAACTCAAAATGCTCGTGCCGGAAACGAAAAGTTGTCCGTGGAATATCAGCTTCACGGACCCTCAACTGGTGGTAGCCTGAATGAAGATCAATCTTCGAAAACACAGCGCATCCCCACAACTGATCAAATAGATCATCAATCCAAGCAACGGATATCTGTTCTTGATCGTTACCTTATTTAACTCTTCGATAATCTATGCAGAGCCTCATGGAACCGTCTTTCTTCTTTACAAACAAAACAGGGGACCCCACGGGGAAGAATTTGGCCTAATAAAATCACACTGCAGCAACTCATCCAGCTGAGTGCGCAACTCTTCTAACTCACGCGGAGGCATACGGTACGGTAACTTAGCAATAGGGCGAGTACTTGGCTCGAGGTCTATCACAAACTCCACCTCTCTCTCAGAGGAAGTCCTGGAAGGCTATCAGAAAAGACATCTGGAAACTCTCGCACCACTGAGATATCCTAAATACGTGGTATAACAAAAGCTGTTTCCAAAGCAGAAATAGACACAAGAGACGCCTCGCAACCAGACTCTAGAGCTCGACAAGCACGTACCGCAGAAATAATCTCCATAGACACGCATAGGTTGGCTGTTGTCCATCTTGAAGTCCAGTCGCTTTGTCAAGCACTGGATTACAGCATCATACTTGGACAACCAGTCCATGCCCAAAATCACGTCGAAATCTGTCAGATCCAACACCATCAGATCCGCAAAAGCTAGAAAATCGCCAAGACAAATAGGGCATCTCTGAATTCCTTGATTGGATATCGCCAGATCTCCGGAGGGAAGCTTGACGTTGAAGGAAACTCCTAATTGATCCAAGTTCAAACAATGTTTATCTAAAAAACTTCGCGCCACGAAGGAATGGGTGGCACACGAATAAAAAAGAACGCGCGCCCACCTATTCTTCACCTTAAACTCCCTTAAAACCGTAGCATATATAACTAAACGAACGAAAACTAGGACAAACAATGGAGAATAAAAGATAAACTAGAATCTAACCTGATATCACTTGGGTAGAGGTCTGAGCTTCCTCTCTGGTCACCACATTTAGCTTTCCTTTCCCTTTGTCCTGGTTTGGTGGCGGCGGCAGAGCCCGGAGCGGGGCAGGCTGCAGTGGGGGCTGAGCATGGGGGCATGAAGACTTCAGGTGCCCCTTCTGCACACACTGGAAGCAAGCCTTATCCTTCGACAAGCAACGACTCACGTCATGTCCCTTCCTTGAAGAGAATGAGCACACCAGCTCTCCCTTGGGTACGCCTTGGATGGCGAGCACCTGCTGCTGCTTCAGAGTGGCAGTCCTCTTGAAGCACCTCTCGTAAGGGTGGCCGGATCGACCACAGAAGCAACATATTTCTCCACTTTTCTTTTTCGAAGAAGGGCCAGATGCCCTAGAGCTTCCATCCTCAACACTTTTTCTCTTCTCTTTTCTCGCCGCGGCACCTCGATTCTTGGTATTTTCAGTCGCCTCAACTTTCAGAGCAGCTTCCACTGCCATAACATAACCTTCAGCTCTATAAGCGCATGCCCACGGTTGGACATCGCTTCTCAGTCCTCCTAGGAAACGTTTCAATCTTCCCTCCTCTGAAGCTACCAAATCAGGAGCAAATCTGCTCAACTTACTAAACTCAACCTCATACTCGCTCACAGTGAGCTGTCTCTATTTTAGATGCAGGAAGTTATTCATCAGACGGTCCTGCTCGACCGAGGGTAGAAACTTTTTCAGCAGCATCTTCTTAAAAGATTCACACGAGCATCCTTCATTTAGGCTCTCCTTTTCCCGAATCCACCATCTCTTTGCCAGACCTTTTAACTGATAGGATGCAATCATTACCTTCTGGGCTTCTGCAATCCCCGAATACGAGAACATCTCCTCGATAACGATGATCCAATCATCCAAAACCATGAAGTCGGCACTCCCGTCATAAGTGGGAGGTCCCAATCGCTGGAAATGCGAGATAAAATTTATCTCTAGCGGTAACGTCACCGGGGGCACCAGAGGAGCAGGGGCATCGGGTACGGCTCGATCCACGACAGAATCTTGCACTAAGGGTTGCTGCGCGGGAGCGGCAGACAACAAAGTCTGAATTTGCGATTGCATCGCAACTACTTGCCTCGACAGAGCCTCGTTGCACTGGCGCAAACTCTCAATCAACGCATCGCTCTGCGCACCTGACGACTCACCCTCCGACTGGGGAGACGACCTCGTTGCAACACGCTTTGGCGGCATTTCTAAAAGGGCAAAACGAACAACTCATCAGAATCCTAGCTTACAACGAGGCCACACACTTAGTTCAGACCATATTTAAAAGACACTTGCTTATGCTGCAACTTGCTCTGAGAATTTGCAATGATGTTATGTCTTACTTAGGATGATATCCTCTCATCCTATTGACTCATGTGTCTATGATATGAATGCATGGATTCTTTATTCTTATTTAAAATCATGTGTGCACATGTGTCATCATGTAAACCTTAACTTAGCACGCATGCTTATGCGATGATATGATATGTATACTATTTCTTGAGAACAAAAAGCAGCATACTCGAGTACAAGCTCAAGGTTACTCGAGATGGACTACATATATCTCGAGATGAACTAAAATTTCCCGAGAACTAAATTGCATGAACAGTTGATTTTTGTCGTGGTGAATAGTGGATTTTAAAAATTTATCCAAAAATTAAATATAGAAATGAATAGGAAATGACATTTTTGATTAGTATTTTAATATTATAATAATCATATTTATATTTTTGAACAAGGAAACACGAGTACAAAACAGAGACCCAAACGCGCACCGAATTAAATGAAATTCGCACTGTAGGCGAACACTGACGTGACGAACCCAACGGCGAAGTCAAAACAAAATCCGACGAGCCCTTCTTGAGATATAAATTTTCAAACTCTACGGCGAACATAAATTCTACAAAACTTCGTAAAATCGTCGAGGATCGAAAATCGCTCAGATCGCGACGAAACCCGATGAGCATGTCAAAAATTAATTAATTTAATTTCCTAATGTGAAATTTTCCATTTTCGACAAGAATTCACGAATTTGGCCGACTCGACCGAACAGACGCGAAAATGTACTAACGGCGACGCGCCGTCAACTCGACGTTAAAAGTAACGTCATGACGTCATAAATACGTCATTATTGAATTAAATAATTACCAAAAAATCGGAGGCGTTACAGTCACCCTCCCCCCAAAAAAGAAGTTTCGTCCCGAAACTTGACACAACTCCAAAACCAAACAAACACGAGAAAAATCAAATACATCCAAAAGCATGAAGACATACAAGAATTTAAGAGAAGAGGTGCGGATGAGATTCCCTCATTGCCGACTCCAATTCCCACGTCGCGCTCTCGGCGTCTTGATTTCGCCAGAGAACCTTAACCATGGGAATGGTCTTTCTCCGCAACACTCGCTCTTGAGATTCCAAAACACGGACAGACTCTTCCACGTATGAAAGGTTTGGCTGAATCTGGGGCACCGAGTCAAGGACTTGACGATCACTACAAACACACTTCCGCAACTGGCTCACAAGAAACACATCATGGACACCAGGGAAGGTAGCCAGCAAATCCAGCTATAAACTGACACTCTGATGTGCTCAAGAATCTGAAAAGGTCCCACATACCGGGGATCTAACTTGTGGTTCCTTCAAAACTTTTTAACATCTGGCATCAGAGAGAATTTCAAAAAGACCAAGTCCCCAACGGCAAACTCCAGATCAACCCTTCGTCGTTTAGCATACTTCTCATAACGCTCTTGTGCTACACGGAGCTTCTCACGAATATGAGTCACAGCACAATTCATCTCTTCAAGGGCTTTCGGACCTAGCAATGGTCTCTCACCAACCTCAGCCCAAAACAAAGGAGTTCTACAACGCCTCCCGTACAAGGCCTCAAACGGGGTCATCTGCAGACTCTCTTGATAACTATTAGTATAAGCAAATTCCATGAGTCTGAGGCGTTCATCCCAAGCACCACCATGATCCAATATGTAACACCTTATCATGTCTTCCATGATCTGATTCACCCTTTCCGTCTGATCATTTGTCTACGGATGATAGGTGATGGAATACCTTAAATCAGTACCCAGCCACTCTTGTAAACTCTTCCAAAAGCGAGACGTTAATTTTCAGTCTCGATCTGATACAATGCTAACAGGTACTCCATGTAATCTGATGACCTCATCAAGGTATAACTCAGCTATCTTCTTCATAGAATACTCAATCTTAAAAGGCACAAAGTGAGCACACTTAGTCAATCTATCAACTATCACCCAAACAGAATCGTGCCCACGGGGTGATTTCGTTAAACCGGTGATGAAATCATCGAAATACTCTCTCACTTCCATCTTGGAATATCAAGCGGTGTCAGTTTACCACTAGGCCTTCTATGGTCAGCCTTAGCACGCTGACACGAACACAAACTTTGTTATATCATTCTTCATTCCCGACCACCAAACAATTTGCTTCAAATCTTTATACATTTTGGTGGAATCAGGGTGGTAGGCAACACTGGAACCATGAGCTTCATTACAAATCTTAGCCTGAATGTCACCAAAAGCGGGAATACAAAATCTACCATGATATTTCAGCGTATCTAACTCGTCCAAAGAAAAATCAAGTAACTCTCCCTTCTCTGTTCTATTCCGGAGATGCAACAAATCAGGATCATCCTTCTGGTGCACTCTGGTGAGGGAAATCCAAGAAGGCTCTTCTGCTTCCAAACTAGCAGGCACAGTACTACTCCCAACTTAACTGTCCATTAACAAGAATTATTCCACCAAGGATTGCACAGATAGGTTGAAGATTTTGGCGGTCTTCCTATTCAAAGCATCGGCTACTACGTTAGCCTTTCCTGGATGATAAAGGATCTCCACTTCAAAATCAGTCATATATTATAACCACCTACGCTGGCGAAGATTCAAACGATGTTAATCTACATAACTTCGCGCCACGAAGGAATGGGTGGCACACGAATCAAAAAGAACGTGCGTCCACCTATTCTTCACCTTAAACTCCCTTAAAACCGTAACATATATAACTAAACGAACGAAAACCAGGACAAATAATGGAGAGTAAAAGATAAACTAGAATCTAACCTGATATCACTTGGGTAGAGGTCTGAGCTTCCTCTCTGGTCACCACATTTAGCTTTCCTTTCCCTTTGTCCTGGTTTGGTGGCGGCGGCAGAGCCCGGAGCGGGGCAGGCTGCAGTGGGGGCTGAGCATGGGGGCATGAAGACTTCAGATGCCCCTTCTGCCCGCACTGGAAGCAAGCCTTATCCTTCGACCAGCAACGACTCACGTCATGTCCCTTCCTTGAACAGAATGAGCACACCAGCTCTCCCTTGGGTACGCCTTGGATGGCGAGCACCTGCTACTGCTTCAGAGTGGCAGTCCTCTTGAAGCACCTCTCGTAAGGGTGGCCGGATCGACCACAGAAGCTACATATTTCTCCACTTTTCTTTTTCGAAGAAGGGCCAGATGACCTAGAGCTTCCATCCTCAATGCCTTTTCTCTTCTCTTTTCTCACCGCGGCACCTCGATTCTTGGCGTTTTGAATCGCCTCAACTTTCAGAGCGGCTTCCACTGCCACAACATAACTTTCAGCTCTATAAGCGCATGCCCACTGTTGGACATCACTTCTAAGTCCTCCTAGGAAACGTTTCACTCTTCCCTCCTCTGAAGCTACCAAATCAGGAGCAAATCTGCTCAACTTACTAAACTCAACCTCATACTCGCTCACAGTGAGCTGTCTCTGCTTTAGATGCAGGAAGTTATTCATCAGACGGTCCTGCTCGACCGAGAGTAGAAACTTTTTCAGCAGCATCTTCTTAAAAGATTCACACGAGCATTCTTCATTTAGGCTCTCCTTTCCCGAATCCACCATCTTTTTGCCAGACCTTTTAACTGATAGGAAGCAATCATTACCTTCTGGGCTTTTGCAATCCCCGAATACGAGAACATCTCCTCGATGACGATGATCCAATCATCCAAAACCATGAAGTCGGCACTTCCGTCATAAGTGGGAGGTCCCAATCGCTGGAAATGCGAGATAAAATTCATCTCTAGCGGTAACGTCACTGGGGGCACCAGAGGAGCAGGGGCATCGGGTACGGCTCGATCCACGACAGAATCTTGCACTAAGGGTTGCTGCGCGGGAGCGGCAGAAAACAAAGTCTGAATTTGCGATTGCATCGCAACTACTTGCCTCGACAGAGCCTCGTTGCACTGGCGCAAACTCTCAATCAACGCATCGCTCTGCGCACCTGACGACTCACCCTCCGACTGGGGAGACGACCTCGTCGCAACACGCTTTGGTGGCATTTCTAAAAGGGCAAAACGAAAAACTCATCAGAATCCTAGCTTACAACTAGGTCACACACTTAGTTCAGAACATATTTAAAAGACACTTGCTTATGCTGCAACTTGCTCTGAGAATTTGCAATGATGTTATGTCTTACTTAGGATGATATCCTCTCATCCTATTGACTTATGTGCCTATGATTTGAATGCATGGATTCTTTATTCTTATTTAAAATTATGTGTGCACATGTGTCATCATGTAAACCTTAACTTAGCACGCGTGCTTATGCGATGATATGCTATGTATGCAGTGTTATGCATTCTAAAAAGGTTTTAATGCATGTTATGAGCGGTGTACACATGAAATGTTATGCATCTCATACTACATAACATCGCATGCAACGAGAAACGAAAACATGATAATGGGCACTCATGTGATGGTGGTTATTCATCTTATACTACATAACCGTCACATGTTGTCACCTATGGTGGATCCATATACAAACACATATTATGCATCTCATACTACATAATAAGCACTGTATACTTCTTATCATGCTATGAGTGTAGTGACTATGCTTCGATTAAGACGTACTGATGACACATCAGTGTGTGTATGAAAATGAATGAATGTGATGGCGGCAACCCCCAACGTGTTAAAGTTGAAGATGATGACGGTGACGGCGACGGCGTTATCCTACATGTTGAAGATGATGACGGCGATGGCGACGGCGATGGCATTCTCCTACATGTTGAAGATGATGACGGCGACGACGACGGCATTCTCCTACATGATGAAGATGAAGACTACATGATGTGGAGCTATATGAGATGAAGGCTTTTAAATATTATTTAGTTTATTTCTATTCTCATTTTTATTTTCATCATGTAATGTTTAAAACATTTAGTATTGTTTTTATTTTCTTTATGTGGGCTGCATATAGCCAAGGTATGTTGTAAAGCCTATATATAGGCATGGACTTTCATGGTTTTATTTAGAGAATGAAAAATTGAAAACCAAAATTCAAAATTTGAATTTCCCCCCTCCTCTCTCTTCCCCTCTTGGAAACTTCGTTTCCTCCTCCTCTCCTCTCCTCCTCTCCAAAATTTCGGCCTCCCCCTTTCTTTCCCTCCTCTCTACCTCCTCCTCCTCCTTTCTAATATTCGTCCAAAGTCTTCCCCCTCACCCCAAAAAACCGATCAACCCCCTCCATCAAGAGCCCCCAAATCAGCCCTTTTCCATAGTGAAATCGAACAAGATCAAGGTGTTTTCTCCCTTTGTGGTTTTCCTCCATCCCGGCGTGAAGCAAAGGAAGCGGACAAGTTTTTCTCCGGTCGGCGAAACTCCGGCGGAGTCGTGGAAGAACGATCCTTGAAAGTGAACCGGAATCATATATTTCGGTTGGGTAACGAGATCTTCTACCTCTTGTGTGATTCTTATTTTTTTAGATTTTCATTTGGTGGAATACCTTTGTGTTACTTTGGAATCGTTTTTTCGTTCGTGGTGTACCTTTCCGATTGCATGTGTTGTTCTTTCTAGTTGTTTAATTTTCCAAGAGGTTTGGCGAGCCTCGCTTTCGTTTTGTTGGGAGAGATCTACCATTTCCGAACCGAACTTTTCGGTAGATCTCTTTTGGTACAACCATCGCTCGTTCGGACCGGGTGGGTCCTTTTAGCTTGAGAGAACGACGACCTATAGTCGTTTGTTCGATCTTAAAACGGCGTGGCTACCGTACGTTAGTAATAGTTGATAACGTTATTCGTGAGTGTGCTGCGTTTAATTATTGTGTGAGCGTAATAGTGGAAATAGAGAGGCGTACGTGTAATCCCCTTAGCCGTTATAGTGACAAACATAGTGGCCTACATCAATTTGGTATCAGAGGCGAGGTTGTGTCAATTTCTTAATTGACACCATCCTATTTAATTTTAGTAGGCCGACACGCACGTGCACAAAATTTTTCAAACAATAAAAAAGCAAAAAAATATTTTTTTGTGGTTTGCCAATAGCAGTCTAAATTTTTATTTTTTAGCAAAAATTAAGAAAAAAAATTAATTAATAATCTCCATATTTTTGCCAGCAAGAATATCAAAAAATATATATATATAATTTTGATATTTTAGCGGGAACAAATCTATCTTTGAAAATTAATCAGGATCAGACTATATTTCTTTGTATTTGTGCACTTACTCCGCATAGTCTATCCCCATTTTCCCGCTGAAAATTAAAACAAAAATGGCCTACGATGTTCACGTTTCCCGAATGAAATCTTTAGGTTCTGTCATGAACGTTAGAAAGCCTTTCCATTGTCCGGTAGTGGAAGAGATTAATGGGTTGATTGACCACCTAAAAGCTAATCAGGTTGTACCGCACTCATCTAGGCATGTTAGAGTTCCAGCTCCGACCTATGATGGGCTAGGTGGAACTCAAGAGTTTTTAAGCTGGGTAAAGGCTATAGAGCGCTATTTTGAGAGATATCAGATAGTGGACCCCCAGAGGATCCCCGTCGCGAGACTTCAATTATTTAGTCGAGCCCAGACCTTCTGGCTCAATGAGGAGAGACGTTTTGGGACATCCCTCGAAGAGTCACCTGTAGGTTGGAATATTATGAAGAATTTATTAACGAATGAGTATTACCCTCCCCACTGTCGTTCTCAGTCATCTAAAAATGTAAGTGAAACGCCACCTATGATTATGCCTACACCGTACCAGTATGACACCCCGTACTCCCGTGCTAGGACGTCACATAAGTTTACTTCTCCCCGCCAGGGCACTAGATCCCAACTTGATTATGAGAGTGTTCCTATCCTCGTGGTTAGTCAGGCAATCAAGACACGTGAGACTAGTGAAACGACTGGGTTTGGCACTATCGATCATTCTATTCTGACTACGCCCGTAGTCTCCTTAGAGTCGCCCCCTGAGCTGTCAAATCTAGTTATTGACTCCCCTAATGAGTCTGAGGCTGATTCTACGATTGCGCCCATCACCGAGGATGAGGTTATTATCACTGACGAGTGTAGCGACGTTGAGGAGATTGGTTACCCTAGTGACCTTGACGAGGATTTCTCTTATGAGGAATCATCTCCACTCCCCTTCGACGACATTTCGGAGCCATCCATCTTGATCGTAGTGGAGTCTTTTGATGACCCTAATTCGATTGACAATCTGACTGAATCGGAAGAGTTATCTTACGCTAAGAGCTTACCCAGTCGTGAGTTAGATGATGTTTGGGATGATGATAGTTTGACCTGTGAGAGTATTACTTTGCCCATTACTAGCCACACTAGTGTTGTGACTGATCACCCTAGTGTTGAGAGCCCTCTCCAAAATACAAGCCTCGACGTGTTAGAGGCTACGATTACACCTAATGAGAATATCTCTGATTTTCCTGAGGATCTTGTAAGTGAGGATGTTCTAGTTGATTTCTCTAATCACGAATTAATGGATGCCCCAACTGATTTGGAAGACTTACTATATGATCAACATTTATTGTTGGAAGAACTTTCAGATGAGTTGGTAGAGTCCTCCTGTGAGGAGTGTTATTCGGAGAGTGAGTTGGGTGATGATGAGCCAGATGAGTTTATCGTGAGGGAAAATCTTTTGTTTGATTTTTCGGTAGAGTTTGATGGCTTGCACCCGGAGGATTTTACTTGGACGATAAATCCATATTTTGACACTGGGTATGACGTAGCCCCTCCTCCGGAATCTATCGATGCGCCCATTCCTGAGATTTCTACTGCTACTGATGTCACAATTTATGAGTTGGAAGAATTTCCAAGTGAGAGAGTTATACTTTTGGAGGTCGTTATTGAGGTAGACCCGGATAAGCGTCCCCTTATGCTAACTCCGTGGTGTGAATTTAAATACAATCTTAACTCTTTCTCGTTGTTAGTGCTACCGATAATCCCTCCTGATATGTTGACCCGACCAGCGGATCCTTTGGGTTGTGCGTTTAATTTGCCTGATTTGAGTCAATTAGTTTTACCATCCATGCTGGACCCTCCTTGGGACATGTCGCGTCGTGTGTTATTAGATGTTGTGTTGGGTCATGATGACAGTCTCGTTAATTCTGTACCCTCTCAATTTTCTAAGATTCACCAAATCTCTGAGAGCACGTTAATGATGTGGCCATCTTTTGTGCCATCGGACTGCATGCAGTTAGTACCATCTGATTTCATTCTACTAGTGCCTCCTGATGTAGTTCCGCTAGTGCCACCCTATTACTTTCGGTTTGCACCACCATATTTATTTCCGTTTGTGCCACCTTATGTAGTTCCGTTACCGCCATTTTCTATGACAAGTCAACATGCACTAGTATTTGCCTCTTTTGTTCTTAATTTACATAAGCACGGTAAGGAAGCGTTAGTCACACACATGTCTTCTTATCAATATATCGCTAACTTACATAAGAGGGTGTCTCCTTATAAGGTTTTTGGTTTACTCTTGGTGCGTCTCATCCCAGAACGGATGCCTTCGGGAACTATAGAAACGTTGGCGATTTGGCGAGTTAGAACTTTTCGAATTTTTAATCAATTAAGAGAAACAACATATCTGTTGAAGTTAACCACTGAATGGGGTAATTCCCCTAGTTTAAATGTTTGCAATTTCACGCATTGTGTTTTTCCACCTTTTGAAATATCTAACTCTACGTTTGGTGCCACTATATTTTCATTTGGGTTGGGGGGTGAGCTTGTTCTTGGATCGTCCTCTCCATCGGTTTCCAACGGAGGTACGTTGACTGTTGATGAAGAAATTTTTCCTCTTTATTTGCCTAATGCTTTTCCCAGTTTCCCCAGGACAATCTTTTTGCTAGACAGGTTCATATTTGGTTTTTTGCTCTCCTCTCCAAGCGGTGGTATTCAGCGTTATGTGATACGATGGTGTGCTCGCCCGGTCTCCGGTGACCCTTGGATTTCGGACTCGGCGATGGTTCTTTTGGATGATGTTCTTCGGCGCCAGCACCTCCATTCCAACTCATCAGTGATGAGTTATTTTGAGCGGGGGAGGATTGATGGCGGCAACCCCCAATGTGTTAAAGTTGAAGATGATGACGGTGACGGCGACAGCGTTATCCTACATGTTGAAGATGATGACGGCGACGGCGACGGCGATGGCGTTCTCCTACATGTTGAAGATGATGACGGCGACGGCGACGGCGTTCTCCTACATGATGAAGATGAAGACTACATGATGTGGAGCTATATGAGATGAAGGCTTTTAAACATTATTTAGTTTATTTCTATTCTCATTTTTATTTTCATCATGTAATGTTTAAAACATTTAGTATTGTTTTTATTTTCTTTATGTGGGCTGCATATAGCCAAGGTATGTTGTAAAGCCTATATATAGGCATGGACTTTCATGGTTTTATTTAGAGAATGAAAAATTGAAAACCAAAATTCAAAATTTGAATTTCCCCCCTCCTCTCTCTTCCCCTCTTGGAAACTTCGTTTCCTCCTCCTCCTCTCCTCTCCTCCTCTCCAAAATTTCGGCCTCCCCCTTTCTTTCCCTCCTCTCTACCTCCTCCTCCTCCTTTCCAATATTCGTCCAAAGTCTTCCCCCTCACCCAAAAAAACCGATCAACCCCCTCCATCAAGAGCCCCCAAATCAGCCCTTTTCCATAGTGAAATCGAACAAGATCAAGGTGTTTTCTCCCTTTGTGGTTTTCCTCCATCCCGGCGTGAAGCAAAGGAAGCGGACAAGTTTTTCTCCGGTCGGCGAAACTCCGGCGGAGTCGTGGAAGAACGATCCTTGAAAGTGAACCGGAATCATCTATTCCGGTTGGGTAACGAGATCTTCTACCTCTTGTGTGATTCTTATTTTTTTAGATTTTCATTTGGTGGAATACCTTTGTGTTACTTTGGAATCGTTTTTTCGTTCGTGGTTTACCTTTCCGATTGCATGTGTTGTTCTTTCTAGTTGTTTAATTTTCCGAGAGGTTTGGCGAGCCTCGCTTTCGTTTTGTTGGGAGAGATCTACCATTTCCGAACCGAACTTTTCGGTAGATCTCTTTTGGTACAACCATCGCTCGTTCGGATTGGGTGGGTCCTTTTAGCTTGAGAGAACGACGACCTATAGTCGTTTGTTCGATCTTAAAACGGCGTGGCTACCGTACGTTAGTAATAGTTGATAACGTTGTTCGTGAGTGTGCTGCATTTAATTATTGTGTGAGCGTAATAGTGGAAATAGAGAGGTGTACGTGTAATCCCCTTAGCCGTTATAGTGACAAACATAGTGGCCTACATCAGAATGAAAACAAAACTATATCAGAATGGTTGGTTCGACCAACTTGTCAAACCAACCTGACTCTAATACCAACTGTCACAATCCGCATTTTCATCGCATTAAATGATATATCAGAGTAAGGGAAAATGCGCGTCATGATTGCACGCCAGCAGGAGATAACTTCGGCGCTCAGGCAAAAACTCCTATCTAACACATGAAGAAAGATCTTTAAGTTATTTAGAGAAAAATTCAGTTCAAGTTAAACAGTAAGCCGTATCCTTCGGCTAGTGGCTCATCTAGTCCACGGGAAAGGTAGATATACGCTGAGAAAAAAATACTTCTTTTACAAGATTAGACATCTTACATGAGTTTAAATATCCCCAGAGGACCACTCATGGTATGCAAGATTCTAGGTTAATAATAATAATAATAATAGCTTTTACGGTCGTTAAATATAATGATTTAAAATTTTAAAACATGCAATGCATGAGCTAATAATAGTAGTTTTTATTCTTGAAAATACCTAACGTGCAATCCTAGCATAAAACATCTCAGAGAGCAAATAATTCAAATAGTCAGAAGAAATACAGCTAGCAGCTAGCAAGGTGTCTAAAAGCAACTAACTTGTGGGCGTCAACAATCTGACACGAACCCACATAATTCAAAAGTATGTTTGAACTAGGTAAAGTAAACTAAACCAACAAACTACCTCACAACGGCGAGGTGAAAACCACAGCCCACACTGCTGCTCAGGAACTCCAAAACAAACTCCACTACCTGCTACTGCTCTGAACCCGAGACATTCCAAAGACAGAACACCTCAACAAGAAAGTACAAATGATGGCAGAAAACTTAACAAAAGCAAGCACAGGTCATAAGGGGTACCAAGCCAAGACCAAAAGTACTGAAGTAAAGTACAAAAGTAAAGTACCAAAATCAGAAAATAGGACTTACGTGAATCGTCACGTACAACAAATCACACCAGATGTACAAGACTAAAAAAGTGGAAAGCATGATTAAATCATAAGAAAGAATACTCAAAACTTTATTAGCCACATGTGGTCAACTCTACCCAAAAACACAGGCGAGGTAGTCACTCATCTGGACACACCCTCACAGATATAATATCCGTCTAACTGCGGAGAGACTCATACACTCCACCATTCACCGCAAACGCCCAAACACCCGGTAAAGTTCAACGAGGTACTAATAAAGGAAACAAATATTGCGGAAGTGGTTTCGTCCACTAACTCCCGCAATCAAGAAAACCCAAAAATATATATCCCAAGACTTGACACGTCGGATTCTACTAGACATTTCTAGATTTAAGAAACGATTGATTCAAGACCTTAAATATACTCTAACATGTCCTACATGTTAGTCAAGAGACGATTAAAAAATAAGGATTCATCCACAACAGTAATTCGCTAACAACTTTACAAGGTAGGATTAGCAAAATCATGAACATAATAATATAAGTGAGTCTTAAGTAAAAGATTGAAAAAACAGTACCATTAATCAGTAAGTCAATCATGATAACAGCACTAAATAAAAGGAAAAAAATAGAAATCCTAACAAGATCTGAAAAGGAGGGAAGTGGGAAAAAACCACCACTTGCCTTGGTTTGGCCGGAAAAACTCTCCAAATCACTGCTCGTCATAGATCGGGGTTAAGGAAGATAGGAGGAATCGAAATCTGAACAAAATGGCTGAAATAGAGGTTAGGGCCAAAAACCCTAACGAGAAAACTCAAGAAATAGGGAAAGTTTTACCACGATGGCGTAGCTCTCGTTGAGAGCTTTCCGGATCTATATCTCATTAAAGATTTCGAGCACCGAAGCACCGTCAGCGGCCACCGAAAGATTTACGAACGGACGTTCTATCTCTCGCTCTCGCTTCTCTGGTTCGGTGAAAGAAGAGGAGTTCGGCTTAAAGAAGAAGTATATATATAATTAAATTACACTTGTAGATTTCTTAAGCGCAGGCGCACGAGAAACGGAAATAGAGGTTTAAGATGGCTCTCAAATCGAAAAGTGATCAACATGAAAGTTGTAGATCTCGTCGACACGAACAAATTTCATGTTAACCATTTTATTATTTGACGTTGTTTTGATCCTCAAAATGACGCTCGAAAGCAGGCTTAAACGGACTACTCGGGAGGAACTTCGGATTTCTCAAGAACAGCACGGGATTTCTCGAGAAGGGAAAAGGGATTTCTCGAGAACAAAAAGCAGCATACTCGAGTACAAGCTCAAGGTTACTCGAGATGGACTACAGATATCTCGAGATGAACTAAAATTTCCCGAGAACAAAATGTAGAATACTCAAGTGCAAGCCCACAGCTACTCGAGAACTAAATTGCATGAACTAAATGTGAATAGTGGAATTTAAAAATTTATCCAAAAATTAAACTATAGAAATGAATAGGAAATGAAATTTTTGAATTGTGCTTTAATGTTATAATAATCATATTTATATTTTTGAAAAAGGAAACACAAGTACAAAACGGAGGCTCAAACGCGCGCCGAATTAAACGAAATTCGCATCGTAGGCGAACACTGACGCGACGAACCCAACGGCGAATTCAAAACCAAAATCCGACGAGCCGTTCTTGAGATATAAATTTTCAAATTCTACAGCGAACATAAATTCTACAAAACTTCGAAAAATCGTCGAGGTTCAAAAATCACTCGGATCGCGACGAAACCTGACGAGTATGTCAAAAATTAATTAATTTAATTTCCTAACGTGAAATTTTTCATTTTCAACAAGGATTCACGAATTTGGCCGACTCGACCGAACAGACACGAAAACGCACTAACGGCGACACGTCGTCAACTTGACGTTAAAAGTAACGTCATGACGTCATAAATACGTCAATATTGAATTAAATAATTACCGAAAAAATAGGGGGCATTACAGACAAGGCCGCGACCACCGAGACAGGGGGCGTTGCCCACTCGCTCCTTGCGGCGAATGTTAGGTGAATGGTTTGTAGGACCTCCCTCTTGAATTCTTCCAGCATCCCGACCGTGACACCACTCTCCTGAGGCGGCGAGTTGTCTGAGCCAGCTCTTTCTCCCTCGCCTCCAACCATGAAGCATAGCCCAAGATTTTCTTGTGCAGGCTACGGTCCAATCTCACCGCACCAGAAATGTTGAAGCCAAAACTTAGTCTCAACGAGAGTTCGGACCTGAGGGGGCAGCTTGCACTTACTTCTCCCGAACTAGAACTCCTGACCAGACACTCGGAACTAGAAAACTGACCCTGGGTTGTATCTTGGAGGTTCCACCACACACCCGGAAGATCTTAGATAGCCTCCCCTCTCAAGCCAAAGCTAAGCTAGACACCTTGGAGGGCTCTCGCATCCCAACCAAAACAACCTGAGGAAGAAAACCAAATGAACTGGCTCCCCTCCAAAGGTGCCCACAGGGTCTATTTTTAGAATTCCAAGTCTAGTCTGCAAACTGCGTAACTCCGCTGTTCAAAATGCCTATACGCAGCCCGAATTGGTTTGTCAACAGCGTAACTCCGTTGTTTAGGATGGCTAATAACAGGCCAAAACATAACTCTATGAAGGGGAGGTGAATGCCTGGGCGATAAGAAGAGCACCCGCTTATGCCTGGTTGAGGACGACTGCCCGATGAGACTAGCATTCGCTCACCGCCCAATTGTCACCCTGAGCGAGTGCTTACTGACTATCATTCTCTCTAGTGGTGCGCGCGAGCCTCAGGCCTCGGGGCGAGTGCGGGCCCAACTGCCTCACTCGCCTGCTCGGCCACCCTGAGCAATGGAGCCCTTTAGCCCCTAGGACTCTCTGAGGGGCTCACTCAGCGAACCCGGGGTTGCACATGTATCTTATTGAAAAAAACATGTAAGCTAAAAAATTCCTTCATTCCCTAGATATTTTCATTCTTTGATGGTATATCATTTGACCCAACTGTTTTTTCATTTTTCATCTTCTTTAGAGCATCATTTACCTCTGATACTTGAATTCCATGAAAAATCGTTATGTTCTTATACTTTTCTGATTCACTTAACTCTTTCAAGTTGTATTCATTTCTTTTGTTTTATTATAGAATTAATAAAATTATTTTTTTTATCACTCTTTAATATTCACATCATCCAACAAAACTTTATTTGTTTCATCTTTTATGTATTTTATTTGACTTAAATCTCTGATCTTCCTTTCTCTAGCTCAAGTAATTTTTCATATCATATTTTTCATCTTTGATATTTAGTCGCTTATAAAATTTTTCAAAAGTTTGACTTCTTGCTTAACTTACTGCATGTTTAGCTTATTTTTTGGGGGCTTTATATCTGACTAAGTTTTCATCATTCCTACAAAGTGTAGAGTGATTTATAGTCGAGCCTTTTGCCCTCACTTTGTCTTGAACTACCTCTTTTGACCACCAAGATTCTGTATTTGGGAGCACACGACCTTTTGAAGTCTCCAAGTACATTCTTTTCACTTATCCTTAAATATGATGGCATAATATCTCATGAGATATTAGGATCAACATAAGGGTCATCAACTAGTTGTTCCATAACTGTAATCATGAAAGCAACCTATTTTTCAATCTTCATGTTCCACCATCGAATTTTTGGCAACATTCTTGTCTTTTTTTAAAATTTATTATATTTCATTTGTTTGTCCAACACCACTAACTTTATTGTGTTATCAAACTTTCTCTTGCTATGACTTTGCAATCCTTACAAATCATTTTATCCATTTTGCAAGTCCTAAAATAATCAATTTATGACTTTTTGATTCGCTTTTAAATGTAATTAAATGTTCTTCCCTCTTTATGAAAAGCGTATTTATCACAATTAGTTCATGTATTGTGGTAAAGTCTAAAATGGTTCGTCTTTCTTCATTTCTTTCTCCATATACAAATCATCTATGAACGGTTGTATAATCTACATTTCCCTTCCTTATATGTCAATTTAAGTCTCCTCCTATGAAAATCTTCTTTTTGTGAGATTTTCCCAATTAAATCATCTAAGTCTTTCCAAAATTATACTTTAATAGTTTCACTTAATCCTACTAGTGACGTATAAGCACTGATCACATTAATAGTTTTTTTATGACCAATTTAAGAGCTAAATATTGCACTTTAATAACTTCATTTAATCCTACTTGTGACGCATAAGCATTGATCGCATTAATAGTTTTCTTTCATATGATCAATTTAAGAATTAAGATTCTATCACTTTTTTACTTACCTCAACAACTTTAGCCCACCAAGTAGTATTCATAATAATACCTACTTCACTACTTGTTTTATTTTTTCTGTATACCATAATTTAAAAATAGAATTGTCTAAAAATTTTGCTTTCTCACTCACCCATCTATTCTTTTGCAAGCATAAAATATTTATCATTCTTCTAATCATCATATCTACTAATGTCATCGTTTTTAACGTTAGTGTACCTATATTCTAACTTTCAAACCTAAGTCAGTCACAAATCCTACGATATAATTTCCTAAGACGTCTAATATGTGAGTACTTTCGTCTATTTAACATTACACCCAAGTCCTCTTGAAGATGCAGCAATTCTTGACAAGATGTCGCATTCGAAGCAAACGACGGGGACCCTTGTATATTTAACATTATACTCAAGTACTGGAGATGCAGTGGTCCTTGCCAAGATGTCGCTTTCGGACCATGCAACGCATTCTGTATGGGGAACAACCTAGCTTTTGCACAATTTCTTAAATGATTCATATTCATAAAAGTGATTAAATTTTGCATTAGTGCTCTACCTAACACAATCTTCACTATTTTTCATCCGGGCTTGAGACCTGCATAACTAGTTTCATATTCACAACCTAGCTGGTTTGCCTAATCACAAGCAATTAAGATAAATTAATACTTACCAGAAGAAATATAATAATTATTTAACTATATAAATTGGTTTAATTTATTAGAATTAAAATAAACCTTACTTAGATGTTATGCATCAATCCATTCGACCCAAAAGAGTTATTCTTCTCAAGAATTGTAAGGCGAGTGGCGAGAAAGGTGGAGGATGTGGAACTAGTCCATGAATATATTCAGGATTATTGGAAGAAAGATATATAAAGGTCCAATGTCAGACTCATCTTAAGCCTTCTTCCTCCTTAGGTTTTAATCTCACATCTTAGATTGAGATTTCTTCTCCTTTCTTCTTTCATATATTAATATACAAATACATGTATATATTACACAATTGAGAAAAAAATAATATGATATTTTATTTTTCTTTATCTTCTCTGGTATTTTCTACATGGTATCAGAGCCAGGATCGATTTTTCCAATATTCGCAGCCTAATCAAATCGCCAGTCTAGGCGATTAGCCAATTCTTTACTCGCTTGTTTGCTCTCCTGATCCTGCCTCCGCTCTCCTTCGCCCACCTCATCTGTTCTCCTCCGCCCACCCCCTCCCCTCTCCTTACTTTTATAGCCTTCTTCCTGGGCCCCACACCTGCTTCATGTATTCCCTGGCTTGTCGCATACTCGCTTGGCCTCTTGATTTCTTGTCACCTTACTGAAGACCTTGATTGACTGCTTTATAACATTCACGTCTTCGTCTTTTCTTATGCAGGATCGACGAACGCAGAATATCATTGGTAAAGGATGACTGTGCAACGTGCTCTATCTTTTAGATGTTTCTCCCACCATTTTATCATAAGTCACTTCTGTGGATTGGCATCAACGTCCTGAGCATACTCCTCTAATTCTCAAGAAGATTCTTCCTGATCTACCTCTTCCTGACTTTACCTGCGAGTCATGAATCTTTGACAAACAACATTGTTCTTCTTTTCCTCCATATTATACTCGGAGCGATACTACATTTGATTTAGTACATTCTGATGTTTGGGAACCCTATAACTATATAAGATTGTTAGTATTTTTGGATATCGCTATTTCATTACTTTTATTGATGATTATTCTCACATGACGTGGTTATACTTGCTCCATGATCGGTCAGATCTAACTCGTGTGTTTTGGGATTTTATTAATGAGACTCATACTCAATTTTTTTGAACAATTAAAACTATATCTAAAGACAATACTCGTGAATATACTAGTCATGTGTTTGACGATCTCTGTACTAAGTTTGTGATCATCCATCATACCTTATGTACATATACCCCCAACAGAATGATATGGTAGAACGCAAGAATCATCATCTTCTTGATTTTGCTCGCTCACTTATGTTTCAAATGCAGGTTCCCAGTCTTACTGACATTTTGCAGTATCTACGACATATTATCTCATCAATCATCTGTCCTCCTCCATTCTTAACTCTGTCACTCCATTTAGTCTTCTTTTCCCTCCACACCGTCATTCCATCACACCTCGAGTATTTGATTGTACCTGTTATGTTCATAATCTTGGTCCCTCCACTAACATGCTTACTCATCGGGTGGCCAAATATATATTCGTTGGTTATTCTCGCACTCAGAAAGAAAATGTGTGTTAATCTCCCGCTGATCGTAAGGTTGTAGTGTCTGTCGATGTCATTTTTCTAGAAGATCAACCTTTACACGCTCCTAATCCATCTCCTCTTCCATCGCCGTTATTACCACGTTTTGTCATCCCTGTTACTTCTCCTCTCCTACCACTCCTTCCAAACCTGGTTCCCATACCAAACAAACTATATATTCTTTGTGTAACACTTGTCATCCTCCTTGCTCTGAATACCCACAACAGTCGCACTCTACCCTTGGTACCTCGCGACCTGACAATTTGGCTCCTATATCTACGACTCATCCGCTAGAGAATTATATATCATTGCATCGTCTCTCTCAGACACTTCTTTGCAGCTTCTTTGACCTCCATTTCTACACCTAACTCTTTGCAGGATACTCTACAACATCCAGGGTGGCGTGCGGCAATGGATGAAGAAATGACTGTCCTTTGGACTAATCAAACTTGGGATCTTGCCTCCCTTCCTCCAGGAAAAACTTGTGTTGAATGTAAGTGAATCTTTGTGATAAAACATGCTCCAGACGGAACAGTTGATCATCTCAAGGCCCGTCTTGTGGCTCGCGGATTTACTCAGCAACAAGGCCTCGATTCTAATGAGACCTCTCTCATCGCCAAGTAGAGCATTGTTCGTGTCTAATCTCCTTGGTTGTTCATCGTCAGTGGCACATACATCAATTAGATATCAAGAATGTTTTTCTCAATGTCGATCTTCAAGAAACTATAGACATGCACCAGACTCCCGGGTTTGAGACCACGGGGGTGTCACTTGTTTGTACCTCAAGAAATTTATTTATGGTCACAAACAGTCTCCTCGCACAAAAGCGACTTTTACTTGTACATCAACTTTAAGCTATGATTTGCTTCCTTTTTAATCTTTTGAGGACTTTTTATTGTATTTGAAGCAAATACATGTATATTTATTATATTTATGATAACGCATCATGTCGTACCCATATCCTTATTTTTAATATTTTATTGCGTCGTCATACCAAATACGAATCGTACCTGATACTCATACACATACTTCATAGGTTTACCTAAAGATTTAAATAAAAAAGAGTGGCAGTGCACAAGAGTCCCCCTCGTGCACAAGAGACAATACCTCCCCTGCTCTCTATACCAATGGATAGTGTGCAACTACGATGGTATTGGACTGTCGTTTAACATCCCTCGTCAACAATATAGCACACCAATAATGCCCATATTTTGCATGACATCCCATGCCGCTTGATGTCCACAAGGAAATCATTATAAATGTAGAGAACAATGGGCAAACCTTGTATATACTTCTTCAAGTATAAAATACAAGAGAGTACAAATATATAGGAGAAGAGAAGGAGAAAGAATCATATACAAAAGATGTGGAACTAAAAGAGAAAAGAGAAACGAGCCTTTACATTATTTTTCCCTATATCATCTAACACTCCCCCGCAAGCTGGAGCGTTCAAGTCGTAGGCACCAAGCTTGGACAAGAACTAGTAATACAATTTGCGAGACAATGCCTTGGTAAGGACGTCAGCAACTTGCCCAGACGCAGGAACATGTTCAAGTTTTAGCTACTTTGATTGAACATTTTCTCGAACGAAGTGACAATCAATCTCAATATGTTTAGTCCGCTCATGAAACACAGGATTCTTTGCAATATGTATTGCAACTTGACTGTCACAAAACAATGTTGAAGGTGAGGATAATTTAACTCCCAAATTCATTAGAAGACTTTCAAGCCATGTTAATTTGGATGTAACAGCCGCCATCGCACGGTACTCAGCCTCAGCAGACGAGCGAGCAACCACCGTCTGCTTCTTACTCCGCCATGTGATAAGATTTCCTCCAAAGTAGTATAGAAACCAGTAGTAGAATGTCAATCATCAAACGAGCCCACATAATCCGCATCCGAGTATGCAATAAAAGAAAGTGAGAAAGATGTCTTATACACAAGTCCTTGCTCAGGAGAAGTCTTCAGATACCTGAGAATGCGTTCCACTGCCTGGAGGTGAGAAACCTGTGGGGTATGCATAAACCGGCTGACCACACCAACCGCAAATGATATGTCTGGTCTTGTAACTGTTAGGTATATCAGTTTACCCACAAGACGACGAATAGTATTCCGGATTTGGAAGTAGAGAATCAAACTCAGATCTCTGAGCACACAACATGTGGTTGACTTCTATTGGGGTTTCCGCAGGTTTGCAACCCGAGAGGTCAGCATCTTGCAAGAGTTCAATGCAATAGTTATGATGGGATAAGACAAGGCCATCAGGTCGTCATGCTACTTCTAGTCCAAGAAAATAGAGAAGATTTCCCAGATCTTTGATTTGAAAGATAGAATTTAAATGTTGCTTAACGTGGTATATCTCAGCTGAGTCATCACCAGTGATCAGAATATCGTCCACATAAACCAGAAGTATTATAGTCCTGGTTGATTGGTGACGAGTGAAAAGAAAGGAATCTACCGAGCTTTGTTTGAAGCCAACCTCACGAATGGTCTTGCTGAATTTTCCAAACCATGCCCGTGGAGAAGATTTGAGACTACAAATAGATTTGCGAAGTAAACATTCACGAGACTCTCACACGGTCTCAAACTCGGGCGGTTGATGCATGTACACTGTTTCAAGAAGATCATCATTCAAGAAAGAAATCTTGACATCCAGCTGATGGAGGGGTCACTGGAGATGAACAGCTAAGGAGAGAAGGACACGAATTGAATTTAGTTATGCGACTGAGGAGAAAGTTTCTTCATAATCAAGATCGTACTGTTGGGTAAAATCCCGGGCCACAAGCCGAGCCTTTAAGCGATCAACTGTCCCATCCGCGGGATGTTTGATAGTAAAGATCCACTTGCAGCTAATGCAACTATGAGCAGGAGGAAGATGCACAAAATCCCAAGTGTAACTACCCCACAGAGCAGTCATTTCTTCATCCATGGAGGCACGCCACTGCGGATTCTGGAGGGCTTCCTGCACAAAGTTAGGTATAGAGATAGAAGAGAGAAAGAGAGAGAGAGAGAGCAAAGGTAAGAAGAGGGGGAGAGAGTCGATGTAGAGAAACATAATTGTCCATGGGATGTGTTGTTGAGGAGGATGTCGGATCAACAGTCCGCGAGATCGCACCGGTAGAGGAAGCTACTGTAGGGCATCTGGACGTGGAGGACGACGAGTGTATACTTCAATGATAGGAGGTATGGAGGGGACTGTTTTTGAGGGGACTGGTGGTGGTGGTATAGGAATCAGAAGCAGAGGAGTAGAGAGGAGTACAGAGGAGTGGTGGAAGCGGAGACGTTACTGGAACTGTGGGCCGAGGTAGCGGAGAAGGAAGAAGGGGATCGGAAGGACTGGTGTGATATGGTTAGTCTTCATGAAAGGAGACATCAGCAGACACAACCACCTTACCAGTGGTGGGATAAAAGCAGGCATACCCCTTCTGAGTGCAGTACCCAACAAACATGGCTTTAGTAGCACAAGGGGCTAGCTTGTCAGTGGAAGGACCAAAGTGGTGGATATAACAGGTACACCCAAACACACGGGATGTGAGAGAGAAAAGAGACATGGATGGGTAAAGGAGAGTAATGGGTGCCACAAAGTTTAGGACAAACGAAGGCATGCGATTGATGAGGTGACAAGCAGTAGAAACTGCATAGTTCCAATAGAGAGGGGAAACCTGCATTTGGATCATGAGAGATCTAGCAACATCAAGGAGGTGGCGATTTTTATTTTCCGTTATGTCATTCTATTGAGGAGTGTAGGCACACGAAGTCTGATGTAGAATACCGAACTCAGCACACAGATTGGAGAAGGTGCGACCAGTATACTCTCGAGCATTGTCCGTACGAAGTGTTTTTTATACAGGTAGAAAACTGAGTGCGAGTTTCCATAAGAAATGTACGGAATGTAGTTGTGAGTTCAGTACGATCACGAAGTAAGTATAACTAGGTAACTCTCGATTGATCATCTATAAATGTAACAAAATATCGCTCCGAGTACAGAAATAAGGAAAAGATAAACAGTGTTGTTTGCCGAAAATACAAGATTCACAAAAAAACTCTTGAAGAGAAACAGTAGGAAGAGCTTTCTTGAGAATCGGAAGAGGAGCATGCCCAAGACGACGATGTCAATCAGTGGTGGAGACAGTGGTGAGAGCAGTGGGAGAAACATCGAGAAGATACAGCCCGTTAGACATTCGCCCTCTATCAAGTATAGTCTGCGTTAGTCGATCCTGCACAACAAATGAAGAGCATGAGAAAATAACACAGTAATCAAGATCTTGTGTAAGAAGACTAAAAGAAAGGAGATTAAATGGAAATCCCGGAACATGAAGAACCGGGGATAAGAAGAGGGACGGAGTAAGAGACAGATGAGCAGTGCCAGAAACCGGGATCGTGTCACCATTAGCCACCGTGATGTTCTTGGGGTAAGTGATATCTAAATATTTAGGCGACTGCTACAAAGAGAGATGATGTGTAGCACCCGAGTTCACAATCCTGTCAGAGCTGTGTGGGAGGCAAGATATACCTTTATTGGAGATCGAGGTCACGGAGTCAGACGAGAGACTAACCAATCCTTGAAGTTGTTGGAGTTGAGCACGTAACACATCAATATCATCACTAGTGGTGGAGGGAGGTGTAGGAGCGACTGTTGTAGTAAGGTGAGGGGGTAGGCCATGTTTGCGGTAGCAGGTGGCCTCCAAATGTCCATCCCTACCGCAGTAAGAGCACTTAAAGAGAGTTCGACCACCTCGACCGTGTCCCTGAGAATGGCGACCACCACGAGCCGGTGGACCACGATTAGATGGAGCGAGAGTGGCCACGGGCTACTGAAGGAGAGCGGGAGAAGAAGGCAGAGCATCCGGTGGTGGATTAACTTTTAGGAGCATCGAGCACACATCCGAGAGGGATGGAGTAACAGCTGATAATAGAACCAGAGCGCGGACACTATAAAGATGTGAGGGAACGCGGGCCATCATCATAGCAATCCCCACTGCCTCTTTTTGCTGTCGTTGTGTTACCAAGTCCGTGGTGGGAGGCTGATGCTGGATCCAAGCCTCAACAAGAGTTTTAGCCTGCGCAACAAAAGAGGTGATATCTCCAGTAACTCCAGTGTCGAGGGACTGAAGATCAGTAAGAATATCAAACAAGTTGTAACACCCCAAAACGGTGCAGTTGTTTAGTCGAGCGGAGCTCGGCGAAGATCGTCGAGCGGAGCTCGGCGACGATCGTCGAGCGGAGATCGTGGAGCTGAGCTTGCCGATTCTGGCCTATTATCAGCCCCAATACGGAGCGGTGACCCGTGTCAGGCGAATAGCGTGCGGCCATTGAGCGGTGATTGACCTTTTCAACTCCAAACTGAGTTGTTGCTTGGTTTTGTTGATTGGATCAAGTGGCTGGGATAGAACCCAAGGCCTTATCTATAGAGGAATGGAAAGAGGAAAGTATTATTTCCTTTTCTCTCTCTCTCTCTCTCTCTCTTCCTCGCTGCCCGAGTTCTGGAGCAGAAACCTTCGGATGGTGCTAGGGTTGCTTGCTGGAGAAGATCTTGAGGCCGAAAACAAAATCTAAAGCTATAATCGCGAATGGGAAAGTGAGGCGATCATTTCCATCCGCGTAGAAACGCTTTGTCATGACTCCAAAGAGAACGTCAAGGGTAACGATCTTTCTTCTTGGACATGTGAAGTCTTTCTTTTGGCATGTGCATGGATTTCCCCCACCAAAAGGTGGATTATTGAGGAATTTCCGCTGGGTGGAAATCCCCAATAAGTCTTGCATATAGATCCGGAAATGTGTAGTACGGAATAGGCATGTTGTGTGAAGCCCATCTGAACAGGTTGGTCTGGATTGGTGATGTTTTATTTTGCGCACCGGAGAAGACTCTGCGTTTAAACAAGTAGTTTGTGGAGTCGGTGGGTTGTGCCTGTGAAGTGGAGTAACAGGAAATACTAGAATGAGAATTCCAGGAAAATACCCTCGTAATTCTTGTGTTGTATGCTATGGAAAGACTAATTTTCTGGCACTGCAGGATGCTGCAGGATTTGGGTTGAGTTTGGGTGCAGAAAGAGAGCTTCTGTGAAACCCGTCAAGCGATCGCGAGGAACGCTGACACTAACTCCCCTTTTTGGATTGTGAAGTCAGTCCTTGGTGGACAGTATGGCTATTGTGAGCAGCGAGCTATTAAAAGGCTTCGTGCCGAAAGGATAAGGGGACGCCGACCCGCGTCAGTCTAGACATTGAACTGGCGATTTGAGCAACGGGCAAGGGCTGAACTGTATCCGCGTTATGGTTGTTTGACATGAGTGTCTGGGATATTGGCATTCATCTGGTTCACATAATGAGATTCTTAGACATGCGCGTTATTAAGACTAAAGTCTCCGGCTATAGGCTGTGGAGCATAATGCTCAAACTTTACCGTTGGGCTCTGCCGCTTTGGACCCATGAACGGTGGTGGGACCCTGGTTTTCCGGTACACCAAGAACGTGCCCTGAGTGCGCGGAACGTCGGGCCGCGTGGACGACGTTTGTGGTATATTGATTGTGCGTGAGTGCAAATTGTGTGATATATCTGCTTGTGAAATGCTATGTCTGCAGGGAAGGAATACCACTGCCCCGGAAAATTGGTAGGGTCGCTATAAATTGGTCAACTGAATGCTGACCGTTGCCTTATTTGCCACCATCATGGTGGGTTGTCCTTGTGCAGGTGCTGGAAAGGCGAGCGGGAAATAGCGGGCTGAAGCCCCTGCTGCTGCTGCTGCTGGCCCTCAAAGGCTGAGCAAAGAACTTTATTATTTTCATGTGTGGCCGGCCTGCGCGCCGATGTTTGTAATCCACATTTGTGAAGCTTAACTGTAAGGCCTTAAGACCAAACTTTTGTGTATTTGGTGTACATTTCTTTGGGGTTATATATAAATGTGGTTGTTTATATATAGTGGACAGTCGTGGCTATTGAGTTCAATATTAACTTTAAATCTTCCGCTACTATGCTCTGAGTTAGGATGCAAGTATGTTTTGGTATTAACCTGTAACCTCGCCGCCTATTTGTGGCATATAGTGTAGGGTCCCGGCCGGACCTTTTATTATATGTTATTTAACGGATAGGGTCGTTACAATTTGGTATCAGCTTGTCTCGGTCTTTCTCTTTCGAATTCGTGGTTGAATACTTTTGTGAGGTGACGAGCATGTGTAAGTGCGACCCGCTTTAACATTAATGAACTCAAGAATGTCCACTAAGGAATGCAAATACACATGTTTGAGGAACCTGCGCGTTCCTATATTGTTGTTATTGCATGTGCAAGGTCGCAACAGTGTGTTTTGTTCACCTATAGGTGACTCGTAGTGGTGCTGAGCAGCCTGAGCCCCGGCGTTCTAATGAGAGTGCGGCACCAGCTGAGGTGCCTACACCTCCTTCTGCGGAAACAATACGTTTAGTTGCTAAGGGGCTATTTGCAACGATTCATGCACAGCCTACTGGGCAAGTGCAGCCGGCATTAGTGCCAGAACGGGTTGGTGTAAGGCCAGAACCTGTTGAGGTTGTTGATCCTCGAGCAGCTGAACAGCAGTTGAAGCAATTTATGAGCTTCAATCCTCCTACGTTTATAGGTGTGGGATCTCCAACGCAGGCGGAGGATTGGTTGTCGCGCGTCAAGCGAATATTGACGGCGATAAGGACGGAGGAAGATCAGAAGGTCACCTTGGCCACTTTCTTGTTAGAAGGAGAGGCTCGGCTATGGTGGGATGAGATAGAGTTGCACCACTTAGCGGGCAGGCAATTAACAGAAGTCTTGATCGAGGAGTTTTCGTGTCTATTCTTGGCAAAGCACCTGCCAGCAGCACAACGCATCGCCATGAAAAATGAGTTCCAGCATCTAACACAAGGAGAAAGTAGTGTCGATACCTACTTGCATGAGTTTACACGGTTGGGACGTTATGCGGGGTCTATCTTCGCTGATGAACAACGTAAAACCAATAGGTTCTACGAAGGGTTGTGGAATGAGTTGAGATTCCTGCTCTCAAGTTCGGTGAACCAGGGGTTTCAAGCGTTGGTGGATACGGCTTGTGCGTTGGAGAAGGATATGAAGCGGGTGCAAGAAAAAAGGGACTTGGCTGTGACAAAGTCCGAGTTCAAAGCGCCCCGTTCTGGAAAATCGAACTACCAAAGGAAATGGGGCAAGAGATCCAAGTCTTCTGGACAGGCTCCTTTTACAGTTGCGTCGGGGGCAACTTCGAGGAAAGAGTCTCGTACCTGCTATACATGTGGTAGAGTAGGACATCTAGCCCGTGACTGTCGGGTTGGTCCGCCAAAGGTGGAAAAGAAGACAAGAGCGTCATATGCTGATAAGGGAAAGGCAGTGGCGGAGTCCTCTGCATCCCAGGCGCAGCCCCAAGTATATAATCTTGGCCAGCAGGAGACCATAAAGCAAAGTGACGTCGTCATTGGTACGATCTAAGGTATTGATTGCTTTCATACCTTGTGTGTAGCTTGTGTATAATGTGTTTGTCACAGGCTTTGTCCTTATTCGGGACAATCCGGCGAGAGCATTATTTGATACGGGTGCTTCGCATTCATTTCTGTCTGAGGACTTCGTAGCACGAATCGGAGTACCTAGTCATGTGACGACAGATAGTGTAAAGGTGTTGTTACCAAACGGATGTGTGATGCGTGCGGATAGGACTTGTTATGTGGAAGTACAAATAGAAAGTCGGGATTTCTGCTTGAACGCATATATGCTACCGATATCTGAATTTGATGTGATCTTGGTATGGACTGGCTCTCGGAGCAGCGTACCTTTATTGATTGCAATTCAAAGGAGATCACACTGGGCCAGAATACCGAGCTTGAGACTAAGTTCGCTGGTATGCGAGGAGCGAGCGGGATCTTGATGTCTGCTCTCCAAGTCTTCAATGTTGTTCGGAAGGGCGCGGAGTTATTCTTCACGCTTATTCAGGCTGTTGAGTCAAAGACCAGTGTGAGTGACGTTCTGATTGTATCGGAGTTTGCTGATGTGTTTCCTAAAAATCTTCCTAGGTTATCACCCCAGCGGGAGATCGACTTCATTATTGAGTTGGTGCCAAGTGCGAAACCTGTGGCCCGCTCGCCATATCGGGTAGCGCAAAAGGAAATGGCAGAACCGAAAGTTCAATTGCAAGAGTTGTTGGAACAGGGATACATACGCCCAAGTATGTCATCTTGGAGCGCACATGTTCTTTTTGTGAAAAAGAAGGACGGTAATTTGCGGGTGTGTATCGATTATCGCGAATTGAATAAGCTGGCAGAGAAAAACAAGTATCTGATTCCACAGGTAGATGACTTGTTCGATCAGCTAGTGGGATCAACCGTCTATTGTAAACTGGACTTAAAATCTGGTTATTACCAGTTGAGGATTCGAGAAGGTGACATTCCCAAGACAGCATTTGGAATACGCTACGGTCATTATGAGTTCACTGTAATGTCGTTTGGGCTATGTAATGCGCCATCGGTTGTAACGCCCCGCCTTTTCAGCGATTATTTTTATTCTCGTTTGGCGTTACGATGACGCGTTTCCGTGGCTTGTGCCATGTGTGGAGTATGGTTTAGCTCCTTAGAACTGAGTGCCCTGTTTGGTAGCCTGTTGGCAAGATCTCCCTAGCAAACCGAGTCGTTTTGGTGACCCGGTGTGGCCTCTCGGGGGGATGTTTGTGTTTGGCTTTGTTTGGGCATAACTCGAGTTCTGTTCGTCGAAAGTTAATTTCGACTTCGCCGTTGTGTTCGTAGCGTGGGTATTTAGCTACGGTGCGAATTTCGTCGAATTCCGAGGAGAATCGGTTTTCGCGTCAATTTGGTGCTTTATGTAATTTTGTAATTAATAATATAATTATATAATTATATATATATATATATTTAGAATGAATAGAGTCACCATCTTCTTCACGTAAGAAAAACCGCCGGCCCCTTGTACGAGAGAAATAACCGCCGAGCCTTCCCTTCGGACGCCGATTCCCGGAGCGTTTGTGGACGGAATTCGATTCCGAGAGTGGATTCGGATTGCTCTCGTCGAGACCTTCATTCCTGCGGTAAGAAATTCGATTTTCGTGGAGTTTTGGAAGGATTGGAATTTTCAGTTTTGGAAGTTTTCCGCCATTAATGGCCGAGTCTTTGTTCTAGGTGTTGCGGCCGTCTTGATCCGTGCGAAGAGGAGGAAAGCAGTCCAAAGCTTCGCTGAGATTTGAGGCAAGTGGTATTCTTGCCCTTGCCAAGTGTTTTCTTTGATTTTATTTGCTGAAATTGAAATCCCGGTTAGCCCAGGTTAGAGGCCTTGTTGTTCTCATTTTCTTGCTAACTGTAGGGCTTAGTTCTTCCTACTGAAACCCCCCCTATGTTGTGATGTTTGGAATCCAAATTGTCGGCGCGAAGCCGTTGTTTTCCTTTAATTTTGATTGATGCTCTGGTTCGGGCGTAGCCGAGAGGGAGAGTTAGGAGGGGGGTGTGGTTGCCAATTTCCTTCGTTATGGTATTATTCGAATGGTTAGGCATAGTTTATATGGTAGTAGCGTGCGACGTTGATAGTTGTCTACTGCTACTGCAGTGGCGTGAGTCGTGTGCGCGTTCCGGTGTCGTTCGGAAAATTCCAAACGGTACAGGTTTGCCGCGCACGGTCATTAACCTTTAGGGCGCACGACCACTGGTCGTGTGCCTCTGTTCGTGCGCGTATAAATTTCAGTTTCCAAAGTTCTGTCTCGGGCAATCGCACGAGCGCTGGCAACAGTGCGCACGACCACTGATCGTGCGACACTGATCGTGCGCAGTTGCTAGGTTTTCTGTCAGGTTTCCAGGTTCGTTTCGCACGATCATCAGCCGATGAGTGCGCACGACCACTGATCGTGCGTCACTGATCGTGCGCTTTGTATATTTTCTTTTGATAGGCGAATTTAGGTGATTTCGAGTGCGGGAGTTTAGTTACTCAAGTGGCAGGCAATTACTTGAGTTCTGGATCTTCTGCCTTGGTCGTTCGACTGTCGTCGAGCTCCGTTTTCTTTAGTGGGTTTGTGGGTAGTAATTTAATTTTGGCGGCGAGTGAGGCTAGCTCACTCAAGGCCAAAGTTTAGGTAGGCACTGAGTGCGTTTCACTCAACGCCTAGTCGTGTTGGTTTATTTCAACACTCTTCCTTTACCTTGTATTTCGTTTCCGAGTGGATTTTCCAGTGGTATTTCTGGGTTTTTCTTGTCGGCCGTTTTCTGTATTTTCCTAAAGGCCGAATCGTGGGTCGTGGATAGTAGTGGTGGTTGTAGCTCTTTATGGGGGTGGAGTTGTGTGATATAGCCAAGGCCACCCATGGATTTCTTGCTCCAGGTACGGGCTGGGCATGTCGGGTGGAAGGTCCCTTGTGTTTTCACGTGTTGACCCTCGAGCTTTTGACTTGGACATGGTGGATTGGGGGACTGCGTTTGCCTTCGATCCGGTTCCTCGTTGTTGTTTTGCTACTATCACTTCCCGCAGTTTAGGGTGTTAGAAGTTTCTTCTTTGGTAGTTTGCAGCATTTTGACTCTTGGTAGTCTAGTAGGCCCTGCAGGATGTTGTTCCTGGGCTGGGTCGTTGCTGTTTCTTTGCACGTTGTGCATTTCTTGTTGTCCTGTTTTGGACAGTTGTGACTCTTTCTACTGCATGTTTTCTGTTATTTTTGTCCTTTTGGTTGACTCTTTCATGCAGTTTTACCTTGATTTTTGCTTGCTGAGGTATTCTGTTTTCTTTTGGAATACCCCAGGTTCTGAGCTGTAGCCGGTCTGGTGGCTAGTTGGAGGTGTTGTTGTTGGTGGACTCCCGGACTTTGGAGTTTTGTTTACCTTGTTTGTGAGGTTGTTTTCAGTACTTTCTTACAGACATATATGTGTGCTGGTGGGTTCGTGTCAGGTTGTTGGCGCCCACTAGTAGTTTTTACCTTGTACTAGATATATACTATTGCTGCTACCATTTATTTTTCTGGAGATAGTCTACTTGCTTTGAGAAGGTTTTATGCTAGGTTGCTAGTTATTTTTAAACTATAAATACTATTATAAATGAAGCTCATGATCAACATGTTTTTATAAACTTAATCACTATATTCCAAATCACGTACGAAAACCGTTTTCTTATATATATTATATAAACTAAGTGTAGTGTCTTGCATAGCATGAGTGGTTCTCTTGGGACCCTTATGCGCTCTTTAGGGTGTAAAACCTAATTAAAGTATTTTCCGCAGCGTTTAAATATAGTTTTCTTTTGTGGACTAGATGATCCACTGAGCCGAGGGATACGGACTCTAAACATAACTGATTTTCTATTCATTAAGCACATGATTTTCTTGCATAAAGATTGTAGTTGGATTTGCCTGAGCATCAGCAGTTATCCCCTGCTTGACGTGGCATCATGACGCGTGTTTTCTCTTACTCTGATAATTCTTAATTCGGAGAAAATGCGGGTTGTGACAGTTGGTATCAGAGCCAGGTTGCTTGACAAGTTAGTTGGGCAACCTTCCTTGGATGCTGTTGGTAGTTCAGCATCATGTCATTCACACACCGATATGTCATCAGCACGTCTTGGCAAAGGCACGAACACTACACTCATAGCATAACATGAAGTATACGGGGCATATTATGTAGTATGGGATGCATAATATGTATTCGTATATGGATCCACCATAGGGGCTACATGTGAGGGTTATGTAGTATGGGATGCATAACCTCACCACATGACTGCGACTAGCACGTTTCTTTTTCGTTGCATGGAAATGTTATGTAGTATGGGATGCATAACATTTTCATGTGTACGCCGCTCATATCATGCATTAGGGCCTTCTTTTTAGAATGCATAGCACAATCATGCATATCATATCATTGCATAAGCACAACGCGCCGAGCTAAAGATTTGCAGGATGACATATGTACACACATAAGTTTTCAAACTAACATAAGTTCATGCATCCGATCTAGGCACAAGAGTTAGTGAGGTGGTGGTTAACCATCCTAGGTTAGGGCATATCATCTAATTATTGTGAAGAAGATAAACTCTCAGAGCAAGTTTAGCAGCTTTAAGTCTATATCTACATATGTATTGTCTGTACTGGTAGTCGGTTCTAGTCGTGGGATTTGGTTCTGATTTGCGTTATATTGATTTTTTTTAGGATGGCTAGGCGTCCTGCGACCCGATCGACTCCCCTGTCTGAGGGTGAATCTTCTGGAGCTCAGAACGATGCGGTGATTGAGGGTCTGCGTCAGAGTAGCGAAGCTATGGGGAGGCAGTTGGAGGAAGTGCAAGCCCAGATTCAGTCTTTGGTGGCAGTTGTGGCAGGGCAGGCTCAGGGTGCGCAAGTTCCTGCAGGGGGGTTAGCTGTTCCTCCTCCTCCTGCACCCTTGAGGCCTCCAGTGGTGGTGCCAGCAGAGATGGCCTTCATCTCGCAGTTTCAGAGGCTGAGCCCTCCCACTTATGATGGGAAGGCAGATTTCATGGTGATAGACGACTGGCTGATCTCCATGGAGGAGATGTTCTCGTACTCTGGGATTTCAGATGATCAGAGGGTGATGATAGCCGCCTATCAGCTTAAAGGATTGGCTAAGAGTTGGTGGCTGAGAGAGAAGGAGAGCTTAGTGGCTGGATGCTCTTGGGAAGTGTTCAGGGAGATGCTGTTGAGGAAGTTCTTACCCTCGGTCGAGCGTGACCGCCTCATGAATGATTTCCTCTATCTGAAGTAAAGGCAGCTCACGGTGGGTGAGTATGAGATAGAGTTTAGTAAGTTGAGCCGTTTTGCCCCTGGATTGGTCAGCGTGGAGACTGATCGAGTTAAGCGATTCCTCGGTGGTTTGAGGAGTGAGGTGCAGCAGTTGGCCAGTGCTTATGGGTCAGTGACTTATGCTGGAGTTGTAGAGGCTGCTCTTAAGGTTGAGGCCATTGAGACGGCGAAGAGCAGAGGCCAGCAGTTGAGGAAGGATAAGAGGAAGTTGGTAGAGGAGAAGAAACCCCTGGTACCCGATGCTGTTCCGGGAAAGAGGAGCAGGGTGGTGTGCAGTTTTTGTGGCCGGTCAGGCCATCCTGTTGAGAGGTGTTTTAAGAAGGCGGCAGCTCAGAAGAAGGAGCAGGTTCATGCTATTCAGGGTGCTCCTGGGAGAGATGTCTCCTGTTCAGTTTGCAAGCGATCCGGGCATGATGCAGCCCAGTGTTGGTCCAGGGTTAGAGTCTGCTATCAGTGTGGGCAGAAGGGTCATGTTAAGTCGAGGTGTCCTCAGGTCCAGTCAGCTCTTCCTGCAGTTCCATTGCAGGCATTACCTCCACCTCAGCATGTGGACAAGGGAAAAGGGAAGCTGAACGTGATTTCTTCCGAGGAGGCTCAGACTTCGACCCAGGTGATCTCAGGTTAGTAGTTGGTTGTTTTTCTTTCTAGCCTGGTAGTTTAGTTGCTAGATTGTTTGCGGTACTGTTGTGCTAGTTCCTTAGCTTTGTGCGTTCCTATAGGGAAATTTAAGGTGAAGAACCGTTGGGCGCGTGTCCTGTTTGACTCCGGCGCTACCCACTCGTTCGTGGCTAGAGCCTTTGTGGAGCGTCATCGGTTGTCTCTAGATCGTGTTCGGGATTCCTTCCGTGTCAAGTTTCCCTCTGGTGAATCTGTGTTGTCAGATTTGGGTATTTTGGATTGCCCGGTTTTGTTGGGGGATTTCCTTGCGAAGGCGGATCTGAAGATGATTGATCTAGAGGACTTCGATGTCATTTTGGGCATGGACTGGCTCTCTCGGTATGATGCGGTCATTCAGTGCAAGGGAAAGCGCTTGGACTTCATCAGGGACGACGGTCAGCCCGGTAGCGTGTATGCTGATCCATGTCAGGATTCTCCTGTTCTCTCTGCGGTATGTGTTCAGAGATTGTTTCTTTCTGATTGCTGTGTTTGTTTAGTCTCGGTGGTTGGAACCGTTGTTAGCGCGCCACGCTTGGAGGAGATTCCTATTGTTCGTGGTTTCGCTGATGTTTTTCCTGATGATCTTCCTGGTATCCCTCCTGAGCGGGATGTGGAGTTTGTTATTGATTTGGAGCCGGGTATGCGTCCTATTGCTAAGGCGCCGTACCGGATGGCCCCTCGTGAGCTAGAGGAGTTGCAAATTCAGTTAGATGAGTTGTTGGCTAAAGGTTTTATCAGGCAGAGTTCGTCGCCTTGGGGTGCTCCTGTTTTGTTCGTAAAGAAGAAAGATGGGTCGATGCGGCTTTGCATCGACTATAGAGAGTTGAACAAGGTCACTATCAAGAACAGGTACCCTCTGCCGAGGATCGATGATTTATTTGACCAGTTGCGTGGTAGCACGGTGTTCTCCAAGATCGATCTTCGTTCGGGCTATCATCAGCTCAGGGTCCATGAGGCAGATATTCCACGGACTGCGTTTAGGTCGAGGCATGGGCACTTTGAGTTTTTGGTGATGTCGTTTGGTTTGACCAATGCACCATCAGCCTTCATGGATATGATGAACAGGGTGTTCAAGGATTTCCTAGACAAGTTCGTTGTGGTCTTCATTGATGACGTGTTGGTTTATTCTCGCAGTGCTGAGGAGCACGAGCAGCATTTGCATTTGGTCCTATCAGAGTTGAGGAACCACAAGTTATTCGCCAAGTTGAGCAAGTGCGAATTTTGGTTGCCTCAGGTTTCTTTTCTAGGCCACGTGGTGAACAAGGATGGGATCTCGGTTGACCCAGAAAAGATTGCAGCAGTGACGGATTGGAGTAGGCCGAATACTCCTAAGGAGATCAGAAGTTTCTTAGGGTTGGCTGGCTATTACAGGAGATTCGTGGAGGGTTTCTCTTCTCTAGCCGCACCATTGACTAAGCTGACTCAGAAGAATGTGGCTTTTGTTTGGAGCGAGAAGTGCGAAGAAGCTTTTCAGGAGTTAAAGAGGACATTGTGTACTGCTCCCGTTCTGACCCTACCTACTGAGGGCGTGGATTATGATGTATATGTGGATGCTTCGCATATAGGTCTGGGATGCGTATTAATGCAGGATGGAAAGGTAATTGCTTATGGGTCAAGGCAGCTGAAGACTCATGAGCGGAATTATCCTACGCATGACCTTGAGTTTGCAGCGGTTATCTATGCGTTGAAGTTGTGGAGGCACTTACTTTATGGGGCTCAGTGCAAGATTTTTACTGACCATAAGAGCCTGAAGTACGTGTTCACGCAGAAGGAGTTGAATCTGCGTCAGCGGCGGTGGCTTGAGTATGTGGCGGATTATGATGTGGAAATCCAGTATCATCCGGGCAAGGCCAATGTGGTGGCCGACGCCCTGAGCCGAAAGACGGGAAAGATCTTTAACCTCTCCGCCGATCGATTAGTTGAGGAGTTCCTTCTTATGGATATTTCAGTGGGATGCTGTAGTTTACAGAGTAGCTTATCAGTGGAAGAGCCGTCCTGGATTTCTTTGGCTAGATTGCATCAGAAGGACGATCCGGATCTATTGCACCTTTTTACCAGGACAGAGAAGGGAGAGTTGCCAGATTTTTCTATTGATGATGCGGGTACTTTGAAGTACCGTGGCAGGTTTTGCGTTCCCGCTGTTGGGGACATTAAGAGTATGATTTGCAGTGAGGCTCATGGTTCCAGCGTTGCCTACCATCCAGGATCTACGAAGATGTACCGTGACTTAAGGCAAATTGCTTGGTGGTATGGTATGAAAGGAGATATAGCCCGATATGTTGCTGAGTGTCACACTTGCAAGCATGTGAAGGCCGATCATGGAAGGCCTGGTGGTAAGTTGACTCCGCTAGAGATCCCGACTTGGAAGTGGGAGAGTATATCTATGGACTTCATTACGGGTTTGCCAAAATCCCCGAGAGGATTTGATTCTGTTTGGGTTATAGTGGATAGATTGACGAAGTGTGCTCACTTCGTGCCTTATAAGATTGATTACCCGATGAAGAAGATAGCGGAGTTGTACTTGAATGAAGTCATCCGACTCCACGGTGTGCCAGTTAGCATCATTTCTGATCGAGACTCCCGGTTTACTTCTCGTTTTTGGCAGAGTCTGCAGGAGGGTTTGGGTACGGATCTGAGGTATTCTACTGCGTACCACCCTCAGACCAATGGGCAGACGGAGCGGGTCAATCAGATTGTTGAGGATATGATCCGGTGCTATATTTTAGACCACGGTGGAGCGTGGGATGAGCGTCTGCGACTCATGGAATTTGCTTACAATAACAGTTATCAGGAAAGCTTGCAGATGGCTCCGTTCGAAGCCTTGTATGGGAGGCGCTGTAGGACTCCGTTGTTTTGGGCTGAGGCTGGTGAGAAGCCTTTGTTGGGTCCTGATGCTCTAGAAGAGATGGAAGTCGCCGTGAAGCTTATTCGGGAGAAGCTTCGTTTAGCCCAGGAGAGGTATGAAAAGAACGCCAATCGGCGTAGGTCTGCTTTGGAGTTTTTAGTAGGGGATCATGTATACCTCAAGGTTTCTCCAATGGTTGGTGTGAAGAGATTTGGTAAAAATCGGAAATTGGACCCAAGGTATGTGGGCCCGTTTGAGGTCTTGGAGCGGATTGGTGTGTCTACATATAGATTGGATTTGCCAGCGAACTTCCCTGGTGTTCATAATGTTTTTCATGTTAGCCAATTGCGGAAGTGTGTGCGCAGCAGTGGGCAACTCTTGGATGTTGTGCCCCAGTTAGAGCCCAACCTCTCTTTCGTTGAGGTGCCAGTTCGTATTTTGGATTCTCAGGAGTGTGTGCTGCGAAAGAAGTCCATACCGATGGTGAAAATTCTATGGAAAAATCAGGATTTGGAGAGCGCGACTTGGGAGCTAGAGTCAGCCATGAGGAGGGCGTACCCTCACCTGTTTCTCTAATTTGATCGGTATGTTTCCCTTTGTAACTTCCGTTTGTTACTTTTTCCTACTTTTGTAGGAGGGTTGTGCGTAAAGTTTCGGGACGAAACTTTCTTTTAGGGGGAGTGACTGTAACGCCCCGCCTTTTCAGCGATTATTTTTATTCTCGTTTGGCGTTATGATGACGCGTTTCTGTGGCTTGTGCCATGTGTGGAGTATGGTTTAGCTCCTTAGAACTGAGTGCCCTGTTTGGTAGCCTGTTGGCAAGATCTCCCTAGCAAACCGAGTCGTTTTGGTGACCCGGTGTGGCCTCTCGGGGGGATGTTTGTGTTTGGCTTTGTTTGGGCATAACTCGAGTTCTGTTCGTCGAAAGTTAATTTCGACTTCGCCGTTGTGTTCGTAGCGTGGGTATTTAGCTACGGTGCGAATTTCGTCGAATTCCGAGGAGAATCGGTTTTCGCGTCAATTTGGTGCTTTATGTAATTTTGTAATAAATAATATAATTATATAATTATATATATATATATATTTAGAATGAATAGAGTCACCATCTTCTTCACGTAAGAAAAACCGCCGGCCCCTTGTACGAGAGAAATAACCGCCGAGCCTTCCCTTCGGACGCCGATTCCCGGAGCGTTTGTGGACGGAATTCGATTCCGAGAGTGGATTCGGATTGCTCTCGTCGAGACCTTCATTCCTGCGGTAAGAAATTCGATTTTCGTGGAGTTTTGGAAGGATTGGAATTTTCAGTTTTGGAAGTTTTCCGCCATTAATGGCCGAGTCTTTGTTCTAGGTGTTGCGGCCGTCTTGATCCGTGCGAAGAGGAGGAAAGCAGTCCAAAGCTTCGCTGAGATTTGAGGCAAGTGGTATTCTTGCCCTTGCCAAGTGTTTTCTTTGATTTTATTTGCTGAAATTGAAATCCCGGTTAGCCCAGGTTAGAGGCCTTGTTGTTCTCGTTTTCTTGCTAACTGTAGGGCTTAGTTCTTCCTACTGAAACCCCCCCTATGTTGTGATGTTTGGAATCCAAATTATCGGCGCGAAGGCGTTGTTTTCCTTTAATTTTGATTGATGCTCTGGTTCAGGCGTAGCCGAGAGGGAGAGTTAGGAGGGGGGTGTGGTTGCCAATTTCCTTCGTTATGGTATTATTCGAATGGTTAGGCATAGTTTATATGGTAGTAGCGTGCGACGTTGATAGTTGTCTACTGCTACTGCAGTGGCGTGAGTCGTGTGCGCGTTCCGGTGTCGTTCGGAAAATTCCAAACGGTACAGGTTTGCCGCGCACGGTCATTAACCTTTAGGGCGCACGACCACTGGTCGTGTGCCTCTGTTCGTGCGCGTATAAATTTCAGTTTCCAAAGTTCTGTCTCGGGCAATCGCACGAGCGCTGGCAACAGTGCGCACGACCACTGATCGTGCGACACTGATCGTGCGCAGTTGCTAGGTTTTCTGTCAGGTTTCCAGGTTCGTTTCGCACGATCATCAGCCGATGAGTGCGCACGACCACTGATCGTGCGTCACTGATCGTGCGCTTTGTATATTTTCTTTTGATAGGCGAATTTAGGTGATTTCGAGTGCGGGAGTTTAGTTACTCAAGTGGCAGGCAATTACTTGAGTTCTGGATCTTCTGCCTTGGTCGTTCGACTGTCGTCGAGCTCCGTTTTCTTTAGTGGGTTTGTGGGTAGTAATTTAATTTTGGCGGCGAGTGAGGCTAGCTCACTCAAGGCCAAAGTTTAGGTAGGCACTGAGTGCGTTTCACTCAACGCCTAGTCGTGTTGGTTTATTTCAACACTCTTCCTTTACCTTGTATTTCGTTTCCGAGTGGATTTTCCAGTGGTATTTCTGGGTTTTTCTTGTCGGCCGTTTTCTGTATTTTCCTAAAGGCCGAATCGTGGGTCGTGGATAGTAGTGGTGGTTGTAGCTCTTTATGGGGGTGGAGTTGTGTGATATAGCCAAGGCCACCCATGGATTTCTTGCTCCAGGTACGGGCTGGGCATGTCGGGTGGAAGGTCCCTTGTGTTTTCACGTGTTGACCCTCGAGCTTTTGACTTGGACATGGTGGATTGGGGGACTGCGTTTGCCTTCGATCCGGTTCCTCGTTGTTGTTTTGCTACTATCACTTCCCGCAGTTTAGGGTGTTAGAAGTTTCTTCTTTGGTAGTTTGCAGCATTCTGACTCTTGGTAGTCTAGTAGGCCCTGCAGGATGTTGTTCCTGGGCTGGGTCGTTGCTGTTTCTTTGCACGTTGTGCATTTCTTGTTGTCCTGTTTTGGACAGTTGTGACTCTTTCTACTGCATGTTTTCTGTTATTTTTGTCCTTTTGGTTGACTCTTTCATGCAGTTTTACCTTGATTTTTGCTTGCTGAGGTATTCTGTTTTCTTTTGGAATACCCCCGGTTCTGAGCTGTAGCCGGTCTGGTGGCTAGTTGGAGGTGTTGTTGTTGGTGGACTCCCGGACTTTGGAGTTTTGTTTACCTTGTTTGTGAGGTTGTTTTCAGTACTTTCTTACAGACATATATGTGTGCTGGTGGGTTCGTGTCAGGTTGTTGGCGCCCACTAGTAGTTTTTACCTTGTACTAGATATATACTATTGCTGCTACCATTTATTTTTCTGGAGATAGTCTACTTGCTTTGAGAAGGTTTTATGCTAGGTTGCTAGTTATTTTTAAACTATAAATACTATTATAAATGAAGCTCATGATCAACATGTTTTTATAAACTTAATCACTATATTCCAAATCACGTACGAAAACCGTTTTCTTATATATATTATATAAGCTAAGTGTAGTGTCTTGCATAGCATGAGTGGTTCTCTTGGGACCCTTATGCGCTCTTTAGGGTGTAAAACCTAATTAAAGTATTTTCCGCAGCGTTTAAATATAGTTTTCTTTTGTGGACTAGATGATCCACTGAGCCGAGGGATACGGACTCTAAACATAACTGATTTTCTATTCATTAAGCACATGATTTTCTTGCATAAAGATTGTAGTTGGATTTGCCTGAGCGTCAGCAGTTATCCCCTGCTTGACGTGGCATCATGACGCGTGTTTTCTCTTACTCTGATAATTCTTAATTCGGAGAAAATGCGGGTTGTGACATCGGTGTTCATGGATCTAATGCACCGAACGTTCCGAGAGTACTTGGACCTGTTTGTGATCGTCTTCATTGATGATATCTTGGTGTACTCTCAATCTGAAGCTGACCATACGAACCATTTACGGTTGGTGTTACATACCCTGCGGAGAAATAAGCTTTATGTCAGTTCTCAAAGTGTGAGTTTTGACTGTCGTCAGTGGCTTTTTTTGGCCATGTAGTTAGTGGAGAGGGCATTGCAGTGAATCCATCAAAGAAAATAGTCATATGGGAGTGGCCAGTGTTGTCATCGGTGGCCAGTGTTGTCATCGGTGGCTTTTGATCCAATAGGTACTTTAGGCTCTTATGTTGAGAAAACTTCTCACGGATCGTTTTGCCTCTTACCACATTAACGAGGAAGGATCAAAAGTTCGTTTGGACGCCGGAGTGCGCGCGAGCTTTTGAAGAGCTAAAGAGTTGTTTGACCACGGCACCTGTTTTGACATCATCATGTGGTACAGACGGCTATGAGATTTATAGTGATGCATCAGGGAATGTCTTAGGTTGCGTTCTTCTTCAGTTTAGAGAGCTGATAGCTTATGGCTCACGCCAGTTGAAAGTGCATGAGTGAAACTATCTCGTCCACGACTTGGAGTTGGCGGCGGTGATTTTTACACTTAAATTGTGACGTCACTATCTATATGGCGTAAAAGTGGATATATTTACGGACCATAAGAGCCTAAAGTACCTATTGGATCAAAAGAATCTCAATATGCGACAACAAAGGTGGATGGAGTTCCTTGGGGACTACACCTTTGATATTCACTACACTCCCGGGAAGGGAAATGTGGTCGCAGATGCCTTGTGTCGTAGGACTCCGTCAAGGGAAAATTGGTTGCAGATGCATGATGAGCGTCTAATCCAGGAGTTAGAAGCGTTAGAGATTTCTTGTGTTGACAAGAATTCCACAGCAAATGCATGCTTGAACTGGACGGAGGTACAGTATGACCTTGCGGACAGAATTCGGCGAGCAACAGAACTTGATGAAAGTCTGCAACGCTATGCAGTGGGTGGTTTAAATGACCAATTCTCCTGCGATGACGGCCTTTTGTGGAAAGAGGGTCGTTTGTGCGTCCCAAGTACGTGTAAGCTAAGAGAAGAATTGATGTATGAGACTCACTTTACGAAATACTCAATTCACCCAGAGAGCACAAAGATGTACAAAGACATGAAAAAGTTGTTCTGGTGGCCAGGGTTAAAAAAGATAGCACATTATGTGGCTAAATGTCAAACATGTGTCTTGGCGAAAGCAGAATGCCAGAATCCCGGAGGTTTCTTGAAGTCGCTACGTATTCTGAAATGGAAGTTTGATGATATTTCAATGGATTTCGTGCACGGTTTGTCGAGATCTCAACACGGTAATGATTCGATTTGGGTGATCGTAGACGGGTTGACTAAAGTGGCTCACTTCCTTCCGAACAAGAGGGACAATTCAGTGGAAGTCTTGGCGAAACTTTATGTTGAGAAAATCGAACGATTGCACGGTGTTCCCCGTAGCATCATAAGTGACCGTGACGGGCGATTCACATCGAATGATTGGAGGCAAATCCATCAGTTATTGAGGACAAAGTTAACGTTCGGTACGGCCTTTCATCCCCAAACTGATGGTCATACTGAGAGGACCAACAAAACGATGGAGGACATGCTCTGAATGTGCGCCTTGGATTTTGGTAAGAGGTGGGAAGATCATCTTTGTATGGTAGAGTTTGTTTACAATAATAGCTACCAAGCTAGCATAAGTATGACACCGTTTGAAGCTTTGTATGGTCGGAAATGTCGTACACCATTAGCTTGGGCGGAAGCAGACGAATCTAAATTGTATAAGCGTAAAGAAGACGAAGAAGCTAATTCGATGATACGCTCTATTCGGGAGAGGCTACTGATAGCCCAAGATAGACAAGCAAAGTATTACAACGCCAAACACCAAAACGTTGAGTTTGCGGTTGGCGATTGGGTATATTTGAAAATAAAGCCCTTCAAAGGCGTGCCCAGGATTCGGCGCTTGAAAAAGTTAAGTCTGAGATATCTTGGTCTGTTTGAAGTGGTGGAGCGAATTGGAGAAGCTGCCTATCGACTAGTTCTTTCGGCAGAATTGAGTGGATTGCATGATGTGTTCCACATATCAGTGCTTCGAAAAGCTGTAAAAGATTCAGCTCAAGTGATTGTGAATGATCGCGTACCGGTCAAATCTGGGCTAACGACGAAGGTTAGGCTCATTCGTATCGAGGATAAAGCCGATAAGCAGTTGCGGAATAGGACAATCGGGATGGTCAAGGTCCGATGGGACAACTGCGGTCGTAAGGAGCTAACATGGGAGCGGGAGCAGACCATGCGTGCTGAATTTCCCGAACTTTTTGTCTAAACTGGTATAACAGCTTTTGTTTTATATTGTACAGAACATAAAATATTGTAACAAATTTTGTGGAAGAAAAGTTTTGTTATAACATCTTGGTAGCTGTTTCCTAAGTACTGTATGCAAATTTCGGGATGAAATTTCTTGTAAGGCGGGGAGGATTGTAACACCCCAAATCGGTGCAGTTGTTTAGTCAACCTGAGATCGACGATCGTCAAGCGGAGCCTATGTTGTCAAAGGCGCAAGGCGCACCGAGGCGCAAAGGGGCCCTGGAGCCTAGGCTTAAAGAGCAAGGCGCAGGCGCGCGCCTGAGGCACGTGAGGCGCAATAAAGGGGGAAAAAGAAATTGAGCGAATTGGGCGCTAAATTCGCTGAAATTGAGCGAATTGGGCACCTAATTCGCTGAAATTGAGCGAATTGGGCACCTAATTCGCTGAAATTGAGCGAATTGGGCCCCTAATTCGTTGAAATTGGGCGAATTAGGCGCCCAATTCGCTCAATTCGCTGAAATTGAGCGAATTGGGCACCTAATTCGCTGAAATTGAGCGAATTGGGCACCTAATTCGCTGAAATTGAGCGAATTGAGCCCCTAATTCGCTGAAATTGAGCGAATTGGGCGCCCAATTCGCTGAAATTGAGCGAATTGGCGCCCAATTCACATGTGTTCTTCCTATTTTTGTTTTTTATATCAAATTTAGAATAGAAAACTGAACTAACTCACCCACCAATTTAGACCAACATCTAGAATACCTCCATATAAAATTATAATGTTATTTCAAAACGTGGCATCAGTAATACAACATGAACCAAACACCCTTATTATAGAAAAAGTAATAACATACCCAAATTTATATTGAGCAAAACGATATTAAAATGCTAGCATGAAAAATCACAACAAAAGGAAGGACAATGCAATAAGCACACCAAAGTTTAATAACATAAATAAAACTTGAATCAAATATGCAACATCAAATAGTCTAGACAGAAGATCGAAGTGAGAGTGGAATAGCGATATCAAGTGGCCCAGTCAAAAGATCGAGAGGCACCATTTGAAAATCAGACCTGAAAAATATCATTATTTGTGTAATCAGAAAACATCTATTAATGTATAATTTAAATAAAATAATTAAAGTACTCTGAAATTTAAATAATCTATTACTCACCTAGCTACTCATCCTCTGAAAAGACTATCTTCATCATCTTCTCCACTATCGTTATATTCTTCTTCTTCTTCGGTGTATTCAACCTCCTCTTCATCGATATCATCAGCATTTCTGAGGATTAATGGAGTATTAACCTCTCTAATGATTAATGGTGTAGTAGCCTCTCTAATGACTAATGGAGTGGGAGTTTTCATCTTCGAAATGCGCCTTTTTTCAAGTGTCTTCGTAGGAACCACATTTTTCTTTTCGATAATCGTGTGCGATAAATTTCTTCTTCAACTCCAGTGGCAGTAGCAACTGTGCCCCAAGTTAATAACTCATCATCAAACACTAAGTCCTCCCGCTCAGCCTACGCATCATTATCTTCTTCCTTTCTACCCATCAACCATTCATTGTTATCATCAATATCTGTCAACAAAATTAGATCTATGTGATCACGTGTATCATATCGACGTCTAGACGCTCAATTGTACTTCACAAATACTAAATCATTCAAGCATTGTTGAGCTAGTGTTGGGTACATTGGAAAATGTGTACCTGATTTGAAGAAGCTCAACCTAGCTCAATGATATACATCAAGGTGTATTTGATGTTGTTTTAAGTTGACATGTGCAGGTGAAGAATTGATAAAGTATGCAGAAAAATTCTAAGTCCAAGTGTCGACACAGAGGAAGCTGTGTCGACACATATAAGAAAATTGTCGACACAACACTGGAAAGCAGTGTCGACACATAGCAGTTAGTCTACAACTACACTGGGAAAAGTGTCGACACAGAAGAAGTAAGTCGACACATCACTGGGAATTTATGTCGACACAGAAGAAAAGAGTCGACACAACTCTGGGAATTTGTGTCGACACAGAAGAAAAGCGTCGACCTCAACATTGGGAGAATGTGTCGACACAGAAGAGTATAGTCGATCTCAAGATTGTCGACATCAGCTGAATGTGTCGACACAGAAGAAAATAGTCGACCTCAAGTTTTGTCGACACCAGCAGAATGTGTCGACACATTGTGATTAAGTCGACACATTAAAGCAGATTTAAGAAATGAATGTGTCGACACCTGAAGGCTAAGTCGACACTTACTAAGTTATGATTCTATAACAACTGTGTCGACACACAGGACTTGTGTCGACACACTGAAGAGTCAAGACCAAGTTATTTTCAGAAGAAGCTGTGTTGACTCAAAGGCAACTTAGTCGACATCACTGAAGACTGTGTCGACACCAAAGTCAATTGTGTCGACACAGATAGACAGATGGTCTCGACACTTTCTGACAGACTGTTTCAACAACTTGTGGTTCCAGACTAAGGCACAGGACTTGTTTGAAGACTTGACAGCTGTGAGTTGCCACCGGTTAACTGAAGCTGTCAGACTTGTCAGAAAACAGTTAGAAACCGGATCAGCCGGTTACCATGAAGAATGTCTATAAATAGACAGATTCAGAAGGAGAACAAAAACCACAACAGATAGTCCTTTTGAATAACTTTGAATCAAAAAGGAAGAGAAGGATCACAATCCAATTCATTTCAAGAAAGTGCTAGTCACTTAAGAAGATCTTCTCCGGGAGATCTAAGAAGACTATCTAAGGATAGATCTAAGAAGAATTCTAATCAGAATTCAGAAGAATCTTTCAAAGTGCTGGATAGAGAGAGATCAAGCCAGAATTAGAAGAAGAAGAAAGAAACCACCAGTGGATTCTCAAGAAGCTGTTTGGAATCAACTCAGCTAAGTTCATTTTCAAGAAGCTTTGAAGAAGGCTCAGATACAGTTGATTGCATCAGCTGATCAAGAATTGTCTTGGCCTTTTCTCTCTCAACTTTGGCAAGACAGTTTAATAATCTTTTCTATATTTCTGTAGGATCTGTTTACACAGATCTGAGTTGTAAGCCTATGTTATAAAGGCTGAGTGTAGGAGTGTTGAACTCTGAGTGGTAGGGCTGTTTGCCTGAGTATAGGAGAAGGATATTCTCTGAGTTGTAGGCCTTGGGGCAAGGCTGAGGTAGGGCAGTTGTGCCTGAGTTGTAGGAACCAGTTGGGTTCTGAGTTGTAGGATCTGTTGATCTGAGATAAGTGGAAGTTTGGCCGAATCTAGCATACTGCTAGATAGGTGAAGGGGGAAAGTGGATGTACCCAGACCTTGGGGAACCACTATAAAACATTGTGCAATCTGTGATGTTTTATTTTCTGTGATTGCTGTGCCAATTGTGTTAGCTATTGAATTGAATTCTGCCTAGAAGTTTTTATAAGAAAAGCAGAACATATTCACCCCCCCCCCCTCTAGGTGTTTAGGCTGCCTTGAAAGTTAAACTATCAAGTGGTATCAGAGGGAGGTTCCTCAAAAAGGACTTAACAGTCTGAGGTAGATCTGAAAGACAGATTCAATATTCAAGAAGATGGGTTCTGGAGAGAATCATAAGGAGCTAGGGTCTATGAAATTACCCATATGCAAGAAGGAAATCTTTGGGATCTGGAAAGAGAGAGTCAGATTGTTTATGGAAGCATCTGACCCAAGGATTTACATCACAGTACAGGAAGGGCCCTTCATTCCAATGAAGATATCTGTTCTTGATGCAAATATCCAAATACCAAAGACTTATTCAGAAATGACCAAGGATGAAATCATCTTGGCAACCATGGATAAAAGGGCACAGAACATCATTGTCAGTGCCATAGATGATTCAACATTTCAAAATCTGATTCACTGCAAGACCTCCAAGGAGATGTGGGACACATTGATTGTCTACATGGAGGGATCTGAAGAAGTAAGGCTGGACAGAAAGTCTATGCTAAATCAGGAGTATGAAAGCTTTAGACAAGGAAAATCTGATAGCATAACTGAGTGCTATAAGAAATTCTATAGAATTGTGAATGAGCTAATATCCTATGGAAGAGTCTTCAGTACCTATGAACTGAATGACAAATTCTTAAGATCCTTATCAAAGGATTGGGATACAAAGATCTGTGCCATAAGAGAAGTGGCTAAATTGGCAGAGATATCTCCTCCAACCCTGTTTGGAAAGTTGCTATCCTATGAAATGCAACTTATGGTAAGGAAGGAGGAGGAAAGAAACTCAAGAGGAGAGCATAGAGAAAAGACTGTGGCATTTAATGCTAAAGCCACCAGAAAGAATAGGAGGAAATCACCATCTCCTCCTAAGGAAGTTGAAGAAGATAGTTCTGAAAATTCAGATAAGGGTTCAGTTAGCTGTGATTCAGATGCAGACTTTGCTGCATTCACTAGGCAATTCCAAAGGTTCTTGAAAAAGAAGCAATGGAAGTCTAGGCCTTCCACATCATAGCAAGTTGATGACTATTATCAGAAGAGAAGGTCATCAAGGAAAGAGAAAAGCAGATCAAAGCCCAGCAAAGCCACTACTTCAAAGATTGTCTGCTATTGTTGCAATAGGCCTGGACATGTAGTGGCAGATTGTCCTGACAAAAGGAAGGAATCTTCAGAAAAGAAGAAGACTTATCAGAAAGGCAAGAAGGAGAAATCCTTTGTAGCAAAGAAAGATAAAAGTCTGTCAGACCAGTCAACTTCAGAATCAGGATCTGAAGCTGAAGCATATATTGGACTATATGCTGTATCTGAGGAAGAGGAGTTTATGCAGTTGCTAAACTCCATCAATGAACATCAATGCATGGGTTTGATGACAAGATCAGAAAAGGACATATGCCAGAATCAGTCTGGTCCTAATGAGGTAAACTGTCCTTCCTGTACATCTATTTGTAGTACAAGTGAAGAATCAGCTACATCTGCATCAAGTGATGAAGATGCATCTGGATCTGAAGGAGATGTCTATCAATTGATAGACAAGTATGGGGACTTGTTGCAGGCCCTTAAGAAAAGCAAGAACCTGGTTAAAACACAGGCTCAGGAAATTGCTGAGCTAAGGGTAGCAACAACTGAGTTAGAAAAAGTCCTTGATCAAAAATTAAATGAAATTGCCAAGCTGAAGAATATAACTATTATTCAGATGGGCACAATTAATTATACTAATGATCAAGTAAAGAGTCTGGAGGCCAGACTTAGAACTGAAAGGGATTTAGTGGCTAGTTACTCTAAGCCAAAATCTGTCTTACCCTTGATAGATGAATTTGTCACTCAGAAGGGTAAGGCTGGATTAGGATTTAAAGGTAACTCCAGGGCTGGCAGATTCAAGAGGAAAGGCAAAGCCCCTATTCAGCCACTAAACCTTTCAGTCCCCATAAAGTTTAGTAAGGAGAAAGTGCCTTCTAACATATATGATCATGAAGACATTCAAGGTCATATTAAGACAAATGTTCTGAAGAACAAGGGTGTTAAGGCAAGCAGGCCTACCTATGGTCATAAACCCAATGGTTTTAAGAAATCAGTAGGTGAAGTTGCAACAGCACCAGCAATGAACAGAAATTCTTCTGACAAGGATGTATCTAGATCTAGATACAATAAGTTTGAATGTTGGTGCTGTGGCAAGAGGGGCCATTTTGCATTGGACTGCTGGTATAACACAAGTGTTATAAAGAATAAGAGTCTACCTGTTAGAAAAGGTTATGATAACTTTATTAATGCTAACCTGAACCAAGGACCCAAGACTTACTTGGGTTCTAAGGGTAAGTAATTCTGTATTGCAGGTGAATCCAAGTAACCATGCCCCTATATGGTACTTGGATAGTGGTTGTTCCAGGCACATGACTGGAACAAAGGGGCTGCTGAAGGAGTATTCATCTGTCAAAGATGGACATAAAGTGATCTTTGGTGGATCTGAAAAAGGAGTCATCAAAGGGTTTGGTAACATTTCTTCTAACCTAATTACTATCACCCAAGTGGCATATGTAAAAGGTTTGAAACATAATCTAATAAGCATAAGCCAGCTGAGTGATCTAGGATATGACATTTCATTTGGTAAGGATGGATGTCATATCAAAAGGTCAAGTGATCAAGAGATCATTTTGACTGGGTATAGGAAGAGAAATGTATATTGCCTTAATTTTGAGTGTGAAAATAAGGCTTCCCCCATTTGTCTTGTAGCTGATGACAATGCTTCCCATTGTGTTAAGTGGCACAAGAGATTGGCTCATCTAAACTACAAGACAATTGGCCAACTCATTAGTAAAGAACTAGTGAGGAATGGGCCTCAAGTTAAGGGTATAAAGGAAGGGGTATGCTCAGCTTGTCAAAAGGGCAAGCAGACAAAATCCTCATTTCAAAGCCTTGAAAACAAGGATTCTGTGAGGTGCTTATACCTCTTGCATATGGATCTTTTTGGTCCTATGCCAGTTCATAGTCTAGGTAGGAAGGTCTACACTTTTGTGGTTGTAGATGACTATTCTAGATTTACATGGGTGTTCTTTCTAAGACAAAAATCTGAAACCCCAAGTGTACTACTTAATTTTGTAAAGCAAATTCAGAATGAATTGAATAGTACAGTGGTCAAAATAAGAAGTGATCATGGTACTGAGTTTCATTCTGAAAGCATAACAAATTTGTGTAAAGACTTTGGAATTTTCCAAGAGTTCTCCTCACCAAGAACACCTCAGCAAAATGGAATTGCTGAAAGAAAGAATAGAACATTAATTGAAGCTGGTAGAACTCTATTGAGTGACACCTCTCTCCCAGAATATTTTTGGGCTGAGGCAGTTAACACTGCTTGTCATGTCATCAATAGGGCTTCTATCACCAAAAGCCACAGAAAGACTCCCTATGAGATTGTGAAAGGCAGAAAACCAAATCTATCCTATTTTAGGATCTTTGGTTGCAAGTGCTATATACTTAACAATGGCAAGTCATATTTAACTAAGTTTGCTGCTAAATCCCAGGATGGGATATTTGTTGGGTACAGCACAAATAGTAAGGCCTATAGAGTCTTTAACTTAACTACTCAAGTTGTTGAAGAATCTGTGCATGTTGTATTTGATGAAACAAGATTAATCAATAGTGAGTTGTCTTGTAGATCAAATGACTCAACAGGTATAAGCAAGAAGATGGACAAGCTCTCCATTGCTGAAGCTTCAAAGGAAGATGAAGCATTGGAAAATGAAGGCTGCTGTCCAGGGGGAGTACAAGAGATAATGGAAGCTGATGAAAACCAGGAGGCTCAGCAGAATGAAGAAGCTGGAGATGCTTAACCTGAAGGGAATCTTCCTCCAGCTATAAGATATCTGAGAGATCATCCAACTAATCAGATAATTGGTGATCCAAGACAAGGAGTGCAAACTAGAAACAGAAATCAAAGCACAGTTTTGCATTCAAGTTTCTTGTCCCAGATGGAACCTAAGAAGTTTGAAGAAGCTATCCAAGACCAGCACTGGATTGATGCTATGCAAGAGGAGCTGAATCAATTCAGAAGATGCAAAGTCTGGGAGCTTGTTCCTAAACCAAGAGGCCACAATATAATTGGCACTAAGTGGATCTATAGGAACAAGCTAGATGAGAGTGGGATAATAGTGAAGAATAAAGCAAGGTTAGTTGCAAAAGGATACAGGCAGGAAGAAGGAATTGACTTTGATCAAACCTTTGCTCCAGTAGCAAGGCTGGAGGCAATCAGAATGTTCCTTGCCTATGCAGCCTACCAAGACTTCAAAGTATACCAGATGGATGTGAAGTCAGCATTTCTGAATGGTGATCTTAAAGAAGAAGTATATGTAGAGCAGCCATCAGGTTTTATAGATTCTCTTAAACCTGATTATGTGTATAAGCTTAGGAAAGCTTTGTATGGGTTAAAACAAGCTCCAAGGGCTTAGTATGAAACCCTGTCTACCTTCCTCATTGAGAATAAATTCTCAAGAGGAAAGATAGACAAAACTCTATTCCTTAGGGAATCCAAAGGAAAGATCATCTTAGTCCAGATCTATGTTGATGACATAATCTTTGGATCTACTGAAAACAACCTTTGTAAAAAGTTTGCCAAACTTATGCAAGGGAAGTTTGAGATGAGCAGTATGGGAGAACTTAAGTTCTTCTTGGGACTCCAAGTAAGACAGACTGATGATGGATTGTCCATATCCCAGTCTAAGTTCACCAAAGAATTAATTAAGAAGTATGGTATGGAGTCATCCTCCACCATGAGAACTCCTATGGGAACTAGTATGCCTATATGCAAAGATGAGACAGGTAAACCTGTTGATGAATCATTGTATAGAGGAATAGTTGGGTCTCTACTATATCTCACTGCTAGTAGACCTGACATTATGTATGCAACATGTGTCTGTGCTAGGTACCAAGTCTGCCCTAAAGAATCTCATTATACTGCAGTCAAAAGGATTCTGAGATATCTAAAGGGCACTCCTACTCTAGGTCTTTGGTACCCTAGGAATAGAGATTTTCTACTAACAGGCTATTCAGATGCAGATTTTGCAGGATGTAGAGAGGATAGAAAGAGTACTACAGGTACTTGTCAATTCCTGGGAGGAAGACTAATATCTTGGAGTAGTAAGAAGCAGACCAGTGTGGCAATTTCCACAGCTGAGTCAGAGTATGTTGCTGCTGGAAGCTGCTGTGCACAGCTATTGTGGATGCAGCATCAGCTTAAGGATTATGGTATACAGGTAAGTAGAACACCCCTTTTATGTGATTCAAAGAGTGCTATTTCTAATGCTAATAATCCAGTTTCTCATAGTAGAACTAAGCATATAGAAATCAAATACCATTTTCTTAGAGAACATGTAGAAAGAGGAGACATCTCATTGGAATTTGTAAAAATAGATTATCAAATAGCAGATGTATTTACTAAGCCTTTAGATGAAACCAAATTCAATAAATTCAAAATTGAATTAGGTATGTTAACCATTGATTAATGTATTAACAAAATCATTAACAATGCAATTGAAGTGGTATATAAATAAGTAAAGGTAATAACAACAACATAATCAAGTGTTAAAAAGGACACATTGAAGTTACAGAAATTGGCTAAGTAAGAATGTGTCGACACATTCAGTAGTAATGTGTCGACTCAGAGAAATTATGTCGACAAGTCAGAAATATTGTGTCGACACAGAGAATATGTGTCGACACTTGAGAGTTATATTGTCGACTTAACCAGAAATGTAATGTCGACTCAACCAAGAAAATGGTGTCGACACTTACAGAATATGTGTCGACACTTATCCTTAGAGTCGACACAGAATTTCTGTTTATCTAAGGTGTCGACATAACCACAAATTGGTGTCGACACATAGTAGGCTGAAGTAATGTCGAGACAATAGAAGTTTGTGTCGACACATTCCGTCTGTGTCGACACATTTTGACTGTTTTTGGCGCCTTTTGAACTTCTTTCAACTGAGGCTATAAATAGGTCAAAAACTCATTCTGTCGACACGCTTCCAAGGTTTTCGAGACTAAAACCCTGTGTCGACAGTCTATCTTTCTCTCTTCTCTCAAGCTTTCTCGACGAACCGATGGCGCCAAGGATTGAAGACAACATAAATGAAGGGTATGAGTTGGTGCGCCAGGCCTTTGCAGAGGCGCCGCCAGATGTTCAAGGAGTTATCACCCTCCTCTCTGAGTCAGGGTTAGAATTTCTCATCTCAGAACCTACTAAAATCTGGAAGAAGGAGGTGCACGAGTTCTTTATCTCTGCATCAGTCCACTCTACTGGCCTCAAGATTAAGTCCACTGTTCAAGGGACTAAGGTGAAGATTAATCAAAAAAGTTTAAGAAAGATCTTTCAATTGCATATAGTTGAGAATGAAGAGGAAGTTCCTATATCTAAGACAAGGGAAGCCCTTCAATGGTGTGGACTGGACTCAGGATTGAAGATTGGAGCTGCATTCAACAGGAAGGGTATGAATCAGCAAGGGAAGTTCTTATCAGAAGTAGTTGGGAAAGTAATCCTCTGCAAGACAGGTGGACATGATAGGATTTCTGCCTATATGTTCAGCCTGATGACCAGGATTGTTTTTACTATTCCTACTGATTGGTCAGGAGTGATCTTTGACAAGATCAAAGAAGGAATCAAGAAGCCTAACATGGCTAGGATCATGAGCCTGTACTTCACTGGAGTGATTCCTGAAGTGATGCAGCAACTGCAAGGGAGTAAGATTTATCATATGAGAAGAATGGATATGAGATTGTTCTCTAGGTGGGATAGGGTGCTGTCCAAGGATGTGCCTGAAGAGAGCAGGCCAGACACCCCTGTGAAATCCCCTACACAAAATCAAGAATCTGAACAATTACAAGAAGACCCACTGAGGACACAGGTTGAAGAACAACTTGCCTCATCTATAGTCCAGGAAGTGTCAACACCTGCACAGATGCAGGAGGAGCCAGTTTCCACTCCTGCTCCAAAGGTATCTACTCCTGCTCAGGTATAGGGGGAGCTAATATATTTTACTATAAAAGACATTGCTCATATTCTTATTACTGCACAGGTTCAGGGGGAGCTAATGTCCACTCCTACTCCAGATACTACAAGTACTGAAGTGCAAGTACAAGAGGAAGCACAGTTAAACTTGTCTCAAGATTTAACTGCTGCAGAAGTTACAGCTCAACTGGAATTTACTATGGAGGAGTTATTCCCTGATATTGATACTACTGCAGATAAAGTAGGAGGTGGACCAGATATTGAGAAGTCCATAGGTATGGACATTGATCAGGAAGCTGAAGTTGAGCCACAGGTTGAGGGTGAGCCAGTGGATGTTGAAGCTGAGCAACAGGCCCCTGGAACAGATACAATTCATCTTCCTCAAGAAAGAATTCATGTAGATACTTCATCTGAAATAGAAATTGAAGATGCCAGGGTGGCAAAGAAAAGAAAACTTGTTGTCTTCAAGAGAAGAAGCAAGAATTATAAGCAGGCTTTACAGACCACACCTCTACAAGTCTCTCTAGCCTTTGATTACAACAAATTTATGATAGATCTACAAGTAAAATTGGATGAACAAAGGTTGGCTATGGAAAAGTATGTTGATGAAAATAGCAAGTCACTTCAGTTTGACTTAGCTCAGGATATAAAGTCCATCCAGTTTCAGGTCAACATGCATAAAACTGAAATGACAGATTGCTTCCACAAGGGTGGCAATGCTGTGGTTTATCTAGCTAAACAACAGGAGGCTATTACTACAAAGGTGGATGACATTGCTTTGAAGCAAAGCTATATTTTGGAAAACCAGCTAAGAATGAATGATAATTTAACTGAATCTCATAATGAGATCATTGAGGAAGTAAAGAAGATTGGTCCAGGTCTGCCTGCAGATAGAGCCAAAGAAAGGGAGGAATTTGATAAGAATTTTCAAGCTGCCATTGCTTCTGTTAAGACTGCCATCTCAACCTCTCAAAAAGAAATATCAGAAAAGCTTAACAAGTTAAAACCATTTTTTAAAGACGGTGTGAATTATTTGGATGGCCAAATCCGATTTCAAAAGGAAGATCTAAGAGATCATGTATCTAGAGAAGCCATAAAGGGGGAGAGGATGCTAATTCATGCAGGCTCAGAGCACTCCAAATGGGTGACCAATAGTATCCGAGCCACTTTGGGATATCCCCCATTGTGTGATGATGCTATGGTGGCTGAATCAGGAATACAATCAAATCTACTTGAAGGCAATCAACCTGAGGTTGCCCAAGTCATTTACCCCCCTCCAGATTTTGACATGATTGATCAGAAAGTTCAAGGAATGTATAGTCCTCCAAAGAAGGTTACTAATATTGTCTTTGGAAAGGTTGATAAGCCTGAGGCTACTCTGAAAGAACAGCAAGATGCTCTATTAGCAAAGAAGAAATTTAGAGAGCAGGCTGTACTTAAGCCAGATTATGAGCAGTGGAGTCCTACTTCAAGGAACATAATACTCACTGCATGGAAAGCTGTACAAGATAAAGTTCATGAGAGAGGCAAGTGGTACAATGAAATAGAATGGCAGAAGTATGAGGCAAAACAAGAAGCAATAGTACAATTCAGAAGGAAAGCTAAGCTGGGAAGACTGCCATCAGATGCTAAGGAGCCAAGCAAATACTTCCCAAAGCCTTTTCATTATTTTGAAAGGCAAAGGATCAAGGAAGAAGCTCAGAAGAAAGCTGATCTTAAAGGAAAGAAGACAGCTGAAGAATCAGAAGCTCCTGTGACAGCTACAATTCAATCTGGCAAAGGGATTATAATTAGAGAGCCTGATCAATCCTGATTATGTTTTAAGTTCTTTTATAGTGTTTTGTAATGTTGTGATGTAATCATTAAATGTAAAACATTGTAATCAAACATTACCCAGTTATAAACAAAATGTTGTTTGGCATATTATAATGTGCATTCTGTGATGAATTGTTTTTATGTCTTGTTTATATTAAAGTATTCCTGTTATGTCATTAATCATCATTTAGTACTGTTTATAAATGGTGTATATCATTGGCTATAGGGGTTATGACTTCTCCAAATAGGGGGAGATTGTTGGGTACATTGGAAAATGTGTACCTGATTTGAAGAAGCTCAACCTAGCTCAATGATATACATCAAGGTGTATTTGATGTTGTTTTAAGTTGACATGTGCAGGTGAAGAATTGATAAAGTATGCAGAAAAATTCTAAGTCCAAGTGTCGACACAGAGGAAGCTGTGTCGACACATATAAGAAAATTGTCGACACAACACTGGGAAGCAGTGTCGACACATAGCAGTTAGTCTACAACTACACTGGGAAAAAGTGTCGACACAGAAGAAGTAAGTCGACACATCACTGGGAATTTATGTCGACACAGAAGAAAAGAGTCGACACAACTCTGGGAATTTGTGTCGACACAGAAGAAAAGCGTCGACCTCAACATTGGGAGAATGTGTCGACACAGAAGAGTATAGTCGATCTCAAGATTGTCGACATCAGCTGAATGTGTCGACACAGAAGAAAATAGTCGACCTCAAGTTTTGTCGACACCAGCAGAATGTGTCGACACATTGTGATTAAGTCGACACATTAAAGCAGATTTAAGAAATGAATGTGTCGACACCTGAAGGCTAAGTCGACACTTACTAAGTTATGATTCTACAACAACTGTGTCGACACACAGGACTTGTGTCGACACACTGAAGAGTCAAGACCAAGTTATTTTCAGAAGAAGCTGTGTTGACTCAAAGGCAACTTAGTCGACATCACTGAAGACTGTGTCGACACCAAAGTCAATTGTGTCGACACAGATAGACAGATGGTCTCGACACTTTCTGACAGACTGTTTCAACAACTTGTGGTTCCAGACTAAGGCACAGGACTTGTTTGAAGACTTGACAGCTGTGGGTTGCCACCGGTTAACTGAAGCTGTCAGACTTGTCAGAAAACGGTTAGAAACCGGATCAGCCGGTTACCATGAAGAATGTCTATAAATAGACAGATTCAGAAGGAGAACAAAAACCACAACAGATAGTCCTTTTGAATAACTTTGAATCAAAAAGGAAGAGAAGGATCACAATCCAATTCATTTCAAGAAAGTGCTAGTCACTTAAGAAGATCTTCTCCGGGAGATCTAAGAAGACTATCTAAGGATAGATCTAAGAAGAGTTCTAATCAGAATTCAGAAGAATCTTTCAAAGTGCTGGATAGAGAGAGATCAAGCCAGAATTAGAAGAAGAAGAAAGAAACCACCAGTAGATTCTCAAGAAGCTGTTTGGAATCAACTCAGCTAAGTTCATTTTCAAGAAGCTTTGAAGAAGGCTCAGATACAGTTGATTGCATCAGCTGTTCAAGAATTGTCTTGGCCTTTTCTCTCTCAACTTTGGCAAGACAGTTTAATAATCTTTTCTATATTTCTGTAGGATCTGTTTACACAGATCTGAGTTGTAAGCCTATGTTATAAAGGCTGAGTGTAGGAGTGTTGAACTCTGAGTGTAGGGCTGTTTGCCTGAGTGTAGGAGAAGGATATTCTCTGAGTTGTAGGCCTTGGGGCAAGGCTGAGGTAGGGCAGTTGTGCCTGAGTTGTAGGAACCAGTTGGGTTCTGAGTTGTAGGATCTGTTGATCTGAGATAAGTGGAAGTTTGGCCGAATCTAGCATACTGCTAGATAGGTGAAGGGGGAAAGTGGATGTACCCAGACCTTGGGGAACCACTATAAAACATTGTGCAATCTGTGATGTTTTATTTTCTGTGATTGCTGTGTCAATTGTGTTAGCTATTGAATTGAATTCTGCCTAGAAGTTTTTATAAGAAAAGCAGAACCTATTCACCCCCCCCCCCTCTAGGTGTTTAGGCTGCCTTGAAAGTTAAACTATCAGCTAGTCTGTTTCTTTTTTTGCTATGTATCTGCAATAAACAATAACCATATAAATAAGTTATCTTTAATATATAAAATATAAATTACTGATAATAAATTATAAAAGCTTACATGTTCAAAAAAACTCCAATTTCGCTCACAATCGGATGCACTGCATGTAAGACTAAGCACCTTCATCGCAAATCTTCTTAGATTTGGAGTTGAAGCACCATACGATTGCCACCACTCAGCTATTAAGATAGTAAATATTTAAAAATTGAAAAATCAAAACAAACTTGTTTGAATATTATGTAATTTACCTGAGACTTAATTTTTCTATACCGAATTGCAAACTCCATTCCAAATAGTCCTTCAGCATTTTTATATAGAGTTAATTGGTCAATAATTTTATATTGCTCTTCATGGTTTGGAATCAGTCTTTGCATTGTCTTATATAGGCCCTTCATAATTTCTCCATCTTCTGCAATAGTGGGATTAGAGTAGAAATATTCTGGATTTAAATAGTGACCCGCGGCATGAAGAGGTCGATGAAGTTGGCTTTCCCATCTTTTATCCACAATTTTTAGGACATCCATATATTTGCCCTCCTCATTAAAAGAACTAATGATCGTCTCTTTAGCTCTATCCATCGCTTCATAAATATAACCCATGGCAGGTCTTTTCTCACCGTCCACTAATCTTAATACGCGGACTAAAGGACCAAATATTTTTAAAATATCCACTATACTTCTCCAAAAAGAAATCATTAGTATAATGCTCTGTACTTGTTTACCTCCGCTTTCTTTTGCCCACTTGCTCGAAGACCATTCAGGTGAGGTAAACATCTTCCTTAGATTGTTTTTCTGCTTGTGAATGCGCTGAATTGTTAAGAAAGACGTTGCAAAGCTCGTCACAGCGGGCCTAACAAGCTCCACTTGCCCCGTAAAGCTCCTTAGCATGTTCACAACTCCAGGCCGAACATAAATATAGCCATTTACAGTCATTGCCCTCTTTAGTGTGCGGGTAATGTTGGGCATTTTTTCAAAATCCTCCAGTATTAGATCAATGCAATGCGCTGCACATGGCGTCCAATATAAATTTGGACGTTTTGCTTCCAATAATTTACCTGTTAGAGCGTTTGTTGGGTATGAAAGTATCATATAAGTACAACTAGCAATGGAGAGATCTGGCATCATTGCTGGTGCTAGATCGGGTGGGAAATCTGGCGCTTCGATGGGTGGCTCAACTGGTGTCCCAATGCGCTGTTGAACATGAGCTAGACCAAACCTCCTGCAATAAGCAATCACCAGACCTCTCATTGAAAAGTACAACTCATTGTGATAACAACCGACCATGAGTTTGTAAGGTTCAAAGGTTGCTCGTAAAATATTTGCAGTAATTTTATGTAATTTTTTTAAAAAATTAATATGAGCTTGCGTATCAAAGGAAATACGTTCATGGAATGAAAGATGATGGCGGTCAGGTGGGCAGGGCAACGCAAAGAAAATCTCGAAAGTAGATATATTAAGAGAGTGACTTTTAGAAGTATTACAAGTGAAATTTGTCTGTGGAGGTACAAGATCTCATTGCTTTAAATTCGCCCTGATTAAACACCTAAGAAGATTCTCCAAATTCTTATTAACGATTTCAGTCAGTTCATCGATTAAAGAGTGATAAGCGCTACTAAACTCAAGTTTGGTGTCCATTCGTCCCCTAAGTATGTTCCAAAAATACAGAACAAAATAATTAATATATTGTTATGGTTTAACAAATTCGTCCACGTCTAACTTAATATTACAAATTTTAAAGTTGATTCCAATTTTATCTTTTAAAAATTTCCAAAGAAATTTGTTAAAACGTGTCTTTGTTTCAAGTAAAAATTTTGGGCTTCCACTATATCTTTTCAGCTATAATTTTCGTAATAATGTCAAGAATTTGACAACATAGTTCATTGGATATGTTTATATTTAGAGGATAATGCAGTGGTTTAAAATGACGTTCCTCAAATATAAAATCAATATATTGTGATGACTCTAATGTGAGTGATAAGTGATCGTCGGACAGACATCCTACGGCCTCAGGAGTAGGCAACAATAGGAAACTAGGTGACTTGAGACATACGGAGTTCGAGTTTGTGTCATCTAAGGTGAGTGACACATCATTAACAACTTCTTCCTTGAGCAGCGGCTATAGTTGGTGATTCAGTGGGGGCAAGTGGAGTCGTTACTTCAATCAGTATGTTATAAATAGGAGCTAGAAGCTCTTCTTTCTGGAGTTGGGGCTCAGGAAGAGTCTCCTCGACTGGAGGAATCTCTACCGTGGAGCTAAATTGGGACAGTGTGCTCACGGGGATGGTAACAGTACACTAGGGGAAACTGTCCTTAAAAGTGGGGGAAACGACGAAACTAGCGAGGGGTCTAGCAGTAGACCTAAACTCAGACTCCACCTTAAGGGTCATACTAGAAATTTCGTCTAAATTGCGATAACTGTGCAGCTCTAGTTGAACCCTAATGGAGTAGTGTAACCCGTGCAGGTAATGGGATACAATCATTTCATCACCCTCCTTAATATCTAGTGTAGACTGAAGGACTAGAAATTCTCTAGTGTACTCATGAACCGACAAACCTCTTTGTTGTAGATTTTGAAATCTACGATATAAAATGTGGAGGTAATCGGGAGAGACATAATGTTTGCGCAGCTCTATTCTGAACTCAATCCAAGTAGTGATAAGAGGCAACCATGCCAAATCCCTCGTGTTGAAGTTGTTTCCACCATTCTAAGGCGGGTCCCTTAATTCTACAAGTCACATAATTGATTTGTCTATTCAAAGGTACTTGACTTCAGTTCATAAGCGATTCTATGTTATGACACCAATAAAGCATTCATCAGGTCCTACTCGTCCGTAAAAATCACTCGGATGTATGTGTTCAAAACTTTTAGGATTAGTGTTCTCTCCTTGTAATACGTGATTTATGTTAGGGAGAGACGCTTTCATTTTTGTTAAATTTTTTATTCGACCATTTAAATCTTTCTTATTATTCTCCAGTCGTACATTAAATTTAAAATGATCGACCATTTTTTCCTCTGGATTTGTTTTAAGCTATAAAAAATCAAATTAATTAATTTAAAAATACTTCTTTTTTGTGTAAAACAAAGTGAACTCTTCTTTTTTTTCAAAATAAAATTTGAATTTCAAGTTCAACTTAAATAAAATTGATATTTTAGATGTTTTTTTGATAAGATAAATAAAATAAAGTTTTGAATTCGAAAGGACATAATGAATTTTTTATTATTATTTAAAACAAATCGGATCGCGTGCTTCGCGATAGGAGTGAATCGCATTCGCTCTGATACCAAACTAATGTAGACCGGATCTCTCGAGTCTATTTTAAATGAAACAAATTTGTTTCCTCCTTTAAAACTTATAACGCTAGCGAGACGTTCTCAAGCAAACGGTAGGCGACGATGATCCCAATTTCATGAACGTACTTATGAGCCTAGCATTCGAGCATATTCAGCAATTATAAAATAACTTTCCAAAAGTACGTAAACCCAAGATAAACAAGGGCGTTTAAAATTAACGGCAAAAAGATTATAGGTTAATTAAAAGGCAAGCATGCTCTGATTTTTTTTTTATCTATTAAAATAAAGCATGAAATTAATATTAACAGTAAGTGAATGACATGGAGGAGGTCACCCTCGGCGCATGAGGCAGCCGGCACGGATCCACGTGTAAGGGCAAAGAGGAGGGCTGGAAGACGGGTATTCATCGTAGCCCATGAAGGCTGACAACGAGAAGGCTAACAGTGATGGCGGTGGCGCTGGCAGCGAACGGGGAGGACCCTCCCTGGGCGTCGGATGAGGAGGGCAAAGTCGAAGGCATCCAAGGACCTCGTAGACGCTAGAGACGGGCGCAGGCCGACGGAAAGACGAGTAGCAGCCGGCGGGAGATGCTGGACACCGGAAGGGCTCCGAGGTCGACGGTGCCCCGCGCTCCTTGCTGCTCGTCGTCGGCGACTGGCTGGAACACGGAGGGGTCGCTGATGCCAGGCCTGATGTCGCGAGGAAGATGGGGACAGGATGGGGAGGATAGGTCACGGGCTGAACTTTTGGAAACAGAGAATTAAATTCTTCGTTCCAAAATTTGTCCAAGCTGTCATTAGAATAAGAAAAGGGTTGTTTATAAAGGGGAAGGCATTTAATGCCATTTGGATGAAAAGGACTTTTATTTTATTTTTTAAAATTTCCAAGAGAGGGCCGGAAGTTTTAGGCTTTTCCTTTGGGAAATTTTAGGCATTTTCCTTAGGAAGATAAAATAAATGCTTTTAAAGAAGTAGATAATATAGGAATGAAATTTCCAAAGTCAAAAAATTTTCTTTATATCTTAATAAATTTCAAAAGTAATGTTGTCTAAATATGCTTAATTTTAGTAGAATATTTTTGAGTGTCTGCATTAATTGACTTATTATCTAATTTTGACGGATCTTTTTATTTAGGGTCTTATTGGACGATCACATCAATAAGCCATACAATAAGTGTGAAGAAAAATTTGTATGCGCTAAAACATGCGCTACAAAATACTAAATAAAAATGTATAAAATAAAATGAGACACGAGTGCAACTCAGTTTGCATCAGTATGTGTGTGTGTTTATTTTGTGAACGTATGTGCATATGTGTGTGTATGATTATATGTGTGTATGTGTGTTTTGTGAATGTGTGTGCGTGTGCGCGCGCGTATGTGTGTGTATTTGTGTGTGTTTTGTGAATGTGTGTATGTATATAAGTGTTGTGTGTTTGTATGCGTGTGTCTATTTGTATTTGTGTATATGTGTAGGTACCAAGTATGTATCCTTTTTTATATGTAGATGGAAGAAACAATGAAGCGTCGTAGACGTAGGAGAGCAACAATAGGTGTGGCTCTTATTGCGGCCACTGTAGTGATGATGATAACCAAGATTGAAAGAAATCTTTTAGAGGTCGATGCTAAAAATATTTTAAGGAGAATGTTGTTTACTCGATTATATGGTTGGACGAATGTCAACTGTATTTGATAAATAAAACCTTGTGGATGAGGGATACACTAACGGTCCAAGATATCTTGCTCTATATAGGTCAATTAGATATCACCTAAAAGAGTTTTCTGCACAAGAAAATAATCAGACCAACTACAAAGAGTAGTTTAATTTCTGGCACTCAAAGAAGAGAAATGTTATTGAGAGAATATTCGGGCTCCTTAAAAAACGATGGGCAATTTTGCAGGGACCATCTTTCTAAGACATCAATGTCCAGATAAATGATTATTAATTTGTACACGACATAATGATTTATTTTGTATTAATTTATAAATTTCTTATAATATTAAACGGGCTATAATTATAAGTGCATGCTACATTATACATGATTTCCTCATAGAGAGGAAACTAGAAAATCATGCTAGATTACTTGACGAAGTAGATGCAGAGATATTAGTGCAAGATGCAAGTTCTAAAAGTTTTGAGTAAGCGGATGCAGTTGGTGCAGTTCAAGCAACACCCGAATGAAGCACATTTAGAGATACTATGGCTATAAATATGTTCAATGAGTATGATGTTCGTCGTGGGACATAAGATGTTTTGTTGATGTTTGAATGATATTATGCGGCTTAAAATATATTTTGTTATTTGTTAATGTTTTTTGCAACATAAATATAGTAATAACATGTGATGTATTCTATTGCTAACTCATTTTACTATATTCTATGTTTGACTAAAGTGCAGATATTAAATGGATAAAAGCAAAGGAAAAAGTGCCAAAGTAAGTGAACGGTCATATGTTCCTTGGATATCACAGATAGATTGTTCTTTATCCACTGCTCTCCTCAAGCAGCAGAGTTTGGGGAACAAGACAACTAATGAATGGAAAAGTGTTGCCTACACAGTGGCAATTCAAGTATTAAGGGAGAATTGCAATGTGGTAATTAGTAAGGAGAAGATAAAGGCGCAAATAAAAACATGAAATGTGATATCGATAATGCTAGATGCTAGTGGATTTGGTTGGGATTAGGAGCGCAATGTAAAGAAGGTAGACAGTGAAAATGTTTGGATCAACTATGTTCAACTAATATTTTGTTTTGATCAATTAATTATATGTTTAGACATTTTAAAATTTTACGAGTCTAATCTAAACTAAACTTCTAGGCACGCCTGACAATAAGACATTATCGCAGCAAAGTGATCGTGAATTGGGGAGACTTAGCTATGATATGTGGGATTGATAGAGCTATTGGAGCTCATGCTGCAACTGCATCTGAGGCAATGAACGAATCCACATTGATGATTTGGTGGATGACAATGTGGTCAAGGAGGTCGATATTATTGTTAATGTTGTTTCTGCAATAGCGAGAAACATGGAACACGAGAGTAGTATGACTTCTCAGCAGACACCAATGATCTCCAGGGCAGACAGGATATATGCAGTCATTGAAGGCTTAGTTATTAAAGGCGCAAGGCGTGCCAAGGCACTAAGGGGTCTTGGAGCCTAGGCGCAGGCGCGCGCCAAGGCACTAAGGGGCCTTGGAGCCTAGGCTCAAGGCGCAGACGCGCGCCTAACGAAGGTAAGGCACAACCACTTCCATTTTAAATAATCAGCATCAAACATCATTTCAGCTTTTAATCAAATTCTCCATCTAGTCTACTAATTAATTATTCATTATTATCGTTTACATCTCTTAAAAAATAAAAAACAATGTGGTCATGCATATCATGTCTAAGCATCAACGCACAATTATCATTCACAAACACTAAATCAATAAAAAATTATTGAATTCTTGCATTATTTTTTCTTAATTTTAAAAGAAAAAAAATTTAAACAAAAAATTTCACACATACGCATCTTTTATATTATAAAGGCGCAAATAAGATGCACAGAGGCGCAAACCTCTGAGCTGGTGATCTTGGAGCCTTAGGCGCGTCTGAGGCGCACCTTTAATAACATAGATATTTGCAGTTATTACATATCTGACTGAGCATGAGATCATACAGCCCATCGATATGTTGAGTGTTGACGACACGAAGAGCGGCGTGTTCATGATTTTGTTGGTGCCAATCAGGAGGACTGGCTCCGCTTACACTAAGGCCTCATTTGTTTACGAGATTTGGCTCCAGTGTGGGAGCAGACGCAAACGCAAGGCGGCAAAACAAATGGTCGGCGGCGGCGTTTGTCGCATCTCCTCCCGCCGCATCGTGAGGAACGGAGAAAAAAGCTCTTTCTCTGACAGTAAGACTTTATCGCAGCAAAATGATCGTGAATTGGGGAGACTTAGCTATGATATGTGGGATTAATAGAGCTATTGGAGCTCATGTTGCAACTGCATCTGAGGCAATGAACGAGATCCACATTGATGATTCGGTGGACGACAATATGGTAAAGGAGGTTGATATTATTGTGGATGTTATTTTTGCAATAGCAAGGAACATGGAACACCAGAGCAGTGTGACTTCGCAGCAGACACCAATGATCTCAAGGGCACACAGGATATATGCGGCCATTACCACGAGAGCAGTTGTGGCTCTTATTGCGGCCACTATAGTGATGATGATAACCAAGATTGAAAGAAATCTTTTAGAGGTCGATCTTTAGAATATTTTAAGGAGAATGTTGTTTACTCGATTATATAGTTAGATGAATGTCAACTGTTTTTGATAAATACTACCTTGTGGATGAGAGATACACTAACAATCGAGGATATCTTGCTCTATATAGATCAATTAGATATCACCTAAAAGAGTGTAACGCCCCGCCTTTTCAGCGATTATTTTTATTCTCATTTGGCGTTACGATGACGCGTTTCCGTGGCTTGTGCCATGTGTGGAGTATGGTTTAGCTCCTTAGAACTGAGTGCCCTGTTTGGTAGCCTGTTGGCAAGATCTCCCTAGCTAACCGAGTCGTTTTGGTGACCCGGTGTGGCCTCTCGGGGGGATGTTTGTGTTTGGCTTTGTTTGGGTGTAACTCGAGTTCTGTTCGTCGAAAGGTAATTTCGACTTCGCCGTTGTGTTCGTAGCATGGGTATTTAGCTACGGTGCGAATTTCGTCGAATTCCGAGGTGATTTGGTTTTCGCGTAGTTTTGGGTGCTTAATGTAATTTTATAAATAATTATATAATTATATAATTATATATATATATATATAGGAGAAAAGCCCGATCTTCTTCCTCATCGCAAAACCGCCGCCCTATCGCACGGAGAAACCGCCTCCCCTTCCGCCGGCGATTCCGGGCTCGTTCGTGGACGGATTTCGATTCCGAAGGCGGCGTTGTCTTGCTCTCCCTTAGATCTTCATTTCGGCGGTAAGATATTCGTTTTTCGTGGAGTTTTCATGAGTTGGAGATTTCGGTTTTTGGAGGTTTTTCCGCCATTAATGGCCGGGTGCTTGTTTTAGGGTTGCGGCCGTTCTGATCCGTGCGAAGAAGAGGAAAGCAGCCCAAGCTTCGCCGGAGATTGAGGCAAGTGGTATTCTTGCCCTTGCCAAGTGTTTTTCTTTGATTTTATGTGCTGAAATTAAAATCCCGGTTAGCCCAGGTTAGAGGCCTTGTTGTTCTCGTTTTCTTGCTAACTATAGGGCTTAGTTCTTCCTACTGAAACCCCCCTATGTTGTGATGACTGGAATCCAAATTGTCGGCGTGAAGCCGTTGTTTTCCTTCATTTTTGATTGTTGCTCCGGTTCGGGCGTAGCCGAGGGGGAGAGTTAGGAGGGGGGTGTAGTTGCCAATTTCCCTCGTTAGGATATTATTCGAGTGGTTAGGCATAGTTTGAATGGTAGTAGCGTGAGACGTTGATAGTTGTCTACTGCTACTGCAGTGGCGTGAGTCGTGTGCGCGTTCCGGTATCGTTCGGAAAATTCCAAACGGTACAGGTTAGTCACGCACGGTCATCAACCGTTAGGGCGCACGACCACTGGTCGTGTGCCTCTGCTCGTGCGCGGCTATCTTTCAGTTTCCAAAGTTCTGTCTCGGCAATCGCACGAGCGCTGGCGACAGTGCGCACGACCACTGGTCGTGCGTTACTGATCGTGCGCAGCCATTAGGTTTTTCTCAGGTTTTCCGGGCCCATTACGCACGACCATCAGCCTTGAGTGCGCACGACCACTGACCGTGCGCCACTGATCGTGCGCTGATGCTTAGCTTTTTGTCTGGTTCCCAGGTTCAACTCGCACGACCATCAGCCTTGGGTGCGCACGACCACTGACCGTGCGCCACTGATCGTGCGCCTTGTATTTTCTCGTTTGCTAGACGCATTTAGCGGGTTTCGAGTGCGGGGATTCAGATACTCAAGTGGCAGGCAACTACCCGAGTTCTGGATCTTCTGCCTTGGTCGTTCGGCTATCGTCGAGGTTCGTATTCTTTAGCGGTATTGTGGGTAGTAACTTTATTTTGGCGGCGAGTGAGGCTAGCTCACTCAATGCCAAAGGTTGGGTAGGCACTGAGTGGGTTTCACTCAACGCCTAGTCGTGTTGGTTTATTTCAACACTCGTTCCTTACCATGAATTCCGTGCTTGAGTGAATTCCTTGTTATGTCTTGAGTTTTCCTTGTCGGCCGTGTTCTTCTTTCCGAATGGCCGAATCGTGGGTCGTGGTTAGTAGTGGTGGTTGTAGCTCTTTATGGGGGTGGAGTTGTGTGATATAGCCAAGGCCACCCATGGATTTCTTGCTCCAGGTACGGGCTGGGCATGTCGGGTGGAAGGTCCCTTGTGTGTTCACGTATTGACCCTCGAGCTTTTGACTTGGACATGGTGGATTGGGGGACTGCGTTTGCCTTCGATCCGGTTCCTCGTTGTTGTTTTTGCTACTATCACTTCCCACAGTTTAGGGTGTTAGAAGTTTCTTCCGTGGTAGTTTTGCAGCATTTTGGCTCTTGGCAGCCTAGTAGGCCCTGCAGGATGTGGTTCCTGGGCTGGGTCGTTGCTGTTTCTTTGCACGTTGTGCATTTCTTGTGGTCCTGTTTTGGACATTTGTGACTCTTTCTACTGCATGTTTCCTGTTATTTTCGTCCTTTTGGTTGACTCTCTCATGCAGTTTTACCTTGATTTTAGCTTGCTGAGGTATTCTGTTTTCTTTTGGAATACCCCAGGTTCTGAGCTGTAGCCAGTCTGGAGGCTAGTTGGAGGTGGTGTTGTTGGTGGACTTCCGGACTGTAGAGTTTTGTTTACCTTGTTTGTGAGGTTGTTTTCAGTACTTTCTTACAGACATATATGTGTGCTGGTGGGTTCGTGTCAGGTTGTTGGCGCCCACTAGTAGTTTTTACCTTGTACTAGATATACACTATTGCTGCTACCATTTATTTTTCTGGAGATAGTCTACTTGCTTTGAGAAGGTTTTATGCTAGGTTGCTAGTTATTTTTAAACTATAAATACTATTATAAATGAAGCTCATGATCAGCATGTTTTTATAAACTTAATCACTACTTTCCAAATCACGTACGAAAACCGTTTTCTTATATATATTATATAAACTGAGTGTAGTGTCTTGCATAGTATGAGTGGTTCTCTTGGGACCCTTATGCGCTCTTTAGGGTGTAAAACCTAATCAAAGTATTTTTCCGCAGCGTTTAAATATAGTTTTCTTTTGTGGACTAGATGATCCACTGAGCCGAGGGATACGGACTCTAAACATAACTAATTTTCTATTTCATTAAGCACATGAATTTTCTTGCATAAAGATTGTAGTTGGATTTGCCTGAGCGTCAGCAGTTATCCCCTGCTTGACGTGGCATCATGACGCGTGTTTTCTCTTACTCTGATAATTCTTAATTCGGAGAAAATGCGGGTTGTGACAGTTGGTATCAGAGGGAGGTTGCTTGACAAGTTAGTTGGGCAACCTTCCTTGGATGCTGTTAGTAGTTCAGCATCATGTCATTCACACACCGATATGTCATCAGCACGTCTTGGCAAAAGCACGAACACTACACTCATAGCATAACATGAAGTATACGGGGCATATTATGTAGTATGGGATGCATAATATGTGTTCGTATATGGATCCACCATAGGGGCTACATGTGAGGGTTATGTAGTATGGGATGCATAACCTCACCACATGACTGCGACTAGCACGTTTCTTTTTTCGTTGCATGGAAATGTTATGTAGTATGGGATGCATAACATTTTCATGTGTACGCCGCTCATATCATGCATTAGGGCCTTTGTTTTTAGAATGCATAGCACAATCATGCATATCATAACATTGCATAAGCACAACGCGCCAAGCTAAAGATTTGCAGGATGACATATGTACACACATAAGTTTTCAAACTAACATAAGTTCATGCATCCGATCTAGGCACAAGAGTTAGTGAGGTGGTGGTTAACCATCCTAGGATAGGGCATATCATCTAATTTTTGTGAAGAAGATAAACTCTCAGAGCAAGTTTAGCAGCTTTAAGTCTATATCTACATATGTATTGTCTGTACTGGTAGTCGGTTCTAGTCGTGGGATTTGGATCTGATTTGCGTTGTATTGATTTTTTTTTAGGATGGCTAGGCGTCCTGCGACTCGATCGACTCCCCTGTCTGAGGGTGAATCTTCTGGAGCTCAGAACGATGCGGTGATCGAGGGTCTGCGTCAGAGTAGCGAAGCTATGGGCAGGCAGTTGGAGGAGGTGCAAGCCCAGATTCAGTCTTTGGTGGCAGTTGTGGCAGGCCAGGCTCAGGGTGCGCAAGTTCCTGCTGGGGGGTTAGCTGTTCCTCCTCCTCCTGCACCCTTGAGACCTCCAGTGGTGGTGCCAGCAGAGATGGCCTTCATCTCGCAGTTTCAGAGGCTGAGCCCTCCCACTTATGATGGGAAGGCAGATTTCATGGTGATAGACGACTGGCTGATCTCCATGGAGGAGATGTTCTCGTACTCTGGGATTTCAGATGATCAGAGGGTGATGATAGCCGCCTATCAGCTTAAAGGTTTGGCTAAGAGTTGGTGGCTGAGAGAGAAGGAGAGCCTGGTAGCCGGATGCTCTTGGGAAGTGTTCAAGGAGATGCTGTTGAGGAAGTTCTTACCCTCGGTCGAGCGTGACCGCCTCATGAATGATTTCCTCTATCTGAAGCAAAGGCAGCTCACGGTGGGTGAGTATGAGATAGAGTTTAGTAAGTTGAGCCGTTTTGCCCCTGGATTGGTCAGCGTTGAGGCTGATCAAGTTAAGCGATTCCTCGGTGGTTTGAGGAGTGAGGTGCAGTAGTTGGCCAGTGCTTATGGGTCAGTGACTTATGCTGGAGTTGTAGAGGCTGCTCTTAAGGTTGAGGCCATTGAGGCGGCGAAGAGCAGAGGCCAGCAGTTGAAGAAGGATAAGAGGAAGTTGGTAGAGGAGAAGAAACCCCTGGTACCCGATGCTGTTCCGGGAAAGAGGAGCAGGGTGGTGTGCAGTTTCTGTGGCCGGTCAGGCCATCCTGTTGAGAGGTGTTTCAAGAAGGCGGCAGCTCAGAAGAAGGAGCAGGTTCATGCGATTCAGGGTGCTCCTAGGAGAGATGTTTCCTGTTCAGTTTGCAAGCGATCCGGGCATGATGCAGCCCAGTGTTGGTCCAGAGATAGAGTCTGCTTTCAGTGTGGGCAGAAGGGACACATTAAGTCGAGGTGTCCTCAGGTCCAGTCAGCTCTTCCTGCAGTTCCGTTACAGGCTTTACCTCCACCTCAGCGTGTGGACAAGGGAAAAGGGAAGCTGAACGTGATTTCTTCCGAGGAGGCTCAGACTTCGACCCAGGTGATCTCAGGTTAGTAGTTTGTCGTTTTTCTTTCTAGCCTGGTAGTTTAGTTGCTAGATTGTTTGCGATACTGTTGTGCTAGTTCCTTAGTTTTTGTGCGTTCCTATAGGGAAATTTAAGGTGAAGAACCGTTGGGCGCGTGTTCTGTTTGACTCCGGCGCTACCCACTCGTTCGTGGCTAGAGCCTTTGTGGGGCGTCATCGGTTGTCTCTAGATCGTGTTCGGGATTCCTTCCGTGTCAAGTTTCCCTCTGGTGAATCTGTGTTGTCAGATTTGGGTATTTTGGATTGCCCGGTTTTGTTGGGGGATTTTCTTGCGAAGGCGGACCTGAAGATGATCGATCTAGAGGACTTCGATGTCATTTTGGGCATGGACTGGCTCTCTCGGTATGATGCGGTCATTCAGTGCAAAGGAAAGCGCTTGGACTTCATCAGGGACGACGGTCAGCCCGGCAGCGTGTATGCTGATCCGTGTCAGGATTCTCCTGTTCTCTCTGCGGTATGTGTTCAGAGATTGTTTCTTTCTGATAGTTGTGTTTGTTTAGTATCGGCGGTTGGAACCGTTGTTAGCGGGCCACGCTTGGAGGAGATTCCTATTGTTCGTGGTTTCGCCGATGTTTTTCCTGATGATCTTCCTGGTATCCCTCCTGAGCGGGATGTGGAGTTTGTTATTGATTTGGAGCCGGGTACGCGTCCTATTGCTAAGGCGCCGTACCGGATGGCCCCTCGCGAGTTAGAGGAGTTGCGAATTCAGTTAGATGAGTTGTTGGCTAAAGGTTTTATCAGGCAGAGTTCGTCGCCTTGGGGTGCTCCTGTTTTGTTCGTAAAGAAGAAAGATGGGTCGATGCGGCTTTGCATTGACTATAGAGAGTTGAACAAGGTCACTATCAAGAACAGGTACCCTCTGCCGAGGATCGATGATTTATTTGACCAGTTGCGTGGTAGCACGGTGTTCTCCAAGATCGATCTTCGTTCGGGCTATCATCAGCTCAGGATCCGTGAGGCAGATATTCCACGGACTGCGTTTAGGTCGAGGCATGGACACTTTGAGTTTCTGGTGATGTCGTTTGGTCTGACCAACGCACCATCAGCCTTCATGGATATGATGAACCGGGTGTTCAAGGATTTCCTAGACAAGTTCGTGGTGGTCTTCATTGATGACGTGTTGGTTTATTCTCGCAGTGCTGAGGAGCATGAGCAGCATTTGCGTTTGGTCCTATCAGAGTTGAGGAACCACAAGTTATTCGCCAAGTTGAGCAAGTGCGAATTTTGGTTGCCTCAGGTTTCTTTTCTAGGCCACGTGGTGAACAAGGATGGGATTTCGGTTGACCCAGAAAAGATTGCAGCAGTGACGGATTGGAGTAGGCCGAATACTCCTAAGGAGATCAGAAGTTTCTTAGGGTTGGCTGGCTATTACAGGAGATTCGTGGAGGGTTTCTCTTCTCTAGCCGCACCTTTGACCAAGCTAACTCAGAAGAATGTGGCTTTTGTTTGGAGTGAGAAGTGCGAAGAAGCTTTTCAGGAGTTAAAGAGGAGATTGTGTACTGCTCCCGTTCTGACCCTTCCTACTGAGGGCATGGATTATGATGTGTATGTAGATGCTTCGCATATAGGTCTGGGATGCGTATTAATGCAGGATGGAAAAGTAATTGCTTATGGGTCAAGGCAGTTGAAAACTCATGAGCGGAATTATCCTACGCATGACCTTGAGTTTGCAGCGGTTATCTATGCGTTGAAGTTGTGGAGGCACTTACTTTATGGGGCTCAGTGCAAGATTTTTACGGACCATAAGAGCCTGAAGTACGTGTTCACGCAGAAGGAGTTGAATCTGCGTCAGCGGCGGTGGCTCGAGTATGTGGCGGATTATGATGTGGAAATCCAGTATCATCCGGGCAAGGCCAATGTGGTGGCCGACGCCCTGAGCCGAAAGACGGGAAAGATCTTTAACCTCTCCGCCGATCGTTTAGTTGAGGAGTTCCTCCTTATGGATACTTCAGTGGGATGCTGTAGTTTGCAGAATAGCTTATCAGTGGAAGAGCCGTCCTGGATTTCTTTGACTAGACTGCATCAGAAGGACGATCCGGATCTGTTGCACCTTTTTACCAGGACAGAGAAGGGAGAGTTGCCAGATTTTTCTATTGATGATGCGGGTACCTTGAAGTACCGCGGCAGGTTTTGCGTTCCCGCTGTTGGGAACATTAGGAGTAGGATTTGCAGTGAGGCTCATGGTTCCAGCGTTGCCTACCATCCAGGATCTACGAAGATGTACCGTGACTTAAGGCAAATTGCTTGGTGGTATGGTATGAAAGGAGATATAGCCCGATATGTTGCTGAGTGTCACACTTGCAAGCGTGTGAAGGCCGATCATGGAAGGCCTGGTGGTAAGTTGACTCCGCTAGATATCCCGACTTGGAAGTGGGAGAGTATATCTATGGACTTCATTACGGGTTTGCCAAAATCCCCGAGAGGATTTGATTCTGTTTGGGTTATAGTGGATAGATTGACGAAGTGTGCTCACTTCGTGCCTTATAAGATTGATTACTCGATGAAGAAGATAGCGGAGTTGTACTTGAACGAAGTCATCCGACTCCACGGTGTGCCGGTTAGCATCATTTCAGATCGAGACTCCCGGTTTACGTCTCGTTTTTGGCAGAGTCTGCAGGAGGGTTTGGGTACGGATCTGAGGTATTCTACTGCGTACCACCCTCAGACCAATGGGCAGACGGAGCGGGTCAATCAGATTGTTGAGGATATGATCAGGTGCTATATTTTAGACCACGGTGGAGCGTGGGATGAGCGTCTGCGACTCATGGAATTTGCTTACAATAACAGTTATCAGGAAAGCTTGCAGATGGCTCCGTTCGAAGCCTTGTATGGGATGTAACATCCCATTTCCGGCTAGACCCCTAGGAGTCGGTTGGTTGTGGTAGAACTCTAGGGAGCCCAAAAACTTGAAATAAATCGGCTAAGAAATCGGACCACGGGTTGGTCACGCCCGTGACCCGCTATGTCACGCCCGTGACAAGGGCGTGACACGCTCGACGATCGTCGATCCCAACTCGACGATCGTCGAACCAAATTCGGCCACACGGGCCGGTCACGCCCGTGACCCTCCAGGTCACGCCCGTGACAAAGGGCGTGACACGCTCGACGATCGTCGAACCCCAATTCGACGATCGTCGACCCAAAATTTGACCACACGCCATGTCACGCCCGTGACTTGCATTGTCACGCCCGTGACATTGGGCGTGACCACGCTCGACTATCGTCGATTTCAGCTCGACGATCGTCGACCAGAATTAGTCACCAGGCCTGTCACGCCCGTGACCCAATTGTCACGCCCGTGACAACCCTTCGACGATCGTCGATCTCAGTTCGACGATCGTCGAGCCCAGAACTGCTAACCGGGCCTGTCACGCCCGTGACCCATGTGTCACGCCCGTGACCAAGGCCGAAACGACCGCCAGGTTGGAAATTTTGGTAACCGACGCCTTAATAAATTTTGGCTGTGGGGATGAAAAATCAAGAATATTTATGGGTCGTTCCCTACTTTAATTATGTTAATAATTAAGGAAGAAATGGGTCCAATAGGAAACTGCCACCTGGCAAGCACCTCTTCATTTCCAACTTTCCAACTGCCATTCGGCATAACCGAAACGTCATAAGGTGTTATTAATGGCTGTTAACGTTTCATCTCCAACGTTTCACCCTTTCCCCTCCCCATTTCCTCATCTATAAAAGATTCCTGAGTGCAAGAGGAAAAGGTTACACTCCCTCAACTGTTCAGACCTCCTCCTTGCTGTTGAAGAATTTCCGGCAACGCCACCACCGCGCAAATGGCTTCCCGACGCTCTGCACGCCTTCAACCCGCGAACAAGGTCCTCCCCTCCCTCTTCTTCTGCGGATAGATCTTAGGAATCGTTAGGAGAGATATCGGGCTCAAAAGAGCCAGATCGGGTGAGCGTAATGGTGGTTTTTCGAAAATATCACGGTGGCGGGTTCGCCGGAAACCGCCTCTCCGGCGGCCGTGCCGCCGCCCGACGTTAGCCCTCGCCTCAACGGAGGTGGTGGTGGTGGTGGCCGGCCAGGGAGATGGCTGGGTGGCCGGGAAATAGCTTGGAAAGGCTACAGGAAAATTAGGTTTTCAGTCTCTGGTTCGGGCTCTAGAAGAAGATGAACAGTGCCTTTAATTAGATTTTATTTGTAAAATCAATTTCTGAATGAGATTTCTGTCATGTTAAATAATTTGGGAAAAATACTTAGAGGCTCCTACAGGAAAAGTGGTCAACATAGAAACTGTAGCCCTTGAAGTCTAGTTTTATTCAAAATTAATTTCATTCAATTTGGATTCCTGGTTAGACCACAGCACCCTTTTTGGTGAGGTCTATCCAGAGGGCTGCCTTGACCTTAGAAAAATTCCCCACTCCAATCCAGTCGTCCAAACGACTTGAAATTTGGGATGTGGTCTAATCTTACATATATCTAGGTGATATCCAAAAATGAGAATTTTTGGAGAATATTTTTCTATAGTTTTTAGAAAAATTCAATAATCCTAGCCGAATTTAATTAGGTGGTTAAATAATTTCCAAACCCTCCCAAATTTTGGTGAGTGGTCCCTGGGTTCACCATAAGGTTCTGTATAATTTTTCATCTCATTTGGAGATGGTTTGGTTTAGAATTGATCAACCCTAAGTTTTGCCCTAATAAGGGGTCTTAGGTTAAAAGTGCACTTTTGAAGTTTGAGTGGTGAGATCACCTCAACAGAGGCTGAGATTTTTACCACTGGCTAGTAATGTTCTCTAGCACCCCCTCATGGAGTTTGAGGTGGATCGGGGTAAGTTTACCCTAAGGACCAAGGCCAAACCCTAAGGATGGATCTTGGTGGTTTGTGAAGGTCATGTGGTCAAATGACCTTGGATTGACCCGAGGTCGGGTTATGAGAACCATAGGGCTAATATAGTTCTCTGGATGAAATTTTAGTGGATTTGGAGATCGTTGGGATGTCTAAAAACCTAACCCTAGTTTAGGGCACAAAACTTATAGAGATAGGAAATGACACCTAACCACATTGAAAAGTGATGGGAATTGGGTAGAGTGGATTATAGGGGTAGTACAAGCTCTGGATATTTTTCTATGAATTTTATGCTCACTATTTTGGGTACTTCTTTAATGAATTGGTAGTTGCATGATTTGCTTAGAAAATTTATTATGGAGTACAAACTTCCTGGAAATTGATGAAATTTAGGCAGAGAACCTTTATTATGGTTTTAAAACTCTGTGAATTTTTATGGGATTTTTAGAAGTTTAATTCTAAGGCTTTCTTCATTAAGTGTTATTTATCATGGATATTGGATTAAATCTATTTTGGTGCTTAGCAAGCTGATAAAATTATGATTCCCTGCACAAAGATCTTTTATATATCATACTACTGACTAGTGATTTTTCTATAATTTTTTAGATGAATAATTTCTGTACTTCCTTCATTAAGTAGGATTAACGTGATTATACTGACCAAATTAATTAGAGGTTAAATACTTTCTATAAAAATCTGAGAATTTGCATTTGAGGATATCTTGCTGTTATTTAATGAACTTAATTTTTGGGTGGCCATAACTTAAGAATATCATATAGTTCATGTTAAAAATACCCATGGCCAATCTTTGAGAAAAATAAAATAAATATCAGATTAATTAGGAAAATTATAAATTCCTGGATTTAAGCTAATTAGGTCATGATAGTCCTCCAGTAAATATTATAGGAGATTTGGAAGATAATTTGGAGTACCTCCCCTTGTGTACCACATATAGCTTAGGATGGTCTGCATTTAGTAAAACCACGGAATTCTGATAATCGATGGTTGGTAGGGCAAATTTAGAATGAGTTCATTATTAGAAGTCAGGATAAGTAGAATGTGGGACTGGTTAGGATAAGAGAGTACGGGAACGACGAAAGACCGTCCGCCCCGGGAAGAAGAGGAAGAGTCTTAATACGCTAGGGTTAGATTCATTATAACATTAAAAGGGGATTGGGTAAAGGGTAGACAACCAATAATAATAAGTGCCTTGCGAAAGGGAACTTCGGGCCGTAATGCACCGTCTTGTTTCCTAGTGCCCCTTGAGAGCCCTTCACGGGGTATACCGGGGGCAGTCCTGGGCTAACGTAAACCATAGGAGTAATAAATTAAAAGAGCAACTAGTATAACTAGGGTTGCACACACTCACTCCCCGGTAGCTAGGAAGGTAGAATTATAGGATTACTTGCCATCAGACAGTAGCTCTGAAGGTAGATGCACGGACAGTACTGTCCGGGGGGCCGCGGGCTCGAGGGTTGGAGTACGGAGAAAGGTGGTGGGTCATCGGTACTAGGCGATCGATCACACCGACAGCGGTACGATGACTCGGAGAAAAGTCTGGAGGGTACATCCAGCAGCAGTACGCGGATACTCTAGGTTGTGTTCTTCTAGGGGCGTACGGAAGGGCTAGGCCTGGTAGTGTGGTTACCCGCCTAGGAGTGGGGGGCCCGACCCACTGTCTCCGTTTGCCACTACGGAGGTTCCTGGGGGTGAAGCTAGCCTCCCGAACAGGGGGAACTAAAGGTCTGTGCGCATAGAGTCGTGTGTGTGGGTTGCACTTGCATGAATCATGGCATAGCATGTTTGCATATAACCGTCACCCCAACGTATAAATCGGTATGGGACTTTTTATACGATGGGAGCCTTGCAGAAGATCCCTTAACTTATAAGTTTGTATGGGCATTCATATAAGTTAAGGTTACTTACATACTTACTTACTGTTCTCTAGTTGTCTTTTTATATAAATTGCTTCTTATTAATTGTTCTACCTATTACAACATTTATACTGCTCCCCGATATAACTTGCTAGTTAGGTCCACCGACACTTGCTTGTCTACTCTCCACTTTTGTAGCTTCCCTTTCCTCCTCTCCGCCCGGTGCTTAGGAGCCGTGGTGGGAGGGGTAGGGGATGATAGGGCTTAGTCTTTATGACTAATGGTTTTCGAACCAAACATTACAGGAGCTCCGGATGGGAGACAGGGACCAGCACCAGCGGAGTACGGTGCGCATGGAGGTGGGACAGTCTAGCACCGGTGCACCTGCGACCAGCTCCGTGAGTGATTAGCATTTTCTTAGCTTCCGCGATGAGAGACTTGTAGTGAGGACTCCGATGTACTGGGCTCGAGCCCATTTATCTATTTTCCTGTTGTTATGTACTGATGGACTTGATATGATTCTCTTTTATTTACATGTTTTCTGTGGGCTTGTTTACACTTTTGTATAAATGCTTCTCTCTCTTGTGATCGAAAAGGGCCGGCAGAATTGGCGTTTTGTAGTGGTTGACTTCCCGAGATGTCGGTGCCACCGCAAAGCGGCAATTCTGGGCTAAGACCCCCGGTGGTTGAAAAAGAAAAAAAAAGGGGGTCTTACAAGTGGTATCAGAGCAGACCTCGATCGAAAGAGAAGTAGTCCACAGAAACCTTGGGCCACCCCCGTGCGAGCTTAGTTTGCGGACAAACTAGCAGCGGAAGCAGTGGTGTGCCCATAAGGGAAATCACATGTGAAAGTCCATTATAACTCTTCTTAAATTCCATTCATTCGCTCTCTAACAAATGGAATTTTTGCTTGTAGCCTGCGACGAACCCTACATCGCAGCAGGGGACACCTCAGGCCCCGGATGTGGTCCTGACTCCGCCAGCACCCGTTCCGTTCCAGCAGACGGAGATGGGGCAAACATTGACGGCCATCCTGGAGGCCTTCAGAGCTCAGCAAGCCCCGGCCCCACAGCCGAACCCCGGGGCCAATTGGATGACCGTCTTCCGAGGACTATCCCCTCCATCCTACCAGGGGACGGAGTCCGCAGTACATACGGAGGAGTGGTTGGACACCATTTACGAGATGCTGGCAGGGATTCGATGCCCCACGGAGGAGGCAGTTGCCTTGGCAGTCTCCTGCTTAGAGTCACACGGAAAGAGATGGTGGAAATCTCAGCTGGACACCACCTTTGCAGGGGTGGATTGTGCTGACATTACCTGGGAGGAGTTCAGAGCAGCACTCTTGGGACACTTTGTACCTCAGTCGGCGAGAGATGACCTGGAGGATAGGTTCCTGCGGTTGAGGCAGGGGAGCAGGACCGTGGTGGAGTACTATCAGGAGTTCACACACCTGGCCCGATATGCGGACGCTTACCAGTTAGACGATGCTGGCTATGCCCGGAGGTTTTATAAGGGGCTGCAGGATGACATGAGGCAGGCCCTCCTTTTCATTTCAGAGGGGAGTCTGGCCAGGATTCTGGAGATGGCTAAGAAGAGAGAGGCGGATCAGCTTACAGTGAGGAGCCGGAAGAGACCGGCTGATGATACAGTGATTGGAGGACGTAGAGACCGCCCTCGAGGCCAAGTTATTGGAGAGAGAAGGAACGGGGATCAGCCCCGTCAGGAGTTTGGGCAGGAGCAGAGGACTCAGGGGATATTGGCTCCCCAGCCTATACAGATGCTGGAAATGCCAAGGACGGCAGGGCAGCCACCGGTATGCTATCAGTGCAACCAGCCGGGGCATATCAAGCGGAACTGCCCTGTGGGGCGAGCACCCCCACCAGCACATCAGGGCGCCCCACCCCCCAGACAGTTTGGCGGACGAGGACAGGACCGAGGACGAGGATTTCAGGATCGAGGCCGTAGGCAAGAGAGGGAGCAGGTGTACGCTCTAGACCTGACACAGCCTCGGAACCCGGAGCAGGTTATCACAGGTATGGCAGCACTTTTAAATTTTTCTTCATACAAACTACTATTTCAGACGTAACCTGCTTAGAAATCTAAGAGAAGATGAACTGCAACAAAATACTAAGACACTTAATCACCCCAGGCATAGTTTTCATTAGCGGCAAGCCCGCTCACACCCTCTTTGACACCGGTGCGTCGCAATCATTCGTGTCAGAGGATTTCGTGAAAGGACTGGCAGGAGTGGAGCTGAGCACCGGGAAGATGCTGAGGGTGCGCCTACCCGATGGATCGGAGATATTGACCTCTACTCATTGTGATATGGAAGCAAGGATCGGCGGAAAGGCGTTTGAGGCACCCGCGACGGTTTTGAGGATGCCAGATTACGATCTGATTCTGGGCATGACCTGGCTGTACTGGAACCATGCCCAGATCGATTGCGTGGCAAAGAGGATCACCGTGAGGCACGGCGACTCCTTCATTGTTATCGAAGGTATTACATCAGCACCCCGCACCTTACTTTCTTCTATACAGGACGTTAAGGCCCACCTGCAGGGGGAAGAGGTTTATCAGATCCTCTTTGAGGCGGTCGTAGCCAAGGACTCCATTGCAGATATTCCAGTGGTGCGGGACTTCGCCGACGTGTTTCCGGAGAAGCTACCAGGGTTACCCCCGCACCGAGAGAGGGACTTTCAGATTCAGCTTATACCAGGGGCTAAGCCGGTATCCAGAGCTCCCTATCGAATGGCCCCAAAGGAGTTGGTGGAATTCCGGAGTCAGCTTCAGGAGTTAGTGGAGGCCGGGTTCGTTCGGCCTAGCTCTTCACCATGGGGAGCTCCGGTGCTGTTCGTTAAGAAGAAGGACGGGACCCTCCGACTGTGCATAGATTACCGGGCTCTAAACCGGTTGACGGTCCGGAATACTTATCCCTTACCACGGATAGACGAGCTATTTGACCAGCTGGAGGGAGCCCATTGGTTCTCAAAGCTGGATCTGAGATCAGGATACTACCAGCTTCGCATTCGGGAGGAGGACATCCCGAAGACGGCATTCAGCAGCAGATACGGCTTGTACGAGTTTACCGTGATGCCGTTCGGGCTCACGAATGCACCCTCCGCATTCATGACTTTGATGAATCGGGTGTTCGAGGAATACCTAGATGTCTTCGTCATTGTATTCATCGACGACATCCTCATCTATTCAAGGACGGAGGAGGAGCACGCGAGACATCTAGCCTTGACCTTGGAGAAGCTGCGGGAGCACGAGATGTATGCCAAGTACAGCAAGTGCCAGTTTTGGCTAAAAGAGGTGGCATTTCTGGGTCACGTCATCAGTGGAGCAGGTCTGGCAGTGGATCCGGCAAAGATCCAGGCAGTACGGGATTGGCCACCACTAAAGTCGGCCACGGATGTTCGGAGTTTCTTGGGACTTGCCGGTTACTACCGGAAGTTCGTAAAGGGGTTCTCTCAGATTGCCCTTCCTCTTACGTCTCTGACGAAGAAGGAGTCCCCTTTTACTTGGACGCCGCGGTGCGAATCTGCCTTCCAGGAGCTGAAGGATCGTCTCACCTCGGCCCCCATCCTTGCTCTCCCATCAGGGAGGGAGGGATTTCAGGTATATGCAGATGCTTCCTATCAGGGGATGGGCGCCGTCCTTATGCAGAATGGGCACATAATCGCCTATGCCTCCCGTCAGTTGAAGCAGCACGAGCAGAACTACCCCGTGCATGATTTGGAGATGGGGGCAGTCATTTTTGCTCTTAAAATCTGGCGGCACTATCTCTACGGGGTACATTGTGATATCTTCTCCGATCACAAGAATCTGAAGTACGTCGACACCCAGAAGGAGTTAAACATCAGGCAGAGACGCTGGGTGGAGTTCCTTTCGAACTACCAGTATACCATGCACTACCATCCGGGGAAGGCGAACGTGGTTGCGGATGCTCTGAGCCGGAGAGCGAGTACGACTGGAGTAGGCCCGCAGCTGATGGCCTTGGAGTTGATTAGATCATTCGAGGAGATGCAGATTTCGCTAGTATCTGAGGATGACCCGGAGCTGTACATGGAGTACCTGGGGTCGATGGCTACTACAGATGATATCCGAGACCGCATCAGAGATGGGCAGAGGCTGGACGAGAGAGCTGAGCCAATATTCCGGGCCTTGGAGGAAGGCACGACAGGAGATTATACTTTGAGGGATGGGCTTCTGTGTTTCCGGGGCAGAGTCTACATACCAGCAGGAGGACGGATCCGGGAGGACATTTTGGAGGAAGCTCACTGCAGCCGGTATTCGGTGCACCCGGGGATCACCAAGATGGTAAAGGATTTAAAGAGGACGATGTACTGGCCGGGTATGAAGAAAGATATTACATATTTTGTGACGCATTGTGAGGCCTGCCAGCTCGTGAAGGCGGAGTGTAGGAACCCGGCAGGATTGCTGCAGCCGCTTCCAGTGCCGGAGTGGAAGTTTGAGGATATAGCCATGGACTTTATACATGGGCTACCTAGATCCCGTGCGGGGAACGACTCGATCTGGGTGATAGTGGACAGGCTGACAAAGGTGGCCAGATTCATCCCAGTGGCGAAGGACACGTCGGTCAGTGTATTGGTACGGAGGTTCATCGAGCAGTTTGTGCGTTATCATGGGGTGCCCAAGACTATCGTTTCGGATCGGGATGGGCGGTTCACATCCAGGGAATGGAGGTCAGTCCAGGCCCATCTGGGTTCTCGGTTGACATTCAGCACAGCTTTCCACCCTCAGACCGACGGACAGACAGAGCGCACAAACCGTACACTGGAGGATCTGTTACGACTGTGTATTTTGGACCGTGGCGAGCCTTGGGAGAGATTGTTGCCACTGGTCGAGTTTTCGTACAACAACGCTCATCAGTCCAGCATAGGCATGGCTCCATACGAAGCGTTGTACGGAAGGAGATGCAGAACCCCACTATCATGGGTTCAGGATGAGGATCCGCAGGCGCTGGGCTCGGAGTTTGTGGGAGATACAGATGCTCAGATCAGATTGATCCGAGACAGGATGTTGGAAGCCCAGAGTAGACAGGCGAAATACTACGATGCGAGACATCGCCAAGTGGAGTTCCGGGTGGGGGACCGAGTCTTCTTGAAGATACGGCCGATGCACGGAGTCTCGCGGGTTCGCGGGCGGAGGAAGCTCAGTCCGAGATATATGGGGCCCTACAGGATCCTGGAGCGGATCGGCCCCTTAGCCTATAGACTGGAACTACCGCCGGAGTTAGCGGGATTGCATGACGTCTTCCACGTCTCCTCACTTCGGAGGGCTCTGCTACGCCCTGAGCAGCTGATTCCCTCGGCAGATGGCCCGGTGGCCTCGGATCGGTCAGTCAACATGGAGCCTATCAGGATTGACGATACGGCAGTGCGGGTCTTGCGGAGAAAGAAGGTCCCGTTGGTCAAGGTTCTGTGGAACAATCATGGGCAGGAGGAGCATACATGGGAGCCACAGGACTTGATGCGGCAAAAATATCCGGAACTTTTTCGTCAGGTATACCTCAAAACCCCTCTGAACAATCATTTGCCTTCCTGTTTTAAACCAATGGAATGGAAATTTCAAGAATAGGGGCTAATCTTTTGTTTATTGGGGTGAATATACCTAGTTAGGTGGGCGAATTAAACCTTAGATTCGGAACCGCACAAACAAACGTAGCGTAGGGAGGTAATCATTCGGTTCTCATGGGATGTTACAAGCTTAACTTTTCCCGATTTGAGTCCCGTAGGCTTAACCTTGATTTCGGGGACGAAATCTTTGTTTTGTTTATTGGGATTTGTAACATCCCATTTCCGGCTAGACCCCTAGGAGTCGGTTGGTTGTGGTAGAACTCTAGGGAGCCCAAAAACTTGAAATAAATCGGCTAAGAAATCGGACCACGGGTTGGTCACGCCCGTGACCCGCTATGTCACGCCCGTGACAAGGGCGTGACACGCTCGACGATCGTCGATCCCAACTCGACGATCGTCGAACCAAATTCGGCCACACGGGCCGGTCACGCCCGTGACCCTCCAGGTCACGCCCGTGACAAAGGGCGTGACACGCTCGACGATCGTCGAACCCCAATTCGACGATCGTCGACCCAAAATTTGACCACACGCCATGTCACGCCCGTGACTTGCATTGTCACGCCCGTGACATTGGGCGTGACCACGCTCGACTATCGTCGATTTCAGCTCGACGATCGTCGACCAGAATTAGTCACCAGGCCTGTCACGCCCGTGACCCAATTGTCACGCCCGTGACAACCCTTCGACGATCGTCGATCTCAGTTCGACGATCGTCGAGCCCAGAACTGCTAACCGGGCCTGTCACGCCCGTGACCCATGTGTCACGCCCGTGACCAAGGCCGAAACGACCGCCAGGTTGGAAATTTTGGTAACCGACGCCTTAATAAATTTTGGCTGTGGGGATGAAAAATCAAGAATATTTATGGGTCGTTCCCTACTTTAATTATGTTAATAATTAAGGAAGAAATGGGTCCAATAGGAAACTACCACCTGGCAAGCACCTCTTCATTTCCAACTTTCCAACTGCCATTCGGCATAACCGAAACGTCATAAGGTGTTATTAATGGCTGTTAACGTTTCATCTCCAACGTTTCACCCTTTCCCCTCCCCATTTCCTCATCTATAAAAGATTCCTGAGTGCAAGAGGAAAAGGTTACACTCCCTCAACTGTTCAGACCTCCTCCTTGCTGTTGAAGAATTTCCGGCAACGCCACCACCGCGCAAATGGCTTCCCGACGCTCTGCACGCCTTCAACCCGCGAACAAGGTCCTCCCCTCCCTCTTCTTCTGCGGATAGATCTTAGGAATCGTTAGGAGAGATATCGGGCTCAAAAGAGCCAGATCGGGTGAGCGTAATGGTGGTTTTCCGAAAATATCACGGTGGCGGGTTCGCCGGAAACCGCCTCTCCGGCGGCCGTGCCGCCGCCCGACGTTAGCCCTCGCCTCAACGGAGGTGGTGGTGGTGGTGGCCGGCCAGGGAGATGGCTGGGTGGCCGGGAAATAGCTTGGAAAGGCTACAGGAAAATTAGGTTTTCAGTCTCTGGTTCGGGCTCTAGAAGAAGATGAACAGTGCCTTTAATTAGATTTTATTTGTAAAATCAATTTCTGAATGAGATTTCTATCATGTTAAATAATTTGGGAAAAATACTTAGAGGCTCCTACAGGAAAAGTGGTCAACATAGAAACTGTAGCCCTTGAAGTCTAGTTTTATTCAAAATTAATTTCATTCAATTTGGATTCCTGGTTAGACCACAGCACCCTTTTTGGTGAGGTCTATCCAGAGGGCTGCCTTGACCTTAGAAAAATTCCCCACTCCAATCCAGTCGTCCAAACGACTTGAAATTTGGGATGTGGTCTAATCTTACATATATCTAGGTGATATCCAAAAATGAGAATTTTTGGAGAATATTTTTCTATAGTTTTTAGAAAAATTCAATAATCCTAGCCGAATTTAATTAGGTGGTTAAATAATTTCCAAACCCTCCCAAATTTTGGTGAGTGGTCCCTGGGTTCACCATAAGGTTCTGTATAATTTTTCATCTCATTTGGAGATGGTTTGGTTTAGAATTGATCAACCCTAAGTTTTGCCCTAATAAGGGGTCTTAGGTTAAAAGTGCACTTTTGAAGTTTGAGTGGTGAGATCACCTCAACAGAGGCTGAGATTTTTACCACTGGCTAGTAATGTTCTCTAGCACCCCCTCATGGAGTTTGAGGTGGATCGGGGTAAGTTTACCCTAAGGACCAAGGCCAAACCCTAAGGATGGATCTTGGTGGTTTGTGAAGGTCATGTGGTCAAATGACCTTGGATTGACCCGAGGTCGGGTTATGAGAACCATAGGGCTAATATAGTTCTCTGGATGAAATTTTAGTGGATTTGGAGATCGTTGGGATGTCTAAAAACCTAACCCTAGTTTAGGGCACAAAACTTATAGAGATAGGAAATGACACCTAACCACATTGAAAAGTGATGGGAATTGGGTAGAGTGGATTATAGGGGTAGTACAAGCTCTGGATATTTTTCTATGAATTTTATGCTCACTATTTTGGGTACTTCTTTAATGAATTGGTAGTTGCATGATTTGCTTAGAAAATTTATTATGGAGTACAAACTTCCTGGAAATTGATGAAATTTAGGCAGAGAACCTTTATTATGGTTTTAAAACTCTGTGAATTTTTATGAGATTTTTAGAAGTTTAATTCTAAGGCTTTCTTCATTAAGTGTTATTTATCATGGATATTGGATTAAATCTATTTTGGTGCTTAGCAAGCTGATAAAATTATGATTCCCTGCACAAAGATCTTTTATATATCATACTACTGACTAGTGATTTTTCTATAATTTTTTAGATGAATAATTTCTGTACTTCCTTCATTAAGTAGGATTAACGTGATTATACTGACCAAATTAATTAGAGGTTAAATACTTTCTATAAAAATCTGAGAATTTGCATTTGAGGATATCTTGCTGTTATTTAATGAACTTAATTTTTGGGTGGCCATAACTTAAGAATATCATATAGTTCATGTTAAAAATACCCATGGCCAATCTTTGAGAAAAATAAAATAAATATCAGATTAATTAGGAAAATTATAAATTCCTGGATTTAAGCTAATTAGGTCATGATAGTCCTCCAGTAAATATTATAGGAGATTTGGAAGATAATTTGGAGTACCTCCCCTTGTGTACCACATATAGCTTAGGATGGTCTGCATTTAGTAAAACCACGGAATTCTGATAATCGATGGTTGGTAGGGCAAATTTAGAATGAGTTCATTATTAGAAGTCAGGATAAGTAGAATGTGGGACTGGTTAGGATAAGAGAGTACGGGAACGACGAAAGACCGTCCGCCCCGGGAAGAAGAGGAAGAGTCTTAATACGCTAGGGTTAGATTCATTATAACATTAAAAGGGGATTGGGTAAAGGGTAGACAACCAATAATAATAAGTGCCTTGCGAAAGGGAACTTCGGGCCGTAATGCACCGTCTTGGTTCCTAGTGCCCCTTGAGAGCCCTTCACGGGGTATACCGGGGGCAGTCCTGGGCTAACGTAAACCATAGGAGTAATAAATTAAAAGAGCAACTAGTATAACTAGGGTTGCACACACTCACTCCCCGGTAGCTAGGAAGGTAGAATTATAGGATTACTTGCCATCAGACAGTAGCTCTGAAGGTAGATGCACGGACAGTACTGTCCGGGGGGCCGCGGGCTCGAGGGTTGGAGTACGGAGAAAGGTGGTGGGTCATCGGTACTAGGCGATCGATCACACCGACAGCGGTACGATGACTCGGAGAAAAGTCTGGAGGGTACATCCAGCAGCAGTACGCGGATACTCTAGGTTGTGTTCTTCTAGGGGCGTACGGAAGGGCTAGGCCTGGTAGTGTGGTTACCCGCCTAGGAGTGGGGGGCCCGACCCACTGTCTCCGTTTGCCACTACGGAGGTTCCTGGGGGTGAAGCTAGCCTCCCGAACAGGGGGAACTAAAGGTCTGTGCGCATAGAGTCGTGTGTGTGGGTTGCACTTGCATGAATCATGGCATAGCATGTTTGCATATAACCGTCACCCCAACGTATAAATCGGTATGGGACTTTTTATACGATGGGAGCCTTGCAGAAGATCCCTTAACTTATAAGTTTGTATGGGCATTCATATAAGTTAAGGTTACTTACATACTTACTTACTGTTCTCTAGTTGTCTTTTTATATAAATTGCTTCTTATTAATTGTTCTACCTATTACAACATTTATACTGCTCCCCGATATAACTTGCTAGTTAGGTCCACCGACACTTGCTTGTCTACTCTCCACTTTTGTAGCTTCCCTTTCCTCCTCTCCGCCCGGTGCTTAGGAGCCGTGGTGGGAGGGGTAGGGGATGATAGGGCTTAGTCTTTATGACTAATGGTTTTCGAACCAAACATTACAGGAGCTCCGGATGGGAGACAGGGACCAGCACCAGCGGAGTACGGTGCGCATGGAGGTGGGACAGTCTAGCACCGGTGCACCTGCGACCAGCTCCGTGAGTGATTAGCATTTTCTTAGCTTCCGCGATGAGAGACTTGTAGTGAGGACTCCGATGTACTGGGCTCGAGCCCATTTATCTATTTTCCTGTTGTTATGTACTGATGGACTTGATATGATTCTCTTTTATTTACATGTTTTCTGTGGGCTTGTTTACACTTTTGTATAAATGCTTCTCTCTCTTGTGATCGAAAAGGGCCGGCAGAATTGGCGTTTTGTAGTGGTTGACTTCCCGAGATGTCGGTGCCACCGCAAAGCGGCAATTCTGGGCTAAGACCCCCGGTGGTTGAAAAAGAAAAAAAAAGGGGGTCTTACATGGGAGGCGCTGTAGGACTCCGTTGTTTTGGGCTGAGGCTGGTGAGAAGCCTTTGTTGGGTCCTGATGCTCTGGAAGAGATGGAAGTCGCCGTGAAGCTTATTCGGGAGAAGCTTCGTTTAGCCCAGGAGAGGTATGAAAAGAACGCCAATCGACGTAGGTCTGCTTTGGAGTTTTTAGTTGGGGATCATGTGTACCTCAAGGTTTCTCCAATGGTTGGTGTGAAGAGATTTGGTAAAAATCGGAAATTGGACCCAAGGTTTGTGGGCCCGTTCGAGATTTTGGAGCGGATTGGTGTGTCTGCTTATAGATTGGATTTGCCAGCGAACTTCCCTGGTGTTCATAATGTTTTTCATGTTAGCCAATTGCGGAAGTGTGTGCGCAGCAGTGGGCAACTCTTGGACGTTGTGCCCCAGTTGGAGCCCAACCTCTCTTTTGTTGAGGTGCCAGTTCGTATTTTGGATACTCAGGAGCGTGTGCTGCGAAAGAAGTCCATACCGATGGTGAAAGTTCTATGGAAGAATCAGGATTTGGAGAGCGCGACTTGGGAGCTAGAGTCGGCCATGAGGAGGGCGTACCCTCACCTGTTTCGCTGATTGGATCGGTATGTTTCCCTTTGTAACTTCTGTTTGTTACCTTTTCCTTCTTTAGTAGGAGGGCTGTGCGTAAAGTTTCGGGACGAAACTTTCTTTTAGGGGGAGTGACTGTAACGCCCCGCCTTTTCAGCGATTATTTTTATTCTCATTTGGCGTTACGATGACGCGTTTCCGTGGCTTGTGCCATGTGTGGAGTATGGTTTAGCTCCTTAGAACTGAGTGCCCTGTTTGGTAGCCTGTTGGCAAGATCTCCCTAGCTAACCGAGTCGTTTTGGTGACCCGGTGTGGCCTCTCGGGGGGATGTTTGTGTTTGGCTTTGTTTGGGTATAACTCGAGTTCTGTTCGTCGAAAGGTAATTTCGACTTCGCCGTTGTGTTCGTAGCATGGGTATTTAGCTACGGTGCGAATTTCGTCGAATTCCGAGGTGATTTGGTTTTCGCGTAGTTTTGGGTGCTTAATGTAATTTTATAAATAATTATATAATTATATAATTATATATATATATATTTATATATAGGAGAAAAGCCCGATCTTCTTCCTCATCGCAAAACCGCCGCCCTATCGCACGGAGAAACCGCCTCCCCTTCCGCCGGCGATTCCGGGCTCGTTCGTGGACGGATTTCGATTCCGAAGGCGGCGTTGTCTTGCTCTCCCTTAGATCTTCATTTCGGCGGTAAGATATTCGTTTTTCGTGGAGTTTTCATGAGTTGGAGATTTCGGTTTTTGGAGGTTTTTCCGCCATTAATGGCCGGGTGCTTGTTTTAGGGTTGCGGCCGTTCTGATCCGTGCGAAGAAGAGGAAAGCAGCCCAAGCTTCGCCGGAGATTGAGGCAAGTGGTATTCTTGCCCTTGCCAAGTGTTTTTCTTTGATTTTATGTGCTGAAATTAAAATCCCGGTTAGCCCAGGTTAGAGGCCTTGTTGTTCTCGTTTTCTTGCTAACTATAGGGCTTAGTTCTTCCTACTGAAACCCCCCTATGTTGTGATGACTGGAATCCAAATTGTCGGCGTGAAGCCGTTGTTTTCCTTCATTTTTGATTGTTGCTCCGGTTCGGGCGTAGCCGAGGGGGAGAGTTAGGAGGGGGGTGTAGTTGCCAATTTCCCTCGTTAGGATATTATTCGAGTGGTTAGGCATAGTTTGAATGGTAGTAGCGTGAGACGTTGATAGTTGTCTACTACTACTGCAGTGGCGTGAGTCGTGTGCGCGTTCCGGTATCGTTCGGAAAATTCCAAACGGTACAGGTTAGTCGCGCACGGTCATCAACCGTTAGGGCGCACGACCACTGGTCGTGTGCCTCTGCTCGTGCGCGGCTATCTTTCAGTTTCCAAAGTTCTGTCTCGGCAATCGCACGAGCGCTGGCGACAGTGCGCACGACCACTGGTCGTGCGTTACTGATCGTGCGCAGCCATTAGGTTTTTCTCAGGTTTTCCGGGCCCATTACGCACGACCATCAGCCTTGAGTGCGCACGACCACTGACCGTGCGCCACTGATCGTGCGCTGATGCTTAGCTTTTTGTCTGGTTCCCAGGTTCAACTCGCACGACCATCAGCCTTGGGTGCGCACGACCACTGACCGTGCGCCACTGATCGTGCGCCTTGTATTTTCTCGTTTGCTAGACGCATTTAGCGGGTTTCGAGTGCGGGGATTCAGATACTCAAGTGGCAGGCAACTACCCGAGTTCTGGATCTTCTGCCTTGGTCGTTCGGCTATCGTCGAGGTTCGTATTCTTTAGCGGTATTGTGGGTAGTAACTTTATTTTGGCGGCGAGTGAGGCTAGCTCACTCAATGCCAAAGGTTGGGTAGGCACTGAGTGGGTTTCACTCAACGCCTAGTCGTGTTGGTTTATTTCAACACTCGTTCCTTACCATGAATTCCGTGCTTGAGTGAATTCCTTGTTATGTCTTGAGTTTTCCTTGTCGGTCGTGTTCTTCTTTCCGAATGGCCGAATCGTGGGTCGTGGTTAGTAGTGGTGGTTGTAGCTCTTTATGGGGGTGGAGTTGTGTGATATAGCCAAGGCCACCCATGGATTTCTTGCTCCAGGTACGGGCTGGGCATGTCGGGTGGAAGGTCCCTTGTGTGTTCACGTATTGACCCTCGAGCTTTTGACTTGGACATGGTGGATTGGGGGACTGCGTTTGCCTTCGATCCGGTTCCTCGTTGTTGTTTTTGCTACTATCACTTCCCACAGTTTAGGGTGTTAGAAGTTTCTTCCGTGGTAGTTTTGCAGCATTTTGGCTCTTGGCAGCCTAGTAGGCCCTGCAGGATGTGGTTCCTGGGCTGGGTCGTTGCTGTTTCTTTGCACGTTGTGCATTTCTTGTGGTCCTGTTTTGGACATTTGTGACTCTTTCTACTGCATGTTTCCTGTTATTTTCGTCCTTTTGGTTGACTCTCTCATGCAGTTTTACCTTGATTTTAGCTTGCTGAGGTATTCTGTTTTCTTTTGGAATACCCCAGGTTCTGAGCTGTAGCCAGTCTGGAGGCTAGTTGGAGGTGGTGTTGTTGGTGGACTTCCGGACTGTAGAGTTTTGTTTACCTTGTTTGTGAGGTTGTTTTCAGTACTTTCTTACAGACATATATGTGTGCTGGTGGGTTCGTGTCAGGTTGTTGGCGCCCACTAGTAGTTTTTACCTTGTACTAGATATACACTATTGCTGCTACCATTTATTTTTCTGGAGATAGTCTACTTGCTTTGAGAAGGTTTTATGCTAGGTTGCTAGTTATTTTTAAACTATAAATACTATTATAAATGAAGCTCATGATCAGCATGTTTTTATAAACTTAATCACTACTTTCCAAATCACGTACGAAAACCGTTTTCTTATATATATTATATAAACTGAGTGTAGTGTCTTGCATAGTATGAGTGGTTCTCTTGGGACCCTTATGCGCTCTTTAGGGTGTAAAACCTAATCAAAGTATTTTTCCGCAGCGTTTAAATATAGTTTTCTTTTGTGGACTAGATGATCCACTGAGCCGAGGGATACGGACTCTAAACATAACTAATTTTCTATTTCATTAAGCACATGAATTTTCTTGCATAAAGATTGTAGTTGGATTTGCCTGAGCGTCAGCAGTTATCCCCTGCTTGACGTGGCATCATGACGCGTGTTTTCTCTTACTCTGATAATTCTTAATTCGGAGAAAATGCGGGTTGTGACAAAGAGTGTTCTGCATAAGGAAATAATCACACAAACTACAAACAGTTCTCGAATTTTTGGCACTCAATGTAGAGAAATGTTATTGAAAAGACATTCGGGCTCCTTAAAAAACGGTGGGCAATTTTGCAGGGACCATCTTTCTAAGACATCAATGTGCAGATAAATGATTATTATTTTGTCCGCAACATAATGATTTATTTTAGTATTAATTTATAAATTTCTTATAATTTTAAACGGACTCAAATTATAAGCGCATGCTACATTCTACATAATTTCCTTATAAAGAGGAGACTAGAAAATTATGTTAGATTACTTGCCGAAATAGATGCAGAGATATTAGTGCAACATGCAAGTTCTGAGAGTTCTGAGTAAGTGGATGCAGTTGGTGCATTTCAAGCAACACCCGAATGGAGCACATTTACAGATATCATGGCTATAAACATGTTCAATGAGTACCATGTTCATCGTGGGACATAAGATGTTTTGTTGATGCTTAAATCATATTATGCGGCTTAAAAATATTTTGTTATTTGTTAATGTTATCTGACACATAAATATAGTATTAACATGTGATTTATTCTACTGCTAACTTTACTATATTCTATGCTTGACTAAAGTGCAGATATTAAATGGATAAAAGCAAAGGAAAAGATGTCAAAGTAAGAAAGTGGTCATATGTTCCCTGAACATCACATATAGATTGTTCTTTATCCACTGCTCTCCTCGAGCAGCAGAGTTTGGGGAACAAGAAAGTGATAGTTTAACTTTCAAGGCAGCCTAAACACCTAGAGGGGGGGGGTGAATAGGTTCTGCTTTTCTTATAAAAACTTCTAGGCAGAATTCAATTCAATAGCTAACACAATTGGCACAGCAATCACAGAAAATAAAACATCACAGATTGCACAATGTTTTATAGTGGTTCCCCAAGGTCTGGGTACATCCACTTTCCCCCCTTCACCTATCTAGCAGTATGCTAGATTCGGCCAAACTTCCACTCATCTCAGATCAACAGATCCTACAACTCAGAACCCAACTGGTTCCTACAACTCAGGCACAACTGCCCTACCTCAGCCTTGCCCCAAGGCCTACAACTCAGAGAATATCCTTCTCCTACACTCAGGAAAACTGCCCTACCACTCAGAGTTCAACACTCCTACACTCAGCCTTTATAACATAGGCTTACAACTCAGATCTGTGTAAACAGATCCTACAGAAATATAGAAAAGATTATTAAACTGTCTTGCCAAAGTTGAGAGAGAAAAGGCCAAGACAATTCTTGATCAGCTGATGCAATCAACTGTATCTGAGCCTTCTTCAAAGCTTCTTGAAAATAAACTTAGCTGAGTTGATTCCAAACAGCATCTTGAGAATCCACTGGTGGTTTCTTTCTTCTTCTTCTAATTCTGGCTTGATCTCTCTCTATCCAGCACTTTGAATGATTCTTCTGAATTCTGATTAGAACTCTTCTTAGATCTATCCTTAGATAGTCTTCTTAGATCTCCTGGAGAAGATCTTCTTAAGTGACTAGCACTTTCTTGAAATGAATTGGATTGTGATCCTTCTCTTCCTTTTTGATTCAAAGTTATTCAAAAGGACTATCTGTTGTGGTTGTTGTTCTCCTTCTGAATCTGTCTATTTATAGACATTCTTCATGGTAACCGGCTGATCTAGTTTCTAACCATTTTCTGACAAGTCTGACAGCTTCAGTTAACCGGTGGTAACCCACAGCTGTCAAGTCTTCAAAAAGGCCTGTGCCTTAGTCTTGAACCACAAGTTGTTGAAACAGTCTGTCAGAAAGTGTCGAGACCATCTGTCTATCTGTGTCGACACAATTGACTTTGGTGTCGACACAGTCTTCAGTGATGTCGACTAAGTTGCCTTTGAGTCGACACAGCTTCTTCTGAAAATAACTTGGTCTTGACTCTTCAGTGTGTCGACACAAGTCCTGTATGTCGACACAGTTGTTGTAGAATCATAACTTAGTAAGTGTCGACTTAGCCTTCAGGTGTCGACACATTCATTTCTTAAATCTGCTTTAATGTGTCGACTTAATCACAATGTGTCGACACATTCTGCTGGTGTCGACAAACTTGAGGTCGACTATTTTCTTCTGTGTCGACACATTCAGTTGATGTCGACAATCTTGAGATCGACTATACTCTTCTGTGTCGACACATTCTCCCAATGTTGAGGTCGACGCTTTTCTTCTGTGTCGACACAAATTCCCAGAGTTGTGTCGACTCTTTTCTTCTGTGTCGACACAAATTCCCAGTGATGTGTCGACTTACTTCTTCTGTGTCGACACTTTTTCCCAGTGTAGTTGTAGACTAACTGCTATGTGTCGACACTGCTTCCCAGTGTTGTGTCGACTATTTTCTTCTATGTGTCGACACTGCTTCCTCTGTGTCGACACTTGGACTTAGAATTTTTCTGCATACTTTATTAATTCTTCACCTGCACATGTCAACTTAAAACAACATCAAATACACCTTGATGTATATCATTGAGCTAGGTTGGGCTTCTTCAAATCAGGTACACATTTTCCAATGTACCCAACAATCTCCCCCTATTTGGAGAAGTCATAACCCCTATAGCCAATGATATACACCATTTATAAACAGTACTAAATGATGATTAATGACATAACAGGAATACTTTAATATAAACAAAACATAAAAACAATTCATCACAGAATGCACATTATAATATGCCAAACAACATTTTGTTTATAACTGGGTAATGTTTGATTACAATGTTTTACATTTAATGATTACATCACAACATTACAAAACACTATAAAAGAACTTAAAACATAATCAGGATTGATCAGGCTCTCTAATTATAATCCCTTTGCCAGATTGAATTGTAGCTGTCACAGGAGCTTCTGATTCTTCAGCTATCTTCTTTCCTTTAAGATCAGCTTTCTTCTGAGCTTCTTCCTTGATCCTTTGCCTTTCAAAATAATGAAAAGGCTTTGGGAAGTATTTGTTTGGCTCCTTAGCATCTGATGGCAGTCTTCCCAGCTTAGCTTTTCTTCTGAATTGTACTATTGCTTCTTGTCTTGCCTCATACTTCTGCCATTCTATTTCATTGTACCACTTGCCTCTCTCATGAACTTTATCTTGTACAGCTTTCCATGCAGTGAGTATTATGTTCCTTGAAGTAGGACTCCACTGCTCATAATCTGGCTTAAGTACAGCCTGCTCTCTGAATTTCTTCTTTGCTAATAGAGCATCTTGCTGTTCTTTCAGAGTAGCCTCAGGCTTATCAACCTTTCCAAAGACAATATTAGTAACCTCCTTTGGAGGACTATACATTCCTTGAACTTTCTGATCAATCATGTCAAAATCTGGAGGGGGGTAAATGACTTGGGCAACCTCAGGTTGATTGCCTTCAAGTAGATTTGATTGTATTCCTGATTCAGCCACCATAGCATCATCACACAATGGGGGATATCCCAAAGTGGCTCGGATACTATTGGTCACCCATTTGGAGTGCTCTGAGCCTGCATGAATTAGCATCCTCTCCCCCTTTATGGCTTCTCTAGATACATGATCTCTTAGATCTTCCTTTTGAAATCTGATTTGGCCATCCAAATAATTCACACCTTCTCTAAAAAATGGTTTTAACTTGTTAAGCTTTTCAGATATTTCTTTTTGAGAGGTTGAGATGGCAGTCTTAACAGAAGCAATGGCAGCTTGAAAATTCTTATCAAATTTGTCCCTTTCTTTGGCTCTATCTGCAGGCAGACCTGGACCAATCTTCTTTACTTCCTCAATGATCTCATTATGAGATTCAGTTAAATTATCATTCATTCTTAGCTGGTTTTCCAAAACATAGCTTTGCTTCAAAGCAATGTCATCCACCTTTGTAGTAATAGCCTCCTGTTGTTTAGCTAGATAAACCACAGCATTGCCACCCTTGTGGAAGCAATCTGTCATTTCCTTTTTATGCATGTTGACTTGAAACTGGATGGACTTTATATCCTGAGCTAAGTCAAACTGAAGTGACTTGCTATTTTCATCAACATACTTTTTCAGAACCATCCTTTGTTCATCCAATTTTACCTGTAGATCTACCATAAATTTGTTATAATCAAAAGCTGGAGATACTTGTAGAGGTGTGGTCTGTAAAGCCTGCTTATAATTCTTGCTTCTTCTCTTAAATACAACAAGTTTTCTTTTCTTTGCCATCCTGGCATCTTCAGTTTCAGTTTCAGATGAAGTATCTAATTGAATTCTCTCTTGAGGAGGATTAATTGTATCTGTCCCAGTGACCTGTTGCTCAGCTTCAACAGCCAATGGCTCCCCCTCAACTTGTGTCTCAACTTCAGCTTCCTGATCAATGTCCATATCTATTGACTTCTCAATTTCTTGTCCACCTCCTACTTTATCAGTAGTAGTATCATCATCAGGGAATAACTCCTCCAGAGTAAATTCCAGTTGAGCTGTAACTTCTGCAGCAGTTAAATCTTGAGATAAGTTTAACTGTGCTTCCTCTTGCACTTGTACTTCAGTATTTAGAGGAGGAGTGGACACTAGCTCTTCCTGAACCTGTGCATTAATAAGAATATGAGCAATGTCTTTTATAGTAAAATACATTAGCTTCTCCTATACTTGTACCTGATCAGGAGTAGATACCTTTTGAGCAGGAGTGGAAACTGGCTCCCCCTGCATTTGTGCAGGTGTTGACACTTGCTGGACAACAGTTGAGTCTGGCTGATCTTCAACCTGTGTCCTGAGTGGGTCGTCCTGTAGTTGTTCAGGTTCTTGGTTTTGAGTAGGGGATTTCACAGGGGTGTCTGGCCTGCTCTCTTCAGGCACATCCTTGGACAGTACCCTATCCCACCTTGAGAACAGTCTCATATCCATTCTTCTCATATGATTAATCTTTGTCCCTGGCACTTGCTGCATCACTTCAGGAATCATTCCAGTTAGGTATAGGCTCATGATCCTGGCCATGTTAGGCTTCTTGATTCCTTCTTTGATCTTGTCAAAGATCACTCCTGACCAATCAGTAGGAATTGTAAAAACAATCCTGGTCATCAGGCTGAACATATAGGCAGAAATCCTATCATGTCCACCTGTCTTGCAGAGGATCATTTTCCCAACTATTTCAGATAAGAACTTCCCTTGCTGATTCATACCCTTCCTGTTGAATGCAGCTCCAATCTTCAAGCCTGAGTCCAGTCCACACCATTGAAGGGCTTCCCTTGTTTTAGAACTAGGTACTTCCTCTTCATTCTCAACTACTTGCAATTGAAAGATCTTTCTTAAACTTCTTTGATTAATCTTCACCTTAGTCCCTTGAACTGTGGACCTAATCTTGAGGCCAGTCGAGTGGACTGATGCAGAGATAAAGAACTCGTGCACCTCCTTCTTCCAGATTTTTGTTGGTTCTGAGATGAGAAATTCTAACCCTGACTCAGAGAGGAGGGTGATAACTCCTTGAACATCTGGCGGCGCCTCTGCAAAGGCCTGGCGCACCAACTCATACCCTTCATTAATGTTGTCTTCAATCCTTGGCGCCATCGGTTCGTCGAGAAAGCTTGAGAGAAGAGAGAAAGATAGACTGTCGACACAGGGTTTTAGTCTCGAAAACCTTGGAAGCGTGTCGACAGAATGAGTTTTTGACCTATTTATAGCCTCAGTTGAAAGAAGTTCAAAAGGCGCCAAAAACAGTCAAAATGTGTCGACACAGACGGAATGTGTCGATACAAACTTCTATTGTCTCGACATTACTTCAGCCTACTATGTGTCGACACCAATTAGTGGTTATGTCGACACCTTAGATAGACAGAAATTCTGTGTCGACTCTAAGGATAAGTGTCGACACATATTCTGTAAGTGTCGACACCATTTTCCTGGTTGAGTCGACATTACATTTCTGGTTAAGTCGACAATATAACTCTCAAGTGTCGACACATATTCTCTGTGTCGACACAATATTTCTGACTTGTCGACATAATTTCTCTGAGTCGACACATTACTACTGAATGTGTCGACACATTCTTACTTAGCCAATTTCTGTAACTTCAATGTGTCCTTTTTTTTAACACTTGATTATGTTGTTATTACCTTTACTTACTTATATACCACTTCAATTGCATTGTTAATGATTTTGTTAATACATTAATCAATGGTTAACATACCTAATTCAATTTTGAATTTATTGAATTTGGTTTCATCTAAAGGCTTAGTAAATACATCTGCTATTTGATAATCTGTTTTTACAAATTCCAATGAGATGTCTCCTCTTTCTACATGTTCTCTAAGAAAATGGTATTTGATTTCTATATGCTTAGTTCTACTATGAGAAACTGGATTATTAGCAATAGAAATAGCACTCTTTGAATCACATAAAAGGGGTGTTCTACTTACCTGAATACCATAATCCTTAAGCTGATGCTGCATCCACAATAGCTGTGCACAGCAGCTTCCAGCAGCAACATACTCTGACTCAGCTGTGGAAATTGCCACACTGGTCTGCTTCTTACTACTCCAAGATATTAGTCTTCCTCCCAGGAATTGACAAGTACCTGTAGTACTCTTTCTATCCTCTCTACATCCTGCAAAATCTGCATCTGAATAGCCTGTTAGTAGAAAATCTCTATTCCTAGGGTACCAAAGACCTAGAGTAGGAGTGCCCTTTAGATATCTCAGAATCCTTTTGACTGCAGTATAATGAGATTCTTTAGGGCAGGCTTGGTACCTAGCACAGACACATGTTGCATACATAATGTCAGGTCTACTAGCAGTGAGATATAGAAGAGACCCAACTATTCCTCTATACAATGATTCATCAACAGGTTTACCTGTCTCATCTTTGCATATAGGCATACTAGTTCCCATAGGAGTTCTCATGGTGGAGGATGACTCCATACCATACTTCTTAATTAATTCTTTGGTGAACTTAGACTGGGATATGGACAATCCATCTTCAGTCTGTCTTACTTGGAGTCCCAAGAAGAACTTAAGTTCTCCCATACTGCTCATCTCAAACTTCCCTTGCATAAGTTTGGCAAACTTTTTACAAAGGTTGTTTTCAGTAGATCCAAAGATTATGTCATCAACATAGATCTGGACTAAGATGATCTTTCCTTTGGATTCCCTAAGGAATAGAGTTTTGTCTATCTTTCCTCTTGAGAATTTATTCTCAATGAGGAAGGTAGACAGGGTTTCATACCAAGCCCTTGGAGCTTGTTTTAACCCATACAAAGCTTTCCTAAGCTTATACACATAATCAGGTTTAAGAGGATCTATAAAACCTGATGGCTGCTCTACATATACTTCTTCTTTAAGATCACCATTCAGAAATGCTGACTTCATATCCATCTGGTATACTTTGAAGTCTTGGTAGGCTGCATAGGCAAGGAACATTCTGATTGCCTCCAGCCTTGCTACTGGAGCAAAGGTTTGATCAAAGTCAATTCCTTCTTCCTGCCTGTATCCTTTTGCAACTAACCTTGCTTTATTCTTCACTATTATCCCACTTTCATCTAGCTTGTTCCTATAGATCCACTTAGTGCCAATTATGTTGTGGCCTCTTGGTTTAGGAACAAGCTCCCAGACTTTGCATCTTCTAAATTGATTCAGCTCCTCTTGCATAGCATCAATCCAGTGCTGGTCTTGGATAGCTTTCTTCAAACTTCTTAGGTTCCATCTGGGACAAGAAACTTGAATGCAAAACTGTGCTTTGATTTCTGCTTCTAGTTTGCACTCCTTGTCTTGGATCACCAATTATCTGATCAGTTGGATGATCTCTTAGATATCTTATAGCTGGAGGAAGATTCCCTTCAGGTTGAGCATCTCCAGCTTCTTCATTCTGCTGAGCCTCTTGGTTTTCATCAGTTTCCATTATCTCTTGTACTCCCCCTGGACAGCAGCCTTCATTTTCCAATGCTCCATCTTCCTTTGAAGCTTCAGCAATGGAGAGCTTGTCCATCTTCTTGCTTATACCTGTTGAGTCATTTGATCTACAAGACAACTCACAATTGATTAATCTTGTTTCATCAAATACAACATGCACAGATTCTTCAACCACTTGAGTAGTTAAGTTGAAGACTCTATAGGCCTTACTATTTGTGCTGTACCCAACAAATATCCCATCCTGGGATTTGGCAGCAAACTTAGTCAAATATGACTTGCCATTGTTAAGTATATAGCACTTGCAACCAAAGATCCTGAAATAGGATAGATTTGGTTTTCTGCCTTTCACAATCTCATAGGGAGTCTTTCTGTGGCTTTTGGTGATAGAAGCCCTATTGATGACATGACAAGCAGTGTTAACTGCCTCAGCCCAAAAATATTCTGGGAGAGAGGTGTCACTCAATAGAGTTCTACCAGCTTCAATTAATGTTCTATTCTTTCTTTCAGCAATTCCATTTTGCTGAGGTGTTCTTGGTGAGGAGAACTCTTGGAAAATCCCAAAGTCTTTACACAAATTTGTTATGCTTTCAGAATGAAACTCAGTACCATGATCACTTCTGATTTTGACCACTGTACTATTCAGTTCATTCTGAATTTGCTTTACAAAATTAAGTAGTACACTTGGGGTTTCAGATTTTTGTCTTAGAAAGAACACCCATGTAAATCTAGAATAGTCATCTACAACCACAAAAGTGTAGACCTTCCTACCTAGACTATGAACTGGCATAGGACCAAAAAGATCCATATGCAAGAGGTATAAGCACCTCACAGAATCCTTGTTTTCAAGGCTTTGAAATGAGGATTTTGTCTGCTTGCCCTTTTGACAAGCTGAGCATACCCCTTCCTTTATACACTTAACTTGAGGCCCATTCCTCACTAGTTCTTTACTAATGAGTTGGCCAATTGTCTTGTAGTTTAGATGAGCCAATCTCTTGTGCCACTTAACACAATGGGAAGCATTGTCATCAGCTACAAGACAAATGGGGGAAGCCTTATTTTCACATTCAAAATTAAGGCAATATACATTTCTCTTCCTATACCCAGTCAAAATGATCTCTTGATCACTTGACCTTTTGATATGACATCCATCCTTACCAAATGAAATGTCATATCCTAGATCACTCAGCTGGCTTATGCTTATTAGATTATGTTTCAAACCTTTTACATAGGCCACTTGGGTGATAGTAATTAGGTTAGAAGAAATGTTACCAAACCCTTTGATGACTCCTTTTTCAGATCCACCAAAGATCACTTTATGTCCATCTTTGACAGATGAATACTCCTTCAGCAGCCCCTTTGTTCCAGTCATGTGCCTGGAACAACCACTATCCAAGTACCATATAGGGGCATGGTTACTTGGATTCACCTGCAATACAGAATTACTTACCCTTAGAACCCAAGTAAGTCTTGGGTCCTTGGTTCAGGTTAGCATTAATAAAGTTATCATAACCTCTTCTAACAGGTAGACTCTTATTCTTTATAACACTTGTGTTATACCAGCAGTCCAATGCAAAATGGCCCCTCTTGCCACAGCACCAACATTCAAACTTATTGTATCTAGATCTAGATACATCCTTGTCAGTAGAATTTCTGTTCATTGCTGGTGCTGTTGCAACTTCACCTACTGATTTCTTAAAACCATTGGGTTTATGACCATAGGTAGGCCTGCTTGCCTTAACACCCTTGTTCTTCAGAGCATTTGTCTTAATATGACCTTGAATGTCTTCATGATCATATATGTTAGAAGGCACTTTCTCCTTACTAAACTTTATGGGGACTGAAAGGTTTAGTGGCTGAATAGGGACTTTGCCTTTCCTCTTGAATCTGCCAGCCCTGGAGTTACATTTAAATCCTAATCCAGCTTTACCCTTCTGAGTGACAAATTCATCTATCAAGGGTAAGACAGATTTTGGCTTAGAGTAACTAGCCACTAAATCCCTTTCAATTCTAAGTCTGGCCTCCAGACTCTTTACTTGATCATTAGTATAATTAATTGTGCCCATCTGAATAATAGTTATATTCTTCAGCTTGGCAATTTCATTTAATTTTTGATCAAGGACTTTTTCTAACTCAGTTGTTGCTACCCTTAGTTCAGCAATTTCCTGAGCCTGTGTTTTAACCAGGTTCTTGCTTTTCTTAAGGGCCTGCAACAAGTCCCCATACTTGTCTATCAATTGATAGACATCTCCTTCAGATCCAGATGCATCTTCATCACTTGATGCAGATGTAGCTGATTCTTCACTTGTACTACAAACAGATGTACAGGAAGGACAGTTTACCTCATTAGGACCAGACTGATTCTGGCATATGTCCTCTTCTGATCTTGTCATCAAACCCATGCATTGATGTTCATTGATGGAGTCTAGCAACTGCATAAACTCCTCTTCCTCAGATGCAGCATATAAGTCCAATATATGCTTCAGCTTCAGATCCTGATTCTGAAGTTGACTGGTCTGACAGACTTTTATCTTTCTTTGCTACAAAGGATTTCTCCTTCTTGCCTTTCTGATAAGTCTTCTTCTTTTCTGAAGATTCCTTCCTTTTGTCAGGACAATCAGCCACTACATGTCCAGGCCTATTGCAACAATAGCAGACAATCTTTGAAGTAGTGGCTTTGCTGGGCTTTGATCTGCTTTTCTCTTTCCTTGATGACCTTCTCTTCTGATAATAGTCATCAACTTGCTGTGATGTGGAAGGCCTAGACTTCCATTGCTTCTTTTTCAAGAACCTTTGGAATTGCCTTGTGAATGCAGCAAAGTCTGCATCTGAATCACAGCTTTCTGAACCCTTATTTGAATTTTCAGAACTATCTTCTTCAACTTCTTTAGGAGGAGATGGTGATTTCCTCCTACTCTTTCTAGTGGCTTCAGCATTAAATGCCACAGTCTTTTCTCTATGCTCTCCTCTTGAGTTTCTTTCCTCCTCCTTCCTTACCATAAGTTGCATTTCATAGGATAGCAACTTTCCAAACAGGGTTGGAGGAGATATCTCTGCCAATTTAGCCACTTCTCTTATGGCACAGATCTTTGTATCCCAGTCCTTTGATAAGGATCTTAAGAATTTGTCATTCAGTTCATAGGTACTGAAGACTCTTCCATAGGAGATTAGCTCATTCACAATTCTATAGAATTTCTTATAGCACTCAGTTATGCTATCAGATTTTCCTTGTCTAAAGCTTTCATACTCCTGATTTAGCATAGACTTTCTGTCCAGCCTTACTTCTTCAGATCCCTCCATGTAGACAATCAATGTGTCCCACATCTCCTTGGAGGTCTTGCAGTGAATCAGATTTTGAAATGTTGAATCATCTATGGCACTAACAATGATGTTCTGTGCCCTTTTGTCCATGGTTGCCAAGATGATTTCATCCTTGGTCATTTCTGAATAAGTCTTTGGTATTTGGATATTTGCATCAAGAACAGATATCTTCATTGGAATGAAGGGGCCTTCCTGTACTGTGATGTAAATCCTTGGGTCAGATGCCTCCATAAACAATCTGACTCTTTCTTTCCAGATCCCAAAGATTTCCTTCTTGCATATGGGTAATTTCATAGACCCTAGCTCCTTATGATTCTCTCCAGAACCCATCTTCTTGATTCTTGAATCTGCCTTTCAGATCTACCTCAGACTGTTAAGTCCTTTTTGAGGAACCTCCCTCTGATACCACTTGATAGTTTAACTTTCAAGGCAGCCTAAACACCTAGAGGGGGGGGGTGAATAGGTTCTGCTTTTCTTATAAAAACTTCTAGGCAGAATTCAATTCAATAGCTAACACAATTGGCACAGCAATCACAGAAAATAAAACATCACAGATTGCACAATGTTTTATAGTGGTTCCCCAAGGTCTGGGTACATCCACTTTCCCCCCTTCACCTATCTAGCAGTATGCTAGATTCGGCCAAACTTCCACTCATCTCAGATCAACAGATCCTACAACTCAGAACCCAACTGGTTCCTACAACTCAGGCACAACTGCCCTACCTCAGCCTTGCCCCAAGGCCTACAACTCAGAGAATATCCTTCTCCTACACTCAGGCAAACTGCCCTACCACTCAGAGTTCAACACTCCTACACTCAGCCTTTATAACATAGGCTTACAACTCAGATCTGTGTAAACAGATCCTACAGAAATATAGAAAAGATTATTAAACTGTCTTGCCAAAGTTGAGAGAGAAAAGGCCAAGACAATTCTTGATCAGCTGATGCAATCAACTGTATCTGAGCCTTCTTCAAAGCTTCTTGAAAATGAACTTAGCTGAGTTGATTCCAAACAGCTTCTTGAGAATCCACTGGTGGTTTCTTTCTTCTTCTTCTAATTCTGGCTTGATCTCTCTCTATCCAGCACTTTGAATGATTCTTCTGAATTCTGATTAGAACTCTTCTTAGATCTATCCTTAGATAGTCTTCTTAGATCTCCCGGAGAAGATCTTCTTAAGTGACTAGCACTTTCTTGAAATGAATTGGATTGTGATCCTTCTCTTCCTTTTTGATTCAAAGTTATTCAAAAGGACTATCTGTTGTGGTTGTTGTTCTCCTTCTGAATCTGTCTATTTATAGACATTCTTCATGGTAACCGGCTGATCCGGTTTCTAACCGTTTTCTGACAAGTCTGACAGCTTCAGTTAACCGGTGGTAACCCACAGCTGTCAAGTCTTCAAACAAGTCCTGTGCCTTAGTCTTGAACCACAAGTTGTTGAAACAGTCTGTCAGAAAGTGTCGAGACCATCTGTCTATCTGTGTCGACACAATTGACTTTGGTGTCGACACAGTCTTCAGTGATGTCGACTAAGTTGCCTTTGAGTCGACACAGCTTCTTCTGAAAATAACTTGGTCTTGACTCTTCAGTGTGTCGACACAAGTCCTGTGTGTCGACACAGTTATTGTAGAATCATAACTTAGTAAGTGTCGACTTAGCCTTCAGGTGTCGACACATTCATTTCTTAAATCTGCTTTAATGTGTCGACTTAATCACAATGTGTTGACACATTCTGCTGGTGTCGACAAACTTGAGGTCGACTATTTTCTTCTGTGTCGACACATTCAGCTGATGTCGACAATCTTGAGATCGACTATACTGTTCTGTGTCGACACATTCTCCCAATGTTGAGGTCGACGATTTTCTTCTGTGTCGACACAAATTCCCAGAGTTGTGTCGACTCTTTTCTTCTGTGTCGACACAAATTCCCAGTGATGTGTCGACTTACTTCTTCTGTGTCGACACTTTTTCACAGTGTAGTTGTAGACTAACTGCTATGTGTCGACACTGCTTCCCAGTGTTGTGTCGACTATTTTCTTCTATGTGTCGACACTGCTTCCTCTGTGTCGACACTTGGACTTAGAATTTTTCTGCATACTTTATCAATTCTTCACCTGCACATGTCAACTTAAAACAACATCAAATACACCTTGATGTATATCATTGAGCTAGGTTGGGCTTCTTCAAATCAGGTACACATTTTCCAATGTACCCAACAGAAAGCTAATGGATGGAAAAGTGTCACCTACACAGTGGTGATTCAAGCATTAAGGGAGGATTGCAAGGTGGTAATTAGTGAGGAGAAGATAATGGCGCGAATAAAAACATGAAATGTGATATCGGCAATGCTAGATGCTAGTGGATTTGTTTGGGATTGGGGGCGCAATGTAATGAAGGTAGACAGTAAAGATGTTTGAGTCAACTATGTTCAACTAATATTTTATTTTATGAATTAATTATATGTTTAGACATTTTAAAATTTTACAAGTCTAATCTAAATTAAACTTGGAGGCACGCCCGACAGTAAGACATTATCGTAGCAAAGTGATCGTGAATTGGGGTGACTTAGTTATGATATGTGGGATTGATAGAGCTATTGGAGCTCACGCTACAACTACATCTGAGACAGTGAACGAGGTCCACAATGATGATTCGATGGACGATAATGTGTTCAAGGAGGTCGATATTATTGTGGATGTTGTTTCTGCAATAGCGAGTAACGTGGAATACGAGAGCAGTGAGAATTCTCAACAGACAACATTGATCTCAATGACAAACAGGATATATGCGGCCATTGCAGCTATATTACATATCTTACTGAGCATGAGATCATACAAGTCATCGATATGTTGAGTGTTCACGACACGAAGAGCGACGTATTCATGACTTTGTCGGTGCCAATTAGGAGGACTGGCACCACTTACATTAAGGCCTCATTTGTTTTTGCGATGCTCCGGTGTGGGAGCAGGCACAAACGCAAGGCGGCAAAATAAATGGCCAGCGACGGCGTATGCCGCATCTCCTCCCGCCGCATCGTGAGGAACAGGTAAAAAAGCTGTCTCCGACAGTAAGACTTTATCGCAGCAAAGTGGATGTGCCTTGCGACGCATCGTAGCTTTGTCTTTCTTTTGCATTTGTCTTTTTTTTGCAATTGTTTAAATTAGCGTGTCGTTATTTTTACACTTGTTTAATTTAGCCTAAATGTATTTCTCATTTTTTCATTTGCAGCTCTTCGGGTTGACTGTCCGTTGAGACTCTTAATAAAGAGGTCTGGTAGTATAGTAATTAGGACGGAGGCAGCAAGCCTAGACTATTTCAGTAAAACGTAAAATTAAATTAATAATAGAGGAGTCGGACAATCAATGGATTGATTATAGTCACCAAAAGAATTCAGAAGATTAGGCAAAAGAATCTCATGCCAAAATTGTGCACTTGCCAAATCAATTATACAAAATATTTTGCCAAATACAGTCCATTGTGATTTAAAGGACCGAAGCAAAGGAATTAGGGCAGACCGGACAGGAGCAGAAAGCGATTCACTCATTTTCTGCACAGGACCGGCCGAGGTTCCTCGCCCCGACGCCACGCCTGCACCTCCTTCTTCCGGGCGTGACACCTCCAGCAACGAATCGTCCTCGCGTGAGGCACCGTCCAATGCCTCTTCACCACCGTCGACGCCGTCGTTTACCTATTTGGCGTCGCTCCTGGACTTTGTGTGCGAGAAGTCGTGGACCTCGGCACCCGATTCCGGCTACCACTAGAGATCGGGTTATCGTGATCGCTCCTGGTTTGCGTGTCGTCGACCTCGGCACCCGATTCCGGCTACCACTAGAGATCGGGTTATCGTGATCGCTCCTGGTTTGCGTGTGCGGGAAGCCGTCGACCTCGACATCCGATTCTGGCTTCCTCCAGAGATGGGGATATCGAGACTCAAGAAAGCTACAGCCTTCTCCTCCCTCTGTCTGTCGGACCTTGACTGGTCGAACCCCTTTGGGAAAAGCTTGGGTAACTCCGCTCCGATTTATTTAGTTATCTTTTTATGTGCTCATGCGAATAGTCCTAGGCTTGCCGTCATACGTTCGATTACTTTATTATCACATTTCATAAATTGTTGCACGTAATTTTCAGCTTGTGATTGCATAGACTCGTGGAGGGCTCGAACCATAAAACACGTGAGATTTCTACTCGAACGAAAATTAACGAACTTCTCAACGTCCAAAGCGACGAGTTTGATTATTGCGCGCGAAAAATTCATTTTTGGTTGCTCGGCCTTCGTGATTTCTCTAAAAAAAATCAAAACCCTAATTTTCCATTCCTATTTTTAAAAAAAAAATTTAAAAACAATATTTAATTAACATTCAACCCCCTAGATTTGAGTCTACATCAGTTTGGTATCAGAGGGATTCGCCTCACTTCTATTGTGAATCAGACGATCCGACGATATTAATTTTTCTATATTAAAAAAAAGAGATTTTATAAATTTTCTTTCAAAAAAAAAACAAAGGAGAGAAATTTTAATTTTAAAATTTTTTTTACAAATAAAAAAGAATTTGTTTTCCTTTAAAAAAAAAAAACCCTTTTTATCCCGCTCGAGAGCTCTCTTTTTTAAAAATAAAATTGTCAACAAAAAAAATATTTTTTTTTGAATTTATCGATGGAGAAACGGGTCGATCAAATAGAAAACAGCGTTGGAGATTTGGCCCGACGCATGAGTGATTTAATGAAAACGGTCGAAACGCTCACTACCGGTATGGATAGTGTCACACATATCATGAACGAACTGCACACTTAGGTTAATAATATCGAAGCAACCTTGAACGTAAACCGAACACCTGCCCCAGTGGTCGAAATCGACCCTGACTAACCTCGGGAACTCGCACACCCCGATCCGGAGGCACATAACGAACCACGACACTAACTGTAACGCCCCTGATTTTTTTCGATGATTTTGTTTGGTTTTGGTATCGTCATATTTATGACGTCATGGCGTTACTTTTAACGTCGGGTTGACGGCGCATCGCCGATAAGGCATTTTCGCGTCCGTTCGGTCGAGTCGGCCAATTTCTCGGATTTTTGTCGAAATCAGAAAATATTTCTATGAGGTTTAAGTTGAGTAATTTTAAACTTGCTCGTCAAGTTTCGTCGCAATCCGAGCATTTTTGGAGTCTCGGCGCGCGATTGAAGTTTTGAGTATTTATGTCATTGTATTTGGAAATTTTTATCTCAGGAATGGCTCGTCGGATTTAGGTTTCGAATTCGTTGTTGGGTTCATCCCGTCAATTTTCTCCTCGAGCGTTCTCCCTTTGACTCTAATCGATCCTAGTTGTTTTCTCGAGTCCTATACGTATTTTGGCAAGTTTCTATGTAAATCTCGAGAGTTCAAGCCTTTATCTCGACCGTTTTTATTATTATTATTTTTGTGTCGGTGTTCGGGCCCTAATTAGAGGGTCAAATAGGAGTGGTATGGAAAAATGGTCAACATGAATTTTGTTCGTCTCGACGAGATCTACAACTTTCATGTTGACCACTTTTCGATTCGAGGTCATCTTGAACCCTTATTCTCGTTTATTCTGCTGGAACTCGTGTATTCTGCTCCTACTCGAGTATATAGACTCCTACTCGAGTATATGGACTCCTACTCGAGTATATGGACACCTACTCGAGTATATGAACTCCTAGAGTATATTTGAACTCCTACTCGAGTATATATGATTCTACTCGAGTATGTATGCTTCTACTCGAGTATGTATGCTTCTACTCGAGTATGTATGCTGCCACTCGAGTATTCCTTTCCTGTCAGCGTTAGAGCGCCGTTTTGATGGTCAAAAAGGCATCGTATCAAAAAATGGTCAACATGAATTTTGTTTGTCTCGCCGAGATCTACAAATTTCATGTTGATCACTTTTCGATTTGAGGTCATCTTGTACCCTTATTCTCGTTTATTCTGTTGGAACTCGTGTAAGGTGCTTCTACTCGAGTATATAGACTCCTACTCGAGTATATGGACTCCTACTCGAGTATATGAACTCCTACTCGAGTATATTTGAACTCCTACTCGAGTATATATGATTCTACTCGAGTATGTATGCTTCTACTCGAGTATGTATGCTTCTACTCGAGTATGTATGCTGCCACTCGAGTATTCCTTTCCTGTCAGCGTTAAAGCGTCGTTTTGATGGTCAAAACGGCATCGTATAAAAAAATAGTCAACATGAATTTTGTTCGTCTCGACAAGATCTACAACTTGCATGTTGACCACTTTTCGATTTGAGGTCATCTTGAATGCCTATTTTTGATATTTCCGAGGCTGTCCCTTTTAAGTTGAAATTTTTATAAAAGAAAAAAAAACTATATATATACTTTTCTCTTAGGTTATTAGGATATAACTTCATCTTCTCCGTTACTTCTATTCCGAACCAGACCAGTGGCGAGAGATAAGTTTCTCCATTTCGTGAATCTTTCGGTGGCCGCCGACGGAGCTCCGGTGCTCGGAATCTTCAACCGATCGTAGATCCGGAAAGCTCTCACCGAGAGCTACGCTATCGTGGTAATTTCTTCCTCTTTCCGTGAGTTTTCTTGTTAGGGTTTTTCGGCCCTAACCCCTTTTCCGCCATTGTTGTTTAGATTTCTACTTCTCCTGAGTTCTTTTGCCCCGATCTACGGCGTGGAACGATTCAGAGAACGTTTCCGGTGCAACCAAGGCAAGTAGTGGTTTTCCCTCCTTCCCTCTCGTCCGATTTCGATGGTAACGGTTAAACTTTAGTTCTCAATCCTTGTGCACTTTTGATATTCGGTTTAGTATGCTTGTTGAGTCTTCCTTATGAGTTTTCTTGGTTTTTATTTAGTTTTTGGCATGAAAAATCTCGTCTTGTGGAGTTGTAGAAATACGATGTAGGGTTTTATTGTGGGCTTTTATCGCCCTATTTATCGCGTTAGAAATTACCTAGGGTCGTAAATCGTTTCTAGAGGTTGATCAACCGTGTTTTTAACCTAGAATATATCGAGTAGAATCTGATGTGCCAAATCCTGTGATTTATTTCCTAGTGACTTGTTCTTGCGGGTGTTTGTGGGCAAATCCACCGACCGCAAGGTTTGTTTTCCTTTATTAGTGGTCGTGCAACTCTATTGGTGGTTGGGCATCCTGCGGCGACTAGTGGAGTGTATAAGTCTCCCCCGCAATTAGACGGATTTTAACATCTGTGAGGGGTGTGTCCTTATTATTGAGCACCCTGCCTGTTTAGATAGAGTTGACCACACGCGGCTAATAAAGTTGTTTATTTTTTTGAGTTTCTTTCTTATAATTTATTCATGCCTTTGTTTTCCCCCTGCCTTGGGTATCTGGCATGATTGGTTGTACGTGACGATTCACGTAAGTTCTATTTCTCTAATTTTGTTTTGTACCTTATTTCAGTACTTTGGGTCCTGGGTTGGTACCCCTTTCGACCTTGTTCATTTGTCTACTTTATTTATTTTCTTGCCACTACTTGTACCTTCTTGCTGAGGTGTTCTTTTTTTGGAATGCCTCAGGTTCAGAGCAGTAGCAGATAGTGGAGCTAGTTTTGGTTTTCTGAGCAGCAGTGTTGGCTGTGGTTTTGCACCTCGCCATAGCGAGGTAGTTTGTCTTTTTAGTTGTTTTCCTTAGTTCAGACATACCTAATACTGTGGGTTCGTATCAGGTTGTTGACGCCCACAGGATTGTTGATTTTTGACACTTGCTGGCTGTAGTAGTTTCTTATGTTTTGATTTAGATAACTTGCTCTCTGGGATGATTCCTTGCTAGGACTGCATGTTAGGTATTTTGACTTATAAAAAAAAACCTATTAATAGTAAAGCATCCATGCAACTTCTTTCCAAACTAAGTCACTACTTTCTAATTAGCGTAAAGACTTTTCATATACTTATTATAAATCTAGAGTCTACATAGCATGAGTTATTCCTCGGGGATATTTATACTCATGTAGGATGTTAGAGTCAATCTAATCAAATATCTTCCGCAAGCGTATAATTATATGGTAGACCGTGGACTAGATGATCCACTAAGCCGAGGGATACGGCTATCTTCTCAACTTAAACGGGATTTTGTTAATGATAACATATGTTTTCTTTTAAAACCGTAGAGTTTGGAGCCCTGCCTGAGCGTCTGTAGTTATCCCCTGCACGACGTGGCATCACGGCGCGTATTTTCCCTTACTCTGATTTAATTTAATTGTTGGGAAAATGCGGGTTGTGACAGTTGGTATCAGAGGGAGGTTGCTTGACAATTGGTCGGGCAACCTTCCCTTGTTAGTGTTAGTTGTTTAGTGTCATGTCATACACACACCGATGTGTCATCAATATGTCTTGGCTGAAGCATGAACACTACACTCATAAGCATGATTAGAAGTATACGAGGCATATTATGTAGTATGGGATGCATAATATGTGTTTGTATATGGATCCACCATAGATGGCAACATGTGAGGGTTATGTAGTATGGGATGCATAACCTCACCACATGAATGCTCATTAGCACGTTTTCTTTTCGTTGCATGCAATATTATATAGTATGGGATGCATAACATTGCATGTGTACGCCGCTCATAACATGCATTAAGGCCTTTTATAGAATTCATAGCACCACATGCATAGCATAACATAACATAAGCACAACATGCCAAGCTAAAGATTTACTTGATGACATATGTACACACATGATTTTAAATAAGAGTAAAGGATTCATGCATTCATATCATAGGCACATGAGTCAATAGGATGATAAAATATCATCCTGAGTAGGACATATCATCATCATATAATCCCAGAGCAAGTGACAGCTTTAGCAAGTGTCTTTCAAGTATGGTCTGAACTAGTTTTGTTTGTCCTAGTCGTAATCTAGGATTTTAATTGAGTGATCGTTTGTTACCCTTTTAGAAATGCCGCCTAAGCGTCCTGCAACGAGGTCGACTCCCCAGTCGGAGGGTGAGTCATCAGGTGCGCAAAGTGAAGCGTTGATCGAGAGTCTACGTCAGAGCAACGAGGCTCTGTCAAGGCAAGTGCTTGCGATGCAATCGCAAATGGAATCCTTTTTGTCTGCCGCCCCTGTGCAGCAACCCTTAGTGCAAGACCCTATTGTGGATCAAGTTGTACCCGATACCCCTGCTCCTCTAGTGCCCCCGGTGACACTACCACCACAGATGAATTTTATTTCACACTTCTAGCGGCTGGGGCCTCCTACCTATGACGGAAGTGCAGACTTTATGGTTTTAGACGATTGGATCATCTCTATCGAGGAGATGTTTTCATATTCGGGGATTGTAGAATCCCTGAAGGTAATGATTGGGGCCTACCAGTTAAAAGGATTGGCAAAGAACTGGTGGATTCGTGAAAAAGAGAGTCTGAAGGAAGGTTGTTCTTGGGAGTCTTTCAAGAAGATGCTGCTGTAAAAGTTTCTACCCTCGGTCGAGCAGGACCGCCTGATGAATAACTTCCTGTACCTGAAACAGAGACAGCTCACGGTGAGCGAGTACGAGATTGAGTTTAGCAAGTTGAGTAGATTTGCTCCAGATTTAGTAGCTTCGGAGGATGGTAGAGTGAAGCGATTCCTTGGAGGACTAAGAAGCGATCTCCAGCAGTTGGCATGCGCTTATAGAGCGGAGAATTTTGCAGAGGCAGTGGAAGCCGCACTGAAGGTTGAGGCGATTGAAAATGCCAAGAATCGAGGAGCTGCAGCGAGAAAAGATAAGAGGAAAGGTGCCGAAGACGGAAGCTCTAGGGCATCTGGCCCCCCTTCAAAAAAGAAAGGTGGAGAGATATGCAGTTTCTGTGGTCGATCTGGCCACCCGTACGAAAGGTGCTTCAAGAGGACCGCTACCCTGAAGAAGCAGCAGGTGCTCGCCATTCAAGGCGTACCCAAGGGAGAGCTGGTGTGCTCATTTTGTTCAAGGAAGGGTCATGATGTGAGTCGTTGCTGGTTGAAGGATAGAACTTGTTTCCAGTACGGACAGAAGGGACACCAGAAGTCTGCATGCCCTCAGGCTCAGCCCCCATTGCAGCCTACCCCACTCCGAGCTCTACCGCCGCCACCAAACCAGGACAAAGGAAAAGGAAAGTTAAACGTGGTTACTAGAGAGGAAACTCAGACCTCTACCCAAGTGATATCAGGTTAGATTCTAACTTGATTTTTACTCTCCTTGTTTGTGGTAGTTTTCGTTCGTATAGTTACGTATGCTACGATTATAGGGGAGTTTAAGGTGCGGAACAGGTGGGCGCGCATCCTTTTCGATTTGGGTGCCACCCATTCTTTCGTGGCGCAGAGTTTTGTAGATAAACATCGTTTGAACATGGATCAATTAGAAGATTCCTTCAACGTCAAGCTTCCTTCTGGAAATCTAGTGACATCAAGTCGAGGAATTCAGAGATGCCCTATTTGTCTAGGCGATTTTCTAGCTTTTGCGGATTTGATGGTATTGGATCTGGCAGACTTTGACGTGATTTTGGGCATGGACTGGTTGTCCAAGTATGATGCAGTCATCCAATGCAAGGCTAAGCGGCTAGATTTCAAGATGGGCAACGGCCAACCAATGAGTGTCTATGGTTCTCAAGGCAAGAGTTCCCTCCTTATTTCTGCGGTACGTGCTTGTCGAGCTTTAGAGTCTGGTTGTGAGGCATATGTTGTTTCTCTGTCGGCTTTGGAATCAGCTTTTGTTACACCACGTCTTGAGGATGTCTCGGTGGTGCAAGAGTATCCAGATATCTTTCCTGATAGTCTTCCAGGACTTCCTCCTGAAAGAGAGGTAGAGTTTGTGATAGACCTCGAGCCAGGTACTCGCCCTATTGCTAAGGCACCATACCGCATGGCTCCGCGAGAGTTAGAAGAGTTGCGCGCTCAGCTGGATGAGTTGCTGCAGTGTGGTTTTATTAGACCGAGTTCTTCACCTTGGGGTGCTCCTGTTTTGTTCGTTAAAAAGAAAGATGGTTCTATGAGGCTCTGCATAGATTATCGAGAGTTAAATAAGGTAACCATCAAGAACCGATATCCGTTGCCTCGGATTGATGACCTATTTGATCAATTGTGGGGATGCTCTGTGTTTTCGAAGATTGATCTTCGTTCAGGCTACCACCAGTTGAGATTCCGTGAGGCTGATGTACCCCGGACGGCTTTTCGTTCTCGGCATGGGCATTTTGAGTTCTTGGTGATGTCCTTTGGACTGACAAATGCACCCTCGGCTCATGGATTTAATGAATAGAGTGTTCAAGGATTACTTGGACCATTTTGTTATTGTGTTCATAGATGATGTCCTCGTGTATTCCCGCAGTGTCGAGGAGCATACTAAACACTTGCGCTTAGTTTTGTCAACCCTGAGGGAGCACAAGCTCTACGCTAAGTTGAGTAAGTGCGAATTCTGGTTACCCCAGGTGTCCTTTTTGGGCCATGTGGTGGGCAAGGACGGTATTTCTGTAGACCCAACAAAGATTTCTGCTGTGATGGAATGGAAGAGACCTTCTACTCCTAAGGAGATTAGGAGCTTTCTAGGTCTGGCCGGTTATTATAGAAGATTCGTGGAAGGGTTCTCTGTGTTGTCTTCCCCTCTAACTAAACTTACCCAGAAGAACACCGCGTTCATTTGGAGCGATAAGTGTGAGGAAGCCTTCCAAGAATTGAAAAAGAGATTGTGTACTGCTCCAGTTTTAACTCTGCCTACTGAAGGACTTGAGTATGCTGTGTATGTGGATGCATCACGCATTGGACTTGGTTGTGTTTTGATGCAAGAAGGAAAGGTGATCGCATACGGATCAAGACAATTAAAGGTTCACGAAAGAAACTATCCCACACATGATTTAGAGTTTGCTGCAGTGATTTATGCGTTAAAACTTTGGAGACATTTATTGTACGGCGCGATGTGCAAGATCTACACAGACCATAAGAGTTTGAAGTACGTATTCACTCAAAAAGAATTAAATCTGCGCCAGCGTAGGTGGTTAGAGTATGTAGCTGATTATGAAGTGGAGATCCTTTATCACCCGGGAAAGGCTAATGTAGTAGCCGATGCTTTGAGTAGGAAGACAGCTGAAATCTTCAATTTATCTGTGCAATCCCTGGTGGAAGAATTCTTGTTAATGGACATTGAAGTTGGGAGTAGTTCGATGCCTTCCAGTTTGGAAGCAGAAGAGCCCTCTTGGATTTCCCTTACTAGAGTGGACCAGAAGGATGATCCTGATTTGCTGCACCTCTGGGTTAGAACTGAGAAAGGAGAGTTACCTGATTTTTCTTTGGATGAGTTAGGTACTCTGAAATATCGAGGTAGATTTTGTATCCCGGCCATTAGTGACATTCGGGCTAAGATTTGTCAAGAAGCTCATGGTTCCAGTGTTTCCTATCATCCTGGATCCACCAAAATGTATAAAGATCTAAAGCAAATTGTTTGGTGGTCGGGAATGAAGGGTGATATAGCTAAGTTTGTGTCAGATTGTTACACGTGTCAGCGTGTTAAGGCAGATCATAGGAGGCCTGGTGGTAAACTGACACCGCTAGATATTCCACAATGGAAGTGGGATAGTATATCAATGGATTTCATTACCGGTCTACCAAAATCTCCCCGTGGGCACGATTCGGTTTGGGTGATAGTCGATAGGCTGACTAAGTGTGCTCACTTTGTGCCATTTAAGATTGGGTATTCTATGAAAAAGATCGCTGAATTATATCTTGAAGAAGTTATTAGATTACATGGTGTACCTGTCAGCATCGTGTCAGATCGAGACTCCAGATTTACGTCTCGTTTTTGGAAGAGTTTACAAGAGGGGTTGGGTACTGATTTAAGGTACTCCACCGCCTATCATCCACAGACGAATGGTCAGACGGAAAGAGTGAATCAGATTGTAGAAGATATGATCAGGTGTTATATTTTGGATCATGGTGGTGCTTGGGATGAGCGTCTCAGACTCATGGAATTTGCTTACAATAATAGCTATCAAGAGAGTCTGCAGATGGCCCCGTTTGAGGCCTTATATGGGAGGCGTTGTAGAACTCTCTTGTTTTGGGCTGAAGTTGGTGAGAGGCCGTTGCTAGGTCCGGAAGCCCTTGAGGAGATGAATTGTGCTGTAACTCATATTCGTGAGAAACTCCATGTAGTATAAGAGCGTTATGAGAAATATGCTAATCGACGAAGGGTCGATCTGGAGTTTGCTGTTGGGGACTTGGTTTTTTTGAAGGTCTCTCCGATGCCAGGTGTTAAAAGATTTGGAAGGAACCACAAGTTGGATCCCCGGTATGTGGGACCTTTTCAAATTCTGGAGCGCATCGGAGTGTCAGCTTATCGGCTGGATTTGCCTGCTACTTTCCCTGGTGTCCATGATGTGTTCCATGTGAGCCAGTTGCGGAAGTGTGTTCGTAATGGTCGTCAAGTCCTTGATTCGGTGCCCCAGATTCAGCCCAATCTTTCGTATGTGGAAGAGCCTGTCCGCATTTTGGAATCTCTAGATCGAGTGTTGCGGAGGAAGACCATTCCTATGGTCAAAGTTCTTTGGAGAAACCAGGACGTCGAGAGCGCGACGTGGGAGTTGGAATCAGCGATGAGAGAATCTCATCCGCACCTCTTCGCCTAGTTCTGGTATGTTTATATGTTTTAGGTTGTGTTTGATTTCTTCGTTTTTGTTAGATTTTGGATTTGTAATAAGTTTCGGGACGAAACTTCTTTTTAGGGGGAGTGACTGTAACGCCCCTGATTTTTTTCGATGATTTTGTTTGGTTTTGGTATCGTCATATTTATGACGTCATGGCGTTACTTTTAACGTCGGGTTGACGGCGCATCGCCGATAAGGCATTTTTGCGTCCGTTCGGTCGAGTCGGCCAATTTCTCGGATTTTTGTCGAAATCAGAAAATATTTCTATGAGATTTAAGTTGAGTAATTTTAAACTTGCTCGTCAAGTTTCGTCGCAATCCGAGCATTTTTGGAGTCTCGGCGCGCGATTGAAGTTTTGAGTATTTATGTCATTGTATTTGGAAATTTTTATCTCAGGAATGGCTCGTCGGATTTAAGTTTCGAATTCGTTGTTGGGTTCATCCCGTCAATTTTCTCCTCGAGCGTTCTCCCTTTGACTCTAATCGATCCTAGTTGTTTTCTCGAGTCCTATACGTATTTTGGCAAGTTTCTATGTAAATCTCGAGAGTTCAAGCCTTTATCTCGACCGTTTTTATTATTATTATTTTTGTGTCGGTGTTCGGGCACTAATTAGAGGGTCAAATAGGAGTGGTATGGAAAAATGGTCAACATGAATTTTGTTCGTCTCGACGAGATCTACAACTTTCATGTTGACCACTTTTCGATTTGAGGTCATCTTGAACCCTTATTCTCGTTTATTCTGCTGGAACTCGTGTATTCTGCTCATACTCGAGTATATAGACTCCTACTCGAGTATATGGACTTCTACTCGAGTATATGGACTCCTACTCGAGTATATGAACTCCTACTCGAGTATATTTGAACTCCTACTCGAGTATATATGATTCTACTCAAGTATGTATGCTTCTACTCGAGTATGTATGCTTCTACTCGAGTATGTATGCTGCCACTCGAGTATTCCTTTCCTGTCAGCGTTAGAGCGCCGTTTTGATGGTCAAAACGGCATCGTATCAAAAAATGGTCAACATGAATTTTGTTCGTCTCGTCGAGATCTACAACTTTCATGTTGACCACTTTTCTATTTGAGGTCATCTTGAACCCTTATTCTCGTTTATTCTGCTGGAACTCGTGTATGGTGCTCCTACTCGAGTATATAGACTCCTACTCGAGTATATGGACTCCTACTCGAGTATATGAACTCCTACTCGAGTATATTTGAACTCCTACTCGAGTATATATGATTCTACTCGAGTATGTATGCTTCTACTCGAGTATGTATGCTTCTACTCGAGTATGTATGCTGCCACTCGAGTATTCCTTTCCTGTCAGCGTTAGAGCGCCGTTTTGATGGTCAAAACGGCATTGTATCAAAAAATGGTCAACATGCATTTTGTTCGTCTCGACGAGATCTACAACTTTCATGTTGACCACTTTTCGATTTGAGGTCATCTTGAATGCCTATTTTTGATATTTCCGAGGCTGTCCCTTTTAAGTTGAAATTTTTATAAAAGAAAAAAAAAACTATATATATACTTTTCTCTTAGGTTATTAGGATATAACTTCATCTTCTCCGATACTTCTATTCCGAACCAGACCAGCGGCGAGAGATAAGTTTCTCCATTTCGTGAATCTTCCGGTGGCCGCCGACGGAGCTCCGGTGCTCGGAATCTTCAACCGATCGTAGATCCGGAAAGCTCTCACCGAGAGCTACGCTATCGTGGTAATTTCTTCCTCTTTCCGTGAGTTTTCTTGTTAGGGTTTTTCGGCCCTAACCCCTTTTCCGCCATTGTTGTTTAGATTTCTACTTCTCCTGAGTTCTTTTGCCCCGATCTACGGCGTGGAACGATTCAGAGAACATTTCCGGTGCAACCAAGGCAAGTAGTGGTTTTCCCTCCTTCCCTCTCGTCCGATTTCGATGGTAACGGTTAAACTTTAGTTCTCAATCCTTGTGCACTTTTGATATTCGGTTTAGTATGCTTGTTGAGTCTTCCTTATGAGTTTTCTTGGTTTTTATTTAGTTTTTGGCATGAAAAATCTCGTCTTGTGGAGTTGTAGAAATACGATGTAGGGTTTTATTGTGGTCTTTTATCGCCCTATTTATCGCGTTAGAAATTACCTAGGGTCGTAAATCATTTATAGAGGTTGATCAACCGTATTTTTAACCTAGAATATATCGAGTAGAATCCGATGTGCCAAATCCTGTGATTTATTTCCTAGTGACTCGTTCTTGCGGGTGTTTGTGGGCAAATCCACCGACCGCAAGGTTTGTTTTCCTTTATTAGTGGTCGTGCAACTCTATTGGTGGTTGGGAATCCTGCGGCGACTAGTGGAGTGTATAAGTCTCTCCCGCAATTAGACGGATTTTAACATCTGTGAGGGGTGTGTCCTTATTAGTGAGCACCCTGCCTGTTTAGATAGAGTTGACCACACGCGGCTAATAAAGTTATTTTTTTTGAGTTTCTTTCTTATGATTTATTCATGCCTTTGTTTTCCCCCTGCCTTGGGTATCTGGCATGATTGGTTGTACGTGACGATTCACGTAAGTTCTATTTCTCTAATTTTGTTTTGTACCTTATTTCAGTACTTTGGGTCCTGGGTTGGTACCCCTTTCGACCTTGTTCATTTGTCTACTTTATTTATTTTCTTGCCACTACTTGTACCTTCTTACTGAGGTGTTCTTTTTTTTTGGAATGCCTCAGGTTCAGAGCAGTAGCAGATAGTGGAGCTAGTTTTGGTTTTCTGAGCAGCAGCGTTGGCTGTGGTTTTGCACCTCGCCATAGCGAGGTAGTTTGTCTTTTTAGTTGTTTTCCTTAGTTCAGACATACCTAATACTGTGGGTTCGTGTCAGGTTGTTGAGGCCCACAGGATTGTTGATTTTTGACACTTGCTGGCTGTAGTAGTTTCTTATGTTTTGATTTAGATAACTTGCTCTCTGGGATGATTCCTTGCTAGGACTGCATGTTAGGTATTTTGACTTATAAAAAAAAAACCTATTAATAGTAAAGCATCCATGCAACTTCTTTCCAAACTAAGTCACTACTTTCTAATTAGCGTAAAGACTTTTCATATACTTATTATAAATCTAGAGTCTACATAGCATGAGTTATTCCTCGGGGATATTTATACTCATGTAGGATGTTAGAGTCAATCTAATCAAATATCTTCCGCAAGCGTATAATTATATGGTAGACCGTGGACTAGATGATCCACTAAGCCGAGGGATACGGCTATCTTCTCAACTTAAACGGGATTTTGTTAATGATAACATATGTTTTCTTTTAAAACCGTAGAGTTTGGAGCCCTGCCTGAGCGTCTGCAGTTATCCCTTGCACGACGTGGCATCACGGCGCGTATTTTCCCTTACTCTGATTTAATTTAATTGTTGGGAAAATGCGGGTTGTGACACCAACCCCGTTGGGATGTGGGAATCAAGCTGGACGTGCGTGATTTCGAAGGGCGAATAGAGCCCGAGAGTTGCCTAGAGTAGTGCGAACGGATGGATCATTTCCTGGCTTAGAAGCAATTGCCCCAAGCTAGGCAAGTTGAGTATGTCACGCTTAGACTTAAAGGATCCGCATTAGTTTGGTGGGGACAATTAGAACGGTCTAGGTTCAATTTAGGTATGCCCCCGATCACAACATGGAACGACTTCAAAACTCAAATGTGTAAGAGATACGTTCCGTCTGATTGCATGCAAACCTTGTACCGTAGGTTCCATAACCTACGTCAGGACAAATTATTTGTCGATGAGTACACAAACGAGTTCCTAGTCCTGCAGTATTGCCTCGACCTCCGATAAGACGATGACATGACCGTGTCCCGTTATCTGAACGGGTTACGCTACTCCATTCGAGATCAGTTGGAACTCCTTGACTACAAGGATTTAGGAGAGGTTACGAGTCGCGCACGTAGAGTAGAGGCACTGCAGAAATGAACATCGGGGAATAAGACTACTGATAAGTCCCACCCGACTCACACTTTCACCCCTGCCGGATCCTCTCGACCGGTAGTGTCCACGAGCACCCCAGCACTCCCTGCCCCTCCCAGCAAGGGCAAGGAGATGGTAGGCACTAGGACTCAGCCTGGGACGTTTAGATGTTTTAAGTGTATGGAGCCGAGACATAAGTCTTCTGAGTGCCCGCGACGCCACTTCGTCGCCATCGTCGATTCTGAGAGTGGGTAAGAACCTGAGTATGGAGTATTCCTTAGTGATTCTCAGACTGACCCGACCCCTGAGACTGAGTTAGAGAGTGAGTACGAAGTTGAGTGAGAATAACCTGAGCAATTAGTGTGTGTTCTCCAACATAGTCTCCTAGCTCCCAAGACCCCTACTGACGACGACTGGTTGAGAAACAATATCTTTCATACCACCGCCCGCATACAGGGACAGTTCTGCTCCATCATTATAGACAGCGGTAGTATGGAGAACTTTGTATCTCAACGCATGGTGGATAAGCTGAAATTAAAGACACAACCCTTAGGAAAGCCCTATAGTCTATCATGGGTCACTAGTAGCACTACCATTCCTATCACGCACCAGTGTCTCGTAGAGTTTTCCATAGGCAGTACGTATCAGGACGATGTATGGTGTCATGCAGCCACTATCGAGGTCTGTCACATCCTGCTAGGACGGCCTTGGTAGTACGATAAGCACGTAGTGCATGATGGTGTAAAGAACTCTCACTCCTTCGGGCGCAATGGTCGCAAGATCGTTCTTCTTCCCCAGAAGAATGGTCTTGTTCCCAAAGCCCTAGAGAGGATTTCACCCCATTCTACAACTGTCTCCGCGATATCCTTCCCCTCCGCCACCATGTTACTGACTGGGTCCCAATTCCAGGAGGAGATGAAGGATAGCGAGGTCGTCTATATGTTATTTGGTATCGACACCACCCCCACTACATTAGACAACCCTAGTACAGTGCGTCCCCTCATAGATTCTGAGATCATGCTGGATGAGCTTCCCGATCAGCTCCCCCCGATAAGGGACATACAACACTGCATAGACCTCATCCCAGGCGTTAGCTTACCTCATTTGCCCCACTACCGCATGAGTCTGAAAGAGCATGAGGAGCTACATAGGCAGGTGACCGATCTAATTTCGAAAGGTCACGTTAGAGAGAGCATGAGTCTGTGCGCCGTCCCCGAACTCCTAGTTCCTAAGAAAGATGGGACATGGCGTATGTGTGTAGACAGTCGAGCGATAAATAAGATCACCATCAAATATCGCTTCCTGATTCCCCGATTTGACGACATGTTAGACATGCTTAGTGGATCCCGTGTATTTTCAAAGATTGACTTAAAAAGTGGATACCACCAGATTAGAATTCGACCCGGAGACAAATGGAAGACTGCGTTTAAAACTAAGGAAGGATTATATGAGTGACTGGTGATGCCTTTTGGGTCTCCAATGCTCCCAGCACATTTATGCGAGAGATGAATCAAGTGCTTAGGTCACTCATAGGAGTTTGCGTAGTGGTGTACTTTTGACGATATTTTGATTTATAGCCTTGAACAAGATCAACACATGACTCATCTTAGACAAGTCTTGGAGATCCTACGAGAAAATAAATTATATGTAAATTTGAAGAAATGCACGTTTTTGACGGATAGTCTGACCTTCTTAGGATATATCGTTTCGTCTGAGGGCATTAGAGTTGATTGAGAGAAGGTCAAGGCGATAGAATCATGGCCTAGCCCTAGGACAATTACTGAAGCTCGAGGATTTCATGGGCTAGCATCTTTCTATCGGCGGTTTATTCGAAACTTTAGCACCGTTATAGCCCCAGTGACTGATTGCTTAAAGAAAGGAGTATTTATTTGGACTGAGGAAGCCGAGCGAGCATTTCTTTTAGTTAAAGAGAGACTCACGAGTGCACCTGTGTTAGCGCTGCCTGATTTTGAGAAAAATTTTGAGGTTGACTGTGACGCATCGATCGTAGGCATTGACACAGTTTTGAGTAAGGAGGGTCGACCCATCGCATTCTTTAGTGAGAAATTGAATGAGGCAAAGACGAGATATTCCACCTACGACTTAGAGTTTTACGCTATTGTTCAGGCTCTCCGACATTGGAGACACTACCTGATTCAGCGCGAGTTTGTGTTGAACACTGATCATGAGGCTCTGAAGCATCTGAACTCCCAGAAGGAGATCAGACGTCATGCCAAGTGAGCTGCTTACCTGCAGGAGTTCACGTTTCACTCGAAGCACAAACCCGGTGTCACGAATCGAGTTGTTGACACACTTAGTCGACGCACTCATCTGTTAATCACACTGCAGTCGTGCATCACTAACTTAGACTCTCAGCGAGACATGTACTCCACTGATCCTTTTTTCCGCGACATTTGGATTTCATGTCAGTACAGGGACAGATCCCACCACCCAGTACGTCGTGAGTAAGGGTTATTTGTTTAGGGGCACTCGCCTTTGCATTTGTGAAGGACCACTTCGAGAGACACTACTTAGAGAGCTTCACTCATCTGGGTTAGGTGGACACGTAGGCCAATCTAAATTACTCGATCTCGCCAGCGCATGCTATTATTGGTCAAATATGAAGCGTGATGCCGCCGAATTCATTAGGCACTGCACCACCTGTCAGCTGTATAAGGGACACGCACAAAACACGGGATTATACACCCCCTTACCGATACCTGAGCGGTCATGGGATGACATCTCGATGGACTTCTTTGTAGGACCTCCTCGCACTCAGAGGAAGGTCGATTCTATTTTTGTAGTCGTAGACCGGTTTTCGAAGATGACACATTTCATTCCGTGTAGAAAAACTTTTAGTGATGTACACGTCGCCGAGAAATCGTTAGACTGCAAGGAATTCCTAAGTCGATCACTTCTGATAAAGACACTCGTTTTATGGGGTATTTTTGGAAGACATTATGGGCCCGACTAGATACCAAACTTGAATTTAGCAGCGCATATCACCCTCAGACTGATGGGCAGACTGAGGTCATTAATAGAAGTTTGGGGGGACCTTCTTAGGTGTTTGACGGAGGAGAATCTGAAACAATGGGATCTGATCTTATACTGCCACAAGCTGAATTTGCATTCAATAATTCTACAAATCACTCCACTAATAAATCTCCTTTCGAGATTGTTTACGGATTCCTAATAACTCACCTACTTGATCGCCACTCTCTTCCGATTCATGAACGTATTTCTTCCGATGCGCAAGCTCAAGTTGATTATTTAAAAGAATTACATAAAAATATTGCTAATAAATTGCGAGCGACTTCTAAAAAATATAAATCCATGGTCGATCGCCATCGCCGGGAGTTATACTTTTCAAAAAGAGATGGGGCGTTTGCTTATTTCAGGAAGCATAGATTCACTCCATGTACTTATCATAAGCTCCAACAAAGGAAGTTTGGACCGTTTCAAGTCCAGAAGTGCATTGGAGACAATGCGTATCTCCTCGAGTTGTCCGAGGAATTCGGTACTTCGCTGATATTCAACGTGACCGATCTGACACTGTTCCATGTAGACCAACCGAGTTCCAGTCCCAGTGCACCGGCATCAGCTCCAGAGATACCACCAGACTTGGAACCATCACCCACCCCCACAGTGGAGGAGATCGATCAGGTTCTCGATGTACGAGAGTTTCGCACTCGTCACGGAACATGCCAACGTTACTTGGTCTCATGGCACGGACGGGATATCACAGATAGCTCTTGGATTACCACTGATGAGTTACGACGACGACGACCAGACCTCACCATTGCCAGTCTCTGCAAATCCTCGTCGGGGTCGAGCTTTTTCAACCACAGGAGAATTGATGCGCCCTGCGACGCATCGTAGCTTTGTCTTTCTTTTGCATTAGTCATTTATTTTTTTTGCACTTGTTTAAATTAGCATGTCTTTTTTTTTGCACTTGTTTAATTTATCCTAAATGTATTTCACATTTTTCCATTTGCAGCTCTTCGGGTTGACCGTCCGTTGAAACTCTTAATAAAGAGGTCTGGTAGTATAGTAATTAGGACGGAGGCGACAAGCCTAGACTATTTCAGGAAAATGTAAAATTAAATTAATAATAGAGGAGCCGGACAATCAATGGATTGATTATAGTCACCAAAAGAATTCAGAAGATTAGGCAAAAGAATTTCATGCCAAAATTGTGTACTTGCCAAATCAATTATACAAAATATTTTGCCAAATACAGTCCACTGTGATTTAAAGGACCGAAGTAAAGGAATTAGGGCAGACCGGACAGGAGCAGAAAGCGATTCACTCGTTTCTACACAGTACCAACCGACGTTTCTCGCCCCGACGCCACGCCTGCACCTCCTTTTTCCCGGCGTGACCCCCTCCAGCAACGAACCGTCCTCGCGTGAGGCACCGTCCGACGCCTCTTCACCACCGCTGACGCCTTCGTTTACCCATTCGGCGCCGCTCCTGGACTCCGTGTGCGGGAAGCCGTCGACCTCGGCACCCGATTCCGGCTTCCTCCAGAGATCAGGTTATCGTGACCACTCCTGGTCTGTGTGTGCGGGAATCCGTCGACCTCGGCATCCGATTCCGGCATCCTCTAGAGATCGGGATATCGAGACTCAAGAAATCTACAGCCTTCTCCTCCCCCTGTCTGCCGAACCTTGACTGGTCGAACCCCTTTGGGAAAAGCTTGAGTAACTTCGCTCCGATTTATTTAGTTATCTTTTTATGTGCTCTGCGAATAGTCCTAGGCTTGTCGTCATACGTTTGATTACTTTATTATCGCATTTCATAAATTGTTGCATGTAATTTTCAGCTTGTGATTGCATAGATCTCGTGGAGGGCTCGAACCATAAAACGCGTGAGATTTCTACTCGAACGAAAATTAACGAACTTCTCAACGTCCAAAGCGACGAGTTTGATTATTGCGCGCGAAAAATTCATTTTTTGGCCGCTCGGCCTTCGTGATTTCTCAAAAAAAATCAAAACCCTAATTTTCCATTTTGATTTAAAAAAATAATTTTAAAAAAAATAAAAAATTAATTAACATTCACCCCCCTAGATTTGAGTCTACATCAAAAGTGATCGTGAATTGGGGCGACTTAACTATGATATGTGGGATTGATAGAGCTATTGGAGCTCATGTTGCAATTGCATCTGAGACAATGAAAGAGATTCACATTGATGATTCGGTGGAAGACAATGTGGTCAAGGAGGTCGATTTTATTGTGGATATTGTTTTTGCAATAGCGAGGAACATGGAACACGAGAGTAATGTGACTTCTCAGCAGACATCATTGATCTCAAGGGAAGACAGGATATATGCGGTCATTGCAGCTATTACATATATGACTGAGCATGAGATCATACAGGCCATCGATATGTTGAGTGTTGACGACACGAAGAGAGACGTGTTCATGACTTTGTCGATGCCAATCAGGAGGACTGGCTCCGCTTACATTAAGGCCTCATTTGTTTACGCGATTTGGCTCCGGTGTGGGAGCAGACACAGACGCAAGGAGGCAAAACAAATGGTCGGCGGCGGTGTTTGTCACATCTCCTCCCGCCGCATTGTGAGGAACGGAGAAAAAAGCTGTCTCCGACATTAAGACATTATCTCAGCAAAGTGATCGTGAATTGGGGCGACTTAGCTATATGTGGGATTGATAGATCTATTGGAGCTCATGTTGCAACTGCATCTGAGGCAATGAACGAGATCCACATTGATGATTCGGTGGACGACAATATGGTCAAGGAGGTCGATATTATTATGGATGTTTCTACAATAGCGAGGAACATGGAACACGAAAGCAGCGTAACTTCTCAGCAGACACCATTGATCTCAAGGGCAGACAGGATATATGCAGCCAAAGCAACTATTACATATTTGACTGAGCATGAGATCATACAGTCCATCGATATGTTGAGTGTTGACGACACAAAAAGCGACGTGTTCATGACTTTGTCGATGCCAATCAAGAGGACTAGCTCCGCTTACATTTAGGCCTCATTTGTTTCCGCGATTTGGCTTCGGTGCGGGAGCAGACGCAAACGCAAGGCGGCAAAACAAATGCCCGGCGGCGACGTTTGCCGCATCTCCTCCCGCCGCATCATGAGGAACGGAGAAAGAAGCTCTGACTCCCCCCCCCCCCCCCCCCCACCCCCCTCCGTCTCCAACTCTTGCATCGTCTCCTCCCGCCCCGTCTCCCGCCGGATTACCAAACAAAGCCCTAGTTGATTGATCTTTATGTCAACTTATGTTTTTATGTTGTGGACCTATGTTTCTATTCTGTGAATTTTATTTATGTTGTAGACTTTATTTATGTTTTGGACTTGTGTTTTTTTAATGTTAACTTATGTTTTTATACTGATATTTCAATTCTGTTAAACTTATATTTTAAATTTTAAATTTAAATTCCATCCTATGAATTCTCACTTACATGAAATAAAGGTGGCCTTGTCATGTTCACAATTATCATCTTATAATATATGTTGGTAAATAATTAATAAATGAAAAGCATATTTCGAATGCCTCTGGTGTTAGGTCAATGTCAAGATCAGTTGGATCAAAAATGAATGAATCATCAATAGAGTACATCAGCACACCCTCAGTGGTAGCGGCAGCCCAGCTCCTTCCAGTTGGAGAAATTTTCAAAGATTTTGTTCGAACAATGGGACGGCCCATATTAAGCATTGAACCTGGAAGGCCTTGCCCTAAATTGCCTCGTTTTTGTTGATCAATTCCTATTTCCACATCACTATTCTCATCATCAATTAAATCCAATGGGCCAGCATCTGTCATCCTCTTAGAGTTCAGAAAGTCGAGAACTCCATCCAAAGAGATATTGTGTGTTATTTGAAACCTCCTCAACAGAACCTGAAGAATGAATGGGAAACACTCAAGTTCTGATTAAATTTGTGAAAAAGTAATTCACAATATCTTAGCATATTAGAAATTTAAATGAAGATAATCAGAGAATACAAGATGAATAAAGTTCAGAAGATTTAAATATTTTTGAGTGCAGTAAGTAACCTGATCTGCAACATCATACATGCAGATGTACTTGCTACTTCCACCAGCTAAAATATAGCTTCCATCAGCAGAATAGCATAGTGTAGTGAAATACTTCCCTGAACTTGAATTGATAGCAGACCTCTTATCTGTCATGAGACGCCCACCAGCAATGTCCCTTCGACCTTCAATTGTGTGCATGAGTACTCCATCTAACGGATCCCAGAAGGTTATTTGACCATCCAATGTGCTGCAAGCAACTTGCTTTCCATCTGGGCGATAAACAACTGTGAGAACATCATGATTATGTTGAAAAGTTTCAACAGCACCTTTTCCTTCAAAGACATCCCAAAGTTTAACAGTTTTGTCCCAAGAAGATGAAGAAAGAACAGCCTGTCAATTCCAAAAATCAAGATTTTTATGAGAACATAACTCAGCAACAGTGGTGCTATTAAGACTATTGTTAGAAACACATACGACTCTATGTGAACCCCATGCACAAATCATCAAAAGAAGCAGTGAGACAAAAGAAACATTGGCATATCTTTCAATGGAATCTAACTCCAAAACTTAAGGTTGGCATTCAAAGTTCAACACATGACCTTCTGCCCGTATTTATGTCATTTACTACATAATCAGGAGGCAGTATGAAAAACCATGGTAGTTAAGGGCATCTGGTGCAATCACATCTGCTTCCAGTCAAAATGAGATTCTACAACGCTATGATATAGCACCTCATACATCAACCAAGCACCATCACAAAGATATTTCCTTGGAATCTGTTATAGCCTCGCTTTGGTCATGTATATCGCAGATCTTTATCTAGTTCCACTTTATATTTTATTATGCGTATTTGATCTTCCGTGTCTAAGCCCGAGGGTATTTTGGTATGACTATATAATACCCGGGTGGGGTACCAATGGAGACAACCAAACAAGTTATTTCATTTTCATCTATTTTTCCTCTCCCTAATCTCTTCTCTCTCTCTGACCCTTTCTCTTATCTCACGGAACCCGCACCCTTCCCCGACGCCCTAGCCGCATGCCCAGTCCGCGACTTCCGCGATCCCGCTCCAGCCGCCTCCGTCGTTCGCAAACTGCAAGCCTCTGCCGCCTCCATAGCTCGTCGGAGCTCCAAGACGGTTCCCTCCTCCTCCCTCGAGGACTTCCCTCCTCTTCTCCCGTGCATATGCTCTCATTCTAGGGCACGTAACAACTTGGTATCAGAGGGAACTCTCCTCCCTGCAGCCGAAACTTCAGATCTACCCTCTTCTATGCCCGATGTGGCCGACCCAGCCATCCCTGTCGTCCATCGACTCCTTGGCCGCTTCGCACAGCAGGCTCCACCCCGCCAGGCTCCGCCCCGACTTGCTTCGCCCCAACCAAACTCCAACAGTGACGGGGGCTCCGCCCCTACAGACTCCGCCCAGCCATTGCTGCCCCGTCCAGCTTCACCCCGGCCGCTCTCCGCCAGCCCTACTCCACAGCACATACTGTTGGGAAAGCGAGCAATCAATCCCGACCAGAGCACCTATTTTAAATTTTAGGCGAGCAACCTGCGCGACCGCATTGAGCGGTATGCCATCGCAACAAAATAACACAATGCAAAAAGAATAAAAGCACACAGAGATTTTAACGTGGAAAACCCAATTGGGTGAAAAACCACGGGACGATCGGAGTCCAACCCGAAAAGCCTCCACTAAAAGTGTGTGAAAAACACACGCACGGATTACAGGCTTTCCCTCCACCGATCCACAAAGGATCTTCACCAGCTTCACACTACACAATACAATAAATAGTAACAGAAAAATTACAAGTTACCGACCGGCGGATGAGACAGATTACACAAATCCTCTCCAAGATGCCTCTTCGAATCCTTGCCAATATCTTCTCCAGATCCAATCCGTGTAGGCGAAGTACTCCTTGTCAACGTCGTACAACAACGTCTGAAAGCTCTCCCAAACTAAGACGATTGCCGCAAAGGCCTCTCTAGAAATCTTTCAATGCTTGAGTTTGGAGAGAAGTGGATGCATTACCCCCACTCCTTCATCCCTATTTATAGGGCCAAAATCAAGGAGGTAGGTGTGGTAGATGACATGTGGATGAAGCTTCCATGAAGCTTCTTTGGTCAAAAACACATGTCATGAAACTTCCTTTGGACAATTTCCTAGAAGCTTCCTTTAAGAGCACATGTTGAATTCCAAGTCAAAGACGGCTAACCCTTTTCATACTTGTCATGAAACACATCAAAGTTGGATAACCTCTTTCACACTTAGGAGGAAATTATCTTAACAAATCTCCCCCTTTTCGACTAAGTGAAGAAATCCTGTCATTCTGGCAATCTTCCCCAGAGTCTTTAATTTGCCTCTCTCCATGTCCTCCATCAATATGTCTCCACTTTCGATCAGCAATACCAAATTCGAGTTAATGAGACTCGTACTCAACAGCTTTTTCCACAAAGGACGGGAACTGTACCCAACAACTTATTCTCCCCTTTGCTTTATGTGGAGAGAACCGCCATACCGACGATCCTAATGCAATGCTCGAACTTCCCCCTTGGCACGGTCTTGGTCAGCATGTCTGCCCCATTGTCATCAGTGTGTACCTTCTGAAGATCAAGCTCTTTCTGCTCCAGGACATCTCGTATCCAATGATACCGAGTGTCGATGTGCTTCGACCTCGAGTGAAACGTGGGGTTCTTCCCCAAGTGAATAGCGCTCTGATTGTCACATAGGAGTGTGTATCGGTCCTGAGTGAATCCAAGTTCTTTGATGAACCTCTTCATCCAAAGCAACTCCTTTCCAGCCTCAGTAACCGCAATAAACTCAGCCTCCGTGGTGGATAGTGCAACGCACTTCTGCAGTCTCGACGCCCATGAGACAGTTCCCCCTACAAACAGAATCATGTACCCCGATGTCGATCTCCTAGAATCCACATCTCCAGCCATGTCAGCATCAGTCTAGCCCAGCAGCTCTGACTCACTGTCTCCAAATCTCAACGTCAAATCTAACGTCCCCTGCAAGTATCTCAGTATCCACTTCACTGCACTCCAATGCTCTCTCCCAGGATTGGAGAGAAATCTACTGACGGTCCCAACAGCATGCACAATATCCGGACGAGTACACACCATCGCATACACGAGGCTCCCAACTGCAGATGCATACGGAACCTTCTGCATCGCCTCGATCTCCTCGGGTGTGCTGGGGCACTGATCAGCGGTAAGCCTGAAGTGAGCTGCAAGCGGCACGCTCACCTTCTTTGCCTGATCCATATCAAACCTCTGCAATACTTTGCGGATGTACCGCTCCTGGGATAACCAAAGTAGTCTGGCTCCCCTGTCTCTGCGAATGTGCATCCCTAAAATGGTCTTCGCAGCACCCAGATCCTTCATCTCAAAAGTGGAACTCAACTGTCGCTTCAACTCAGCAATGCGAGCAGTGTTCCTCCCGACGATCAACATATCGTCCACGTACAACAACAGAATGATGAAGTCCTCTGAAGCATACTGCTTGATGAACACACAGTGGTCAAGGGTGGTCCTCCTGAAGTTGATCTCCCCCATAAAGGAATCAAACTTCCTATACCATTGCCGCGGGGCCTGCTTTAGGCCATATAAACTCTTCTGCAAGCGACACACAAGACCTTCCTTCCCTCTGACACTAAAGCCCTCAGGCTGCTCCATGTAAAGCTCCTCCTCAAGATCGCCATGCAGAGAGGCGGTCTTGACATCCATCTGCTCAACCTCCAAATCTAGCCTCGCAGCGAGGCCAAGGACGACACGAATAGATGACATCTTCACCACAGGTGAGAAGATCTCATCGAAGTCAACACCCTGTCGCTGTCCAAAGCCCTTCACCACCAGCCTGGCCTTGTATCTAGGAGATGTGGAGGAATCACCCTGCTTCACCCTGAAGATCCATCGATTCTTCAAGGCCTTCTTGCCCTTAGGCAATCTCACCAGGTCATAAGTGTGGTTCTTCTGCAGCGACTGCATCTCATCCTGCATAGCATCCATCCACTGACGCTTCTCGGTACTCTTCACAGCCTCATCATAACTCTCAGGCTCCCCCGCATCAGTCAGCAAGACGAATTCTGATGCGGAATATCTAGCGGGCGGGTGCCTGGCCCGATCTGACCTCCGTAAGGCCGGCTCAGGGGCCGGTGCAGGCACATCATCAGTAATATCCTCAGCGACTCCTGGATCACCATCAGTGGTGATATCATTATCCGGAAGTATATCAACTCCATGTGCAGGCGCGAGCTCGGTAGTCTCCTCAGCATCATCAGCTCCAATCATAGGTGACTCTGCAACAGTGCGAGAGTCAACTTCCAACTCAACAGTCCCCTCAGGATCACCAATAGTCTGATCCTCGCAGAACACAGCGTCACGGCTACGTATAAGCTTCTTCTCAACTGGATCAAAGAACCTGTACCCAAACTCTCCACTATAGCCGTACCCCAAGAAAATACACTGTCGGGTCTTCGAATCCAGCTTCGATCTCTCGTCCCTAGGGACGTGTACAAAGGCTTTGCAGCCAAATACCCGCAAGTGACTGTAAGAAGGGTCTTTCCCATACCAGACCCTATCAGGAACATCCTCCTGCAAAGCTGAACTCGGCGAGAGGTTGATGACATGCGCTGTAGTGAGAAGAGCCTCGCCCCAGAACATCCCTGGCAGCTTCGACTCAGATAGCATGCATCGAATCCTCTCCATCAGTGTCCGATTCATCCTCTCAGCTACGCCATTCAGCTGTGGCGTCTTGGGCGGGGTCTTCTCATGACGGATGCCATGGTCCCTGCAGTACTCGTCAAATGAACCAATATACTCTCCCCCGTTGTCAGACCTAATGCACTTCAGTCTTTTCCCAGACTGTCTCTCCACCTCAGCGTGGAATCTCCTGAAAGTATCGAGTACCTGATCTTTGGTCTTGATGGCATAGACCCAAAGCTTCCTCGAATGGTCGTCAATGAAAGTGACGAAGTATGATGCTCCTCCTCTAGTCTGGACCTTCAGTGGTCCGCACACATCAGTGTGAACAAGCTCCAATGGCTCCGATCTCCTAGTGGATGTGTGGCTGTGGAATGAGACCCGGTTTTGTTTCCCAGCCATGCAGTGGTCACACCTCTCCAAGTGAACATCAGAAATGTCACTGATCAACTTCTTCTTTGCCAGGCATCCCAATCCCTTCTGGCTAATGTGTGCCAGCCTCCTGTGCCATAAGGAAGTGGATGTCTCATCCCTGACGGAGTTGGCCTGAGCAGCTTCAGGCCTCCCCTCCATGTAGTACAAGCCAGAATCTCTGTAACCCGTGGCCATCACAAGTGATCCCCGGATCAGCTTCCAGAAATCTCCTCCAAAGACACTCAGGTGTCCTTCATCTCCAAGTCTGCCAACAGATATCAGATTGAAGCGGATGTCTGGCACATGTCGCACATCCCTCAGAACTAGTAGGGCTCCAGTACTCGTCTTCAAGTGCATGTCTCCACGCCCAAGTACCTTGGACGTATCCCCATTGCCCATCCTTAACACCCCACAATCATGAGTGGTGTAAGTGGCAAATAGCTCCCTGTTGTGGGAGACATGTGTAGAAGCTCCAGAGTCAACGATCCAGCATCGATCGTCACACGAGAGTGCAGCCGTGACGTCGTCGCCAACAATAATGACGTCGTCCTCTTCAATCGAAACGGTGGCTACCGTATGACCCTCATCTTTGCCCTCAGTGGCAACTCCCTTCTTCCTCTGGTCATTCTTCAACGAGTAGCAGAATTTCTTGATGTGGCCCTTCTTATGACAGTAGTGGCATTCCACGTTCTGATAACGTGACTTCGACTTGTCCCTACTCTGACTCCTGTCCTCCTTCCTTCCTCGGCCCTTACTCCTTCCTCTCCCCCTGGTCTCAGTAAAGAGAACGTCAGCTCGTGAAGAAGAGCCTGAAGTCCCCTGAGACTTTCGTCTCACCTCCTCATTCAAGATCCCGCTCTTGGCGATCTCCATGGAAACAATCCCCTGGGGGGAAGAATTGATCAGAGAAACTCTGACCATCTCCCAAGAGTCTGGAAGTGACTTGAGTAGCCACAATGCATTCACCTCATCTTCAAAGGTCACCTTCATGGCATTCAGACGATCAATAATCCCTTGGAACTCGTTGACATGATCCAAAATAGGTGAGCCCTCCCGGTATCTGAACTCTCCAAGCTTCTTCAGCAAATATAACTTGTTTATGCCCGTGCTCTTGGCATATAAGGTCTCGAGAGTCTTCCACAGATCCTTTGCATCATTGATGCTAGCCACATGGTTGTAGACGTTCGGCTCCACGAACCGTCTGATAAACCCACATAGCTTCCGATGTTCCACCTTCCATTTAGCCGGATCTGAATCTTTAGGCATTTCCTCAAAGATAGGAGCATGCCAACCCTTTACATAGATAAGATCCTTCATCAATAAGTGCCACTGGTGGTAGTTCGCGCCGTTCAGTTTCACCATTTGCTCGGACCCTGAACCTGAAGTAGACTCCATCGTGCTCTGTCACTGATCGGACTGACCTCAGTTCTTTGAGCCGACTATTCCACGGAAAGTAATCAAAGAGGACAGGGAGCGGACCAATGGTCGTCACCTACCGCACCCGATCACTAACCTGAAATATTCAATCGGCTCGTCTCAAATCTCAGATAGGTCAGCCCGATAATTGCTCTGATAATGAACCTCCCTCTGATACCACTTGTTGGGAAAGCGAGCAATCAATCCCGACCAGAGCACTTATTTTAAATTTTAGGCGAGCAACCTGCGCGACCGCATTGAGCGGTATGCCATCGCAACAAAATAACACAATGCAAAAAGAATAAAAGCACACAGAGATTTTAACGTGGAAAACCCAATTGGGTGAAAAACCACAGGACGATCGGAGTCCAACCCGAAAAGCCTCCACTAAAAGTGTGTGAAAAACACACGCACGGATTACAGGCTTTCCCTCCACCGATCCACAAAGGATCTTCACCAGCTTCACACTACACAATACAATAAATAGTAACAGAAAAATTGCAAGTTACCGACCGGCGGATGAGACAGATTACACAAATCCTCTCCAAGATGCCTCTTCGAATCCTTGCCAATATCTGCTCCAGATCCAATCCGTGTAGGCGAAGTACTCCTTGTCAACGTCGTACAACAACGTCTGAAAGCTCTCCCAAACTAAGACGATTGCCGCAAAGGCCTCTCTAGAAATCTTTCAATGCTTGAGTTTGGAGAGAAGTGGATGCATTACCCCCACTCCTTCATCCCTATTTATAGGGCCAAAATCAAGGAGGTAGGTGTGGTAGATAACATGTGGATGAAGCTTCCATGAAGCTTCTTTGGTCAAAAACACATGTCATGAAACTTCCTTTGGACAATTTCCTAGAAGCTTCCTTTAAGAGCACATGTTGAATTCCAAGTCAAAGACGGCTAACCCTTTTCATACTTGTCATGAAACACATCAAAGTTGGATAACCTCTTTCACACTTAGGAGGAAATTATCTTAACACATACTACTCGGCTCCTCCATCGATGGGGGCCCTTGCTCGCTGCCTCTGTTGGACTGCTTCCGCCGCTGGTTCCTCCTTCCTCCAATCCCTCTGGCGTCGATCACCCACCAATTTCGCCGCAAGCAATGGCCGAACCGCCCTCCCTCTCGCAAATTTTTGAGTCTCTCGCCAAGCTCTTAGCGGATAACACATTGCAATGATTAGCGTCGTCATTGCCCAATTAGCGACTAACCGAACGGCCCAACCGGCCACGGGCTCCTCTAATGGCGTGTCGATTCCGCCAACCCCGCGGGATTTTTTTCACCCAAGGCACGAGGGCAATGGTGTGCCACGATACATGTGGTTGGAATTTCCAATATTTGATGGTCACGAAGACCCCTTGGCCTGACTCTCTCGTTGCGAACAGTTCTTTGCCCATCAGCGCGCCCCTTGGGAAGAGTAGCTCAATGTTGCTTCCTTTCACCTAATGGGCCCGCCCAACTTTGGTTTTCCCAGCTGCAACGGGAGAAACCACTCTTATCTTGGGGAGATTTCAAAGTGAATTGCACCCTCCGCTTCTGTCCACCCCTCCACAGCAATACCTTGGGGGATCTCATTTCTCTCTGGCAGATCGGTCCGATCGACGAGTACCTCGAACAGTTTCATGTCTCCCTAGCCCGCACTCCCTCAGTTCTTCCTACACAGCAGGTGCCCATCTTCACGGCAGGACTCCATGAACGCCTCTGCATGGACGTGGAATTTCAAGCCCCCGAAGATCTGACGACTGCAATGAGCTTGTCTCACATCTGCGAGAAGTGCCTGCTCTTGGATTACTCTCATCTATATCACCCAGACACTGAGGGGTCCAATCGTACCTCGCGCCCTCTACCATCGCCCAAAGTCAATCTCCTCTCTCTGGACCACGCGGCAGTGGGACTCGGGTGGGGAAAACGACTGTATTTGGGGAAAAAGCTTTGACAGTGGAGGACGGTAATGGTTTTCAGGCGGCTGTGGGTTGAATGGAGAGGGGAAGGAAATTAACCGGAAGATGAATGGAATCACGGGGAGGCTCAGGCGGTGTCTTAGGGTGACTGGGTGGGGACTAGCAGGGCGGGGAGATGAGAAACATAGGAGGCAAGGGTTTACCGGGAGGGGAGGAGGGGAAGAGGGCGGACGCCGGCGTCACACCGGCGGAAGTAGGCGGGGGAAGTTTTGGCATCGCACCAAAACCGCACTGACTGAGTGGTTGCAAATCCACGCAAACCTTTGATACCCCCTCATCCTCCAAACCACCAGGATATACATAACCCTAAATGAAAACTGCGTATTTAACTGCACAGTTCAACAAAAAATAAAACCACCATGATCGGACGGCTAGGATTGTTTAGACCGATCGGGGGTTAAATACACCTCAGAATAAAAAATACCAAACAAGAAATTGACTCGACTCGAACATCCGGACGTGATTATGGACTCCGATTTTTCGTCCGGGAAGCGATTCACCGCCTCCTGCGGGAATCCACACGAGTCAATCGAGGCGCGCCGTCAACTCCCATCGGCTTAAAGACACTCAACTCCGATGAGTGAAGGCGGGCATACTCGTTGTAAAGTCGCGGGGCGAGTCTCTCCAACTCCTCTGAAGAAATCCAAAAAGCGTCATGCAAGGACCGGACGCTCCAACGGACAAGATAATGCACATCTTGTTCGTCCGCGGCGTAGAAGTCGTGACCGATGATCTAAAGGACGTCATCAGTAGAAGCATGTGGTATAAATGTATCTCCGTATGGCACTGATGTATCTCCGTCTGGCGATGATGTATCTCCGTCTGGCGATGATGTATCTTCATCTGGTAATGATGTGTCTCCGGCCGAAAGCTGTGTCGGTGGAGCCATCGATGGTGCAATGTGATCCGCATGGCGCGACGCCGTTGGTGGCAACAAAGAGGGACTGGTGGAGGAAATAGGAGATGAAAGCTCAGATAGAGGGGCTATGAGAGATGGAGGTTTGGGTAGAGGTGTGGTAGAGGGGTCCACATACACGTGCTCCCCATAGTAAGGAGTCAAATCTTTTACGTTGAAAACTCGGATGATGCCTATACCATGCGGAATATCTACCTCATATGTGTTCGTACCAATCCGTTGTACATCTGTATAGGGGTCCATTCTGCGTGCGCTTAGTTTCTTTGTTGGTCCTTGTGGGACCCTCTCAGATCAAATGCGAATTAATATTTCTTCTCCCGCCTCAAAGATTTGTTCCCGCCTGTGCTGATCTGCTTGATCCTTATAATAATCATTACCAGTTGCAATCTTCTTACGGACCGACTCGTGTAGTGCATGCACATGTTGTATGAAGGACTCGGCTGACTCACTGAGCCTCGCCCCTATGAGAATATCCACTAAGTCAATGGGTTTCCTAGGCTCGTATCCTAACATAATATGAAATGGACTCAAACCCGTAATCCTATTGACAGAACTATTATACGCAAACTCGGTTGTAGGGAGAATAGAATCCCAACTAGTCGGACTATCCCCAACGAGGCATTGAAGAAGTGTCCCAAGAGTACGGTTAACCACTTCGGTTTGTCCATCCGTCTGCGGGTGGTAGGCGGAGGAAAACTTCAGGGTCATACTCGTCTTCTTCCATAAAGTCTTCTAGAAATAGCTTATAAATCGTACGTCACGATCAGAGACTATGGAAGTGGGGAGACCATGATATTTAAACACTTCTCTAAAGAATAAAGCCGTCATGTGGGAGGCGTCAGCGGTCTTTCGGCAAGGAATGAAATGTGTCATCTTTGAGAAACGATCCACCATAACAAAAATGGAATCGAGCTTCCTCAGAGTGCGAGGGAGCCCGAGAATGAACTCCATACTAATATCAGACCAGGGTCGCTCAGGGACAGGTAGAGGAGTGTATAACCCGGTGGGTTGGAGGGACCCTTTCGCGGCCTGATAGAGTCGAAAATGCCTCACAACTCTAGTAACGTCTTTCTTCAGGCCGGGCCAGAAGAAGCAATCCTCAGCTAACGCAATCGTCTAATCTCGACCAAAGTGACCCGCTGCTCCGCTTGCATGAAGCTCCCAAATAAGGAAATCTCAGAGAGAGGTTTGAGGTACGCAGAAGCGTGAATCCATAAATAAATACCTGTGAGAAATTGAATAACCCTCTTGATGATCAGGAGGGTCCCTCGAAAGTGCTGTGAAGATGTCCCAAAATCTGGGCACTCAGGATAAGCGTAACCTAGCAGCTCAAATCCCATAACTCGGGTGGTCATGGTGTGGAGGATGCTGACTCGGCGACTCAAGGCTTCTGCCGGTTTGTTCTCAACACCCGCCCGGTGCTTAAGAACATAGTGAAACTCTTGCATATACTCCACCCATTTGGCGTGACGGTGGCTCAATTTCTTTTGGGAGTCGAGATATCTCAGAGCTTGATGGTATGAATATCAAATGAACTCCTTGTGCAGGAGATAATGTCACCAGTATCGCAAAGCCTGCACAATGGCATAGAACTCCCGATCATAGTTTGAATATTTCTGTCGGGCCTCGTTCAACTTCTCGCTAAAGTAGTCCACCGGGTGGCCTTCCTGGCTAAGGACTACACTGATACCAACTCACGACGCATCACAAGCTACCTCGAAGGGCTCAGAGAAATCTGGTAAGCGTAAGAGGGAGCAGTAGACAGTCTCTCCTTGATCTCCTCGAAGGCTTGAGTGGCTGCCCTCGTCCAAACGAAATCGCCCTTACGAAGGCAGCTCGTAATGGGAGCCATGATCGAACTGAAGGCACAGACAAACCTCCTATAAAAGGTGGCAAGTCCATGAAAACTACGAGCCTCATGTATATTCGTCGGGGTGGGCCACTCTCGGATCGCATTGACCTTGTCAAGGTCGAGAGAAATACCAGACGCTGATACTACATAACCTAAAAAATGAACGGATGTGAACAGGAACGAATACTTCTTCAAGTTGAGGTAAAGATGCTCCTTTCGGAGGAGCTCAAACACCAGGAGAATATGACGTAAGTGCTCGATGCGTCCCTGGCTGTATATCAATATATCATCAAAATATACTACCAAAAATTTGCTTATGTATGGTCGCAAGGCCTGTGTCATCACCCTCATAAATGTACTGGGCGCGTTCGATAATCCAAACGACATCACCAATCACTTGTACAAACCGTCCTTCGTCTTGAAGGTCTTCTTCCACTCATCCCCTTCTCTAACTCTAATCTATGGTACCCACTGCGAAGGTCGATCTTCGAAAAGATTTGGGCACCGGTCATCGAGTCCAGAAGGTCATCGAGGCGGGGAATCGAAAAATGATACTTCACTGTGATCTTATTTATGGCTCGTCTATCAATGCACATGCGCCAGCTACCGTCCTTCTTCGGGGTCAGAAGGGTTGGCACAGCGCGCGAACTCAGACTCTCGTATAAACCCTTCTCGCAGAAGATCATCAACTTGCCGCTTTAGCTCAGCATACTCAGTTGGGTTTAAACGATAGTGCGGCAGATTGGACAAAGATGCCCCTGGGATCAGATCAATCGCATGATGGATGTCCCTCGGCGGAGGAAGCTCATCAGGGAGCTCCTCGGGGATAATATCACTATAATCATCCATCATCTGTCGAACATCTGGGTCAAAAATCTAAGTCCTGGTAGGGATCTCAGCTGTCATCGTAACCGCTACAATAAACATGACCCCAGTCCCTTGGCTCTCTCTCAAGAAGTCACACTTCCTCAAAACATGTAGGGGTCTCGACGACCCCACACTAACTGATGAGTCAACCCTGCCCTTGGGAGGATCCTGGGCTGAGCCGGGGTGAGAGTAACCTTTCGACCTTCGAGAAATACGCAAGTGTTGGATCGCCCATAACACGTGGCATAACGATCATATAGTCAGGGTCTCTCTAAAAGAACATGAGCGATATTCATAGGGATGACGTTGCACCAAACCTGGTCCTCAATAGCTGCTAATCGTATCAGAACCAGGCATCGCTACGTAACATGAATGGTGGATTTATCAACCCACAAAACTCGATAGGGATGGGGATGGGTCCCAGGTGTCAACCACATTCTCTCAAGTCCTTTCTTCGCAATAATGTTGACGCAACTCCCACTATCAATTGCGAGCTTGCAGGGGACTCCTGCACTTGGGAAATATATGAAAAAGATAGTGGTGTGGTGTCAATCCTTCTTGGCCCGCGGGGTGTGGAGGATGCGGCGAGGGACTCCGACCTCTAGCGATCGTTCAGCATAGCTCTCCCATCCTTCCTCCACAACGGTTGTAACTTCCTCAACGGCAACATCCTCATCCTCAGCGCTGGGCTCGCCCGAATCCTCAATTAGCAAATTTCTAGTAGGGCATTGCGCGATGAAATGCACTCTGCCAGAACAACGATAACATTGGACACCCCCAGACTTGGGGCCATCAGACACAATAGCTTTCACCGTCGCATCAGCTGGAGCGCGAGGGGTGGCAGTAGTTTTGGCAGGAGGGGGTCTCCTAGTTGTGGTGGCATTGGGTCGTGTAATGACCTGCCTCTGGCCAGTGATACGCAAATACTCCTCGTACTCTAATGCGAGCTAGAAAACCTGTTCAACCGTCTCCATCTAAGGCCCGCACGAAAGCATGAAGCAGTGGCAATGGGCTCCTCCCAGAAGTCGCTACGAACTACGAGTTCGTCAAATCGTGACATATAATCTGCAACGGTGAGAGTCCCCTGACATAGCGCGTACAGCTGTTCTAAGAGTTGGTTTCAATATGAAGCGGGGAGTTATTTATCCTTTAAGTGCTGCTTCATCTCGTCACATATGGTGATGGGATAGTAACCATCCCGCTCAAGAGACCTCTCTAGACTTGACCAATAAATTTTCTCTTGACCAACCAATTTCATTTTCGCGAACCGAATGTGCCTCTCATCACTCATATCAAACCAGTCAAAATAATGATCCATATTCATGAGCCAATCACTAAACGCCTTCGGGTCCAGGTGACCATCGAAGGTGGGAGTGACAATACGGATCCGTTGGGTGATGTCATCCTCCTCTGGGGTCATCCCACGACGGGGCTCACGGAAGTCACCGTACTCATCATCATCATCAAAATCATATCGGGGTATATCTCTACGACGAGGTGGGGGAGGACGGGGTTCATCGGGAGGACGATGATCCCTTCCTGGATCTCCCCGAAACTCGTAACCATGACGACAATTCGCTCTTGGTGGGGTGGGAGATCTCGGAGAGGGTCGTCTCTACCACGTCTCCCAGAAGGTGGTATGGCTCACCAGGTTCAGAGGTTTGCAGCTTCGTGCGCCTTTGGCCATTAACAGCGCACCTGAGTGTGATTTTTATTGTAAACCTTTTTTTTTCAAAATAATGAAAAAAATAATGCAAAAACTCAATAAATTTTATATGATTTAGTGTTTTTAAAATAAAATCGATTGTTGAGACTTAAATATGATGCAAACGACCATACTGATTTTATTTTTTAAGAGATATAAATGATAGTAATGATGGTTAATGAGTAGAAACGGTTGTCGAAGGAGTTCTCCTGGGATAGTTTACGAAATATAAACATGGAACGAAGAAGAAGGAAGGAGGAAAAGGCAAAACAAAATTTTCTGGTACAAAGAAGAAGGTGAAGAAAAAGAAGAAGAAAGGCGGAGGAAGAAGAAAAAAGGAAGAAGAAGAGGAAAATGCGGGAGAATAGGAGGAGTCGGACGAAGACGGTGAAGAAGAAAGGAAGAGGAGGATGAGGAAGAGGAGGATGAGGAAGAGGAGGAGGAGGTATACCTGCGGCGGAAAAAGAAGCGGTGGTCGATCGGGGAGGAATGTCGCTGGTGTCGGGGCGGAATGCTTCCCGTCAGCTGCGATCGGGGGAGAAAAATCGCGAAAACTTATCTCTGGAGATAAGAATTGGGGCTCGGGTTTTATCTTAGAGTTAAAACCAGCAGCTTTTAGCCCAAAACCAGTTCCGCTCCAATTCTGTCCAGCCGAACACAAGATTTGGCTTTACTGTGGCCCAAAGCCAATTCCAGAAAGTCATTTCCGTCCCGCCGAACAGAAACTTAGTGTTTTATAATCTTTAAAGTTGCAAAAGATTTGATGTCTCTTTTATTCTATTAAGAATTAGAGAATATTTATGTCTATTTGAATTTAAATAATTTGAGTTTTGCCTTTTTCACCCTAGCTATCCAGAATTGTCAAACATATTTATTCAAGGTCTTAATGGGCAATGATTTCAGTTAAGAAGGAACAATATATAAGGGAAATATAAACATGCGGAAAAAACATAAGACAACAACACTCAAGCCTTTATCCCACTATGGTGGGGTCAATTATATGGATCCTTTGTTGTCATTGTGCCCTATCTTGTCATAATCTCACTAATGCATGAGTACATCATGTATTTCCTTATAGATTTGTTCCAAGTCTTTATTGGTCTGCCCCTCCCTCGTTTAACATGCGTAGTGACTAGACTCTCACAACGCCTAACAAGTGCCTCTAATGGTCTCCTTTGTACGTGTCCAAACCTTCTTAGTTGAGCTTCTCGCATCTTCTCTGCAATTGGTGTGATGTGGTCCCCCGACTTAGATCTGGTGATCGGCCCTGAGGAAGAAGACGATCTCCAAGGTTCGGTGGAACCCGTCTTGAATCCAGTCGGTGCAATGATTAAGGATGGGGATAAGAGAGTAGAGAAAGAAAGAAGTAGAAGAGAGAGGAAGAAGAGGAGAGATGACCGGAAGAAAGGGACGTCGAGACAAGACTCGGCGGCAGAGCGCTGGATCGCGGTTGTCGCGGGTCGGCTAGGTCTCGCGGAACGAAGGGGGTAGAGAGAGAGAGAGGAGAGTTAGAGAGATAGGGAAAAGAGAATTAATTCTTGTCTACCAATTGTGAGTCCAAACCCGAATCATAAACCCCGATTCCCCCCCCACTTAGGCTTAAATACGTGGGATAAAATAAAACATAGTACGAAATAAAAATCAAGTGCAAACATAGAGAAACATCCCTCATGCAGATGTGGCCGGTGGTCGGCGCTGGTAAGTGCGGCCCCTAACGCGGATCGGGCTCGTCCCGCATCGTGTCCGGCATCGTAACATCACCATCCTCGTCAGAAGACAGCTTGTCCACAAGCTGAGGCGGAATGTCCACTGGAGGAGCAGACGGGGGCGGCCCCACAAACAACTTGAGCTGGGAAAGGTGAAAAACATCATGAATCCGGGTTTCGGGAGGTAGGGCGAGGCGGTAGGCTACATCCCCGATGCGCTTCGTAATCTGGAAAGGGCCAAAGAATTTGGGCCCTAACTTGTTGGAAGGCGGCCTGACGGCGGTCACTTGGCGGAAAGGGCGGCGTCGGACCCACACCCAATCACCCATGGCAAGGGTGAGCTTGTGATGTCCCCGATTATACGCAACTTCCATGCGTTGTTGAGCCTGAAGGAGACGGTTCCGGGCTTCATGTAGAAATGTGTCGCGGTCCTCTAGTTCCCGATCAACTGCCGCCAAGTAGGCTGAGCCACCCGTGTACGACAAAAGGCGTGGGGGTCCCGACCATATATTAGGCGAAAATGAGTAGTCTGCAGCGCAGTGTGATAGGCGGGGTTGTAGCAATATTCGATCCAAGGAAGCCAGCGCGGCCAATCGTGGGGTCGGTTGTCGGTGACACACCGTAAGTACATCCCCAAGGTCCGATTAACCACCTTGGTTTGCTCGTTGGACTGAGGGTGGTAGGCTGAAAAAAAATACAAGCTTGGTACCGCTGAGAGCGAACAACTCCTGCCAAAAAGCACTGGTGAACACCCGGTAACGGTCAGAGACAAGCGTTTCCAGCATTCCATGTAATCGGAAGATCTCCTGGAAGAAAACCCGCGCTACATTTTCGGTGATAAGTGGCCGAGCCAAGGCAATAAAGTGGCCCCCTTTCGAGAACCTGTCGACTACCACCATTAAAATGGATTTACCGTGAACCAGGTGCAGCCCTTCCACGAAGTCCATGGAGAGATCTGCCCAAATTTGTGTAGGCACCGGTAGGGGCTTGAGTAAACCGGTCGGAAGGAGATGGTCAGATTTGTTTTGTTGGCACACCACGCAGTTGGCGATGAAATGATGGACATGCTTGCACATACCCTTCCAAAAGAATTCAAGGCAGAGGCGTTGAAGAGTGCGGTGAACGCCCTCGTGGCTGTGAGCATGAACGTCCTGGATAATCGTCTGAATGAGAGAAGACGCCCCGTCCACATACATCCGAGTGCGGTAAAAAATCAAGCCATGTCGTGATGTCCACTGAGGGCCCGCAAGCCCCTGTTCCGCCCGGTGGAGAAGTTCGGCCAAACTAGGGGAGCTCTGGATCTCCTGGCGAAGGGCAGTAAGGAGGTGCGTCGTGGGGAAGGAGATGGCATGAAGGGAAGCATCTGATGGCGTGTCGCGGCGAGAGAGCGCGTCGGCGGCTCGGTTTAGCACATCGGCCTTGTGCTCCACTTGAAAATCAAACCCGAGCAGTTTACTCACCCACCGTTGTTGCGGAACGGTAGTGAGCTGTTGTTCTAGCAAATATTTGAGACTGTAGTGGTCCGTCTAGATGATGAAAGGCCGCCCCCACAGATAAGGGCGTCAATGTTGAACAGCCTTGGCGAGGCCAATGAGATCCTGTTCGTACGCCGGCAATTTGCGATGATGTAAAGCGGTCGGTCGGCTGAAATAGGCTATAAGGTGCCCCTCCTGTTGCAAAACAGCCCCATAACCGACACCTGAGGCGTCACACTCCACAAGGAAGGGTATAGTGAAATCCGGTAGGCGAAGGACCGGGGCGGATAGTAAAGCAGCCTGGAGGGAGTAACGCCTAACTAGCGGTATCAGTCCACGCAAAAGTGTTCTCCCGGAGCAGCGCAATCAAAGGGGTAGCGATGGTGTCGTAGTCTCTAATGAAACGGCGGTAGTATCCTGTGAGTCCAAGAAAACCTCATAAATCTGTAATGGATTGCGGTCGGGGCGAGGATGCCACCCCTTGGAGTTTGGTCGGGTCGGCCGAGACGCCCGAGCTGTCAACGATATATCCCAAGTAGACGACGAAACGCTGGCCGAAAGAGCACTTGGATGCTTTAAGAATCAAGTGGTTTGTCCGTACCAAGCTAAGGACGGCCTGGAGATGTAGTAGATGCTCTCATGTGTGGCCATACACAAGAATGTCGTCAAAGAACACAAGAACATATTTGCGGAGGAGGGGTTGGAATACCTCATTCCTCAATGCTTGGAAGGTCGAGGGCGCGTTAGTTGGGCCGAAAGGCATAACAAGAAACTCAAAGTGGTCGTGGTGGGTGCGGAAAGCTGTTTTCTCCACATCAGCCTCCGCCATGCGAACTTGGTGATACCCCGAAGATAGATCCATCTTGGTGAAGAAACACGCGCCATGTAGCTCATCCGAAAATTCCTCGACCACCGGAATGGGCAACCTGTCCTTGATGATGATGGCGTTCAATGCCCGGTAGTCCACACACATGCTCCAAGAATTGTCCTTGTGTACCAAGAGAACCGGAGAGGAAAAAGGAGACACACTCCGCCGAGTGATCCCCTATTGAAGGAGGAGATCACATTGTCTCTAGATTTCGTCCTTTTGGAGGAAGGGGAAACGGTATGGCCGCACCACGACTAGAGCCGCCCTGGGGAGAAGGCAAATGCGGTGGTCTTATTGGCGTCGTGGAGGAAGGCCCAGATGTGGGCTGAAAAGCTTCAGAAAGGACTGCAGTAGGTGTGTAAGATCTGGAGGGTGGTCCCCCGACTGGTAGGGAAGAATGGCCAGCGGCTGTGTGAACCAAGAAGGATGTGGGGGCTTGTTGTGGTGCCTGGCCCTGCCACTGTATCAAGTGAGAGCCCTCCCGCCATGAAATAGTTTGGCGGTCAAAATCCTACATGAGGGGTCCCAACGTTCGCAGCCATCGAACGCTCAACACGATGTCAAATCCCCGCATCTCCACCACGAAGAAATCGGTTTGGGACGGATATCCCTCCACAATGAAGTCTACACGCCGACAGACGCCCGGGCACGTCATTTGTTGGCCATTGGAGACCGCCACCTTGACGTGATTACGAGCAACATACGGAAGGTGAAGTCGGAATGCCTCGTCCTGTCCAATGAAGTTGTGGGTGATACCCGTATCCATAAGGGCTAAGAGAGGCGTGCCCGCCACCATAATGTAGAGGTGAATAGTGTACCCTTCCTGCGGCCCGGCAAGAGCATGTAAAGAGAGTTGTGGCATGTCTAAATCTTCGATCTCCTCATCATTCTGGTCTGGTGGGTCGTCGACTTCCAACCAAAATAAACGCTTACACCGGTGAGTGGGTGTATAGAGCTCATCACACTTGAAACATAGCCCCTTCTAGCGACGGGCGGCCATCTCCGGTCGGGACAGACGACGTCGGATCAGAGGCCGCTGAGGATCATCTCCGCCCCATGGCTTGGGGGCAAGGAATTGGATGGTGGTCGTGGGCCGAGAAAGTCGCAGCAGCTCGGAGGTGGCCGCTCAAGTGCAAATCGGTGTTCAAATGCGCGGGCCGGGCTCATAGCAGTCAGAAGATCAGGCAGCTTTTGAAACTCAACATCCCAACGTAAGCGATCGGGTAGCCCGACCGTGAAGAGAGGAACCTACTGCGAAGGTAACACGTCCAAGGCACGAGATAGCAGCTGAAATTGCTCAAAGTAGGAGTCGATGGAACCAGTATGCGCAATGAGATCGCCGAGGGGATTACCCGGCATAGCCGGTACAAAATGACGAGTGCATGACGCCCTAAAGTCACGCCAAGAGGCGTCCGGGTGTTCTCGAAGGAATTGGGTCACCCACAATTGCACCGGCCCGAGGTGGTGGAAGGAGGCCCTTCCTTCCAACATGTTCGTCATCCGAACATGTTGATTATCAAAGAAGAACTAGCAGCGCGTAATCCACGAAAGGGGGTCGTCGCGACCCTCATAGATAGGAAAATCCATACGAATGGAGCACGGAAACGGAACAAAATCCCCGCGAGGATGGGTCGATTCGACCCAGCTAGTTGTCGGAGAAGTTGCAAGAGCATGCGGCGGTGGTGGTGGGGCGCCTTGAATGGAGTCCAAACGCGCGTTGAGGGCGTCCATTTTGCGATTTTGAACATCCATCTTGTCGTTTTGTGCAGCGAGCATGGATTGGAATAGTTCCATGACTTGTGTGAGAGAGGGTGGCTCGTCATCAATGGTCGATGCAGTCGAAGGAGGGTTTACCGGTGGAGGAAGAAAACCCGTTGCAGGGCTCGGCGGCGGCGGAAGTGCAGGTGGTCGGCGCCGCGTGGTGAGAGTGGTACGATACGTGCCGGCGAGAGGAGGGCAGGCATTTCCCTCTGATACCAAGTTGATGTGGTCCCCCGACTTAGATCTGGTGATCGGCCCTAAGGAGGATGACGATCTGTTGGGTATTGTATCCACAATGTACCTGATTTGAAGAAGCCCCTGAACAAGCTAAGTTGAATTGACAATGTATTTGATGATTCTCTATCAAGTTGTGCTTGCAGCTATTCCATGCTAAGTACACACCAATGTCAGGGTACAGTGGGTCAATATACACGGGTCTGCGCAACGTAATCCCTCGTTGAGCAGATCAGTGTGTTGACTCATGTGTGCTCTCTCTATTGGAGTGTACTTATTTTCAAGTATAGGGTCAAGATAGATCAAGAGCAGAAGAGGAGCAAAGATGGGTCAAAGACCAAGTTCATAGAAAGGAAGAGAAAAATAGTCTAAGTTAAAATCGGCGAGAATCACAAAGTCATTCCCGCCGACTTCGACGGGAGTCACTTGTGATTCTCGCCGATTCGACGGGAATCAGGCTTCATTCCCGCCGACCTCTTTCGGATGACTGTTTTCCTACAGAAATTCTGTTAAGGCAGAATCGACGGGAATCACCAAGTGATTCTCGCCGACTTCGACGGGAAGCATTCTGATTCCCACCGATTCGACGAGAATCAGGTTGCATTTCCGCCGATTCCCACAGGCTGACTAGTTTTACAACTGGAAATTGGCCAAGGCAGAATCGACGGGAATCGTGAGTGATTCCCGCCAACTTCGACGGGAATCACCAACGATTCTCGCCGATTTTGCCTTAGGCAATTTTCGCCTATTCGCTGGACCGAACCAAGAAGCCGTGCGCTGTTTCGGCCGGGGCTAGGGTTTTTCCTTGTGGGCCCCACAACGGTCATTAGGGTTGGCTCGGGTATATATACATGCTTATTTCGAACATCTACAGTAACTATTCACGCGAAATCTAACAGCCGACGTCGTGCCCTAGCAGATCGCGAAATACCGCCGATCGCTGTCGCCGCCGCTGATCTCAGAGGTCCTCTTTGATCTTCCGACGATAGGACCAAGGCAAGCCTAGCGTCTCACGCTTCTCTCTCGAGATCTCTTGTCTCTCGATTTGTTGAACGAGGATAGTTCTTCATTCTGAATCGATTGAGACGACTTATCCGATTGAGATCGTTGGTAGACTGTGTTTGCTTCGTCAAAAAGTTTGGATCTACAAAGCATCGCCGCCGCATTCACTTGTCGCCGTCGATCTTGTCAAGATCCTCTCCAAGAGAGAACATCGGTCGTGGATTCTTCGTCTCTTTCAAGAAAGCTTCAACGAACGAAGAAGGACATCGGGATCTCCAAAAGTTTGTTTGTATTTTCTTTACATTCAAGTTTAGTTTATTGTAAAGGAATTGTGATTCCTAGTTGTAAGGGTTGGGTGCAACTCGTGGTGGAGGAGTAGTGACTCCTTTGGTTGGAAGGGTTCCTTCCGTAGTGTGAGGATTGGATTTCAATCCGGTTGGTGAAGTGACCGAGTCGTCCCTTGGTGGGAGATAGGTCGAAGGGGGAGAGTGGATGTACCCAAATCGTTGAACCACTATAATTGTTTGTGTGCTTTTCTGTGCTGTGTTTGTTTATTTGTGCAGGTAATTTAAATTCCGCAAAAGACTGCACGACACCTATTCCCCCCCCCCATAGGTGGACTTAGTCGACACTAGATACTATCATGATCTCCAAGGTTCGGTGGAACCTGTCTTGAATCCGGTCGATGCAATGATTGAGGATGGGGAGAAGAAAGGAGGAAGAAGAGAGTAGAGGAAGTAAGAAGAAGAAGAGAGGGGAAGAAGAGGAAAGATGGCCGGAGGAAGGGGAGGCTAAGACGAGACTCGGCGGCGGAGCGCTGGATCGCGGTTGTCGTGGGTCGGTTAGGTCTCGCGGAACGAAGGGGGTAGAGAGAAAGAGGAGAGTTGGAGAGAGATAGGGAAAAGAGAATTAATTCTTGTCCACCAATTGTGAGTCCAAACCCGGTTCATATACCACGGTTCTCCAACACGCCCCTCACTTAGACTTAAACACGTGGGATAAAATAAAACATAGTACGAAATAAAAACCAAGTGCAAACATAGAGAAATATCCCTCATGCGGATGTGGTCGGTGATCGGCGTTGGTAAGTGCGACCCCAACGCGGATCGGGCTCGTCCCGCATCGTGTCCGACATCGTAACATGGTGTTACTCATGTCTTATCCCTGATACATTCATTCCTAATTTTATCCAGTCTCGTATTTCCACACATCCACCTAAGCATTCTCATCTCCATAACTCACATTTTTGCTCATGTAAATTCACTGTGCAACACTCAGAACCATAGATCATAAGACAATGCCGGAAATAAAAAAATGAGAAAGAAGAGGACGCTAAGATGTGTCCCCAGATGATACGAAGGATACATCAATTTCTTGGCTAAGTTACTTCAAAATTAAACTCTTTGGAGAAAATTTGTCTGACTTATTTTCACAAATCCCAATTTTTGAACTCAATTGAATGAAAAGACTTGTTTTAAGAATGCAAATGATGACCGCAGAAGCTTTCAGATGAGGGATGATTGGATAAAATAATTGTTCCGTTCAATTAGAGAATTGGAGATAAACATAAAATATTTTACAGGACTATTTAAGTATGTTAGAAAAGCCCATGTAATTAGCCCATTATTGGGCCCATTATTTATTGTTTTCTTCTTCTCTTCCTTTAGTCCCACATCATGTATAGAATATCTTCTCTCCTTCTCTCTCCTATATATATGTATTCTCTCTTTGTATTCAGACATACAAGCAATACATACAGGTTTTGAGCTCCTTCAACATGGTATCAGAGCGAGGTTCCTGTGTGTTAACCGCCCCGGCCAGGCGGTCTCTACTTATCTAACCGCCCCGGCCAGGCGGTCTCGCTCCCCCTTGCGGCTTCTCCCTCTACTCGCTCCGGGTAGCGGGTTCGCTTCTCCCTTGCGGTTATTGTGTGTTAACCGCGGCTTGCCCTCCAGCCTCCTCCTCTCGTGGATCCACCCTTCCTCCGTCTTTTATAGCCTCTCTTCTCCTCTCCCGTGCCCCCCTCTACCCACGCGGTCTGCATCTCCTTCCCGCTCGAGTATTCCTACTCGCGGTCTCTTTGTTTTTTCGCGTGGCTTTCCTCTTCTCGCGGATTGCATCTCCTTGCCGTGCGGTCTGCATCTCCTTGCCGCGCGGTCTGCATCTCCTTGCCGCTCGAGTATTCCTACTCGCGGTCTCTTTATTTTTTGCGCGGCTTTCCTCTTCTCGCGGACCGCATCTCCTCCCGCTATCCGCTCGAGCTCTCCTCGCGGACTGCTCTTCTCTCTCGCCCGGCTCCTCTTCTAGCCGCGCGGTCTGCGTGCCCCCTTCTTGCAGCGCCCTTGTTTTTCCTCCCGCCGCAGTCTGCCCTTCCTCTAGCCGCGGTCTGCCTCTCCGCTGCGGTCTCCTCCTCTACCCGTGCGGGTTGTGTGCCTAGGTTCCCCTTCTCTCCTGTTCTCCTCTCCGGCGGTCTCCTTTTCTACCCGCGCGGTTATCATGGGATCTTCAGTCGATTCTACCGGCCAGCCGGCTACTGCCTCTGATGACCGCCCGCCGTCTCTTCCAGAACTTCGAGATGAACTTCGGATCACCACTATTTCCCTCTCCGGCAAACGGAACTTCCTTCCGTGGGTGCACTCTGTCCGCCGCGTTCTTCAGGCCAAAGGCCTTGTTCATCATTTGACTCAGGGCCTGCCCTCTCCTCTCACCGACGAGTGGCTTCGTAATGACGGTAGAGTTCAGACTTGGCTCCTCAATTCCCTGGAGGGCGAGCCTTACCAAATGGTCATGTACCAGGAGACGGCCCAGGATATGTGGACGGAACTGCACTCCTTATACTCCGGCAAGGATAGTCTTCAGCACCTTTATGATATTATTACAGAACTTCAAACTCTCGATGCTGGCGGGGCTACGGACATGACCTCATTTGTTGCTCGGGTTAAGACTCTTGCGGAGTCCTGGATCCAGCATCAGCCCTCTACTTCGGATCATGCAGTCCAACGGGCACAAAAGGAAGCCGTTTGCATAGCTATGATGCTGGCTCGAGTCCCTCCGCATCTTCAGGGTATTCGGACTCATGTCCTTGCTTCTGCGACCACTCCTTCCCTCTCAGATGTGTGTTCTATGGTCCTGCGTGTGCCACCCCCCTGGAGTCTCCTGTTCCCTCCTCTCCGGCCCTTCTCCAGCAGACCCTTCCTCCCTTACTGTCCACACCGCCCTCTAACCGTGGCGGTCGTTCTGGCTTCCGTGGACGGGGCCGTGGGGGTCGGGGCCGTGGCAGGTGTTCATACTGCGGCCGGGATGGCCACACTGATGCAGTCTGCTACAAGAAACACGGTTATCCTCCTCGTCCAGCTGCTGCTGCCACTGATGGCTCCTCCTCCACTGGTACCGACATTGAGGCCGTTCGCCCCCAACTACAGCACCTCTAGGGGCTTCTTAGCCCATCGTCGGCGTCTGTTGCCTCCATCTCTCCTGCAGGTATTACTTGTCTTTCCTCTGGTCCGCGTTGGATCTTGGACTCAGGTGCAACTCATCACATCACCTCACTGCGGCCACACCAGTACTCGGATGCTCCTCATCCGAAGTCTATCACCGTGGCTAATGGTGCGATCATCCCTGTCTCCGGCTGCGCCGACATCACGCTTGATCCTTTCATCTCTCTTCGCTCGGCTCTTTATGTTCCGGGCTCTCCGTTTAATTTGCTATCTGTTGGCCGCCTCACTCATGATATGGATTGCTCAGTAACATTTACTCCATCTACTTTTTTGATACAGGATCGACGGACGCGGAGTACCATTGGTAAGGGTCGCCTGCAGAACGGGCTCTACCTCCTCGACGCCTCTTCAACAATTCTATCTTCTGTCTCCTCTGCTGACTGGCATCGCCGTCTTGGGCATGCTCCCCTACCCATCCTTCAAAAGGCTCTGCCTGATGTATCTTTTCATGCTTTTCAGTGTGAGTCATGTATTTATGGCAAACAGCCGCGTACTTCTTTTCCTGCCCATTGTACTAGGAGCTCTGCTCCGTTTGATTTGATACACTCCGATGTTTGGGGTCCGTTTAAAATTACTAGTATATCTGGCTATCGATATTTTATGACTTTCATTGATGATTTTTCCCGCACGACATGGCTGTACTTACTCCATGATCGCTCTGAGATTCCGCGCCTATTTCGTGCTTTTATACAAGAAACTCAAACACAATTCTCGACAACCATCAAAACCTTCCGCACCGACAACGCTCGTGAATACACCGGCCGCGAATTTGCCAATATCTGTGCCGACTTTGGCATCATTCATCAAACCTCATGTGCCTACACCCCACAACAAAATGGAGTTGCCGAGCGCAAGAATCGTCACCTCCTTGACGTTGCCCACTCCCTCATGCTTCAGATGCATGTTCCAAAGAATTTCTGGAATTTTGCAGTCTCCACAGCGTGTTTTCTAATTAACCGTCTCCCTTCCTCGGTCCTCAACTATGCCACTCCTTTTAGCCTCCTATTCCCCTCCACTCCGGCCTACCTACTCACCCCAAGGGTCTTTGGATGCACTTGCTTTGTTCACCTTCTGGGTCCATCCATGGACAAATTGGATCCCAGGGCGGCTAAAACTATCTTCGTCGGTTATTCTCGTACTCAGAAGGGCTACCTCTGCTACTCTCCGGTAACCCGGAAGGTCACCATCTCCGCCGATGTTACCTTCTGGGAGGATACACCGTTCTTCAGCTCCACTTTACCTACTGCATCACCAACACCCTCTCCACCACTGCCTCGACATGTCATTCCCACTACTCTGCCGATTCTCCTACCTCCCTCTACATCACCCCCTGCTCCCTCTACCTCAGCCCCTGCTCCCTCCAAACCTCCTGTTATCCAAGTTTATACCCGCCGACATCCTCCTCGCTCAGCTACCCCTCTGCAATCGGCCTCATCCTTGGATACACTGCGCTTGGCCGATCAGGTATCTCCCTCCACCGCTCATCCTCTGGCGAACTATGTCTCTCTGCATCGCCTCTCTCCCAAATTGCATACTTTTGCAACTTCTCTTTCCTCCATTTCGGTTCCTAACTCTGTGCTGGAGGCACTTCAACATCCTGGCTGGAAAGCTGCCATGGAGGAGGAAATGACGGCCCTCTGGGCCAACCAGACCTGGACTCTTGTCTCTCTTCCTCTCGGACAGTCTCCGGTTGGGTGCAAATGGGTTTTCGTCGTCAAACATGCAGCTGATGGGACAATTGACCGTCTGAAAGCTAGATTGGTCGCCAGGGGCTTCACCCAACAACAAGGGCTGGACTATGAGGAAACCTTCTCTCCCGTTGCCAAACTCAACATCGTTCGGGTTCTGATATCCGTGGCTATCCATCGCCGATGGCCCCTTCTACAACTCGACATTAAAAATGCCTTCCTAAATGGCGACCTGCAGGAAACGGTTTATATGCTGCAACCTCCCGGGTTTGAGACCACGGGGGAGTATCGGGTGTGTCGCCTTAATAAAGCTTTGTATGGCCTCAAACAGTCACCACGGGCATGGTTTGACCGATTCAGTAAGGCCCTTCGGGAGGTTGGCTTTACTCGCAGTACAGCAGACTTCTCTATGTTCAGTCGCCACCGCACTGCTGGGACGGTACTGCTGTTAGTGTATGTTGATGACATCATAATCACGGGAGATGATTCAAAAGGAATACAGGAGGTCAGACAACATCTTGGTACAGTTTTTCAAACAAAGGACCTGGGGCCCCTCCGGTATTTTTTGGGTCTAGAGGTTGCTAGATGGCCAGATGGTCTCGTCCTCTCACATCGGAAGTATTGTCTCGACCTCCTTCATGACGCAGGTTACTCTGGGTGTAAGCCGATCAATACTCCAATGGATGTGAATCACAAATTATGCACTCAGGCCTCAGATTCAAATCTCTTACTCGAGAATCCTGAGTACTATCGCCGTCTAGTTGGAAAATTGATCTACCTCACGGTAACAAGACCGGACATCTCTTTCGCGGTTGGTATAGTTAGCCGGTATATGCATTCCCCGAGAAAATCTCATCTTCACGCCGTGGAACGCATTCTAAGATATCTCAAAACGGCTCCTGGTCAAGGTTTAGTTTACAAACCATCACCTACAGCTCCTACTTTGGTTGCCTACTCAGATGCTGATTACGCTGGGTCTCTTGATGATCGTCGGTCAACAAGTGGATTCTGCACATATTTTGGAGGACATTTGATTACCTGGCGGAGCAAGAAACAAGCAGTGGTTGCTAGATCATCTGCAGAGGCCAAATATCGGGTAATGGCTTCAGTTGTGTCTGAACTAACGTGGCTGGAAAGTCTTCTTACCGATCTTGGTGTATGACTCCATTCTCCTGCTCTCCTCTTCTGTGATAGTCAAGCGGCTATACATATTGCCAAAAACCTCGGTATTCAATGAGAGAACTAAACATATTGAAGTTGACTGTCATTTCATCAGAGAAAAAGTCCAAATGAAGAAGATCGACCTAAAGCATGTTCCCGGGACAGAACAGGTTGCGGATGTGCTCACTAAGGCTCTTCCCAGTTCACTCTTCTACCAGTGCTTGTCCAAGCTTGGTGCGTACGATTTGTACACTCCAGCTTGCGGGGGAGTGTTAGAAAAGCCCATGTAATTAGCCCATTATTGGGCCCATTATTTATTGTTTTCTTCTTCTCTTCCTTTAGTCCCACATCATGTATAGGATATCTTCTCTCCTTCTCTCTCCTATATATATGTATTCTCTCTTTGTATTCAGACATACAAGCAATACATAAAGGTTTTGAGCTCCTTCAACAAAGATAAAAGCAAATCTAATTATACAATAGCTTAAGATATAAAGATAACCACTTATAATCATCTAGATAAGATAATGGACAAGGGTTTATTCCCTTCTTGCTGCTTATCCTAAACATTTTAAAACAAGATTTGATTTTTAAACAATTTAAACTTAAATGAACTACTAAAATAAAATAAAAGATAAAATACAAGCCCACAATGTTGCGGTGAGCTTACCAAACGGTGATGCAACATCGTAAATAATTATATGGGCTAATACGGTGTAGGTTGCTAGGGTCTTCTATCTATCTAGGAAAAAGGATTCCCTACCTGCATGAGTTAGATTTCGAGCTATGGTATTCCTCATTTTTCATTTGTTCATGGCATCTAAGAAGGTTTGCTATTAGTCGATTGTTCAACAGTATAGTTGCATTGACTGTTGGACACTATCGACAAAGGCGACAAACCCCGTAGACTCTATACACAATGACGTTGAGCTCTGAAGGGTCTTTTAATGACAAAGTATCGGTTGCTTCACGGCGACAACTTCAAATCTTTAGTCTGACAACTCCCAGCAGTTGAGTCGGTAGAGCAGCACCGACGATTATCCTTAGTTTCAGAAAGAAGATTCTGCAACTTTAGCTATTTGACACCTCTGCACATCACCTTTGCATTTTGCATCCAGGGGATCTGGAGCTGAAATTGGAGCCAATAATTGGCTCCTCCTAGTAGTAGCAATGATCGGTAAGGCATAAGATATTAGTTGTGATGGCAGTTAGCAGCAAAGAAATATTTCAGACAATAATGTCATTAAGATATATCTTGTTCTTCAGTAGAGGCTTCTACTACTTTCTATTCTACAGTCATCTGTTTTGCAGGTTAGGTTTAGGTGCTTTTTGAGTGTTGGATTTGGGATGTCCAATGAACGTAAACAAAAAACTACACAAATTACTCCAACTCCTAATGTTTATTCTCATGGGATTCAACTTGCATATTCTCATAGGGTGACGCGATTTAAACTTAATTGACGGAAATAGCTAAAGGGGTGCACTCATCCTGCATTTTATTGGAAGATGCAGAAGGATTTAAATATCACGGACTCAAGGTCCCTCCACGTATATCTGATGACCCTATGTGAAATGAAAACAAAGAATCTAACTGCTATGGATTGACTTCCAGATTCAATGGAACCTAATATTTTAACTATTTTTTACTTTGCCAAAATGCCAAATAAACGCGGGACTTCATTGAGAAGAAGTACTCCGAAAGAAAGACTTTGCCAAAGTTTATCAATTGCAAGTTGAATGGATTTTAATGGATCATATGTAGAACTTTGGAAATTATTATAGTAAGTTAACTTATAATTAAGCAAAAATTAATGAGTATTTTGACTTTCTGTCGCTAGAAGATTGTAGAAAGGATCGGGTCTTTGAACTGCTCATAGGTCTCCCTCCTAAACTTGATTTTCAAAGAGTTAAGCTATTGGAGAGAGATATTATACCCAAATTGAACTATGTTGTAAAGTATACTCAATCTGAGACCAATTGAATTAACCCATTTTGTCCGGTAGAAGTGTGGGAATGAGAAATGTGATGGTTGTTGATCACAGTATATAGTGTAACATCCCAATGTTACTTCTAGACCCCTAACTTAGATTTGGGTTAGGCATGGGGAGGGTGTTAGGGTATTAGCTAGGTTTGACCCTAGGTGGTGGGGTGTAGCCAAGTGGGGCCCACCTTAGGACCAAAGTCAAACTAGGTCAAACTAGCCTAAATAGGAACCCTAGCCACACCATGACCCCACCACATGGCCTTAACCCTAAATACAATCTAAGTGGACCTAGGCCATGCCACTAGGTCAACATTTTGACTCTAGTTGACCCAAGTCAACTTTGAGCCTAAAGTGGTCAAACCCACATTCATAAGCCCAATTAGCCTAAGTAGGGCACCCCCTTGACCCAACCCAAGTTGGGTAGTGCCATTGGGCTCATGACCAACAAGTGGGGTCAGCCCACTCACCATGTTGACCAAGTCAACTCCCCAAGTCAACAAGTCAACTATTTGACCAAAAGGTGAAAATGTGAGCCCAAGCCATTTCCCATGGGCCAAGCCCACCAAACTTGACCCATGACCAGCCAAGTGGACAAGGACAGCCACTAACCCCAAAAATTAGGAGAGAGATTACATGCAAAAGGGTATTTTGGAGAAACCACCAAAAAGAGGAGAGAGAAATGGGGAAGTGATGAAAAGAAGCCATGTGGCCTTCACTCCTCAGCCCATAAGCATGCTGGCCGACCTCCCCTATTCATTTCAGAGGATTTAGAGGCATGACAGCCACTTGGCACCATGGGTGAAGCATCCAAAGCTTCACCCCGAGCTCACCTCGGGCATATCTCCCTATACAGCCACTCCAGGCCAAATCCAAGCCCACCATCAGCTTCAGAAGGTCGAGAGGAGTGGAAATCGAGTCCTGGAGCATAGCAATCGGTGGAGAATCGAGTTTTTGGCAAGAAGATCGCCGGAGCTTGCTCGGCCATGGCAACCGCCGCCACACTCGCCACCAACCTCCGATCAAGGTCCGTTTCGCCACCCCTCTATCCGTACTAGCTTCCTAGATCAATTAGGGGAGATATCGGGCTCAATTGAGCCCAATGCCATGAGAGAAAATCTTGATTTTTCCGAGAAATTTCATCCCGCTCGGGATCGCCGGCGCCGCCACCTCCCGCCGCCTAGTCGCCGGCAAAGGCCGGCCACCACCACCGTGAAGGTGTAGGCACAGTTGGCCGGCCATGGCGCCGCCTCAGCCGGCCGGAAACAGCCCCGCAAAATGGCCCAGCGCGAATCAATCCCAACCGTTGGCTGGAGGTAGGGGATGAACCGATTCCGTCCATTACTGCTTTAAGATTCGTGCTCATCCATAATAATGTTATAATATAAACCATATGAATATATCTTATCTGTCACACTTTTACAGTTAGATTGCATGTGACATTTAGGACACTTAGAGGCTCCAACAGAACTTGCCCCTGAATGAAAAACATAGACATTTGTGTTAACTTTAATTTGATACCTTAAACATTAATTTTGGTCCAGTGGTCTGTCCTGTAGGGCATTTCTCCTAGGACTGGTCCTAGGCAAGGGCAGATCTTAATTTGAGTGCCCATGCTAAACCAGTGATCCACATGGCCTGAAATTTTGGGCATGTGCATGTCTAGGGCATATCTAGCCTCTACCAAAAATTGGGAATTTTTGGGATAACTTTTCCTATAGTTTTTACAATAATATCAAAATGTAAATTAATGAAATAATTGGAGTTATATACATCCAAATGGTCCCAAATTTTGGTGGAACCCTTCTCATGGGTATATTAGACCCATGGTTAAAATTTGGGCTAAATTGATGCACTGCATGTTGAGGAATCTCACTTGCATGTTTGAGAAATAATATTTGGCTTGGGCTGCAAATAGCAATTTTGCAGAATTTCAAATGGCTGCCCAAGCCAAACCAGAAACCCCCTTGACCTGAGATTTTGGTCAGAGGTATAATTAGGGCATACTTAGGCCCTGCCCAAAAATGGGCTTGATTGGAAAATAAAATATGGGGAAATTACCAAAATAACCCTAGGGCTTAACTAGGTGATTCTTGGAGTTAGCTAACTCCAAATGGCCCCAAATTTTGGTGGCTGGCCCTTAGGGACCATATAGACCAGTGGTAGAAATTTCTCTGAAATTGGAACAAGTCATGTTGGGAAAGACCCACATGCAAGGATTGAACTACTTAGGCTCGGGGTGCATTTAGCCAAAAAAATGATATACTAAGTATTCAGCCTAGTTGAGGCACGCAAAAATCATGGAATTTATTCCAGTGATTAATTAGGGCATAAACCACCCCTAGAATTAATTATGGGATTTTTGGGATCAAAAATCCCATTATTTGGAATTTTCAAAACATAGGTCCTTTTTGAAAATAAATTGGAAAAATAGATTTTGATAAAAAGGAAATTCCCAAATTCAGTCAAGTCAAAGAATGATGTTTTATTTGACTTAGGAAAATTTTATACCTCTGTTTGAGATCTATTGGAGCAAAAACCTTGAAATTACCATTTTACCCTTTTTGTATTTAATTATGATTTGGTGGAATTTCTTGTTGGAAAATTGTAGAAATATTTCTATAGTTGTATAATTGTGATATTAGCCTTGTGGAATTATTTCAGAATTTTTGGATGCACTTTCAATTATTGAGTTAGCTTAATGGCATTTTGGTAATTAATTAAGAATGGAATTTGATAGGTCACTACAGTGTAGAATTTGATGAAACTCTTCCATTAGTCATAAAGTAGTGATATATATTCTCAGTAATTTTCCTGGAATTTTGGTTAGTATATTTCTTATACTTCATTTGGAAAATGATAAATATGTAGAATCTATATTAATTATGGGATAAATAGAAATATAAAAATGGAAATTATGAGATCTTGTAGACAGTAATATTTTACTCTTTTGCAACTCAGGAAAATTCCCTTAGGTCAGTAGATTTTAATTGATACCACTTCATGTGTAAAATGACCTAGGGAATGATTTAAAGGATTTAATTAAAGACCTTAATGACCTAGGAAAATTATGGGAGTCAATACATTCATTTAATTAGTCCATACCACCCTAGGATAAATATTTGGGGTCTGTTGGCCCAAGGATTTAGAAGTTCGATTTCGGGATGGTATTAGATCATGGGCTGCGCATAGTAAAATTAGATTATACCTTAGAATCACCAGGGGATAGATCGACAATTGAACTAGTGAATGTGGTTGGAAATATAACCCTGGTGGTTAGTGCCGTCTTAGTGACGAGAGTATGAAGTGCAAATCTTTGGGTAACCAATAGAGTGGAGGCCGACGGAAGACCGTCGCCCTTCCATTAATGATAACTTAAGTCATTAGGTTAGTCCTAAAGTAACAATGAGAGTTGATAGTGGATCTTGGGTAGACATCAACTAAAAGTAATTATCCTTGCGAAAGGGAACTTTGGGCTTGTCATCCCATCTTGGTTCCTAGTGCCTTCGAGACCCCTTCAATGGGCATACCTTGGGCAGTCCTGGGATTAACCCCTAAATCACTAAGTATAATAACCGGTAGACAAGAGTAGCCTAATAGGCTAGGTAAAACTGCACTTGTTCTTATCACGGTGCCGGGTTGGAGAGACTTGGAGTCTGTTGACTACTTGCTCGCCCGCGTCGGTTTGAAAGGAATTGGTATGTCTATATGCTCACCCGTGCCGGGTTGGAGAGACTTGGAGTCCGTTGATTATTTGCTCACCTGTTTCATAAGGTTGGAGGGATACAAGTAATGAGCTCATCCTAACCGGGTTGGAGGGATACGAGTGGCTTGCTCACCTGTTTCATAAGGTTGGAGGGATACAAGCACTTGCCCACCCAAATGGGATTGGAGGGAATGTGTTAGCAATATCAATACGAGCAGGAAGCTCAGATTAATACCTTGCATGTGCATAAAGTTAGTGGCGAGTCAGGCGGGACTGGCCAGTCGATGCACCGATGGCAGTACGATGACTCGGGCGAGGAGTACGGGTGGAGGGGCCAGTATGCTATATATATAATACTGCGGAATCCCCGAAGACGTACACTCGACCTACAAGACTGACGGGTAGTCAGCAAAATACGTACGCAAGACTCTAGAGTGCACCTGGGACGTGTACAGAGGCGTATGAGAGGGGTCTAGGTCTGGTAGTGCTTATACCCACCTAGAAGTGGAGAGCCCGCTCCACTGTTGCCGTAGCCACAACGGTAGTACCCGAGAGTGATGCAAGCTCTCAAAAAGAGGGAACTAAAGGTCTGTGATCACGGAGTCGTGTGTGTGTGTTGCACTTGCCTGCTACATAAATTGCATCATAAACATTCATACATATTAGGGCATACGCAATCATAGATCCTTATCATATAAATTAGTATGGGCTCTTTTATATGATAAGTTACAATTCCTGGAAACCTTAACTTATAAATTTGTATGGGCATTTTTATAAGTTAAGGTACGTCTGTGATGGTAGATAGTTTACTTTTCAGTACTTACTTTCCTGCTCTTACTTTCAGTTCTTTCTTTTACAGTACTGTTTTACTTACTTGTACTACTTACTTAGAACTGCTAGAGTAGGATAACTATACTTATTACAACTGTTAGTATACTCTTGTCACCTGCTTCCACCTTTGCTACCCCTTGTTGTCCTCCGCTTCTTCCTCCCGCTCGGTGCCTAAGAGCGACGGGGCGAGGTGTGGAGGAAACGACTTAGTCTTTTTGACTAATGGTCGGTGACCATACTATTTTTAGGAGCTCGAGGAGATGGACCAGCACGACGAGGAGGCAGGACTTGAGGAGCAGATGCCGACTACCACTACTGGAGCACAGGTTCAGACGTGATGATTTGAGATGATAGATTCCGCTGCTATTAGATTGAGAGAGTGTGTGATTTGATATTGATGTACTGGGCATATGCCCTTATTACACTCTTTTGTTGTACTCATTGTGGACTATATTTATGTACTCATCATTTCTTTTATATGATATGTACTCTGTGGCTGTGGACTTATGTAGTTTTGTTTACTATATATCTTGCTTCTGTTTCTCATATTGGCCGAACAGGTTATGATCGTACTAGCCGGCAGGATCGGCGTCTTGCGGTGTCGACTAACCCGTGAGTTAGTGTCACCGTAAGGCGGCGGTTCTGGGCATAAGATCAGGGCTCCCTTGGTAAGGGGGAGGATCTTACAAACTGGTATCAGAGGGAGGTTTCGATCCTATGAGAAAGAAGTCCACAACACTGGAACACCCCGCTCGAGCATTAGTTTGCGGACAAACTATGCAGCGGAAGCAATGGTGTGCCCATGTGTAAAAAGTCACATAAAACAGTCCATTAGGCAATGAGTTAGGCCAATCCAACTAGGACACCACCCTAGTATGACTTACCAAGAGGATTTTGTGTCGTACCTTAGGCCAAAGATCGACTTCAAGTGTAGATTAGTTACGATACATGGATAACCAAGTCGATTAAATAAAGATCTAAATACCAGAGTCCCTACTTAAGGCTTAAACCTCGGTGTTCCTAAGTCGCATATCGAATGATGTTGCCAATTCTTACTCAAACTGATAAGGACCACCTCGAGAAGAATTGATGCATAAGCTTAATAGTGGATCAGTAGGGTACTCGTAAGCTTAATCCTAGTACCGATGACTGGATTACGCAAGACAATCACGGTGATAAATACCAAAGATCGAATAAGAATTCAAATTCTAGAAGAGACACTTCCTAGTTGGTCACATGTTGACCTTGAACAGATTGTCGTATGGTAACCTTGAAGGCCTAAGGTAGATAACATATCAATTAAAGTGGAATTCCATGCCAAAGATTGTTAGCCCTAAGGATTAAGGCATGTACAAGATGACTACATTGTGAATGTCAAAGGAAAATTAACCAAAATATATGGGGGCTTAACCTTTTGTTTATAGGGCTATATTGATAACAACCCGAATTTTTTCTAAGCCTTTCTCATTAAGCATGTGTCGCAAGCATAGTGATCTAAAAACTTGACATATTCAAAGGTCACTCAAGTAAAGATGAGAATTGTATATACATGACCAGTATGATGATCAAATCCTCCCCGGAAGGTTAGGACTCTCGAAGAACTTCACCCTACTTATTAATCTTAAGCAGCATAGACTGTTAACGACAAGTTGGGAACACAATAAATTCACGAGTGAAATAGGAAAGTAGAATGTTTCGAGAATGGCTTTTCACTCTCATAAGTACCCCAAGACCATAGGGGTAAGTGAAGGAGGAGGATAACAAATTTAGTTCTGTGAAAGATGCATAAACACTGGCTTAGTGATGAATACATATGACCTTGAAGCTAGGGAAGGCCGTATAAAACTTCAAGAGATTTTCCCAATTTCGAGTTTAAGGAAGTAAGTACCCACTTATATCATAGTCTAATGAACACTCGCGATTTCCTTAATACAGACACAATGTAAATCATTACACATACACATGAAATCGGAACAACTCACGATCAAAAGACCGAATTAGAATCGGTATGGGTTGTAGAGGATGTACAAACAATCAAGGTGAGTCTTGATTACCGCATCAACAAGCACGTTTCAAGGACACTCTAAACACCTTAACCCAACCAATGTAACACGTGATTAAAGGACTCAGATGTACCGCGAGGGAAAATAATGTGAAACGATAATTCGAAGTATCTGAATAATTACGTCTACAACAATTGGTGTACCATAACCCTAGAAAATTTTTTTTAAATCAAGGAAGAATCATCTAAATTTGGAAGAAGTATAAGCATGATGACAGATCACTATTACCCGTAACTACATAACATACCCAAGTCATCAATTGGAAACATACAGATTGTGATAAAGTAACGTCAAGGTAATATGAAGGAGTGATTGTAAATCTTAACTATTATATGAGAAGAGCCATAAAGGGAAAGCTCAAAAATGTTGAATAAAATTTTGTTTAGGACTTTGAGGGTGTGATGACCCCAGGAATTTAAAAGCAAGTGAAAAGCATTACCGATTCAGAAAGGGTAAATTATAGGAATGATCCTTTGGATGTGTTCCGACGATCACAATGGGCAAAACAATGCGTTCGATGATATAACACCTACCTTCGGAAAGACTCAGGATATCAAAACAACTCCTGATTAGGAACATGTCGTTATTATCAGAAATCAGAATGAAAATGTTTGATGAATTAATAATCGCCCTCAAAAGGTTCGGGATTTCAATATCAACCCATGGTTAAGGATATGCTATTATCCTTAGAATCGAGTGTTATAATAATCCAGAAGGCTTGACCGTGAGTAGGCAATATGAGCATACCCTACGCACAAGGAAAACAAATAAGTTTCAGCATTGCCTATATCAGATAGTGCAAGGTATGATAGTCTCTACCAGGACATAATAATTTTGAGGATTAAGTTTACACAGGCTCGAGCTAACCTCGTAAGTATAAAAGCTCTAGTTAGGTATTCCCCCATGCGGGTCAATTAAGTTGGCCATATATAGGAGAATTACTATGAGCGTACCAAATTGAAACTTCAAGCACATAAAGGGTTAAATTGTCAAGGCATGACATTTACAAAGGTAACGACTCAACGAATTGAAATATGGTCGATGATTAGTTGTAGCATACGCATAGGCATGATCTATTGGTTACGGGTACATCAAGAACCATGGCAGACCGTTGTTAACACCATGACCACCGTAAGGAAATCGATGACAATGAAGAAAATCAAAATTTTGATTGTTATCAAAGGTACAGTAAAATATTCGAGAACAAATGAATGCTTATTAAGATCGATCGATGAAGAAGTCAAGTGCTTCAATTTTGAAAATATGCACTTATAATTTATGGGTTAGATTGAACATGAAAAACGACCGAGGGTCAAAAACTCGTTACCAACGTTCATATTGATAGTAAACGTTTCAGTTATAGGATGAGCCAAGGTTGTACACGTATATATGACCCTTGATCATGATAGCACTAAGAACCAGGATACACACGTGGTAACATTATAATCACCAATGGGAGATCTCATGACAATGATATATAGATCTTGACTATCAAGGGCATATACAAAGGTAACCGGTGCTCAATAAGATTTCCTTTTTGCTAAATCGAAAGTGTATCAGATCTCACCATACCTGAGAAGATACGCTCATAAATTCATGGATTAGTCTATATGTGAAAAGTGATCGAGAGTCGCTGGTACGAACATCAATATCCATACTGATCGCTTGATGTATGCTCGAAAGGTGAACACACTACGAACCATATATTACTACTTGGATAGAGATGTGATGAGTCTTGAAGTTAGGAGAAATAAAATGATGATCTTTTCATCACATCAGGATCTCGGGAGTTGATTTACTGCTATACATAATAATGTTGGTCTAATGTGTAGGATATCTGGGGATGATTGTAAGTCCATGTTGAATTATAAGTGAAAACCTAGGTGGATCGGAATGGAAAAGATTCCTACTTATGAAATTGTTGATTTACGAGCACTTGGTGATTATGGCTCGTAAGGCTACAATCCAAGGAGTGGTTAAAGCTTATTTTGATCATAAAATGTCGAGGGACTTGAAAACGTGTCCTCACAATATGAGTAGCCCAAAATATGAGGGAAGTGCATTCGGAAGAGGGTTGTTACCTCTAATGAGTTTTTATGATTCCTGCAATTAGAACCCCGTAGACCCGAACTTAAATTTCGGGGACGAAATTATTTTTTTGTTTATAGGATTTGTAACATCCCAATGTTACTTCTAGACCCCTAACTTAGATTTGGGTTAGGCATGGGGAGGGTGTTAGGGTATTAGCTAGGTTTGACCCTAGGTGGTGGGGTGTAGCCAAGTGGGGCCCACCTTAGGACCAAAGTCAAACTAGGTCAAACTAGCCTAAATAGGAACCCTAGCCACACCATGACCCCACCACATGGCCTTAACCCTAAATACAATCTAAGTGGACCTAGGCCATGCCACTAGGTCAACATTTTGACTCTAGTTGACCCAAGTCAACTTTGAGCCTAAAGTGGTCAAACCCACATTCATAAGCCCAATTAGCCTAAGTAGGGCACCCCCTTGACCCAACCCAAGTTGGGTAGTGCCATTGGGCTCATGACCAACAAGTGGGGTCAGCCCACTCACCATGTTGACCAAGTCAACTCCCCAAGTCAACAAGTCAACTATTTGACCAAAAGGTGAAAATGTGAGCCCAAGCCATTTCCCATGGGCCAAGCCCACCAAACTTGACCCATGACCAGCCAAGTGGACAAGGACAGCCACTAACCCCAAAAATTAGGAGAGAGATTACATGCAAAAGGGTATTTTGGAGAAACCACCAAAAAGAGGAGAGAGAAATGGGGAAGTGATGAAAAGAAGCCATGTGGCCTTCACTCCTCAGCCCATAAGCATGCTGGCCGACCTCACCTATTCATTTCAGAGGATTTAGAGGCATGACAGCCACTTGGCACCATGGGTGAAGCATCCAAAGCTTCACCCCGAGCTCACCTCGGGCATATCTCCCTATACAGCCACTCCAGGCCAAATCCAAGCCCACCATCAGCTTCAGAAGGTCGAGAGGAGTGGAAATCGAGTCCTGGAGCATAGCAATCGGTGGAGAATCGAGTTTTTGGCAAGAAGATCGCCGGAGCTTGCTCGGCCATGGCAACCGCCGCCACACTCGCCACCAACCTCCGATCAAGGTCCGTTTCGCCACCCCTCTATCCGTACTAGCTTCCTAGATCAATTAGGGGAGATATCGGGCTCAATTGAGCCCGATGCCATGAGAGAAAATCTTGATTTTTCCGAGAAATTCATCCCGCTCGGGATCGCCGGCGCCGCCACCTCCCGCCGCCTAGTCGCCGGCAAAGGCCGGCCACCACCACCGTGAAGGTGTAGGCACAGTTGGCCGGCCATGGCGCCGCCTCAGCCGGCCGGAAACAGCCCCACAAAATGGCCCAGCGCGAATCAATCCCAGCCGTTGGCTGGAGGTAGGGGATGAACCGATTCCGTCCATTACTACTTTAAGATTCGTGCTCATCCATAATAATGTTATAATATAAACCATATGAATATATCTTATCTGTCACACTTTTACAGTTAGATTGCATGTGACATTTAGGGCACTTAGAGGCTCCAACAGAACTTGGCCCCTGAATAAAAAACATAGACATTTGTGTTAACTTTAATTTGATACCTTAAACATTAATTTTGGTCCAGTGGTCTGTCCTGTAGGGCATTTCTCCTAGGACTGGTCCTAGGCAAGGGCAGATCTTAATTTGAGTGCCCATGCTAAACCAGTGATCCACATGGCCTGAAATTTTGGGCATGTGCATGTCTAGGGCATATCTAGCCCCTACCAAAAATTGGGAATTTTTGGGATAACTTTTCCTATAGTTTTTACAATAATATCAAAATGTAAATTAATGAAATAATTGGAGTTATATACATCCAAATGGTCCCAAATTTTGGTGGAACCCTCTCATGGGTATATTAGACCCATGGTTAAAATTTGGGCTAAATTGATGCACTGCATGTTGAGGAATCTCACTTGCATGTTTGAGAAATAATATTTGGCTTGGGCTGCAAATAGCAATTTTGCAGAATTTCAAATGGCTGCCCAAGCCAAACCAGAAACCCCCTTGACCTGAGATTTTGGTCAGAGGTATAATTAGGGCATACGTAGGCCCTGACCAAAAATGGGCTTGATTGGAAAATAAAATATGGGGAAATTACCAAAATAACCCTAGGGCTTAACTAGGTGATTCTTGGAGTTAGCTAACTCCAAATGGCCCCAAATTTTGGTGGCTGGCCCTTAGGGACCATATAGACCAGTGGTAAAAATTTCTCTGAAATTGGAACAAGTCATGTTGGGAAAGACCCACATGCAAGGATTGAACTACTTAGGCTCGGGGTGCATTTAGCCAAAAAATGATATACTAAGTATTCAGCCTAGTTGAGGCACGCAAAAATCATGGAATTTATTCCAGTGATTAATTAGGGCATAAACCACCCCTAGAATTAATTATGGGATTTTTGGGATCAAAAATCCCATTATTTGGAATTTTCAAAACATAGGTCCTTTTTGAAAATAAATTGGAAAAATAGATTTTGATAAAAAGGAAATTCCCAAATTCAGTCAAGTCAAAGAATGATGTTTTATTTGACTTAGGAAAATTTTATACCTCTGTTTGAGATCTATTGGAGCAAAAACCTTGAAATTACCATTTTACCCTTTTTGTATTTAATTATGATTTGGTGGAATTTCTTGTTGGAAAATTGTAGAAATATTTCTATAGTTGTATAATTGTGATATTAGCCTTGTGGAATTATTTCAGAATTTTTGGATGCACTTTCAATTATTGAGTTAGCTTAATGGCATTTTGGTAATTAATTAAGAATGGAATTTGATAGGTCACTACAGTGTAGAATTTGATGAAACTCTTCCATTAGTCATAAAGTAGTGATATATATTCTCAGTAATTTTCCTGGAATTTTGGTTAGTATATTTCTTATACTTCATTTGGAAAATGATAAATATGTAGAATCTATATTAATTATGCGATAAATAGAAATATAAAAATGGAAATTATGAGATCTTGTAGACAGTAATATTTTACTCTTTTGTAACTCAGGAAAATTCCCTTACGTCAGTAGATTTTAATTGATACCACTTCATGTGTAAAATGACCTAGGGAATGATTTAAAGGATTTAATTAAAGACCTTAATGACCTAGGAAAATTATGGGAGTCAATACATTCATTTAATTAGTCCATACCACCCTAGGATAAATATTTGGGGTCTGTTGGCCCAAGGATTTAGAAGTTCGATTTCGGGATGGTATTAGATCATGGGCTGCGCATAGTAAAATTAGATTATACCTTAGAATCACCAGGGGATAGATCGACAATTGAACTAGTGAATGTGGTTGGAAATATAACCCTGGTGGTTAGTGCCGTCTTAGTGACGAGAGTAAGAAGTGCAAATCTTTGGGTAACCGATAGAGTGGAGGCCGACGGAAGACCGTCGCCCTTCCATTAATGATAACTTAAGTCATTAGGTTAGTCCTAAAGTAACAATGAGAGTTGATAGTGGATCTTGGGTAGACATCAACTAAAAGTAATTATCCTTGCGAAAGGGAACTTTGGGCTTGTCATCCCATCTTGGTTCCTAGTGCCTTCGAGACCCCTTCAATGGGCATACCTTGGGCAGTCCTGGGATTAACCCCTAAATCACTAAGTATAATAACCGGTAGACAAGAGTAGCCTAATAGGCTAGGTAAAACTGCACTTGTTCTTATCACGGTGCCGGGTTGGAGAGACTTGGAGTCTGTTGACTACTTGCTCGCCCGCGTCGGTTTGAAAGGAATTGGTATGTCTATATGCTCACCCGTGCCGGGTTGGAGAGACTTGGAGTCCGTTGATTATTTGCTCACCTGTTTCATAAGGTTGGAGGGATACAAGTAATGAGCTCATCCTAACCGGGTTGGAGGGATACGAGTGGCTTGCTCACCTGTTTCATAAGGTTGGAGGGATACAAGCACTTGCCCACCCAAATGGGATTGGAGGGAATGTGTTAGCAATATCAATACGAGCAGGAAGCTCAGATTAATACCTTGCATGTGCATAAAGTTAGTGGCGAGTCAGGCGGGACTGGCCAGTCGATGCACCGATGGCAGTACGATGACTCGGGCGAGGAGTACGGGTGGAGGGGCCAGTATGCTATATATATAATACTGCGGAATCCCCGAAGACGTACACTCGACCTACAAGACTGACGGGTAGTCAGCAAAATACGTACGCAAGACTCTAGAGTGCACCTGGGACGTGTACAGAGGCGTATGAGAGGGGTCTAGGTCTGGTAGTGCTTATACCCACCTAGAAGTGGAGAGCCCGCTCCACTGTTGCCGTAGCCACAACGGTAGTACCCGAGAGTGATGCAAGCTCTCAAAAAGAGAGAACTAAAGGTCTGTGATCACGGAGTCGTGTGTGTGTGTTACACTTGCCTGCTACATAAATTGCATCATAAACATTCATACATATTAGGGCATACGCAATCATAGATCCTTATCATATAAATTAGTATGGGCTCTTTTATATGATAAGTTACAATTCCTGGAAACCTTAACTTATAAATTTGTATGGGCATTTTTATAAGTTAAGGTACGTCTGTGATGGTAGATAGTTTACTTTTCAGTACTTACTTTCCTGCTCTTACTTTCAGTTCTTTTTTTTACAGTACTGTTTTACTTACTTGTACTACTTACTTAGAACTGCTAGAGTAGGATAACTATACTTATTACAACTGTTAGTATACTCTTGTCACCTGCTTCCACCTTTGCTACCCCTTGTTGTCCTCCGCTTCTTCCTCCCGCTCAGTGCCTAAGAGCGACGGGGCGAGGTGTGGAGGAAACGACTTAGTATTTTTGACTAATGGTCGGTGACCATACTATTTTTAGGAGCTCGAGGAGATGGACCAGCACAACGAGGAGGCAGGACTTGAGGAGCAGATGCCGACTACCACTACTGGAGCACAGGTTCAGACGTGATGATTTGAGATGATAGATTCCGCTGCTATTAGATTGAGAGAGTGTGTGATTTGATATTGATGTATTGGGCATATGCCCTTATTACACTCTTTTGTTGTACTCATTGTGGACTATATTTATGTACTCATCATTTCTTTTATATGATATGTACTCTGTGGCTGTGGACTTATGTAGTTTTGTTTACTATATACCTTGCTTCTGTTTCTCATATTGGCCGAACAGGTTATGATCGTACTAGCCGGCAGGATCGGCGTCTTACGGTGTCGACTAACCCGTGAGTTAGTGTCACCGTAAGGCGGCGGTTCTGGGCATAAGATCAGGGCTCCCTTGGTAAGGGGGAGGATCTTACATATAGGTGGAAAAATTCTCGACAATATCACTGAATCTAAAAATCAGGATGATTATGTTAAGCCTCCGGACCAGGCTAGGTTATTTGGGCAATATTACAAGCAACGACAACGACGTGTGCAAGGCGACAATGGGGCTGAACCAATGGGTTCAGCCCCCTCTTCTTAAAGACTTCGGCTCCGGGGGGCTGAACCACATTTGGTTCAGCCCCATGGGGGCCGGCCGGCCCCCTTGGTTGGCCGGCCCTGGGTCCGGGGTTATATATACCCGGACCCCTCTCTTTTGGAAGTATGTAAGAATTATTCTAAAGGTATTTTCCCTCTCATTCTTCAAAACCCTAATCTCTAGCTTTCTCTTTCTCTAGTTCTTCTTCTTCCCTAGTGTGTGCTTAACATTTGGTATCAGAGGCTCCTTCCTCAATCATGGTGAATACGCGTTCGCAAGAGGAGAGTGGCCGCTTGGAAACCCTAGAAGAGAATTTGATGGGGCTTACCGATTCGGTAGCCGCCATCGAAGAAAATGTCAAAACGTCCACTCAAAGGTTGGAAGAGCGCATCGACGACCGCTTGAACGATATCATGACGCTATTAGCGCAAAACTTGAAGGGCAAGGCGGTGGCGGAGGATGAACCGGGCGGATCTACAGGAAATAGGCCCGAAATGGCCGGACTTGGCAGATCGGGTGCGGGAAGCGCCGGATCAGGGGCGGCTGGTTTCGGACCTACTGCATCGGCCCAGGCGGTGGCTGGATTTGGTGCGGCGAACCACAGAGGGACGGGATCGGCCTACGGCGGCCTCGGCTGGTCGGGATCAGCCTCAGCGCACACGTAGGGGCCCGGATCGGGGGTTGTCGGCGCTGGTGGGGCTGGATCGGGGGTGGCGAGCACGCAGGGGGTCGGATTTGTTCCTGTGGGCTATGGCGCGGCGGGAAACGCCGCAGGTGGCTCTAGCGGGGTCGGCTGGGCATCAGCAGCCCCTGTGGGGCTCGGATCGGGACCGACAGGCCATCAAGGGGCGGTTTTGGGCCGATGGCTTTGGCATGGCTGGGGGTGGCTTTGGAATGGTCGGATGCCCCGCGGCAAGCATGGGGAGGGCCAGATTTGTACCGGCAAGCCTGGAAATGTCCGGCAGGGGTGGCGGCTTCGTAACTGGGGCTGACGGAAGGGCTGGGACTTTTACCGAGCACGCTCCTTGGAGGCAAGGTTGGGATTGGTTGTTACCCCCACCGGCAGGAAGAGGGCAACCACCAGGCTTTGGAAGGGGGTGCAATGGGGAGAAGGGGGGCCTTTCCGTCATGGGGCCCCAATGGCGGGACAGTTCCAACAAATTCCGGGCATGGCGGGGGAACGCGGACAAAGGCCGTACATGGCTCCCAAGTTGACTCGGATGAATTTCCCTCGGTACAATGGGGGCGACGCTTTGGAGTGGGTACAAAAAGCTGAGTTGTTTTTCAGCTATCAGGAGGTGCCAGAGGCTCAGTGGGTGCAGCTAGCGTCCTTCCATCTGGAAGACGACGCTTTCCAGTGAACACAGTGGTTTTTGCGAGGACGGGAGTATGTTCCGTGGGAGGAATTTGTGGAAGGCTTCACGGCTCGGTTTGGGCCTCTGGAGTTTGAAGACTTTGAGGCGCTGTTGCAGAAGCTACGTCAGAAGGGTACGGTGATGGAGTACAGAACGGAGTTTGAGAAGTTGGCCAACCGGGTACAGTGGGGAGAGAGGACACTCCTCAGCTGTTTCGTATCAGGACTGAAGGATCACTTACGCGATGAGGTTCAGGCCTACATGCCCCGTAGTCTGAGCCATGCGATCAGCTTGGCCCGCATCCAAGAGGAAAGGTTAAATAGGCAACGGACCCGCAGTACGGCAAGGCATACTACTACACCGGCCACGGCCAGGAGAGAGCCTCCATTGGCCGGTCGACCGACGGTGACACGGTTATCTTGGAATGAGTTACAAGCACGGAAAGAGAAGGGTCTTTGCTTTAATTGTGATGAGAAATTCACGCCAGGGCACAAGTGCCAGAAGGTCTAGGTCTTTATGTTGCATCAGGAGGATCAGCTTGATAAGGACGTGTTTCTAGAGGAAGAGTTGGAGTCTGGGGGGGACTTAGATTTGACAGAGTTGGGTGTATCCCTACATGCCATGGAGGGGTGCAATCCACCCCCACTTACTATGCGGCTGGCGGGTAGGATTCGGCAGGAGAGGGTGACCATTCTGGTGGACAGTGGGAGTACTCATAATTTTATTCATCCAGATGTGGCACAAAAGGTGGGGCAGGTGATTGACACAGGAGCTGCATTCCAGGTTATGGTTGCGGACGGCAGCAAATTACAGTGTCAGGGAGTGTTGAAGGCGGTGGAGCTTCGGATGCAGGGCTATGTGGGGTGAACGGATGTCTATCTCTTACCGATCCGGGGCTCAGATATGGTGTTGGGCGTGCAGTGGTTGCAACAGTTGAGGAGGGTGACTTTTGATTGGGACCAGATGACGATGGAGTTCTTGCAAGGGGAGCGACAGTTCTGTTTGAAAGGGCTCAGATCTTTTCCGGTCAAGGAGATCTCCCTTCACAGCTTACAGCAGCTTGAGGAGTCCAGTAGTCTGATGGCCGTTCTGTTGGGGGTGAGGTCTGACGAGGATAGCCCGACGGAGGTTCCTGACCAGATGCGGGCGTTAGTAGAGGAGTATGATGATATCTTCCAGGAGCCGAGTACACTTCCACCGTCACGATTCCGTGATCAACAGATTGTACTGAAGACCGGGGTGGAACCGCCCAACATTCGTCCGTACAGGTATCCCCACATGAAGAAGGCTGAGATCGAGCGCAGTGTAGAGGAGATGCTTGATGCAGGCATTATACGGCCTAATACCAGTTCCTTTTCAGCACCGATTATCCTGGTTAAAAAGAAGGACGGATCTTGGCGTTTTTGCGTAGATTACCGTGCCTTGAACAATGTTACCGAGATTTTCCGGCCATTTCTGCGACACTTCGTCTTGATCTTCTTTGATGACATTCTGATCTACAGCGCTACTTGGGAGGATCATCTACGTCATGTAGCTCAGGTCTTCTCTACCCATCGGCACCATAAGCTATATGCCAAGATGTCCAAGTGTTCTTTTGGACAACAGGAGGTGGAGTACTTGGGGCATCTAGTTTCAGCTGACGGGGTGAAGGCCGACCCACGGAAGATCGAGAGTATGATTTCTTGGCCACGACCTCTGACCATCCGGGCATTGAGGGGGTTCTTGGGCCTCACTGGGTATTACCGGCGTTTTGTGCGGGATTATGGGAAGATTGCTCGGCCACTTACGCAGCTGCTACAGAAGGATGCTTTCTCGTGGTAGGGTGAGGCCGAGACCGCTTTTCAGGCGCTGAAGAGGGCAATGACGACGACTCCGGTGCTGGCACTTCCAGATTTTGAAAGTGAGGGGATAAGTTGTAAACTACTCTAGAGGGGGGGTGAATAGAGTATTCAAATTTTATGAACAACTAGTCAGCTCCCTTGGAGCTTATTTGCGGAATAAATAATCTGATACTTGAACCCTAAGAGCCTAACACAGTGAAGTGCACAAGTGAGAGAGCTAACTGAAATTTCAGTTTAACTATAAGCCTATCACAGCAACTAGCAATCTTAGGTAGTTCTATCACAGCCACAGAATAAGCAATTAAACAAAATAGCCAGAGAGACACAGGATATATAGTGGTTCCCTCTTAATAGGTACTCCACTCTTCTACCACCCTGGTAGGAATCCACTGCAGGTTTTTGCTAAGGTGCCCTGCCACCAATGATCTGATTCAGGTAGATCAAACAAGACCCTTTGAGCTTTTGATAAGGATGCTCAACCACAGGTTGTTGATAAGGTGCCCTGTCACCAATGTTCACTTTTGAAGAGGTGTGAAAACTCTTTTACAAAGGGGTTGAGAAGGTTAGATTGTCTTCTCTGTTGTTAATAATAGATTAGAGAAGACTTGTGGATTCTCTAAAGAATCAAAGTCTCCCCCTGGCTCAGTGGAAGTCCAGGGAAAGCCTTTGCTTCAGGATGAAGGAGTTTCAGATATACTGAAACTAAATCCTCAGAGATCTGTAGACTGATTTTTCTCAGGTCTTCAGATTCTGGAACACTTGAAGCAGAACTGGAGCTGGTCTTTCTGAAGTCTTGAAAACTCTAAGCAGATGCTCAGGAGACTTGAGAAAGAAAATGATTGCTCTGTGCCTTTGCTTCAGGAAAACTTTTCTTCTCTTCTTGAGAGATGGTGAAGAGCTGCTCTGATGAAGCTTGAGCGAATGAAGCCTTGAGAAGAAAAATCTCTCTGTGTCTGTAACTTTCTTCTTGTCACTGCTGAGAGAAAAATCTCTTTTTAAATATATCTTCTCTTTTTCCCTTGAAACGGATCTATTGATTTGAATATCTCGAGCCCTGCGACAGGTTATCTCAATATAGAATATAGCAATAGGAATAGAATGAGCTATTAACTCTCTGTCAGTCCCAATAAGGAAATAAATGAATGAGAAAATATCTCAGCATAAAGACTTAACATACTTGGAAATAGCATACAGCACCAACGACTAGAATACAGCCTGGAAAGATAAAGTCAACATATTTTGTATAATAGGACAAAATACTTTATCAAATACGGAATCCCGTAATTTGTGCTTAACATATTTGGTAATTAATTCATTTGAATTTAAGCCATAAATTAGCAAAAACAACTTCAGAAAATCTCTCTAACCATAAGCTAAAACACTTGGAAATAAACCAAGGAATAGAATAAATACAAACTGTTAAAGGCAGACAATAATCGTCGAACAGGGGTTCGATGATCGTCGACCTAGCCAACAGATCGTCGACTAAGGCAGAAATCGTCTGGGACAGAAAACGTCGAACAGCTCATGCTATCGTCGACCAATAAAGAATCTGTCGAAACAGAAATCGTGAAGCAAGACTGCGATCGTTGAACTGCTGATGGCAGATCGTCGACCAATCCTTCAGAGCATAATAAACTTGCTCTGAGATCGTCGACCATTGGTCGACGATAATTGTCTTGGCTTCAACTATTCTATAGCCCTGCTATCATCGACCAATGGTCGACGATCGCGAGGCCTCGTTCGACGATGGTCGAACGGAAAATGCCTTAACCATATATTCATTCTACAACTTCTAATCTAAGCTCTAGGTCAGTTATAAACTGCCCTAGGGAGACTAAACAAAGTCTAAACATGATCATATATAGTTATATGGATCAAGAGGGGCTGGAAAGGGATTACATGAGCCTAATCACATCTAGGGTATCAACAATCTCCCCCTATTTGGGTCATGTCATCCAATCCAATCTAAAAACTAATACAAACAAGAACAAAAGCAGAGTTTAATCATAATATCAAAACACAGGCAATCCACAGAAAACATATAAAACATAAATCAGCAGAATTATAGAGTATTAAGCAGATTTATCAGATGGTTTAGCATCAGAGGAGTACTTTGGGATTACAGCAGGTTTGAAAATGATTTCTCTGTTTAGATTAGCTGCTTGTCTTTTGGATAACATCAGATCATGTTCACCAATGATCTTCTTTTCACCATAGCTTGGCAGGACTGCAGCAGAATGCAGCTTCATGTATTCTTCAGTATCAAATATTTCTGAGTTGACTTGAATCTTGCTGAGTTCTTTTTCTCTGAATTCAGACATAGTTGAGTATGCTGAAGGGTCCAGTCCTTGAGCTTTGGCTTTCTCCATCATGCTTAGTGCAATTGATTCCTTGAATCTTGCCATAGAGGCAATTCTTTCAGTTTCTGTCTTGTCTGATGGAGAAGGTGGTCTATCAGTATCAGCTTGAGCTACAATCTCCATATTCCTTTGAAGAGCTGTAGCTAATCTGTTTGAGTCAATAGGAATCTGTACAGCCTTCTTAGGATCAGATTTAGCATATAAAGATCTTGGAGGTGCAAGTTCAATAAATTTCTTGTTGGACTTCTCTGAATGGACAATTCTTTTTCCTTTTGTATCAACTGTCTTAGGACTAGCAGGTTTCCTTGATGTAGAAGATGAACCTCTCCAGGGAGGAGAAGGTTTCCTTTCTGGAGCTTTCCTTTTGAGAGAAGGAGGAGGAGAGAATGTTGGTTGCTGAAAGGTCATCTCCTTTATCAGTTCCATGGGAACACTTTCATTTCTTTGCCTTCCTTGTCCTGATTTATCTTGGCCTCCTTGGCTTTGATTACTTCTTCTCTGGTAGGTCTGAGAAGGGTTGGATCTAGCTGATTGAGCAGATGCAGCAGAAGAAAGATTTCCAGAGGCTCCAGCACCAGGAGGTGGAGGAGGACCTCTGGGAGGGAATTTCTGAACTGGAGTATCATATCTCTTGGTTCTTTTCTTCTCTCTTGACTGATTCCTTGAGAATCTCATCCATGGTTCATACTCTTTGATCTTAGGATCAATTCCTTTCCGAATGAAATAAGGAATATCCTTGTTTGAATTTGCAGGAGGAGGAGCAGATGCTTTCCTTTTCTTAGATGCAGCCTTTTTCTTCTTCTTGGTGTTATCAGAATCTTCAGAATCATCATCATCATCATCAGAAGAGTGAGATGAGTTTTTGCCAGCATAGTCATCAAAATCTTGCTCTGAGGGATCCTTGGCAGCTACAGTAGGTTCAGCTTTTTCTTTCTCAGGCTTCTCTCTATCTTCCTTTTCTCTTGCCTCCTCAATGGCATCTTGCTCAAGGAGGGCATCAAGATCAACATTAGGAGTACTCTTCCAAAGTTCTGATTCAAGGTACAAATCAGGAACTGTCCTGGGGACCAGTTCTGCAGTTGGGGCTTCAGCTTCCTTTATCTTTAACAGATCCTGGAGCTTGCTCTGGAATTAGTTCAACAACTGTAGGAATGGATAGAGGGTAGGTAAGAATAGGTGGAGAAAAGATGACAATATCTGCAGGGGCAGATGCTTTCTCTAGAGAGATGGCTAGGGAATCCATATAAGAATTAGCCAACTCTTCAATGTACTCAGAGGCAATATTCTCAGCCATAAAGGCTATATATTGTTCAAGGTTTAGAGTACCTGAGCTTGAATCCTTTTTAGTTCATCTTGGAAGCATTTTTCTGCACTATCTTGCACAACTTCAACTTCTTCAGCAGCAGCAGCAGGGATGTTGGTTGTGCCTGCATACAAAGAAAGATAGGTTAACAACCAAGTGGGAATAAAATATTCCCCCCAAGGTGAACAACAGCAGGTAATTGATAGAATTACCTGAAGATCTACACAGGATACCACTTTGCATCTAGGAAGGAGGTTATAATTCCTTCTAGATGTTCAGTGACACCAGGGATAGACATCTCTGCAAGGCACAAGAGGAGTGCCATACAGGAAAGGAAGAGAGAGTCCTTGACCAAGGGGTCATCAAGGTACTCAGGTCTATAAGGGACCATTTTCTCTTGAAGAGGAGGAACATAAGGAGTAGATGTGAGTGTGAACTCACAGTCTGAGTTAAGAAAGGATTCCAAATCTTCATCAGAATCAATGGAATTTGCAGCATCAACTTGCAACACTGATGTAAGAACATCAGCAGCTGTGATGGGTAGGAAGGAATAAGAAATTAACTCAAAGTTGGAGTTTGAATTAATTAGAATCTTAAATAAAACTATACCATCTGGTTGAGCAGCATCATTCTCAAGTTTTTGAACCACTACTTCTGAATCAGTAGTGTTCACTGGAATTTTTTCACAAATGTCCATGGGGACTTCCTCATTGTCTTTCTCAGGGACTTCCTCCTCAGAAGCTAGATTCACTAGGGAGTGAATGTCTTTGTTAGGTACAAATATCATTTTAAAGTCCTGAGTATGATCTTTTTAGAGAAAAGGTTTTACCTTCTGGTTGCTCTGAATCTTTGTTGGCTTCTGGGACCACTACTGCAAGATCAGTAGTGTCGACTGGAATTTCTTCCTCTTGAAGCTCTTGAGCTTCTTCTGCAATGGCTGGAAGGGAAGGAAGGGAAGAGTTATCCTGAAGGGTCAAGGCATCACCTGAGACCACTTCAAACGACATCTCCCCCTGCATGACTTCAGTTGGGGCTGGAGTCATGCACCTCACTGAAGTGGGCTCAGCAGAAGATGGAATGGATTTAATGGCTTGTGTAAGTGCATTTATGGATGCAATGATAGGGGCATTCGCTGCCTCAATCATGGTTTGGATGGATGGGGTGATGAGCTTCACAATGTGTGCAAGCAATTCAGGGGTGATCTGAAATGCTGAGGGTGTAGATGTGGATGGATGACTGTGGGATGCAAGATGAGATGGTGATGGAATGATATCAGTATGATCTGCCACATGATCAAATGAATCATGTGGAGATAGGGGAACATCAACATGAGTTTGGGTTCCATGTTGAGATGGGTTGGTGAGGATGTTCTCAGTCACCATGTCAACACTGGCTGAAGCTGCCATATGTTGTGGTGTTGGTGACTGGGATGCAGTGATGATGAGTGAAGATGGATGGATTGCTGAGCCTTCCCCAGCAAGATGGAGAGTGGCTGAATCAGCCCTGGTGTCTGATGAAGGGTTAGGATCAACCCTGACTGTCTTCTTGATAACTCTTTGGGATTTCTTGAAGAGGGAGGGGTCCAACCTCTTGCTTGCATTGACTACAGAGGATGCAGAAACAAGCAGCAGGGGTGCTTTCTCAGATAGAAAGACACCCAATATTCTGGCAAGAGTTACTTCCTTCTTGCTATTCTTTCTCCTTATCAATTCATACAAAACTTTTCCCCAATTCATCTGAGTCTTGTTCACCAATGCCGACATCAAGGCAAACTGTTGCTTGTTGATGTTATCATGAGCAGAGTGTTTACCCAAAACAACTTTGCCCACCAGGTCTGCCAGAAACTTAAACTCTGGAGACAGGTTGATCTTCAGCAGCTTTGCTGGAATACCATCAGCATGGCCCATCACTGTTAGCATGCGGCCATACTCCGCTGTATCTTGTTCATATTCTTCAGTTCCAGTTGGTAAATCAAACAGCTCTGTCAAAATATCAGGAGTTAGAATGACCTCCTCTCCATTAATCTTTCCCGTCATTGCTTCGTCGCTGGAAGACGAAGTATACACCCATTCTTTAATCTCTGGTATATTGATCTTGGGCGCGGATGACATAAATTTCTTCAGTCCTTGATCTTCACATATCTGCAACATGTCTCTGATTGGTTGATCGCACAGGCAGAAGGAATCAAAGTCGACACAGAATCCCGTGTCGAACTTCATCCCGGAAAGAACTGCTGGAAGAATCGCCATTTGATTTGAGAGAATGGCTAATCGAGATGCAAGGCAAGGGGAGAAGAGAATCGCGCGGGATTAGAGTTCGAGAGCGAATTCTAAGCCAGAAGACAGAATACGAAAAGACGAAACTGAAGGACGACGATCTCCAGACCTAAATCGACTATCAGATAAAAAATCTGCGATCGTCGAACACCGATTAAAATCGGTCGTCGAACAATGACTGACGATAGTCAATATTTAACTAATCGTCAAACATCGACCGACTACAAGCATACACCGCGATCGTCGATCAATATATGTTGGTCGACGATTCACCACTCAGCACAACAAATCTGTCGTCGACCAATTGGTCCACGATAGATACCTAAGGAGAGATCGTTGACCAGTTGGTCGACGATTTCTGCCTTACTACAGATCGAGCTGTCATCGACCATTGGTCGACGATAGTCCTGACCTGGTCGAAGATCGTCGAGCAGTTGTTCGACGATTTTAGACAGAAAAACAGATCTATCCTAATTTTCACTACTCTGAACCATTAATCATACCAAGCTGGTTCAGGAAGAACAAATGCTTTTGTTCATCAAGGGGCTTAGTGAAAATATCTCCTCTCTGCAGGTCTGTGGATATAAATTCCATAATTATCTTGTTCTTTTCCACATTATCTCTCAGAAAATGATGTCTAATCTCAATGTGCTTGGTCCTGGAATGGTGCACAGGATTTTGAGCAATTGATATTGCACTGGTACTGTCACACAGAATTTTTGTGTTTGAGTGTGTGTACCCATAATCCACTAGCTGATTTTGAATCCACAGGATCTGTGAACAACAACTAGCTGCTGCTATATATTCAGCCTCAGCAGTTGAAGTAGACACAGATGCCTGTTTCTTACAAAACCAAGAGACAAGTCTCTCTCCCAGGAACTGACAAGTCCCTGAGGTGCTTTTCCTGTCAACTCTACAACCAGCATAATCAGCATCTAAATATCCAATTAATTCAAATTCTGACTCAGCTGGGTACCACAGTCCTAAGTTAGGGCATCCCTTAAGGTATCTCAAGATCCTCTTGAGAAGAGTTAAGTGAGATTCCTTTGGGTTGACCTGAAACCTAGCACATAGGCATGTAGCAAACATTATGTCAGGCCTACTTGCAGTTAAATACAGCAGGGAACCAACAATGGCTCTATAATTCTTTTGATCAACAGACTTGCTATTGACATCAGAATCAATAACTGCATTTGAGGCCATAGGTGTGCTCATTGATGAAGCATCAGACATTCCAAATCTTTTAACCAGCTCTCTGGCATATTTTGATTGAGAAATGAAGATACCATCAACACTCTGTTTCACTTGGAGACCAAGGAAATAGGATAACTCACCCATGCTGCTCATCTCAAACTTGGAGTGCATTAGTTCAGAGAACCTCTTGCATAGTTTGGGATCAGTGGAGCCAAATATAATGTCATCTACATAGATTTGAACTAACAGTTGTGAGTCCTTATGATATCTAATAAACAGGGTTCTATCTACTACACCTCTCACAAACTTATGTTCTAGAAGGAAATTTGCTAAGGTCTCATACCAAGCTCTAAGAGCTTGCTTAAGTCCATATAGAGCCTTTTGGAGTTTGAACACATGAGTGGGTAAGGTTGATGAAACAAACCCTGGTGGTTGTTCAACAAACACTTCTTCCTTTAAATCTCCATTGAGGAAGGCACTCTTCACATCCATTTGGAAGACCTTAAATCTCTTATAGGCAGCATAGGCTAGGAAAATCCTAATGGCTTCTAATCTAGCTACAGGGGCAAAAGTCTGATCATAGTCTATGCCTTCCTCCTGTCTATAGACTTGAGCTACTAGTCTAGCCTTATTCCTAACTACTATGCCTTGGGCATCAAGCTTGTTTCTAAACACCCACTTGGTGCCTATGATCCGTTGGCCTCTTGGTCTTGGAACCAAGGTCCAAACTTTACATCTTTCAAATTGGTTAAGCTCCTCTTGCATGGCTATAATCCAGTGTGGATCAAGCTCAGCATCTTTAATGGTTAGGGGCTCAACCTGAGAAAGGAAACAAGCAAACATCACATCTTTGTTGAGTTGATGTCTTGTCTGGACTCCTACTGAAATGTCTCCAATCACTTGAGATACAGGGTGATCTCTAAGTGTGACAAGATCAGTAGGTTCAACAATGATCTGATCTTCAACAGTTTCAAGATTTAATTCCTCATGTGGTATTTGATCAACTGTTGGCGCATGTGCTTTAACTTCAAGAAGTTCTACATCAGATTCAGAATCTGAGGAAGCAACCTGAGGAGTTTGTTGGGGATGATTCTCCTGTGTGAGTCTCAAACCTTCCAAATCCTTACTTAACTCTAGGACTTGCACTGTACTATTAGAAGAAGAATCCTTCTCCTTATAATACATGACTGTCTCATCAAAAGAGACATGTGCAGACTCTTCTATCTTAAAAGAAGATTTATTAAGGACCCTATAGGCTTTGCTTACTTGAGAGTATCCTAGAAAAACTCCCATTGAAGCTTTTGCCTCAAATTTTCTAAGGTATTCTTTGTTATTGTTATGAACAAAAGCTACACAACCAAATACTCTAAAATAGTCTATTTTAGGTTTCACTTGCTTAAGTAACTCATAGGGAGTCTTACCCTTAAGTTTATGTATCAGACTTCTGTTCAATACATAGTTAGCTGTGCTAACTGCTTCAGCCCAAAAGGACAGAGGCATGTTAGCATCTGCCAACAATGTACTTGCAGCTTCAATTAGGGTTCTGTTTTTCCTTTCAACTACCCCATTTTGTTGAGGAGTTCTAGGAGCAGAGAATCTATAATTGATACCTTCCTTCTCACAGAATTCTTGCATAAGAAGAGACTCAAACTCAGCACCATGATCACTTCTGATCAAGGCAATCTGAGTAGAATACTCACTCTGTATACACTTTAGAAAATCTGTAAGAACCTTGAAGTTATCAGCCTTAGTTCTCAAGAAGAATACCCAAGTGAACCTAGAGAAGTCATCTACAACTACTAGAGTGTAAGACTTTCCTCCAAGACTCTGTACAGCAATAGGACCAAATAAGTCCAAATGTAGCAAGTACAGGATCCTGGGAGAATCACTTTTATTAACTGATTTAAAGCTATTCCTTGTTTGCTTACCTAATTGACAAGCTTTGCAAAGGCCTTCCTTCTTGTAGGGGCAAGAAGGTAAGCCTCTTACAAGATTGTGTTTAGCCAACCTAGAGATATTTTTCAAATTAACATGACTAAGTCTCTTATGCCAAAGAGTATTGTTACTGGTTACTTCATTAAATAAGCATATTTCAGATTTGGATGAATTAAAATCTACAACATAAACATTACCAATTCTAATGCCCACTAACACAACAATATTATTTAAGGCAATATTGCAAGCAGTGTCAGTAAACCATACCTTGTACCCAACATCACACATTTGGCTTACAGAGATTAGGTTGTGCTTTAGTCCAGAGACATAAGCTACCTTCTTGAAGGTTACAGCTCCTATGGTGAAGCTGTCATACCCTTCAGTCTGTCCACAGCTGGAATCTCCAAATACAACTTTTGGTCCCAGCTTGGCTTTGAAACCTGACAGGTTCTTCTTCTTTCCTGTCATATGCTTTGAGCATCCACTATCCAGATACCATTTGTCATGTATGACTGGATAGGTCTTCACCTGCAAAGATATCAATTATACATTGTGGACCCAGGTTACCTTGGGTCCAGTATTCTTCACAAAAGAAAAGCTAGATATAAAAGATCTTGCAGGCTTAGATTGATATCCTAAAGGGTGTGATCTCCTAGGTGGGATAATCCATTCAGTTGAGGAATTAAACAACCTAGGGTAGTGATTAGGATTTGCAGTTCTGGAAGTTTGAATTTTATTTTCCAGCTTAAGTCCAGATCGTCGATCAATGCTCGACGATCGCAAGTCATATCGTCGATCATTTATGGTAGAACGATGTTCTGGATTCCACGATCGTCGATCACTGGTCGACGACTCAAGATGAGATCGTCGACCTCCTGCACCAAAGCTATCATACTTAGTGTAGGAGTTCAGCGATCGTCGATAGATGTTCGACGATTGGTTTGACGATCGTCGATTAATGTTCGACGATTTCTGTAAAGCTAGAAATTTTTTCTTTCTGTTCTCTTTCTTGATCTTATTACGAATTTTCTTATACTTTTCAATTTCCTCAGTATTCTTTATTCCTGATTCAGAAATAAATTTTACTGGAGTGCTAAATCTCTCCTTTGTGAGGAGGATGGGTTCACTAGGTGTAGCACCTAGGCCTAGTTTATCATCACCAACCCTAGTGTTTGCTAAACTGGTTATTTCAGATAGTTTAAGGCTTCTGCCATTTAATTTTTCTTCTAACCTTTTAGATTTAGCTAGTTCTAATTTTAGGAATGTTACTTCTTCTTTTGAGCTTTCTAATTCCTTTTCTAATCTAATTATTTCAGTACTTTCCATGTCTAGTTCTATTATCTTTAATCTAAGTGACTTAATTTCTTTTTCTGATAATAGTAAATCTAAACATAGAGTTTTAAATTTTAATTTGAACTCAGGAGATGAGAAATCAAATGAGTTGATTACCTGGTATTCCATAGGAAGATCTTCTTCATTGTCTCCTTCTTCTTCAGAATTCTCTGCAGCTGACAGAGAGCTGCAGGCATCAATAGCCATGAGGCAGACCTCTTTGGCTTTCTTCTCTTCTTCTTCTTCTGAATCACTGGAGCTAGAGGAGCAGGTATCCTCTTCTGTTTCACTCCAGGTAGCAGCCACAAACCCCTTGTCCTTCTTCTTGTATTTGTGTGAGGAGGACTTGGAGTGGCGCTTCCTGTACTCTTTCTCGCTTTTCTTCTCCTTGTGTTTCTTCTCTGGACAATCTGGAGCAATGTGTCCAGGCTTGCTGCAAACATAACAAATGATTTCTTTAGAAGGAGTCTTGTCATACCTTGGTTTATCCTCATACTTGGAGAACTTCTTTCTGAAGTCTCTTCTTCCCATATTGAGGAACCTCTTGGCAATGAGTGCCAGGAACTCCTCATTTGATTGACTTCCTTCAGAAGTCTCAGCAGCCTTGAGAGCTAGAGAGTGCTCTTTCTTTGTAGGTGTAAGAGTTTTTACTTCAGTTGCAGCAGCTCTGCTCTTCAAAGTTTGCTCATATGACTTGAGCTTTCCCAACAGAGCTTCTGTGGAGAGTTCCACAGTGTTTCTGCCATCCTTGATGGGCCATATCCTTGAGTCCCAAGAGATGGGAAGGCACATCAGGATCTTGTCATTGACTTCTGTCAAAGTTATCTCCTTGTCCAAAGATCTCAGTTCACTTATTATTGAACTGAGTCTTGTGTACATTGTGTCAATGTCTTCAGCATCATCCTTCTTGAAATTTTCATACTGAGAAGTGAGATTGGATCTCCGGTCCTTCCTCTCATCAGCTGAGCCAGCAACTATGTGGTTGAGGGAATCCCGCATAGCTTTGGCTGAGGTACATTCAGCAAGCTTCTGGAATATTTCATCAGACATTGTCTAAGCTAGGATGTTCATTGCTTTTGCATCAGCTGCTTTTGCCTTCTTGGAAGTTTCATTGTAGTCAGGTGGTGGCACAACACTGAGATCAGCAGAAGTGGAAGCAGCAGCAGGCCTAGCAGGTGGTCCTGTCAAAATAGAAGAAAAGATATCTTCATCAATAGAATTCATGTATAGTCTTATCCTGGCCTTCCATATGCCAAACTTGGACAAGTTGCATACAGGAGGTCTGGTGCTTGAATAATCCTTAGACTGGGCCATGTGTGAAAGTGTTTGTGAATGGTATCAGGAAACAACTTATCACTGGATCTTTTAACTCAGGTGTTAGCCTGTATGAACAGCTAACCTCCATCTGATACCAATTGAAAGTGAGGGGATAAGTTGTAAACAACTCTAGAGGGGGGGTGAATAGAGTATTCAAATTTTATGAACAACTAGTCAGCTCCCTTGGAGTTTATTTGCGGAATAAATAATATGATACTTGAACCCTAAGAGCCTAACACAGTGAAGTGCACAAATGAGAGAGCTAACTGAAATTTCAGTTTAACTATAAGCCTATCACATCAACTAGCAATCCTAGGTAGTTCTATCACAGCCAATGAATAAGCAATTAAACAAACTAGCCAGAGAGACACAGGATATATAGTGGTTCCCTCTTAATAGGTACTCCACTCTTCTACCACCCTGGTAGGAATCCACTGCAGGTTTTTGCTAAGGTGCCCTGCCACCAATGATCTGATTCAGGTAGATCAAACAAGACCCTTTGAGCTTTTGATAAGGATGCTCAACCACAGGTTGTTGATAAGGTGCCCTGTCACCAATGTTCACTTTTGAAGAGGTGTGAAAACTCTTTTACAAAGGGGTTGAGAAGGTTAGATTGTCTTCTCTGTTGTTAATAACAGATTAGAGAAGACTTGTGGATTCTCTAAAGAATCAAAGTCTCCCCCTGGCTCAGTGGAAGTCCAGGGAAAGCCTTTGCTTCAGGATGAAGGAGTTTCAGATATACTGAAACTAAATCCTCAGAGATCTGTAGACTGATTTTTCTCAGGTCTTCAGATTCTGGAACACTTGAAGCGGAACTGGAGCTGGTCTTTCTGAAGTCTTGAAAACTCTAAGCAGATGCTCAGGAGACTTGAGAAAGAAAATGATTGCTCTGGGCCTTTGCTTCAGGAAAACTTTTCTTCTCTTCTTGAGAGATGGTGAAGAGCTGCTCTGATGAAGCTTGAGCGAATGAAGCCTTGAGAAGAAAAATCTCTCTGTGTCTGTAACTTTCTTCTTGTCACTGCTGAGAGAAAAATCTCTTTTTAAATATATCTTCTCTTTTTCCCTTGAAACGGCTCTATTGATTTGAATATCTCGAGCCCTGCGACAGGTTATCTCAATATAGAATATAGCAATAAGAATAAAATGAGCTATTAACTCTCTGTCAGTCCCAATAAGGAAATAAATGAATGGGAAAATATCTCAGCATAAAGACTTAACATACTTGAAAATAGCATACAACACCAACGGCTAGAATACAGCCTGGAAAGATAAAGTCAACATATTTTGTATAATAGGACAAAATACTTTATCAAATACGGAATCCCGTAATTTGTGCTTAACATATTTGGTAATTAATTCATTTGAATTTAAGCCATAAATTAGCAAAAACAACTTCAGAAAATCTCTCTAACCATAAGCTAAAACACTTAGAAATAAACCAAGGAATAGAATAAATACAAACTGTTAAAGGCAGACAATAATCGTCGAATAGGGGTTCGATGATCGTCGACCTAGCCAACAGATCGTCGACTAAGGCAGAAATCGTCTGGGACAGAAAACGTCGAACAGCTCATGCTATCGTCGACCAACAAAGAATCTGTCGAAACAGAAATCGTGAAGCAAGACTGCGATCGTTGAACTGCTGATGGCAGATCGTCGACCAATCCTTCAGAGCATAATAAACTTGCTCTGAGATCGTCGACCATTGGTCGACGATAATTGTCTTGGCTTCAACTATTCTATAGCCCTGCTATCATCGACCAATGGTCGACGATCGCGAGGCCTCGTTCGACGATGGTCGAACGGAAAATGCCTTAACCATATATTCATTCTACAACTTCTAATCTAAGCTCTAGGTCAGTTATAAACTGCCCTAGGGAGACTAAACAAAGTCTAAACATGATCATATATTGTTATATGGATCAAGAGGGGCTGGAAAGGGATTACATGAGCCAAATCACATCTAGGGTACCAACAGATTTCACTAAGGAGTTTGTGGTAGAGACGGATGCGTCCGGCGTGGGAGTGGGGGCGGTCTTGATGCAGGAGGGGCGGCCGATCGCCTTCTACAGTAAGGCCTTGGCTCCACGGACACTGGGACTATCGGTGTATGAAAAAGAGATGCTGACGGTTATTCATGCAGTGGCCCTATGGCGGCCATACTTGCTGGGACGTCGTTTCAAAATCCGGACCGATCATCAGAGCTTGAAGCACTTCCTGGAGCAGTGGATTTCTTCCCCCCTTCAACAGAAGTGGGTCACAAAGTTGTTGGGATATGATTATGAGATCGAGTATCGATCGGGGAAGGACAATCGGGTGGCTGACGCCCTATCGCGCTTACCAGAGGGGGCCTTGGCGTACATTTCTATGCCACAGTTGGAGTCGATGGATGAGATTCAGGAAGAGGTGCAGCGAGATTCCGAGTTACGAGTTATTGTGGAGAACCTGCGGCAGGCTCGTGAGGCAGCCCCAGGCTATCACTTACAAAACGACCGGCTATATTATCAGGGACGCGTGGTCATTCCTGCCCAGTCAGCTTGGAGGACGGTGATGATGCATGAGTTCCATTCGTCGCCGACGGGAGGTCACGCCGGTATTCTTCGCACTCTCCAGCGGGCTCGAGCAAATGTGTTTTGGAAGGGAATGCGCCGTGACATTCAGGAGTTTGTGCAGAAATGTGAGGTGTGCTAAAGGCAGAAATATGAGACTACTTCCCCAGCCGGGCTATTCACTCCCTTAGAGATTCCGCATCAGATCTGGGATACGGTTTCTATGGATTTCATCGATGGGTTGCCCAAGTCGAAGGGTAAAACAGTTATCTTAGTGGTGGTGGACAAGTTGTCCAAATATGGGCACTTCCTTGCTATGAGCCACACTTACACAGGCGAGTCTGTGGCGGCTTTATTTGTTCGGGAGATTGTTCGATTGCATGGGATTCCCCGGGCGATCATTTCCGATCGGGACCCTACTTTTGTTGGCAGATTTTGGACGGAACTCTTTCGTTTGCAGGGGACTTCATTACGTTTCAGCACGGCTCACCATCCCCAGACTGATGGCCAGACAGAGGTCTTAAATCGGGGCGTGGAAACTTACCTGCGCTGCTTTGTCATGGATGAGCCAAGGACATGGACCACCTGGTTACATTGGGCGGAGTACTGCTTCAACACTTCGTATCACTCCGCTAGCAAACTCACTCCCTTTGAGGTCGTCTATGGCCTGCCACCTCCCTCCTTGAGCAGTTATGAGTCAGGTAGTACCGCAGTGGCAGCAGTTGATCGGGCACTCCGTGATCGGGATCGGACCCTCGCCACCTTGCGCGAGAATCTTCGGGCGGCGCAGGATCGTATGAAGGCACAAGCGGATCGACATCGGACGGAGAGAGAGTTCCAGGTGGGGGATGAGGTTTTCCTTAAACTTCGCCCTTACCGGCAGTTTTCTGTGGTGCAAAGGACAAATCAAAAGATGGCACCCCGCTACTATGGACCCTTTCGGATCACGCGGCGGGTCGGGCCAGTTGCGTACACCTTGGCGTTGCCCGCGGGCTCACGGATTCATCTTACCTTTCATGTCTCCTTGTTGAAGCGGAAGCTGGGTGATGCGGTTCCGGTCTTTCCCGCTCTACCAGAGGCTACTAGTGGAGGCGAGCTTCGCCCAATTCCGAAAGATGTACTGTTGATCAAGTGGAAACGTCGTGTCACGGCGTACTGTCCAGAGCTGTTAGTCAAGTGGAAGGATCTCCCCGCGGAGCACAATACTTGGGTGGACTTGCTGGAGTTTCGGGAGCTTTACCCCGATTACCACCTTGAGGACAAGCTGGCTTTTGATGGGGAAGGGAATGTTAAGCCTCCGGACGAGGCTAGGCTATTTGGGCAATATTACAAGCGGCGGCAACGGCGTGTGCAAGGCGACAACGGGGCTGAACCAATGGGTTCAGCCCCCTCTTCTTAAAGACTTCGGCTCCGGGGGGCTGAACCACATTTGGTTCAGCCCCATGGGGGCCGGCCGGCCCTGGGTCCGGGGTTATATATACCCGGACCCCTCTCTTTTGGGAGTATGCAAGAATTATTCTAAAGGTATTTTCCCTCTCATTCTTCCAAACCCTAATCTCTAGTTTTCTCTTTCTCTAGTTCTTCTTCTTCTTCCCTAATGCGTGCTTAACAGATTAGAGTATATTGAAATGTGTCATTGTGGGGGAAAAGGACATAAAGAAGACAAGTATTCGGAACTTCAACTCAATTTAGTTCCTAAGGGGTTGGCTTAAAGGTACAATGGAAAATATGTCGACCTCAAATTGTCTTCTATAGATCCCTTGATGATAGAGAGTCTCGATGTGAAAAGAAATTTTGGTTAAAGAACTTGCTACTCTGAAAGCTACTACTGGGTGACTTTCCTTGCAGGAAATTATAGGTAGTATTGTTTAAGCATCCTCTTGAAAAGGATCCAATGCTTTACGGATTATTGATTTTAGAGCATCTGACCTAATGATAGGATCTTCGGATCTGTACTTACCTTATTCCCTCTTATAGTAATATTAAATTTATAGATGGTCATCTGCCTCTGTGGCTAGTAAAGGAACTTTTCACATTTCTCACGAGCTCTCTCAAATCCATGGATGCCCTCCATTGATTTTGAATGCATAGTCATGCCCTTAGCTACTTGTGAGCTCCTGAGACTTGAAATTATTTTGAGAGAACTAAATTTTCATGTTTAAGAATGCATGCCTCTCTATTGTGACAAGCAGACAACATAGCATGTAATTCTAACTTTCATGAGAGGACTATCATTGTATCAAAGATCAAATTCAAGCTAAAGTTATTTACACTCATTATGTTCCTTCTGATGCACAATTGGCAAACGTGTTAACTAAAGTTATATCTAGTCAGAATTTTCATAAAAGCTCTGTACGCCAGGGGATGATAGATGTTTATTGTATTTGTTTTGAACGAAGGTGTTAAAATACAAGCTCATGATATTGTGGTGAGCTTACCATGGCATGACTACGACATCGTAAATAATTCTATGGGCCAATATGATGCTAGTTGTTAGAATTTTCTATTATGAAAAAAAGGTTGTCTAGCTACGTGGGTTGGTACGTTAAGCTCAAGTATTTCCTTTCTTTTCCGCTCGTTCAGGAAAAAATTTAATTGAAGCCAACCAAACAATCTTATTAGCGACCAAATGTAGCAAAATCTATCTACTTTTGCATGTGCCGGTAAACTCTAGTGTATGTATGTCAAATTTGGCTGGAAGCATGTGTAACCAAATTGTGTATATTCATAATTTGGAAAGAGCAAGCAGGTACATGTATATGAAAATTCATGTAGATGTGAAAACTTTTTGACCTTCTTGAATCCTCATATCCTACTAGATAAACATGAAATATTTGCGAATAAGGTTATAGATAGCGAATGTTGGGTTCATATCCAACTGACTTTCAAATGTCGGGTATTGAAGTGTGGGGATATACCAGTGACACTTTAGAATGTCAGATTTCAACATATATATACAAACTTTTTAACTGAACAGAATGTAAAAAAATTGCAAGTCTTAAAAATGATAATTAATAAATCGAGCTATTTCTAGCATAACAATTGATATTATAAAACAATCTAAATGTTGAAACCAAAACTTGCCGCAAGAAGAGTTCGGACCCAATGGGTGTAGCCTACACCTACTTCTCCCGAACCTGCACACCTGGTCGGGCACTGGAAACTAAAGAACAGACCCTGGATTGTAGCACGGAGGTCCCACCACGTACCCGAAAGATCTGAGATCGCTTCCCCTTGGGGGGCACTCGAAGCCTACCAAGAACAACCTGAGGAGGAAGAAAACCTGAGAACCGGATCCCCTCAAAGGTGCCCTTAAGGGTCTATTTATAGTTTCTCAAGCCTAGTCTGCTCATAGAGGAATCCTGCCTTTTGGTTCTACTATACGCAACCCAAAGTTGGTCTGCCAACAGCGGAACTCCGTCGTTTGGAGGGGCTATTGGCAGGCCAACCGGGGCATCCCGGTAAATTCACTATTGGGCAAGTGACTCTTGCAGCTACCACTTGCCCGGGCGGCGAGTGTCCGAAAGAGGCCAGCACTCGCCATCTCGACAAGGATTAAGGGCGAGTGCAGGCCTTTTTACCCCTCTCGCCTCTCTCCTAGCTTGGCCCTGGGGCGAGTGTAAGCCTAAGTTTCCCACTCTCCCCCATACCACCGACGGCTTGATCCTCCGCGAGCTGAGGAATTCCGTTCCCACTCGTCCATCCGACTCGTCTAGGTCTAAAGCTACTTTATTTGATTAGGTTTTCCCCTGACGGACTCACTCGATGAACACAGGGTTGTACACTAAACAATAACAATTAACAAATATGAAAACTTAAAAAGTTTTTTAAGACACTTTATTTAATTCAACATTTAAGTTCAGTGTCGTAATCATCAAAAAGACACTTTCTTCATGATATATTGGAAAATATCAGTGATATATTGGAAGGAAATCTCATATATTGGCAACTATAATCCAAATAAAAGTTTCATCAAAGATGATGACGTCGTGGCTTCCCACTCACTAAACCGATATATCAGCAAACAAGTCGAGTGACATCTACTGTAGTAATCAAGATAGCACCTCAATTATCGAAATTACAATAGATCGAACTCTCTAGAATTTGATTGGTACAAATCCATGGAAGTTAATGCAGCATAAGGCTAAAACAAAATGGAATAGAACCAAATACAACTCATTTCAAACCTAACTGCATCCAAATAATGTCAGGCGCTAATTTTGACATTATTGTACTTACATTTCATGCAATTACTTCCAAAAAATTGTCCATTTCTTTAATATTATTTTTCATCAGTTTATTGACCTAAGTTATCTATTTGCTCACTTAAGCCTCGTTTGGCATGGTGGTGGCGGTCATGACCATGGAGGTTAAATTGTCATTCGTTAATGCCCATCTAAGGAACTTCATCAACTTTTATGTCCAAACGGATGATGTTTGTTAGATGATCCTTAACGAATGACGTTTTAACCCATGAGTTTATGACCGCCACCACCGTGCCAAACGGAGCCTTAATGTCCTTATTGATACTTAGATGAATAGTATCACCCTATACCTACATCTACTGACCACTACAATTTTATTTTTGAACCCTCCATCCACTAATATCCTAGCATCATTCATATTCTTAATTTCTTTAACAAGGAATAATTTATACCCTTACACAATGTCCTAGGATTATTGTCATTTCCCTTTAAATTCTAAAAAAACAAGTGATATATGTTTAATTTTCAGTAACTTTGCCACCAATGATTTATTATTCACATTTCAAGTCCCCAAATTCCATGTATATATAATCAGCATTCAACATATAGCCATTCTAAATTACATTTAAGCACAATCGTGTTGAGTTGTACCACAATACTTATGGGTGGCGGCGTAGCAAAATCAAGAAAAAATTGACATGTCACTTATAGTGTCATCCTTGCAAACTCTTTCTTACTTCTTACCGCAATCAAACTAGTTAATAATGCACTAATTGTGGGCCCTTTGAACTATAAAGGGGGCAGCTGAGTGCACAAAGCATCCCCACATAGAGAGCGTCCAAGGAAGGGCCCCATCACAAGGGTGAAATGTAGGCAATCTCTACCCTGCATTTTTGCAAGAGACTGCTTTTAGGACTCGAACCTGTGACCTCAAGGTCACACGGCAAGAACTCAACCAGAGCACCAAGGGCTCGAACCTATGACCCCTTGAACTATAAGAAAATAAATTTATTTCATTACATTTGACAAATATTATTTGTAATTACTTTGCATTGATTCTCCTGATTTCCAAAGTCAACAAATTCCATGTAAAAAGTGATATAATCTTAGTTTTATCCATAGTGACCTTAGGTTATCTTTTCACCACAAGGGTGGCATCCCAACCAATTATTTTATATCTTACAGAAATAAAAAATAACACATTATTTAGACTGTCAATCTAATAAAGCCTTCTGATTTATTATCGCAATCGGGTTAGTATCGTGAGCTATTATGGGATCCCTTTCGTGGAAAGAAATTTGTATTCATTTCAATAAATTTTCCCAGAAGGGGAGCTTGGCGCGCCGGTTAAGGTGTTTGTGTGACCTTGAGGTCATGTGTTCGAGTCATGGAAGCAGCCTCTTGCAAAAATATAGAGTAAGGTTTGCCTACATTACTCCCTTGTGATTGGACGCTTACCCAGACCCTCGCTAAACCTACACTCATTCCAGCATGAGACCAGTAACAGCATATGTAATCCACAATCACCATATGAAAAATGTAATAATTAAATGTGTGCTAAATGAAAAAGTATATCAAATAAGACATAATGCAATTAATCCCAAAAGGACAAACTAATGTCATAATAATGCGACAAGATTCTTTACAATACAGAGTAAAGGCATGATAAAAACTTACATTCGTAGGTGAGAACATTAAACCGTGGACAGGCCCTTCGTGACCACTAAGAATATCAAGCAAACGGCCAGTCTTCATTGACCAAACAAAAATCTGAAAAATGAAAAGTAAATATTGACAAGGCTTCAATAAATCTTAAATGTACATAAAGAACTGTACATAGAAGCGTGCACTTATTAAGCATACCTCAAATGAATCAATAGTTCCAGAACAAATTACTTCACCACTATGATCTGCAGCCAAAGAAACAAACTGTCTAGGCGAAGGAGTTGTGAATGTTCTAAAATTCCGGTAGCGAAATAAATCCCAAGCTCGTACTGTTCTATCAAGGGAGGCACTTAGAAGACAATGATTATTAGCCATAAAATGTAATGCGGTGACCGCATTAGTGTGTTCGGAGAAAGTTATGAAGCAGAAGCCTGAAGAAACGGTCCAAACCTGTATTAAGAACAAACCTTAGTTCAATAGATTAGATAACTGTAATAGGTACTTAACAAGGTAGAAATTGATAAAAACTAACCATATATTTGAAATTCTAGATTAAAATATAACTTCAGAAATATTAAAGATGATTTTAGCTACTCTTAATGGAAGAGGACTATTATAAATTACTATTTACCTTGACTTTATTATCATCAGCTCCTGTGGCCAACATTTGTGAATCGGGTGAGTATGCAACACAATTGACATCAAAATAATGTCCTTGTTGCTTCAAAATGTAACTCTCTGAGCGCCATTCCCAGACAAGTAGCTGCCCAAGCTTTGCACAGCCAAATGTTAGCCAGTTCCCAAACCTATTAAAAACTGCAGTTGTGATCTTCTCCCTCGATATGGAGAGTAAATGAATGCAGACAAAATCCGGCATCTGATATAGACCAAAAACACCATTGGAGAAACCAACAACGACCATATCAAGCTCCCGGTGGTAGTCACATGCTGTCAATCTTGCTGGTGCCTGCATGAAGAAATCCTTCTTCATTAACTCCCATTTCACTTTATGCAAAGGAGTTTCAGACATATTCGCATCAACGCCACCAGAACTCATTTTCCTCTTACGATCCTCCATACCTGTGTCAAATTCATCAGTCTCTCCATCTGAATTCCTCCGGTCAGGGGTGCCTGGAGCCGGAGGATCTGAAATGCTTCCTCTAGAATTATCATCGCAATTGACACTTTCATCCAAATTCCAAGTAAAAATTGCCCCATCCCTAGATATAGTGTAAATTCTAAACACTCTGATTGTCTTCTTCAAGATAGAAAAGAAAACACCAACAATAGACTCCCTGTGGCCTAAAAACATGAAAGGCTTAGCATCCGCTTTGGTTTTCTTCAGGAAGAATAACCGAACCGCCAAATCCTTTGATCCGACAATAATATAGTTAGAGTCGGGGCTCCAGTCGAGTGACGTAATTGCGGCAGAACAATGAGAGAATGTGCGCACAAGTTTGAATGGGAAGAACTCCTTGCGGAAGCCAGGGGATCGCCAGATTTGGAGAAGCTTGCCAAGGCCAACCGCAATGAGGGAGCCATCCGAACTGAAGCAGAGTGCTGTGACGCGCTTCTTAAAGGAAATGCGATGTAGAACCACACGGCGGCTGAGATTAACAAAAAGTGCGCGTGATTGGTCGTCAACGGTGAGTAGGAAGTTACCATCGGGAGATAAAGCGATGCGAGAAATATTACATGTGGCCTCGAACGGAAGGGTAATAGTTTGGGACTTGATGAGTTCGGTGACGGAGACACGGTTGCCAACTGGAGAGAGGAGACTGTAATCGGAGATCACCGCGTTTCCGCCGCGATAAGGGGCCCCGAGGATGTTTTGGAATCGGAAATTCATATCCGTTATTCTCAAAAACTAAAGCTTAGGCACAGGAGAGAATCTCAACTACGAGGTGCGAGATCGTCGGAGCTGGACCCACGGACGAGTGAGATCTTCGGATCTACTTTCTCTGTGAGGGCGGTGCAGAATCATGGGATTTGACTGCCTTGTGGGATATGGAAGACGAAGGAGGAGGCTCGCCTGAACTTTCGAGCAGTTATGTCGTCGAGGAGGAGAAGATCGACGTCGGCTGCGAGTCGTATGATGCGCCCCGTTACCGCAATCCCTGTCCGATCACCTCCCGACCACCGAAATCACCACCGGCAACCTGTTAAGATCGAATAGAATACCTCTCACCAGTACACCAGCCCAGATGAACAGGAATAAGGATTGGATTAGATGACAAAAGAAGATCTCAGGGCCAGGCCTGAACGGATCGACGAACCATGCCGGGCACTCCCGTAGCAGCCGCTCAAGACAGCCAGAACAATTTTTCAGCATTCCCGCTCACATCCCTCCAGCAACTTTAAACAAAGCCCCAACCCAAACAAAAGACTACACTGCCTCTCCACAAAACACAATAACAAAACAGCCATATTAATAAATAATAATAATAACCGTCATAAAACACGTACGCGCCCAAACGGGACTTAGCGAGGACCAAACCTTCGGAATCCCGTCATGCTTAAACCCTGGTCTCGGTCGCCGTTCAAAAACTAGAGTGGCGCAAGTTCCAAAACAGATGTGAGCTAATTCTTAACACAAGAACATTTATTTTGGTAATTGACAAATAAAATATATTAATAATTCAATTAAATTTATTTATGAGTTTTCTTATTAACACATTAAAATTAAAATGTCATATCTATCTATGCTATATTAAAAAGAAGTATCAATTAAATGTCTGTGATGAAGTAAAAGAAACATTGGACTAATCACAACCATCTATTCATTTCATTACGTTTCAATTAAAAAAATAATCGGGCTGCATTAAAAAAACACGCCAAAATAACTCATCCAAACCCTATTCTCCCCGACATCTCCCAAACAGCGGCCCCTCTGCGCTCGCCCTAGCAACCCTCTCCTCCCCGACTGGCTCCTCCTCAGCGCCCGCCACAACGAGTCGCCGTCTCACCGAAAACCCGCTTCTCCACAGGTTGCAAAAAAGGTTTTACTCTGCTCCAAAGCCCGCGATGCATTCTACAACCTTCGCCTTCTTCACCACTCCATTTCTAGGGCTGCGAAAAAGGATTCTTCCACGGAAAGGGCTTCTGCCCTCTACAATAACCAAGGTATGCACCTCATCTCTGCAGGTCACCACCTAGATCTACTCACCTCATGCGTCTTCTACAGGATGGACAGAGACGGCCGCGATCTCTAGGAATTTTTAGAGCTTCATCTCTAGGGCTATCACGCTAGCCGTTCTATCTTCAGGTACATCGACCTCTCTCGCTCTCGCTCTCTCTCTAGGTTTCACTCTGCTCAGTATTTGCTTCTCAAGAAATTTAATATGGCCAGAAGGATTCTTTTTCAATCTTTGTTGAGTATGATATTTCTTCTTACCAAATGCTCATAATGTGTTTGGTCAAATGACCAAAAACACATAAACTCTTAAACCTACTCATAAGGTGTTTTTCTTCATTCACACTTGCACATTGTCATTTACACGCATCTGACATTTTTGGAAATTAAGTCTTCAACACTGTGTATACTCCTAGAAGTCAACGTGAAGCTTTTTTTCATTCACATTTCAGTAGATACAGACGTTGGGTTCTCCAATTTGCTGGTCAGATTCTTCTTCTTGGGTGAAGTCGGTGAAAAAGTTAGCCTGAAGCGAACAACCAATCCATGGACAACCACCAAAATCTATGCATGCGACTTGAGGTTCAGTCCCCTTTTGTTTCATCAATTTATAGAGCATTTTATTGTCAATTTATGATTTGCTAGCTGTCTGGTTGGTTACTTCACTAAACGATACATCTATATTTTTTAATTGATGTCAATATAGGTTTTGAAAAAATTTCAACAAGCAATTTGCTCAATGATAACTTCACTAAACGATACTTCTATATTTTTTAATTGATGTCATTTCCTCAAAATTTCAACATGCATTTTGCCCTATGCACGCCCGCTGCAGAATCATGATGTTGATTATTTTTAGCTATATTTTCAAGTTCCTGCTACACTCGATCTCAAACTGCCCCTGATTGGACAATGCACGAGGTACTGTAAATTTTTGATATTCTGTATCATTATAGATTTTATTGCAGAAGGAATGAAATTTAAAATTAAGTACTGCACTTTCGATAAATCTCTATTTTGCAGATCATACATTTTGTTAGATGATTAAGAGACTACACTTCA